>CM062807.1:1057138067-1057859284 GCA_031772625.1 Pinus tabuliformis
TTAGATAAATTGGTGGTTGGAATTGTGTTATTAGGAAAAACATAATAGGCTTCTTTATTTTAGTAGACCTTAGAAGAGTAATGGAATAATTTTGAATTAGAAAGTGAACATTCAGTACTAGCTTGAGCATAGGACAATGAAGTTGGATTTGAACCGTGATATGTTGCAACTCTAAGATTACGAATTCCGGATTGACATTTCAAAAATACAGTGAATTAAAAGAGCATATAAAAACCCTAACAAGATCTACCCCCATCATTATGGCCGTCACTTTGGTGGGCCTATATTGGCCCCCTACATCATTAAGGTGTTGAAGGAAATGTAACTAGGATCGGTTTTCATTATGACTTGTAATTATAATATTATTTAAGAGATGAAACTAATGAATTATTATTCCTTGCATCATGGGTTTCATGAGCAAGATGTGTTTACCATAGGTCAAATACTTCGTCTTGATGTCTTTAGTATTTATTATCTTAACATAAGTATTATAGAAGTCATGATGTCAAAGATCTACGCTCCAAATTGAATGTCACTATTCTCCTTGCAAGTCGGCTAAAATAAAACAGTGATCTCCTTATATGAAATGATGACTCAACTCAAAGGTTCTCATGTCGCCTACCATACCAACGCTGGTCTCTATATATAAGACGTGACTTCGGATTACAAGAAACAAGTGTTCAGATCATCTCTGAGTATACAACGAAGAAGTGAGAACGCAATATAGTGAACGAAGGTGACATATAACTCTTGGTGAAGTCTGTCTCATATATATATCAACGCTCTCAGTGAAGTCTATATATATATCTAAACACTCTCGGTGGAAGTCTGTCTCGTGATCATAATAGTGAAGAAGACAAGGTCTGTCACAAGACAGTGCAACAAAGGAATATCATGGTGGAGCGAAGAACCATGGTAGCTGAGGAAGAGAAGCCGAGGACTGTAACAAGACAACGAAGGTGTAAGGAGATCGAAATCTGAAGGTGTACATTGACATAAAGACAAGTGCGAAGATCGAAGATTGTGGTTTGAAGGCCGAACAGTGCAGGGGATAGTGACAAGCATCTTGGAGGTAATATTGAGTTAAGTAATTTTTTCAAGGGTCTTGGTATTCGTCAACTAAACATCTATAAGAAGAGATTGAAGGGTTTTCCTCTCAAGAGGAGAGGTTTTAGCCTTGGATTGAAAGCCTAAACATTATGTCACTGTCTTATTGATTTGGTTGCTATTTGATGTATGGAACACACACTGTAATAAGGAACTAAGATAATAACATGTACACAAGTAAGAGAATTTTGAAGTAAAACATGTCCTCCCTAAATTCTCAACATGGTATCAGAGCTATGGCTCAGTCAAGGGCATCTAAGTGTCACTTATGAAGGCTATCTCAGAAAGGATCAATTACTTAACACTATCTCAAACATCTTTTCACTGCCTCATCATAAGATCACAATTCAGAGAAAGGTTACAGTGCTACATCATGGTGTCACAATGTTGGTACCTCAAGCACTGAACTATCATCTCCATATTGGATTCGTCCCACTGTCTGCCTCAGGGAGCTCGAACAAAATCTCAGTGGACTTATGAAATCACAATGAGCAGTCTTGGTGAAGTCTCGAAATCATAACAGTAACAAGTTGTTTGGGATTCAGTCATCTCTATGTTCTCAGTGATCCTAAACAAGGAGGTCTATGTTCACAATCACCTCCCTTACTGTCTCAAGAATATATACTTAAGTCCAAGACTTCAGAAGTCTCAATGTCCAGTTGAAATCACAGTAAGAAGGTTCAATTCCCCTTTTCATCTCAGTGCCAAATTACAGTATATGTAGTATCAACTTCGGTAATTACAGTCATGCACTCAACTTCAGTTATCAACTCATGTTCAGTTCGATAGAGTATATCAGTGTCATTCTTGGGATCCTCAATTATTGATCGCTGAACCTCTTCTATGCAATATGAGACAGTCTCTCTATACAGTGCTACCCACAACTTAGTTATCTATGTTATTCGGTGACAAGTTCGGGCTCACAACATAGTGCCTCTCTACACAACTCGTATGTACAATGCTAATAGTCATCACTGTCTCGATACAGTGTCATAACAATGTACTTGTCATAGCCTCGGATCTTGTCTATGAACATGATCTCAATAGCATGGTGCTCGTATTAGAACATAAGTCTTTCTATATCACTACCATAGTTTGGATAATGGTCGATATAGGTGTTTGCTGATGCACTCCTAGGAATACTGAGTGTGATAAAGTCCACTTGTGGGATAGCAATATCTCTAGCATGTCAACAATGTGTTCAAATATAGGAGTCAAAAGTACCTTGAAGATGAATTAGGAGTCAAGATGATCTCAAGGTCATGAAGTAGTTTCGGTGATGTCAAGATCAACAAATGTCATGCTATGGTGCTTGCTAGAAGGTCTCCAAGAAAGTCTTGTTAAAGGATACTTGGGGTTCATGATGGGCAGCTCAAGCAAAGGAAGCATCAAGGTAAAGATCTCCTCTTCACATGCCAAGTGAGTATCTTTCATGTTTAATCAATTTTTGGTTTAATGACTTTGTTTTCAAGGAAATAGAAATACTGGAGGATAGTCATAGTCCTCATGAAAAGGTCCTTGCGTAAAATGAGGAGGATAGTGTTAGTCCTCATAAATGAGAGAAGTCATTGAATAAGGTCTCCTTTGAATTCATAAGGTAGACATTAGGGAAGCTAGTAAAGGAATTATGAACATTATAAGAAAAGTATGGTTCTCAAAAGAACATTGATAAGAGGAAAAGAAAATTCGTGTCACTGGATAGGATGGAGGGAGCTGAATGAAGCCCATGGTAATAGAGAGTAGAATTATTTAAGTTAGCCTCTCTCTATAAGTCCCTTTTTGGGCTCCTAGATTCTGCATAGAATGTGACTACAAAATATTATAGGATGTGGTGTGACATCATGGAAGTATTAGAAACAAGATCTCATGACATCATCATGAGGGTGACTAGATTCACAAGGATAAGTAAGATACCTCTGTCAACAACTTAGGGTTTCTATGAAAGAAGGCATGTTGTAGGCAACAACTTTACAAAACTCTAACATTTGAAGAAGACTCATCATCCAAGAAAAGGGAAACATTTGCTGGATAGGGATCTTTAAGATCCTTAAGATCCTCTGATGGAATCTTCACTAGAAGATTCACTGATTCAGGAATGAAGCAAGTGTTTCAATAGGAACTCCAACTTATGGAGTTCATGGATGATGATGTAAGACCATTTCAAGGAGCTGAAGGTCTTTCAATTAAGAAAGCTGCTGAAAGAAGCCTGGATGATCTAAAGGTAACATGGATCACTAAGAAGCATGATCAAGGAAATAGGTGTTAATTTTTGGTAGCATCGGAAGTGCTCTAGCCTTGAAAATTGGTGGAGAGGCTAAGGCACATGAGTTCTAAAGAACCTAGAAACCGTTTGGTGAAATTCCACCCTGATTGTATTTTATTAAAATAATTAATATTTTTAATGGAGTTCCTAAGTCTAAACTTAGGGAAATTAAAATATTAATGGGTATTAATCAAAATATGGGTGAGAATGATCTAGAACGCGGATCAAGTCATGTTTTAATCGTAGCTGTTGATTAGAGACTTAATCTCGGCCATTGAAGACTCAACAGGAAAAGTATAAAATGGAGGCTTGGGGTTCATTTGAACACACACACAAAGAGATTGAGGAAATCGATTTTCTGAGGTGAAAAGTTCTCAGGAGGAAAATCGATTGGGGAGATCTTGCAACTGAGGGGCAGAGAGAATCCGGGAGAAGGACCTTCCAGAGAATACATAACAGAGAGGTGGAGAGAGCTTGCAAAGAGGTAGCGCAGTAGCTGGGAGAGTTGACACAAAAAAGTTGCCTGTCACGCAGAATCCAGAAATTCCAGAACAACTGAAAATGTCGGGAACTGTCGAAACAGTTGGGAGAGCTGACGCAGAGGCAACGCAGTAGTCGGGAGAGTTGACGCAGAAAAGCTACCTGTCACGTAGAATCCAGAACTGCTGGAACTACAGGAATTGCCGGAATTGCCGGGAACTGCCGGAACAACCAGGAGAGTTGACGCATAGGGCAAAGACGGTGACGTAGGGTTGACGTAGAGCCAGCGCAAAAATTGCTGGGGTTAGCCAGTCTTGTGCCAGATCAGCCGGAATTCTGCCGGGTGAAGTGAGATAAAACTCACTCAGATTTTTGCCCAGTGTTTTCTCTGTAAATGATTTCTAGATGAGCATCCTCGAGTTGTATTCAAATTTTTCTCCTGCAACATAATAAAACCCTCAGAACTACTGCATCGATTTTCCCGCATTGGGTTTTTCCGGGGACTATTGTGTCCAAAAATAAATGTGTCCTATGTATCTTGTTCTTTGCTCTGTTTTCTGTTTCATGAGATCAAATATTTAATTAGTGTAGACTGCAGAAGTAATTTGCTTCAGTACTCTGAAGAATAACTTGATGAATGTAATTTAAAAATCAAGTAGGTGAAGTAGATTCAGGTTTGCTGCAGTAGGGGTTCCTTCAGAGTGCAAGAATTTTCACATGGTATTAGAGCATTGATTTTGAAACAAGAAGAGCAGATCCAGTGCTGAACAGTGAGGTCGAAAGCTGCACTTGGCAACAATTTGAATCCCCTTGAAGGGATTACGTAGTCCTTGCTGGGAAACAGATTCGAGGAAATCTCTCTCTTAGTGAGACGACAGAGGTACGATTTCCAATTCGTGAGTTTGCAGAGGCAGAGGGAGTGATGCAGAGCCTCAGCACAGTGCTTGAAGGGCACAGTTTCTGCCAAGGCAGAAATCCGCTGGAAAAGAATGAAGACACATAGAAGGGGAATTTTCTCCTAAGAGAACTTTACGCTAGAAAGTTCGAATTTCTCACTTGATGAGCAGTGCTAAGCGATCACTAGAGGAGTTAGTTCCGCAATTGGGTGAGATGGCATTGCGTGGACTCAGAGATCAGGATAGGTTGGCAGGTGCTTCCAACTATGCCATATGGAAGACTAGAATCTTAATTGTTCTGGAGGAATATGATCTCGAGGCCTACGTCAATAGTGTTGTAGCTGTTCTTGCTGACAACAATCAAAAGAGGAAGTACAAAGCTGAGCAGGGGAAGGAAAGAGGCTCATTCTCGATGGAGTTCGAAATCATGTGGTCTCACACTTGCAGGTCAAAGGATACAACCCAAGAGATGTGGGAAGCCTTGTATTCTTTGTATGAAGGCTCTTCTGAACATCGGAAGATGTATTTGGAACAGAAGTTGCAGAGGACTTTGATGCAGAAAGGAGAAGGGGTGAACCTCTATCTTTAGCGTCTTCAGGACACTAGAGACTAGCTTGTTGCAGTGGGGTCCACTCCTCAACCAACCGTGATTTTGAGGATGGCTCTGAATGGAGTCTCCGATGAATGGCAAGTTTTTGTCCAAAGCATATTGGGCAGAGAAAAACTACCTCCATGGGAGGAGATGTGGGTGGCTCTTCAACAGGAGGAGTTAAGGAGGGACCTAGTGAAGGTCAACCTCAGTGGCAGCAGTGGGAGTGGCACAAAGACGAAGGAGGAGGAGGAGAACATAACTCTAGCATCGAAGGGACAACAAAAGCTGAAGAGAAAGAAGGACATTTCGAAGGTGAAATGTTTCAGTTGTGGCAAGATGGGCCACTATGCATCCCAGTGTCCTTTGAAGAAAAAGGATAAGTATGAGAAACATGATCCATAGGCTACTTCAGCAAAGATTGATGAGGATGATTTTGCCATGAGTTTCCACACATCTCCAAGAGGGAGATGGGGCGATATTGAGTTGTAATCGGTAGGACTACATGTGGGTAGGATCCTTGAGGAGTCCACCTCTTGGATTAATTCCTTACTACGGGAGCCCATGATTCAACAATAGTGAGATGGACTTAATGTCAGATGATGCAGTGGAGTGTTTGGAGGACAGATGCAGTAGCTGGGGACCAGACACTGATCAACACAGAGTTAGGTTGGTAGTAGTGCAGTTGGCACAGTGCATGAGTCAGCGGTAGCGCAAAATATTCAGAGGGTCAGAATTGGAAGCAGTCAGATAACAACATTCATTGTATTATGTTGAACACAGTTAAGTTCAACTAATTTTGGATGTTTTTCAGTTGCTTCTCTTAGCAATTGAGTTGCAGTATAGATGCAATGTTAGCAGTGGCAGTGCTAGCGGCATAGCAGATGCAGCGTTTGAGAGGGAGCTGTAGTACAGATGTAGTAGTGGCAGTGGCAGTGTCATGGGCAACAATAGCACAGTGTTGGTGGCAGCAACAATGTAGAAAGGAGGTGCTTCAGAAACAAAGCAACATGTAGGGGGACATTGTTGCTAGAGCACTTTCCTCGCTAAGAGGGAGTGTTAGTTTTTGGTAGCATTGCAAGTGCTCTAGCCTTGAAAATTGGTGGAGAGGCTAAGGCACATGAGTTCTAAAGAACCTAGAAACCGTTTTGTGAAATTCCATCCGGATTGTATTTTATTAAAATAAATAATATTTTTAATGGAGTTCCTAAGTCTAAATTTAGGGAAATTAAAATATTAATGTGTATTAATCAAAATATGGGTGAGAATGATCTAGAAGGCAGATCAAGTCATGTTTTAATCTTAGCCGTTGATTAGAGACTTAATCTCGGCCATTGAAGACTCAACAAGAAAAGTATAAAATGGATACTTGGGGTTCATTTGAACACACACACACACAAAGATTGAGGAAATCGATTTTCTGAGGTGAGAAGTTCTCAGGAGGAAAATCGATTGAGGAGATCTTGCAGTCGAGGGGTAAAAAGAATCCGGGAGAAGGACTTTCCAGAGAATACAGAACAGAGAGGCGGAGAGAGCTTGCAGAGAGGCAGCATAGTAACTGGGAGAGTTGATGTAGAAACGTTGCTTGTCACACAGAATCCAAAACTGCCAGAACAGCTGGGAGAGCTGACGCAAAGGTAGCACAGTAGCCGGGAGAGCTGACGCAAAAAAGTTGCGTGTCACGCAGAATCCAGAACTGTCGGGAACTGTCGGAACAACCATGAGAGATGATGCAGAGGGCAGAGAAGGTGATGCAGGGCTGACGCAGAGCCATCGCAGAAATAGTCGGGGTTAGTTAGTCTTGTGCCGGATCAGTCAGAATTCTGTCGGGTGAAGTGAGGTAAAACTCACTCAGATTTTCTGCCAGTATTTTCTCTATAAAGGATTTCTAGATGAGCATCCTAGAGTTGTATTCAGATATTTTTCTTGCATAATAATAAAACCCTTAGAACTGTTGTACTGGTTTCCCCACATTGGGTTTTTACGGGGACTATTGTGTCCAAAAATAAGTGTGTCCTATGCATCTTGTTCTTTGCTCTGTTTTCTATTTCATGAGATCAAATATTTAATTAGTGTAGGTTGCAAAAGTAATTTTCTTCAGTATTCAGAAGAATAACTTGATGAATGTAATTTAAAAATCAAGTAGGTGAAGTAGATTCAGATTTGCTGCACTAGGGGTTCCTTCAGAGTGCAGGAATTTTCACAAGAGGATCTCCTCCTTGGTAAGAATGCAGGAAAACATAAGTCACACTAGATGAAATCAACATAATAGGTTCTCATATGAAGTATAAGATGGCTGACTATAATCAAGGAACTCTGATTGGACGCTGTTGGATGGATATGTGTGATGAAAGGAAGAGATCACGAAGATATGCAACCATGAAGAAGCAATCAACATCCAAGAAAAACCAAGAAGAGTTGACTAGTAAAATCTCCCGGAAAGATATGAAGTCTCTGATGAAAGTCTGGAAGAGATAGAGACCCTTGATGATGAATAACCTGGGGGAATGTCTCAACATGTATGCAGGATGTTGATACCTACAGAAAGATGTCATGATGAAGAACCATCTCGAAAGGTATGATTTGATTTAATATTATGTTTTGATTTCTTGAATAATATGTGGATAATGCAGGGCTACTCGAACAAGAGTTATAAATACAACTACAACTAGCATTCATGTGGTGGATGAGAAAGAAGTAGTCATATAACGAAGGTTCCAGATATAAAGAAGACCACTTTCCATGAAGAAAGAAATGACATGATGAACTAAGGAGGAAAGTGATTGATTGCTGTTGCCCTACAAGGAAAAAGCTCAACTGATTTTCATGACATCAAGGAGAGACGTTGATCAAGTAGCTGAAGGACCCATGAAGAAGAAGTTGCTGATGTATAGAAGAATCCCTAGCTAAGAGGGAGCTCTGACAGATCCATGATCAAGAAGGAGCTTGGATTGGATCACCCTTGATTAAAAATGAATGGCAGTTGTGTTTGTTTTTCTATTTCATGTGTCATGCACTAGACTAGGACTAATAACCGTAAGTATAGGTGAAGGCCACGAAGAAAAATGTAAACACATGATATCCTCCCTAGTTGAGAGGGAGAGATAGACACAACATTCTTGTCTTCACTTTGGAAGAAAGATTGGAGGGTTGGTTAATCATTTGGCATTCGATGCTCTTTGAGGATGTGTAGGGCATCCAAGATAAGAGTAGGCAAGATGACTGATATTCTTTGAGGGCTGGGAACCCAAGATAAGAATAGTCCTAGAAGATCATATTCGGTGAACACCCGGGTGGGTATGTACCTTGAGAGACAATGATGAAGGTGTCTATAATCATTGGTCTCACCAACATTGTGCTCTGATCTATTGAGAGATAGCACTGTTAGTCAAGGCCTTGCTATGTGACAATGTTGGTTATAATGATGCTATACAGATGGATTACTAGTCCGACTCTTCTTATGAGATCTCTTTAGTGTTGAGAATAGCCATTTACCATGTAATGAATACCTCCCTAGTTAAGAGGGAGTGTTGAAGGAAATGTAACTAGGCTCGGTTTTCATTATGACTTGTAATTATAATATTATGTAAGAGATTAAACAAATGAATTATTATTCCTTGCATCATGGGTTGCATGAGCAAGATGTGTTTACCATAGGTCAAAGACTTCTTTTTGATGTCTTATAGGATTTATTATCCTAACATAAGTATTATAGAAGTCATGATGTCAAAGATCTACGCTCCAAAATGAATGTCACTATTCCCCTTGCAAGTCGGCTAAAATAAGACAGTGATCTCCTTATATGAAACAACGACTCAACTCAAAGGTTCTCATGTCGGCCTACCATACCAATGCTGGTCTCTATATATAAGAAGTGACTTTGCATTACAAGAAACAAGTGTTTAGATCATCTTTGAGTATACAGCGAAGAAGTGAAAACGCAATACAGTGAACGAAGGTGACATATAGCTCTCAATGAAGTCTGTCTCATATATATATATATATTATATATCAACGCTCTCGGTGAAGTCACATATATATCTAAACACTCTCAGTGGAATTGCCTCGTGATCATCATAGTGAAGAAGAAAAGCACTGTCACAAGACAGTGCAACAAAGGACTATCATGGTGGAGCGAAGAACTGTGGTAGCAGAGGAAGAGAAGCCGAGAACTGTAACAAGACAATGAAGGTATAAGGAGACCAATTTGAAGGTGTACAATGACATAAAGAGAAGTGCGAAGATCGAAGACTGTGGTTTGAAGGCCGAACAATGCAGGGGATAGTGACAAGCATCTTGGAGGTAATATTGAGTTAAGTAATTTTGTCAAGGGTCTTGGTATTCATCAACTAAACATTTATAAGAAGAGTTTGAAGGGTTTTCCTCTCAAGAGAAGAGGTTTTAGCCATGGCTTGAAAGCCTAAACATTGTGTCACTGTCTTATTGATTTGGTTGCTATTTGATGTATGGAACACACACTGTAATAGGAACTAAGATAATAAGATGTACGCAAGTAGTAATCAAGTAAGAGAATTTTGAAATAAAACATGCCCTCCCTAAATTCTCAATATAAGGAATCCATGATTTTCCCAACCCCTAGTGGGCGATGAACTACCCAACCTTAAGGGGGTATTCACTACTATATCATTCACATCATGCTCTCATCCCCTGGAGCCCCAAGCAGTTTTAAAAGAAAAATCAATAAAAGGAAAAATGCATATGGAGAAGAGTGGAAAAACAATGGCCGTGGTAACTCATGTACCATGATTGCTCCCTCGTACATCTATACACCCAAGTGTGGGCTTCGTTCATTATGGTTACCCTTGTACTATGGCATGTGGCTTTGAGCCTTCCCCTGAAGCCCCACTTCATTCCATCATTATATTACATGACACCTGCCACTTAATGGATGTGCCATGGATCTGTCAGTCCATTAAAGGTTGAAACCACCTAATAGGGTCCTTGGTTAACCTCCTTCTTGAACTTAGAGACACCTGTACCCTCAAAGCCGCCCATAATGGAAGGGCATGCCACTATGAAGTGTCCACTTGGTTCCATGTTTTGTAAGCTCATTTACTCAATTACAATGATGATTTGTTGTACTGGAAGGTGAGGAGACACATTGGATCTTATACAGGATTGCAGGTGGGTTTTCATTGTTAAAATTTGGCAGCTCAGGGATGAATTTCTCCTAAAAGAAATCATGTCTTTTAGTGCTGTTTGAATTTCTCCTTGAAGAAATCATATGACTTTCCAAAAATAGTAAGTCACATCTCAATTTGGAAGTGACTTTCCAAAAATAGAAAGTCATGTCTAAATGATCAAAGATGATCTCGACATATGGAATCCACTTTAAAATCAAATCAATCATAATTATACAAGTCAAGAATTAATATTTTTATCCTTACTAGTATTATTATTATTATGATACTATTATTTATAAAGTAATCTGAAGTCATTCACCTTTAATGGATTAATAAAAACGAATTCTCTCATGGAATAAGTAAATTAAATTGAGAATCTCTTACTTGGCAAATCGAATTTCTCTCTTGGAATATAATAGTAACTCCACATTTAAGAGAATGCAACTCTCCCTCACTAATTCAATGTATGGAAAAAGTGTAATTTCTTGTTAAATGCACTTGTAACTCCCTCATTCACTTCGATTTGTAACTCTCACCAAATATTCTCTTATGTCTAAGTGTAACTCTCTCTAATTTGAATTGTAATTCCTTAAGACAAGTGTACCTCTCTTTCTATTCTTTGATGAGTTACACTTCTCGTCAAGTAACTTCTCCCTCATGGAATTCGATTATCTTATTATTGGCTCAAGGAATGAATTCATTTTGTAACTCCTCTCCTTTCTTATCTATTTAAGCAAGAGCAAGTGAGAGTTGTGAGTAACATGTTCATTGTGAAGAAGGAGACCTAGTGTTGAGTGTGTGCAAGAGAAGTGTGAGAGCAAGTGTAGAGTAAGAGCAAGGGAAGAGCTGGAGCAAGTGTGAAGGACACGATTTGATTAAGAGAAGGAGGAGATCTTTAAGCAAAGAGCAAGAGCACTTCCCCTTGTGGGTTTTTCCTTTATCATTGGACCTAACTCTCAGTGTCTCATATTTGTGCTTGGGTGTCTTCATATGATCCTTAAGTTTATGTTCTATCTACAATTGCTGATCTGAAAAGTTGTGAAGAAGAAATATGCATTCTAAATAATTGTAACAACATAGAACATTCAATTTTTTGCAAAGTACATTCGACTTTCTGCAAACTCCATTCAATTTTATGCTAAGTACATTCAACACATGCAAAGTACATTCAGTTCCATTCAGTTTTCTGCAAAGTACATTCAATTTTCTGCAAGTACATTTAGTTTTTTGAATAGAACTTTCAAGTTTCTGCAAAGAATTTTTTCATTTCTGCAAAGAATTTTTAAATTTCTGCATAGAAATTTCAGATTTTAACATGGTATCAAAGCTTTTGTGAAGACGAGTCCAAGGAGACCAGAGATCACCTGAAGAGACCCCACTTGCTGCCAAAGTTTTCTGATTAATATGACTTCGCCCTACTTCAAGATAGAGGCGAAACTGAATGATGCTTCAAACTTTGGTCCATGGAAAGAAAGACTAAATATCACTCTTGAAGAACACGAAATTCCGGAATATGTTGAAGACACAATAGCTGATCCACAAGGGAATTCAAGTGTTGCTGTCACATTCAAACGTAAAAAGGGTGAAATCAAAGCTAGAAAAATTATCCTTGATTTTCTTAGTGATCATCTCATTACTTATGTTTCTAGTTTGAAGATTGATAAAGAAATGTATGACAAAATAACTGACATCTTTGCATTTAGTAACTTGAACCAGATTATTGCCTTGAAGAATCAACTGAAGAACATCAATATGAATAGAGAGAGATGGTCAAGCATACTTCCTGAGAATGACCAAAATTAGGAATCAACTGTCAACAGTTGGTGAAGTTGTACCCGACAAAGAAATGGTGTTGATTGTTCTTGGTGGCCTTTCTCCTCTTTGCGAGACTTTTATCACCACCATCAACAATATAAACACTATTCCCATTTTTGATGAGCTCCTGGGAAAGTGTATACAAGAGGAGGCCTGAATGATCTACAGAGGGAGAATTTCATATCATGAAGAAGGAGAACCTACTACATTTTCAACCTATGACAAGAAAAAAAAAGGTAATAAAAATAAATCTGCTTTCAAATCAAATAAAGGGAATCTAGACATGTCAAAAGTTAGATGCTTTAACTGTCAAAAGCATGGTCACTTTGCTTGTGACTGTAAAAAAAGAAGAAAAACACTTAGATTCAGAAACAAATTTGATTATAGAAAATACACTTATAAAAATTAAAGAAAAGGCCATCCTAAGAAAACAAGAAATCCAAAGTATACAAATAATGCAGCGGAAGCTCAATCAAAATATTCCTTGTTTATGCTTTTTCCAATTTTTCTTCTGTAGATTCATTTCATAGCTGGTTTGTTGATAGTTTTGCTTCCAAACACTTTACTAGTTACAAAGAAACATTCTCTAATCTAGTTGAGAGAGAGACTAATTTAAATGTTATCGTTGGAGATAATTCTACTCACCAAGTTAAAGGTTATGGTTAAGTTTCATTTCAGTTAGACGATGACAAATCTATTTTTCTGCAATAAGTTTTGTAGGTATCTGGTTTGAAAAAGAATCTTGTATCCATATCTGCTCTAGAAGATAAAGGAACAAAAATTTCTTTTATTAATGGAAAAGTTCTAACTTGTCCTTTGAACTCAAGTATGAGAGAAGCCTTCACTTTTGGATCAAGATGTGAAGGGCTTTATGTTAAGTTATGGTATGTTCTATGCTTATAATAGTTTACTTCTTTTTCTTATTATATTCCACCGATTAGCAATCACATGTACATAAAGTAAAGTGTAGATAGAACATTAAACGATCGATAGAAAACAAGCCAAGACAAGAGACACAAGATGTGGCGGCTAGCCAGGGACAAACCCCACAATGTGTGGGGAAACCCTTTGATCAAATCTTCCTTTATCTTCAATAATTCAGCAGAGAGAAACAGTACAATAAATCTGATTCATATCAGCAGTAGCAAACCCTAGATCAGCAACATCAGTATTAGCGGCTTCATTATCAAACTAGGGCAGACGATATCTCACAAACCGACCGTCGGATTGACTTCATTCCACCACCAAAAGTTTCGGCTTCCAGAGGAGGTTCAGATGAACCTACAACGCAGTTCAGATGAGGAGATCTTCTAGGCCACGCAAGTCAATCTTTGCTTCTGCAGTTGCAGCTTCAGTTTCAGCAGTTTCCGGCTTCAAACTAGGGCAGTCGATATCTTGCAAACCGTTCGTCGGATTGACTTCATTCCACCACCGAAAGTTGCGGCTTTCAAAGGAGGTTCAGATGAACCTACAGCGTAGTTCCAAAGAGGAGATCTTCTAGGCCACACAAGTCAATCTTTACTTCTGCAGTTGCAGCTTCAAATTCAACAGCTTCCGGCATCACATGTGTGAGAGAGAGAGACCCATTTCAGTGCAGTAGAGAAGAGACTCATATCTGCGTAGTAGAGAGAGAGAGATGTGATGAGATGAGTGAGTCTAAATGAGAAAAGTCCTCTTATATTTATACACAACGTTGGTGGGTGAATAGATGCGACTGTTGGGCTTCTGAGCCTACATGAGTTGTAAGTCGGCTTGATAATAATTCCATAATCAAATAAATTCATATCTCCATGAATACTTATCGGAATTGGATGATCTTTATATCAATCCTACATCTCTCGACGAGAGGAATCTAATAAAAATATTATCAGCCATGAATAAGATGACCCACATGAAGTTTTGCCTTGGTTGCCAATTTTAACACTCCCTCTCAACCATGGAGAACTTCATCTGCAATCTGTTTATCGGTCGTTACTATTCATCCATCAAATGCACTGCCCTGTACAGCCTGACCCTTGCCCTGCTCTGCTCTATTCTGCCTGTTCTGCTTTGTCTTGTTCTGCCTGCACTGATCTGTACTGTTTTGCTCTGTTCTGCTCTGCTCTTGCATTGTTCTATTCTGCTCTGCTTTTGCCCGAATTATGAAGAAGAAGAAATGATCGAGGATGTATCATAGTGACTCAAAGTCAGTCCCAAAGTATGTACCACTGGTCCCAGACCAGTCTCAACCAACCCAAAGTCAGCGTCATAGTGAGTACAACTCCAATGGTCCCAGACCAATATCATCCTCCACTGACTCAAAGTCAGTCTCAGAGTATGTACCACTGATCCCAGACCAGTCTCAACCGACCCGAAGTCAGCGTCATAGTATGGTACAACTCCTACCACTGGTCCCAGACCAATATCATTGATCCCAGATCAATGGAGGTCATCCTAGCGTAGGGAGTACGATAGTTACAACGATGCGTCCATCGGTACTACTATGGTCCCTAACTTCATTTCCTTGCTCATTGATCAGATGAGAGGTACTTCCCATGAGTCCTAGACTGCATGGGTAGGATGCCTCGACAAGAGAACTAATCAATCCTGTCCTCACAGGAAAACACATCAATCCTGCTACAATTGCCATGGAGAACACATCAATCCAGGCCTCACAGGAGAACACATCAATCCTGCTACAATTGCCGTGGAGAACACATCAATCCAGGCTGCCATGGAGAACATATCAATCCAGGCCTCACAGGAGAACTAATCATCCTGCTACACAGGAGAGCGAATCATCCTGTTCCACAAGAGAGCGAATCATCTTGTCCCACAAGAGAGCGAATCATCTTGTTCCAGTGTGCACCACCAGGGGAGGGTGAGTCACCCTGTGGTCATATGTTGCTCCAGTAGGAACCGCAAGCCCTTAGAGCTCCCAGAGCTCAATGTATGCAACATGCAGGACCCTTGTACAAAGGTTTCTTGCCGACTCCAAGTCGTTTTGGAAAATCAC
The DNA here is from genome assembly GCA_031772625.1 of Pinus tabuliformis. NCBI lineage: Eukaryota > Viridiplantae > Streptophyta > Pinopsida > Pinales > Pinaceae > Pinus > Pinus tabuliformis. Next base: position 1,057,153,357 of record CM062807.1, read on the forward strand.
AGATTAGATCTTTCCTCGGGGTTTTGACAAGGTGTATCAACCTGTACATCATCTTAATGTGATGGAGCTTCCTTGCTCATCAACTTACCATATCCCAAATGATGTCTATCTACTAGAGCAATTGACGAATACGAGATTCCTCAATAATCGAATCCCACCTCTGGTTGTTACAGAGAATCACAGTGGTATCCAATGTAAATCCAAACAGCTCACTGAAGAGCTATCGCAACCAGACTGCCTCACACGAGGTTATGCTAGCAACAATATATCCTGCTTCGGCGGTGCTCAAAGCTACCGACTTCTGCTTCCTGCTCATCCAGGATATCGAAGAAGATCCCAAGGTGAAACAGTACCCGGAAGTGCTCTTACGGTCCACCACACTGCCTACCCAATCAACATCAGTATATCCAAGTAGTCTCACATCTCCGGCAGTGTATCTTAATCCATGAGAGATTGTGTCCTGAAGACATCTTAGAAGATTCTTGGCATCAATCCAGTGAGGCTCAACCAAATATGAGCTCACAATGCTAACTGCAAAACATATGTTTGGACGGAGGTTCACCAAGAACATCAATGCGAATGAGTTTTTGAAACTTAGAGGCATTTCCCAAGTCTGGTCCGACATCCCACCATATAACTTCTAAAAGTTAAGATCCTCGAGGTAGTCACAGGCTTGCAGTCCATCATACCGAATCTTTCCAATATATTTACCACATATTTTCCTTGAGATAGGAAAATTTCCCTTGGCTTCTGCCACACTTCAAGTCCTTGGTCCTTCATTTCAAATTCAAAAGCCATCTCCCTCTAACATTTGTGAAATAGAGGGTTTGCACCTGTTAGAAAGAGGTCATCCACATACAATACCAGTATGAGAGGCTTGTCATCTTCAACCTTAAAGTAAAGGTTGGATTGGCTTCACTCCTAGTGAATCCCAGCTTCATCAAGTAGCTATCGATCCTCTCATACCATGCTCGGGGTGCTTGCTTCAGCGCATAGAGAGCTTTCTTCAACCTGCATACATGAGATTTTCGATCATAAATCTCAAATCCTTCGGGTTGCTCCACGTAGACCTCTTCTTTGATCGAGCCATGCAAGAACGCAGTCTTGACATCCATCTGATGTAGGTTCCATCCTTGTGAAGCGGCAAGGGCTATGATCGAGCGGATGGTCGTATATCTGGCAACAGGTGCAAATATCTCATCATAGTCTATACCTCCCTTTTGGGAGAAACCTCGAGCAACAAAACGAGCCTTATACTTTTCCGTGCTTCCATCTGCTGCATGCTTTATCTTGTAAAGCCATTTGGAAGTAACAACTGTCTTGTCTTGGGGTCTGGGAACTACTTCCCAAACATCATTCTTTATGATAGACTCATATTCTTCGGTCATAGCATCCTTCCATACTTGATGCTTGACGGCATCTGAGAATGACGAAGGCTCATTTTGTATGATCGTGCTCATGATGGACAGGTATCCTTGATACCTATTAGGTTTCTTACTTTCATGAAAGGTTCCTCGGGGTGCAACATGTCCTTCAGCATCATCAAGTAACCCCTTAAGCCATGAAGGCCTCTTCCTAGAATAGGAAGGCTCATATGGAGGAGGATCAATCGGATCCATGGGTTCTTCTACATCAGGCATTGATTCATCATCCTTTTCTTCCGGTTCCCTGGTGTCGGCTTCTTGAGAGCTCCTCAAAGTCGGAAGATTGATCACCTTGCTGAGAGCCATATCTTCGTCAAAGGTGACATCATGACTAATTATGACTTCCCTTTGACCGGCTACATAGATTCTATAGCCTTTAGTATTTTCACCATAGCCCACGAAAATTCCCTTCTTTCCAGATGCTCCCAATTTATTTCTTTTCTCTTTCGACACATGAAAGTATACAGGGCTTCCAAAAATTTAAAATGAGAAACATCAGGTTTCTTACCGGTGAATTTTTCTTTAGGAGTCTTGGAACCCAATGCTTGATGAGGGCATCAATTTTGTACATATACGACGGTGATTGTAGTTTCAGCCCATAGAAACTTTGGAAGTCTTTGATCATGTAACATGACCCGGACAACTTCCATCATCGTGTGGTTCTTCCTTCCTGCCACACCATTCTGCTCAAGAGTATGTGGTGTAGTAGTCTCCCTCTTAATGCCAGCCTCAGATATGCTTGAGTGAACCAACTGTAATACATCAGAGGTCTTGCTTTGGCTTGAGGGGAACGGTCCCCTTTTGAGCTTTCCTTCGACACATCCCGGACATACACCTTCTTTCTCTACTTGGAATTCGGGCATCCCTGTCACCATTTGTTTTACACCAAGTAGAGCTTTGTAATGAAGGTGGGCAAACCTCTGATGCCAAAGTTCGGACTGAAGAGTTGTGTCGCAAAACATGAAGCCTAGCGGACTTCCATCGACCTGATATGATGAATCAACACTAAACCCAGGAGTAAAGGCATTTCCATATACATACCTTGCCATTGCTTAAGGTTACCTTGTAGCCTTTGTCTTCCATTGCCGAGATGGACACCAGGTTATTTTTGAGATCAGGTACATATAATACATCTTGTAAGTGAATCGTATTACCTTGATTAAGTTTAAGAGAAACATTGCCTACACCTTTCACTGGGTATTTCATGTCATCTCCAAGGACAATTTCCGGGTTAGTTTCTTTCTCTACCAGATTATAGAGTACTTCTTTGTAACCAGTGAAGTGTCTTGAGGCACCACTATCAATGAGCCAAATTCCCATTGAGTCCGAAGGAGCGGAGGTAGATAGAGCAGCTGGAAGATAATATTCAGCCTGCTTATTGTCAACAGTGTTAGATTCATACCTGGAATTTCTAGCCTTCTTGAATGGTTGCCCTCTTCCTTGATTTCCCGCATTCCTTTTTCCTTTGTTGTTGAATTTTCCATCCCTTCGATTACCATGAGAGGGATTTTGATCATCGTCACGGTGAGAGTCCTTTCTATCAGGGCATTCCCTTGCATAGTGACCTGCTTTATTGCAAATGAAACATCGTCCTTTTCTTCCGCCCTTAAATCCAGCCTTTCTTTTCGATTTAGACCCAGAATTATTTCTTTTCTTAGCATGAGAAGAAAAAGCAGCAGGAGGACCTTTAGGCAAGGGCATTTCCTGCTCTTCTACCCTTGTTTGTTCTTGAATGCATCTAGCCATTAAATCCTCGAAACTAGGAATTACATTATTGTTCAAAAGAGTAGTCCTGAACACATACCATTCAAATGGTAATTTTCCGGGAGTTGTGAGTGCCATTTCTCTGTCAGTAATGGTTTCCCCAATAGATAGGAGATCGTTCTTGATCTCGGTGATTCTTAAGAAGTATGCTTGCATACTTTCATCTTTACCCTTCTTGATTTCCCTCAACTTATTTCTAAGAAACAAAACTTGATTTGCATCATTAACTTTAAATAAACTCACCAGTCTGTCGTAGATTTCCTTGGAGGTGTCTAGATCAGAGATGTAGGCCACCAAGCGCTTGTCGATAGAGTCCCGGATGATCTTCTTTGTTTTGACTTCTCCATTTTTCCATTTGTTCCAGGCAGCAGCAGATGCATTTGATGAAGGCTCAACAATATTGCCTCTTACATGGTCCAGCACTCCTTGATCTTCAAGGGTTAGATCGATAGACATCTTCTATCCGCGATAGTCAGCTTTCTCACGGAGCTTGTCTTCGGCAGGAAAGAGTGTTGAGGACCCCATAGTTCTTTTAGGATAGCCTTGCCAATCTTCTCTTCAATGATTGCTCTTGCTCTTGCTCTTGCTCGGGCTTTGTCTTCACCTCAGCTCTGATACCATGTTAAGTTATGGTATGTTCTATGCTTATAACAATTTACTTCTTTTTCTTATTATATTCCACCGATTAGCAATCACATGTACATAAAGTAAAGTGTAGATAGAACATTAAACGATCAACAGAAAACAAGCCAAGACAAGAGACACAAGATGTGGCGGCTAGCCAGGGACAAACCCCACAATGTGTGGGGAAACCCTTTGATCAAATCTTCTTTTATCTTCAATAATTCAGCAGAGAGAAATAGTACAATAACTCTGATTCATATCAGCAGTAGCAAACCCTAGATCAGCAACATCAGTATTAGCGGCTTCATTATCAAACTAGGGCAGACGATATCTCACAAACCGACGTTGGATTGACTTCATTCCACCACCAAAAGTTTCGGCTTCCAGAGGAGGTTCAGATGAACCTACAACACAGTTTAGATGAGGAGATCTTCTAGGCCACGCACTTTGCTTCTGCAGTTGCAGCTTCAGTTTCAGCAGTTTCCGGCTTCAAACTAGGGAATTCGATATCTTGCAAACCGTTCGTCAGATTGACTTCATTCCACCACCAAAAGTTGCGGCTTTCAAAGGAGGTTCAGATGAACCTACAGCGCAGTTCCAAAGAGGAGATCTTCTAGGCCACGCAAGTCAATCTTTACTTCTGCAGTTGCATCTTCAAATTCAACAGTTTCCGGCTTCACATGTGTGTGAGAGAGAGACCCGTTTCAGTGCAGTAGAGAAGAGACTCATATCTGCGCAGTAGAGAGAGAGAGATGTGATGAGATGAGTGAGTCTAAATGAGGAAAAGTCCTCTTACATTTATACACAACGTTGGTGGGTGAATAGATGCGACTGTTGGGCTTCTGAGCCTACATAAGTTGTAGGTCGGCTTGATAATAATTCCATAATCAAAATAAATTCATATCTCCATGAATACTTATCGGAATTGGATGATATTTATATCAATCCTACATCTCTCGACAAGAGGAATCTAATAAAAATATTATCAGCCATGAATAAGATGACCCACATGAAGTTTTGCCCTGGTTGCCAATTTTAACACTTTACAAAGTCAATGGTAAACCTATTCATGCACTGGTCCATAATACCGATCTTCAGTGTGAGCTATGGCACAAAAGATTCACTCACCTCCACTACAAAGCCTTACCTCATGTAAGGAAGATGGCTTCTAGAATGCTCGAGGTTAGAATGGATCACGAAGGAGTTTGCCCAGGATGTGCAAGTGGAAAGCATATAAAGGTACCATTCCCTTCAAGTAGAACAAAAACTAGTAAAGTACTTCAGCTCATACGTTCTGATTTATGTGGACCTATCACTGTTACTTCTCTTGGTGGCTACTTGTATTTCATGATTTTTGTTGATGTTTTTTCTCGTAAGACATGGATATTCTTTTTGAAAAAGAAATGGGAAGCATTTGACATGTTTAGAGATTTCAAAGCTCTGATTGAAATTCAAACTGGAAAAATGATCAAAGCTTTCAAATCTAATAATGGGGGAGAGTTCACCTCCTATGATTTTAATGATCTTTGCAAAGACGCCTGAATAAAGAAAGAAACCATTGGATCATACAATCCACAACAAAATGGTGTGGCTGAGAGGGAGAATAGAACCATTATGGAAGTAGTCAAAGCCATGCTGCATGATAAAAAACTACCAAAGTTTCTGTGGGGAGAAGCTGCAAATACTGTTGTTTATGTGCAAAATAAAACTCCTCGTCAGGCCTTAGACAATAAGCTTCTTGAAGAAGCCTTCACTAGTAAAATGCCTGAGGTGAGTCATTTAAGAATCTTTGGTTGTGTTGTGTACTTCCATGTGCTAAAAGAGAAAATGAACAAATTGAAGCTTTAGGTAAGAAAGGTACGTTTGTTGGTTATTGTGATAATTCAAAAGCTTATAGAATTTATGTACCCAGTCAAAGAACTATAGAGTTTAGCAGAGACATAACATTTGATGAAGATGCAACTCTTAGAAAAACAAGACTCTCCTCCTCCTACCATTGCTGACAGACAAGTGGTTAATGAAAAAGTGCATGCATCTGAGTCTGAACCGGAACTTGATGATGAACTTGCTGATTATCTAATGGGTTCCTGGATCCTCTAAATCCTCCACCACATGATCCTCCTACCAGAAAGAGACCACAATGATTGCGAGATACCTTGTGTTGACCACTACATGTCAACGACCCATAGCAGTACACCCCTTTTTTTCGCGAAAGGGATAACGCCTGATCAATGTGTTCGTGTCGTCCTGCTATCATCATCAGCCTGACTTTCAAGATGTTATGTAAACCCATTCTGCATGTGTATAATGTAAATAATCCCAGTAGACTCGTGTCATGTATTTAACGACCTAGGTAAACCTACCTTTCTAATGATGATCTCCATTCTAGGAAGTTTTTCGTCTCACCGATTCATTTTCGGATGATCGACAGAGTTTTTCCCTCCAGTCTTACCCTAAAGCTGGAATGGATTTTGTTGTTAGGATCTTAGGCGAGTCCTAGTGTTCTAGATCGAGTCTATGTAAAAGTAATTTGAGAATGATCCTAACTATTTGGTTAGATTATTTTATTACAAATTGCTTGGTCTGCTAGAGTATACTTGTGTCGCAGAAATGGGTAGTCTGTGAGGGTCTGTAACAAATGGGTTTTCCCCCTTGTGATGTAAAAAATATGTAAATCATGATGTAAAATGTCTGGTCCCTCATAGTCAGAAAACAATGGCTAAACATCTGAGGGTTGGGAAAATAATCTATCCCCTCATAGGTTAATTAATTAAATTTTCTGGCCGAAAATTAATTAAAATCTCAAGCCAGAAATTTAATTAATTCCAAGTCCTAAGTAAATTTAAATTCTCCAAAGGCAAAATTCGTCAGTCTTAAAAAAATAAATTTTAAGAGGTCTCGGGACTAAGGTAAATTAATTATTTTGATAAATTTTAAACCTTTGATCCCTGGGGTTTAAGTCAAAGTCATATTTTTGGGGAAAATAACACAAAAATTCTTTTTTTGAGTTAATTAAAATGCATTTAAATAAAAATTTCGAATTTCCTCAAAAATTAAATATTTTGACGGACGAAATTAAAAGAAATTTTGATCTTCGTCAATAGTCGAGATTACTTTGATGAGGATCACTCGAACTAGCCATTGGAGGATTTATCTTTAAATAGAAGGTTATTTGTCAGCCGATCTATCCCATCTTTGAGTCGTGTGCTTAGCAAGAAGCTCTGATGTAATATATTTTCTGGATAATAAAAAAAATCTTTGAGGTTAAATTTTGCTGGTGTAACTCTTCATGGGAATATTGTAAGATGTTTTATTTCATGCATAATTTTTTCTAAAGCCATTGATGATAGCTTCTAAAGAGTGATTTGAGTATAGGTATCTTGCTCAGTTGCTGGGGTTTGAATAATAATTTAAATTTTGAACGTAATAGCAGGTATCTCTATTTGTCTGAATTTAATTATTATTTTCTCGCTCTATTTTTAATGGTTGGATCGAGTTTTGCAGGGAAATCTTGAGTTAGATTATCAGGCATTAGGGGAAGTTTTTAGTTGGACTAGCCAACTCCCGATCTGTATCTCCTGAAGAACCCAGTTAAATTAACTCTAGGCTTATCAGACGATTTTCATTTTATTGATGCAAGAGGGTTTCAAGTTAGCACCTCCTTTTAAAACTATTTTTTTTTTAATTTATGTGCAACATAATGATAGATCTGGCTTATTAGAGCCTCTAGTTTGTAATTATTGTAATTATTTAACTGGGTTTTTGGGGTTTTTAATTTCATCATTGTATATATCGTTTGGGTGTTTTCTTTTTGTAGCTACAGACCTGAAGGAGAATTTTTATTTGAAGCCAGATTTAGGCCCTGGAGGGTAAGATTTGACCTCAATCTCACTTGCAGGGACATTATTCAAAAATTTACAGTCAGAAGGTTTTAAAAATTTAGCTCTGGGTTTTTCATATAAATTTTCTGTTAAATCAATAAACTTTTGGGTAAAAATTTCTGATTCATTTTTTTTTTTAAATCCAAGGGACTAACCCCTTTTGAGGCCTCATCCTCTGTTGCGTTTTTGTTTTTCTCCTTTTGTTTTTTGCATTTTTTCCTTCTTTCCTCTTTGCTTTTCAAACCTGCAATTTCTTCATCGCTGCCATCCACATCCCCCATGCTCCTCATCCATTGCTGCATTCCTCTTGCCCGAGTTTCCCTCCTTTGCTTGTTGCTCCTCGCTTCTCCATTTTCCACTGCCTGCAAAAAGCCCAAATCACATTTTTTTTGACATTCCTTTACCTCCGTTCGAAACCCCTCATCTGCCCAAAATTTGTTGTGTCCTAGCTTCTACCTCGTTCTTGTCTTCCCATTGCCCTCTGGTCGTTTTCCTCTTCCCTGTGGCTCCTAAACTTGCCATCTCTCCTTCGCACGTCCTTACAATTCCTTTCTTCCTGTTCTGCGTGCCATCCATACCCTTGCTCACTTGCGCGTGGATCCCTTCTCCGTTGCATGCAACTGCTCCCTCATCCCTTCCTAATCCATAGACATGCAAGCTAAACCCTCATCTTTCGCCCTTCCCTCTTGTGTGCTGCCCGCATCCATCTCCTCTCCATCGCCCGAGCTCGAAGCTCTTGCCACTATCTCTCCTCTCGATCTGCAAAAAACAAACATCTGACTTCATTGATTTTATTTAATTTATCTTTGTTTTGTCTTTGGGTTAGGGTTAAACTTTTCCTTTAAAAACAAATTTGATTTTGTTTTTGTTGCTTTTTTATTTTATTTACATTTCATTCTTTTTTTGTTTTGATTTAAACTTAAAAGTAACCTATTTTTTTTACTTATGACTTTGATTTTTATTTTTATGTTTTGATTTCCTTTTTTGATTTTGATTTTGTTTAAAAAAAAAAAAAAAAACTAAAAAATATTTTTTTCCAAATTTATTTTTTGTGACTTGAAATTGTGAAGGAATTAAATCGAAAGGGGAACTTACGCTTTCACATTCAAAAAAGTAAATTTTTATGTGGCCTATGGACCATTAAAAATTTTAATTTATTAAAGCCTTTTGATTTTTATTTTTTGTCACATTAAAATTTTTGATTAAACAAATTGCCTAATGAAAACTTCAAATTGTTAATCTAAGGTTGATGCTCGGGTTTTTATTTATGCTAAGGGTTTTTAACTTTGAAAATTAAAAAGGGGAAACTTTTATGGTATTGATTTATCTATTGTCAAACACGCTTAAAATCGTATTTAAAGATTGACTATATGAAAATTGACAAATTTGCTAGATCTAGGTCATTAAAGAAAATCATTTTAATTCTAGGATTGTGAATTGCTTAGCATTTGAATTTCATGGTTTTTCATGGTATCTAAATTTCTCGAAATTTAATTGCTAGAATATTTTTGCATGCTAAGGTTTTGTTATAATTGTTCATGATCGTCACTTCTATTACATTTGCAAATTTATCTGAATAACTTGTTTTCATTTGGTTTGTGGTTAACTGAATATTAAAGCAATAGTCTGAAAATCATTTCTATCTTGTGGTTGTATCTTATTTGTCTTAATTGTTAAATCTATCCATCTCGGTTAACCAAGACTTGTTTTACATTCGTCAAGTTGTTCAATCCTTAAGTCTACTAGAGCCTGTGTTCCATAGGCTATCCTCATTTATTCACCCTAGGGACTACCCCCCTTGGCTTGTCTAGGAGAGAGCCTAAACAGAGTGAGTAAGGATTAGAGTGACAACCCTTACTATGAGCGTTGTCGGGGTGCCTGGACACTTTGTGTGACAAAACCTTGCAAGACGCTGAACAACATGCTGCCCCAAGAGAAACGTTCAGAGAAAGTAAGAAGCCAAGTCGGTTTCAAGGGTATGTTGCTGCCATGAGTAACACCATTCAGGCAAAACCATACACCTTTGAAGAAGCTGCAAAAGGACAAGTCTAGAAATATGCTATGACTAAAGAATACGAGTCCATCATCCAAAATGATGTCTGGGAAGTGGTTCTTAGAACTCAAGGTAAATATGTTGTCACTTCCAAATGGTTGTTTAAGATTAAACATGGTGCAGAAGGTAGTAAAGAAAAATATAAGGCTAGATTTTTAGCTAGAGGTTTCTCTCAGAAAGAGGGAATAGATTACGATGAGTTTTTTGCACTTGTAGCTTGATATGCTACTATTCTATCTGTTGTTGCCTTAGCTGCTAGCCAAGGATGGAATCTTCACCAAATGGATGTGAAAACTGCTTTCTTGCATGGTTTCTTCAAGGAAGAGGTATTTGTGGAACAACCACAAGGCTTTGAAGAGAATGACATGGAAACTCATGTATGCAGACTGTTGAAAACCTTATATGGGTTGAAGCAAGCTCCAAGAGCTTGGTATGCTCGCATTGATAGCTACCTGATAAAACTTGGTTTCACAAGAAGCAGTGTAGACCCAAACCTCTACTTCAAGACAATCCAAGGTATACCTTTGATTTTGGTATTGTATGTTGATGATTTATTCTTGACAGAAGGAGAACCTCTTATCCTCCATTATAAGAGGGAGTTAGCTTCTGAATTTGAAATGAAAGACCTTGGTTTGATGCATTACTTTTTGGGTCTATAGGTTTGGCAAAGACTTGGTGAAATTTATCTTTCTCAAGGAAAATATGTTGTTAAGCTTCTTGAAAGATTTGCTATGGTAGAATGTAAGTCCATGCATACTCCTATGGAAATGAGCTTTAAGAAATTATGTGGCAAAGTTGGAGGACCTAGTCTGGCAAATCCCACAGAGTATAAGACAACTCATTGGTGCTTTGATGTTTTTTGTTGTAAACACTTTAAGTCAATTTATGATTGATCCCTTTTATGCCTAGCGGATTGCTGCAAAACATGTACTCAGATATATTGAGAAATCTAGGGCATCAATAGTTAGGTGATTTCTTTACTTATGATAATTGGTTGTGATAGACTTTTGCTTCTTGATTATGACATTCTCTTTCTTGATATTATTATTATGTTCTTAGACAATTACCATGAACAAATAAGAGACGAGAGACACAATATATAGGCTTGTTAGCCATGGCCAAAACCTCTCACTCTTTGAGCGGAAAACCCAAACGAAATTCTTCTTATAGATTTTCAATTTACGAACACCAAGACCATGACAAAGACCCTTGACACTAGAGTCATCCCAAGACCAAGTCACTAGCTTCCTCTCCAACACTGCTCTTCATCTTCCCCTTCTCGGCTTCCTTGAGAATCTTGGTCTCTTTTCATACTAGGATTATTTACATTATACATATGCAGAATGGGTTGACATCTTTACAAAGCTGTCGACTGATGATGAAATCTGAATGATGCGAATACTCAAACATGGTAGATCCCTTTTGCGAAAAAGGGGGTGTACTGCTATGGGGTCGTTGACACTGAGTGGTCAACAAAGACTTCTACAAAATTTTGAATCAAAGTTTATGGCTTTAGTTTTATGACAAATTATTCACATGTTTGTGCTTCCAGTATTACATATCTTGTTTCTGCATATGTTTGAGGTTATATAGGACACTGGGCAAGGCTAGGTTGAGTATCAACCTCCCTGACAGCCTACCACAGTGTTATGTTCTTTACTGAGTAGATCATGGTGACAATGTGTCACTGTTGATCCCTCTAAATCAATAGATTGTTGCTTCTATACAAATTCTTAGATGTATTGTTGTTTGTTGTAGAGATCCTTCTACATGCTTCTGCTCTTGATTAGATAATTAGGTATTCAGGGAGGATATCTAATCCTCCATTTCTCCATCAAAACCTTTCAAGATATGTTTTTCTGCCATAGCTGAACGCTGACACTTTGATAAGGCCTCTGCAAGAGAGGGCTTTGTTTGTGAGTAGGGATTTGTGACTCATCAGCAACCACCTATACAACAAATCCTAGATCTGGCCGTTGTGCTTCATAGGCTGTTGTCCAGTGACAGTGAACAACATTAAAAAACCTTGTAATATTAAGGGAGCGCCCTTTGGTTCCAGGGCCAGCTTGAACCTAACGTTTGGTCGAGTTGGTTTCTCGGCGCAGTTTCGCAGCCAAGAAATGCGTTCGAGAAACATATACAACACCCTAGCTGACCCTCTAGGGTTAGGCCTAGAATTTGGAAAAATGAAAAAAAGAGAGGTACTTTTGACCACCAAAGGGATACAAGGATTAGTGCCTTATTGTTTGGGCTTAATGGAGTCAAGATACACATAGATCGAGAATTTTCGTGAGCTAAGGAGCCCTAATTGATCTTTGCTAGCTCTCCATGGGAAACATCTAGGTCAACATGGATTTATACTTCAAATTTGCCAAAGAGATGAAGTTTCGAGGTTTAAAACCTATGAGGTGCCTCTAGAAACGTTCACCCACTCTCTTCAAGTACAACGCATGCATTAAATCACTTATTCAAGGTTCCTAAAAGAATTTCGCTTTTACTTTAACCGATACAAGAATAATGATAACCATAACATGCAGTAAACCAGTAAAATAACAAGAATAACATCAAAATTCGACTTAGATGAGAGAGAGAGTATATCCATTCATCAACTTCACATTAGAAAGAAGCACCAAAGACAATAGTGAAAATCCAAACATCATAGTGCATCAAGAAAACTCCAAAAAGTTTACCCAACAAAAAGTGCTAAAATCTCTTAAGAGATACCAATCCAATCCAAGTTATGATGAGAGGAATGAATTGTTGAAGAATGTAACTAGGTTCGGTCTTTATAAAATGTATTTGAGTCACAATGAAATGTATTTATCAAAAGAATGAAAAAGAAATTATTATTATTATTATTATGACTTATTAAAGCATGGGTTTAATACTTGGGCCATCATGTTTTAGGTCAAAGTCCCCATTGAGGACTTCTAGGATTTATACTGAGTCATTAGAGTCATTGTACATTTAAAGAGACCCTTCTTGGGCTTTTGAATCATGTAAAAAGAATTAATATTGAGTCAAATAGGCTATTTGTTTCCTCCACTCCAAGTCGGCCTCAAGGAGATCATGTCAGCCTCAATCTGGGTAATTCGACCTCACCAGAAGCCTATATATTGGAGCAGTTTGAATTCATTTGGATCATTCACTCTCTCACACGCAAGTTTGACATCTAGAAGAAAGATCTGGTTAAGTACGAAGGAAGAAAGGAAGTCAAAAGGAGCGCGAAGTTGGAGAAAGAGGAAGAAAAAGAGGAAATCGAAATTTTGGGCTATCTCTCTCTCTCTCTCTCTCTCTCTCTCGTATGGATTCCTTTAGGAGATCAAAGTCTCCCTTGCCAAGTCAAAGTTGTTGTTGCTGCTACTGCTGTTGCCAATTGCTGAGTCGAAGTCGCTGCTGCAAGGTCGAATTTTCTATTGAAGGTGCCTAAACTCTTCATGGTTCATATGTTTTGAGATCTTCCATGTACTTGTATATGTAAGTATGAATACCTCCCTAGTTAAGAGTGTTGAGAAATTAAGGGCTATGCAATTGTTCTATTTCTCTTTACTAGGATAACTGCATGATATATTATTTTCTTCAGATTTGGTTGATATTATTAACATGCAGTGTTATCATCAACCAACTATCAAAACAAGAAAATCAATCATGCACAAGTACATGAGATATTGGCACCATGCTAGGGCAAAACCTCTCTAAAAATCTGAGAGGAAAAACCCTTTGAACTCTTTCTTATAGAATCTTTATTGAGAAGTTACATGACCCAAACATTGACTCATAAATGCCTTCAACATCAAATGGCAATACCTCAAAATGTGTACCCAATCATACTATACAATTTTGCAATGAATGAGCATGACAGTCTGCACCAAACAATTCGAATAGGCTGTTCCAGCCTCGATCTATCCTCGCATTACATGTAGATGCCTCATACGTTGCTAGAGTGATGATTAGGGCTTGTCTACAAGACTTCAAAAGGGTAACAACGTTGACTGTCCAACACAACGAGGGTAGAAGCCTTTGATTTCAGAACGAATGTATATGCGAAAATGGAGTTAGGGCTCTCCTAGCCTTATGATACCCTCGCACCTTTCAACAACAGTATCCTTATATTTGCGGCTATAATAGCCCTTCAAACCAACCATACGGTTAAGTAATGCAAGAATTTCGCTTTTACTTTAACCCATACAAGAATAATGATAACCATAACATGCAGTAGACCAGTAAAATAACAAGAATAACATCAAAATTCGACTTAGATGAGAGAGAGAGTATATCCATTCATCAACTTCACATTAGAAAGAAGCACCAAAGACAATAGTGAAAATCCAAACATCACAGTGCATCAAGAAAACTCCAAAAAGTTTACCCAACAAAAAGTGCTAAAATCTCTTAAGAGATACCAATCCAATCCAAGTTATGATGAGAGGAATGAATTGTTGAAGAATGTAACTAGGTTCGGTCTTTATAAAATGTATTTGAGTCACAATGAAATGTATTTATCAAAAGAATGAAAAAGAAATTATTATTATTATTATTATGACTTATTAAAGCATGGGTTTAATACTTGGGCCATCATGTTTTAGGTCAAAGTCCCCATTGAGGACTTCTAGGATTTATACTGAGTCATTAGAGTCATTGCACATTTAAAGAGACCCTTCTTGGGCTTTTGAATCATGTAAAAAGAATTAATATTGAGTCAAATAGGCTATTTGTCTCCTCCACACCAAGTCGGCCTCAAGGAGATCATGTCAGCCTCAATCTGGGTAATTCGACCTCACCATAAGCCTATATATTGGAGTAGTTTGAATTCATTTGGATCATTCACTCTCTCACACGCAAGTTTGACATCTAGAAGAAAGATCTGGTTAAGTACGAAGGAAGAAAGGAAGTCAAAAGGAGCGCAAAGTTGGAGAAAGAGGAAGAAAAAGAGGAAATCGAAATTTTGGGCTATCTCTCTCTCTCTCTCTCTCGTATGGATTCCTTTAGGAGATCAAAGTCTCCCTTGCCAAGTCGAAGTTGTTGCTGCTGCTACTGCTGTTGCCAATTGCTGAGTCGAAGTTGCTGCTGCAAGGTCGAATTTTCTATTGAAGGTGCCTAAACTCTTCATGGTTCATATGTTTTGAGATCTTCCATGTACTTGTATATGTAAGTATGAATACCTCCCTAGTTAAGAGTGTTGAGAAATTAAGGGCTATGCAATTGTTCTATTTCTCTTTACTATGATAACTGCATGATATATTATTTTCTTCAGATTTGGTTGATATTATTAACATGCAGTGTTATCATCAACCAACTATCAAAACAAGAAAATCAATCATGCACAAGTACATGAGATATTGGCACCATGCCAGGGCAAACCTCTCTAAAAATCTGAGAGGAAAAACCCTTTGAACTCTTTCTTATAGAATCTTTATTGAGAAGTTACATGACCCAAACATTGACTCAGAAATGCCTTCAACATCAAATGACAATACCTCAAAATGTGTACCCAATCATACTGTACAATTCTGCAATGAATGAGCATGACAGTCTGCACCAAACAATTCGAATAGGCTCTCCCAGCCTCGATCTATCCTCGCATTACATGTAGATGCCTCATACGTTGCTAGAGTGATGATTAGGGCTTGTCTACAAGACTTCAAAAGGGTAACAACATTGACTGTCCAACACAGCGAGGGTAGAAGCCTTTGATTTCAGAACGAATGTATATGCGAAAATGGAGTTAGGGCTCTCCTAGCCCTATGATACCCTCGCACCTTTCAACAATAGTCTCCTTCTTGTATTTGCGGCTATAACAGCCCTTCAAACCAACCATACGGTTAAGTAATGCAAGACCCTAACCCAGATCTGAATTCCGTGAGTGGGACGGGCTCATTGGTGACTTCACATGAAGGGACATACCTCCTCACTTGCTGCGGTTACCCTTCCTTTCTTCGACCTTAATGCTGTTGTTCTTCTTCGTGAGAGAGATAGAAAATTGCGTTTTAGGAGCCAAATGTAACCTATATATAGGCTTCCCCTCTCATCCATTGAGCCGATGTGAGCCTAGATTAGGCCGACATGTCCCTTTGATTAATTAGTTTGGCCGACGTGAATCTAGAAGGCTTCCATAGTCTTCTTTTGAGCGGTTTTCTTGAGTAAATCTGTGGGTACACATTTGAGTATTTCTTTGATGATCTAGGACTTACATTCATTTCATTTACATAAATAATACACGACTGTCTTCATTTTTACATGATTTGTCTTGAGCTCTTAATTAGAGCAAAAATAATTCTTTTAATACAAAAATACATTAATGCAAAAACCTGACATAATGAAGACCGAACCTAGTTACGCTTTTTTCAACAAAGAGGGAGTGTTGAAGAATGTAACTAGGTTCAGTCTTCATAAAATGTATTTGAGTCACAATGAAATGTATTTATCAAAAGAATGAAAAAGAAATTTTTATTATTTTTATTATGAATTATTAAAGCACGGGTTTCATACTTGGGTCATCATGTTTTAGGTCAAATTCCCCATTGAGGACTTCTAGGATTTATACTGAGTCATTGTACATTTAAAGAGACCCTTCTTGGGCTTTTGAATCATTTAAAAAGAATCATTATTGAGTCAAAGAGGTTATTTGTTGCCCCATACCAAGTCAGCCTCAAGGAGATCAAGGCGACCTCAATCTGGGTAATTCGACCTCACCAGAAACCTATCTATTGGAGTAGTTTGAATTCATTTGGAGCATTCTCTCTTTCACACACAAGTTCAATATCCAGAAGAAAGAGATGGAAAAATACGAAGGAAGAAAGGAAGGCAAAAGGAGTGCGGAGTTGGAGAAAGAGGAAGAAAAAGCGAAAATCGAAATTTTGGGCTATCTATCTCTCGCTCGTGTGGATTACTCTAGGAGATCAAAGTCTCTCTAAGTCAAAGTTGTTGTTGCTGCTAGTTGCTAGGTCAAAGTTGCTATTGAAGGGTTAGTTGCTAGGTCAAAGTTGCAAGAAAGAAGAAAGAGTTGACTTGGTGTGGAGGAAGTCTATGTCTAGGTCAAGAGTCTTGTATTATTTTAGGAAGTTATTAAGGAAGAGTTGTTGATTGGGTTTTCCCCTAGATAGGGGTTTCGCCGTGGCTGTCCGCCTATATCTGGTGTCTATGATATTTGTGCTATTGTTTTGGTAATTGCTTGATGAACTAAAAGATAAAAGAACATAAAGATAAAAGAATCACTAGTAATTATCTATATAAAGAAAATCTTTCTGCCTTTCTGATTTTCTAACATGAATCACCTCTCATCTATTTATACAACTCTGATTCTGTTTTCCTAATTAGCCTAATTTAGCCCCAAATAATAAAGTAATACATAGTAATGACATGACTTGGTGACAAGCCCACGAAGATAGCTCAATAATACAACAAATAGCCTCTCAAGAGGGCATAATGATCAATATAATAAGTTGTTGGGCCATTGAGAAGGCCTAATGAAGTCCAGAGTGTGCCATGGTGAGAGAATGGACTCCAAACATAGTGGAAAAGGGGTTGCTCCCTTGTTTTCCAAGCCAATGTTGCGAACATTGCCATCAGGATTAAATCTGCGAGGGAAAAAAATCGGCAAATACAAAAATATTCATTTTTTTTCAAATTTTTTAATATCTAAAGCATTTACAACATAAAATAAATGCATTGACACATAAATATGATAAAAGAACTAATATATAAGATGTGTAATACCATTTCTAGTGCTATATCACACATAACAGTGAATCATGTCCTGAATAGTAAGTCATGAGTCCCAACTCAACCTCAAAATATCAACAAAAAATATAATATTGTATCTCATATCAAAATAACTAATACTACTGATTTCCTCTGCCCCTCTCGAGAGAAAATGCAATAGCTTTCCCTCTAGATGTAGATGGTGGTGGAGCTGGCAGTGGACTTTGTTGTGCTCTAGAAGCTGAAGAACTAGGCGCTACAGGAGGTAGACCACGTCCTCTACTGGTGACAAGGGTAGCTTGGGTAGGTGGTGTCGCCTCCTCCTCCTCCTCCTCTACACCCTCCACTACCTCCTGCTCTAACCAATCAGCGGCAGACTCCATGAGAGGCCTCTCGGCCTCAACCCTCCATGTAGCAGTGGTATCAATCCCATCGAATGAGATGGCCTCCATATCAGGTGTCCTCTGAAGTTGCCTCACCCACAATTGAAGATTGTAGTAGACGTAGACCATGTCATTAAGTCACTGGGACTCCAACCTGTACAAGGGTCATAAAATAATAATTATAAAAAAATATTATTTTATGAATTCAAAAAATTAATTGGAAATTTGGAGTATTTTAAGTTTTAACCTATTGCGCTTCTTGGTGTGTTTTTTTTCAAATACACTCCAGTTGCGCTCGCATCCTGAGGAGCTACATGTTTGGCTGAGCACTCGAATGACAAGCCTTCGCAGATTGGGTACTCTGTCACCATAGCTTCTCCACCATGCATCTAGAACAAAATTACAAATAAGATAAACATAAGAAAAAAAATGAAATTTGAAAGTTGAAGCAAAGTATGAAGTTATGAACTTGAAGAGATAATGAAATTTGAAACAAACTAAAACATACCTGGCATTTTAGTCTTCCTATCAACCACAACCATGTCAAAGCTAAATGTGCCACCTGCCATCCTATATATCTCCATTTCTTTGGAGATTTCTACACGTTCTGCTGGAGATGGCACCATCCTCTGAACACAGGTGAAGAATCCATCCATGACCTCAGCATCAAATAAGAACCCACAGGGGTAAGCAAATGCAGGGTTCAGGTAGATCCCTGCAGGATGAATGGGAGGATGAAGTGTTTCTGAAACCCCTCATCTCCCTTATCATCATAGTAGCTCTGAATGGATTCTTTGGCCCTGTCCATGGCCTCATACAAGTAGCCCATTGCGGGCTTGTCACCATCAACTAATTGAAGAACCTTTACCAAAGGTTCAATATGTGTTTATTTCTAAATCTAACAAATCAGAAATCCTATTGCAGTAAACTGATTTGCGTTACCTACTTGTGTTCTTTATTTTAACAAGCTATATTCAGAATTATTCAGAAGATATTAATGCAAATACACTACAGCCTACACCAATATACAGATCAAGTACTGAAAAAATAAGTGAGACAACCACACAAAGGACACACTTATTTTTGGACTAAACGTCCCTAGAAAAACCCAATGCAGGAAAATTGGTGCAGCAGATATGAGGGTTTTATTATTATGTATATTTCTGAATACAACTAGGGTGCCAATTCTGGCTCACCCAACAGAGAATAAACCCGATAGAAGTACTTCTATCCGGAGACAGATATTTTGGCAGATCCAACAACTAGTTGAACAAACTCCACAGGTGACTGCGCTGTCCCCAGTGCTGTGCATTGATGGCTGCTCCCAGCTCTGTGCTGGGACTGCGTCACCTCCTTTAGGAGCTGAGTCACCCTCCCGGTGAGCCTTCTCGGCTCAGAAATCGACCTGTTGAATTGATGCCCGATCTGCCTCACAAAAACCCTAGTGCTGCCTTTGCGTGACTGCGTCAGCACTCTAGCCTTTGTGTCACCCTCCTGGAGCTGCGCTGTCTCTCCCTGGTGCTGCGTTGCCTCTCTGCTATGTATTCTCGGCCTTGGACAAAAGTCTTGTTGCCGAACTGCCCTTGTTTGCACTAGAAGCTTACTCTGAAATTCTCAGCAAACCACGCCCTAGAATTTCGTTTTAGCTCAAGTGCTGCTCTCACTGTGTGTTCTCCAATTGACCCCAAGCCGTCCTTTCTACTTTTCCTGTTGAGAAATCAACGGCCGTGATCTAATCTCTAATCGACAACTAAGATTAAATTAGATTTGATCCTCATCACTTAGAAGCTTCTCGCCCATATTTACATTAATTCACTTTAATTATTTTAATTTCCTAAGTTTTAACTTAGGCACGATTAAAAATAATTAATTATTTGAATAACATGCACTCTGGGTGGAATTTCTCCAAACGATTTCTGGGTCTTGGAGATCTCATGTGTTCTAGCCCCTCCACAAAATTTTGGAGCTAGAGCACATCCGATGCTACCCAAAAATCAACATTCCCTCTTAGCGAGGAATGTGCTCTAGCAATACTTCCCAGCAGAAGTATCACACTGATCCACAACATCGTCCTCTGCGTTGCTGATGCTCGACCTACTTCCCTTCATCCACTATGTTGCTGCAATCTGTACTGCTGCCCATGACATTGCCACTGTCACCGCTGCATCTGTACTGTAACTCCCTCTTAATATGCTGCATCATGTTGCCCATAACACTGCCACTGCTAACTGCTGCATTGCAACTCAGTTGCTGAGTAGTAAGCAACTGAAAATCCACCCAAAAGCTGACATGCTGGTCAGTCTGGATGCCCCTTGATGCTGAAACTACCTCTGCTGCTAATTTGTGCTGACCCTCCGATGCTACTGTGCTTGTTGTTGTATCTGCTCTGTGCCTTACACATTGCTGCAACACTCCACTGCGCTGCTTCAGACTTTGGCGCTCTAGCTCTGCCACTGTTGCTCCATCATCCCTCGCACCAACTGACTTTGTCATTCTGCTACTGTCATTAAGGGCTCCCGTAGCCATATGTGATCCAAGAGTTTGGGCACCTCAAGGATCCTGACTTAGCTCTGTAGCTCCAACTACGGTTCTATATCGCCCTACCTCTTCTCTAGAGGTGCATGAGCACTCATGGCACAATCATCATCGTACTCTTTGTCAGCTTGCGTTGGAGCAGCCTTTGAGTCAGAGTTCTCTTCTTTGCCCTTCTTTTGAGGGCACTGTGTGGCGAAATGACCCATTTATCCATATCTAAAGCATCAGACTTTGGATATGTCCTTCTTTCGTTTCTGCTACTCTTTCTGTCTCACTGATGCGAGAGCCGCATCCTCCTCTTCCTCCTTGATTATGATCCCTTTGCTGCTGCTTCCCGCCTTGGTCCATCGTCTGATCTCTTCCTGTCGAAGTGCTGCCCACATCTCCTCCCAACTGGGAAGAGAAGCCCTTCCCAAGATGCTTTGGAAAAAGGTTTCCTAGTCTTCAGTGCAGTCCTGACCATAAATTCAACATCTTGTGTAGACCCTACGGAAGCTAGTTGGTCATGGATCCTTTGCAATCTGAGAAGGAAGGGATCGATTTCTTCTCCCTTCTACATCTGAAATTGTCTCAGCTAACTCTCAAGCAACATCTTCCACTGAACGAAAGTTCCCTCGTACAATGTGGTCAAGCCCTCCTACATTTCCCTTGATATGTCCTGCTCAACAATATGTGGGATCACATGATCCTTGACCCCATCCAAGTTCATGCACTTTGCTTTTGCTTGAGCCTCCTCGTACTTTTTGAGAGGATCAACATCAACCAGAACAACAACTGTCTTCAACGCATAATACTTGATGCGATGTTTATCCAAAACTGTCAGGATCCTGGCCTTCCAGATGATGAAGTTGGATGCTCCATGCAACCTTTCCTGATCCCTTAGTCCGTTAACGACCATCTCTGTTCAAATGAATGTCGAACTGGTTCTCTTCTCCCTCTTTCGTTGTTGCCCCAACAAAACTCGGATCTGGATTTCTTTGGCGCTAGAAATCCTCTAAGGAATAAGCTCCCTTTGAATTTCAATTTCCTTCACGGAAATCCTTCTGCCAACCACTGTTCAACCACCCCTCTGATCTCTCTTTGTTGCTGCTCAACAATGGATCTAGATTTCTTGGCAATAAATCTTTTGAGGAACTGATTCCATCTACTTTGCTTATGCCCCACTAAGTACTATTTTGCAACAACAGAATCAACACCCCACCAACAACTCCAGATAAAATCTGCGCTGCACCCCTAGCCACAACAACTGAAAAACCGAGACTCAACAGTCTCTGCGTTGGCCCAGTAACCACTGCATTGCCCTCTGTAGCAACAACGTCACCCAATCAGGGTAATGCAGGCTCTGTGTGAGCCTCTGGTGACTGCGTCACCCCTCCTCTGCTCTCTTGGCTTGAAACTGCGTTGTCTCTCGCACAAATTTTTCCTTTGTCCTTTCGTTGATGGCTTCAGTCCTCCTTGGTCTGCAATCGCTCTGATACCATGTGAAAATTTCTGAATCTGACAAATCAGAAATCTTACTGCAGTAAACTGATTTGCATTACCTACTTGTGTTCTTCATTTTAGCAAGTTATTTTCAGAATTATTCAGAAAATATTAATGCAAATACACTGCAGCCTACACCAATATACATATCAAGTACTGAAAAAATAAGTGAGACAACCACACAAAGGACACACTTATTTTTGGACTAAATGTCCCCGAATAAACCCAATGCGGGAAAACCGGTGCAACAGATATGATGGTTTTGTTATTATGCAGATTTCTGAATACAACTAGGGTGCCAAATTCGACTCGCCCAACAGAGAATAAACCCGACAAAAGTACCTCTATTTGGAGACAGATATTTTGGCGGATCCAGCACCTAGATGAACAAACCCCACAGGTGACTGCACTGTCCCTAGTGCTATGCAGCGATGGCTGCTCCCAGCTCTGCGCTGGGTCTGTGTCACCCTCCCGGTGAGCCTTCCCGGCTCAGAAATTGACTTGCTGAATTGATGCCCGATCTGCCTCACAGAAACTCCAACATTGCCTCTACGTGACTGCGTTAGCCCTCCAGCCTCTGCGTCACCCTCATGGAGCTGCGCTGTCTCTCCCTAGTTCTACGTTGCCTCTCTGCTTATGTATTCTCAGCCTTGGATGAAAATCCTGCTGTCGAACTGCCCCTCTTTGCACTAGAAGCTTACTCCGAAATTCTCAACAAACCATGCCCCAGAATTTCAATCTAGTGCAAGTGCTACTCTCACCGTGTGTGTTCTCCAACTGACCCCAAGTCATCCTTTATACTTTTCCTGTTGAGAAATCAACGGCCATGTTCTAATCTCTAATCAACGACTAAGATTAAATTAGACTTGATCCTCGTAACTTAGAAGCTCTCACCCATATTTACATTAGTTCACTTCAATTATTTTAATTTCCTAACTTTTAACTTTTTCTTTCCAATGGGAAAATCGTAATCTTTCATTATGTGGAAAAATTACATGTAGTAGATGCCCAAGGCACATGCAAGTGCTGTCGGCCCTTGGCCATTTCAAAAAACTGTATCAAAAAAAAAATGGCCAAGCCATTTCCTGTAGGATTGTTCAGAATGTTAAAACCTGTACATACTCCTCACTGAGGTATTCAATCTGTTTGTCTATATATCATCAAAAAAATATATACATAGTTTTTTTTGAGAGGATAAAACTAAGATAAAGCAGCAAAAAGTATATATTTAGGGCCTTTCCACCCTATGGAAATCCTGATCTATATATGGCCTGTGGTGATATTGATAGAAATCTGCTCCCATCTGTTCAGAGATCATCCACAAGCCTCGGGGTAGTAGCATTCTCTCCTTGGAAAGCCTGTTAGCATCTTCATTATATTCCCTGTATATATGATGACAAGAGACTGTGTTAAAAATTGCTTTGAAAATGTTGACTTCATCCAAAATATTTCGAAGTGAAATAGCATGGCAATGATTTTTATTGTTGAACCAGTTGATAATGATTTTTGAATCCCCATAGATCTGAATGGTAGAGCAACCATGAGCTAGTGCAAAGTGGAGCAGATGTCTGAGGGTGATAAGTTTGACATAATTGTTTGTTCCCTCCCCTAGTCTGAATTGGACCTTATAGAAGTGCTGATCAGAGATATATAATATGAAACCCCCTCTGCATCCATGAGGGTGGGCTGCTCCATCGAAGAATGCCCATGGTCTAGATTTTTCAATCCGTTCGGGGGCAAAAGTTCTACGAATGTGGGAGTTTTCAACTTCAGGGATGTCATGATAGGCTGCCATAGCCTTAGCAATGATAAGAGGCCATCGGGTAGTTGCATCATTGAAAATTATGTGATTCCGGGTGAGCCATATAGTCCAACAGAGGATGAGAGGAAGGCATTGTTTCTTTGAGCCCTGGTGTGCTGCGTTCCAATTGTTCCATGCTTGTAGAATAGAGGGACCCTGCCATGCGTTCTAAATAGGGAGATACTGTGTTGTAGTTTGCCAAAATTGGGCTACTGTCGGACAGAGCAAAAACAAATGCTCGTTAGTTTCAAAGTCTTGCTTGCATAATACACACCAGATCGGGCCATGTATGGATCTGTGCAATAGGGCTTCTCCTGTGGGGGTTTTGTTGCTTAAGACACTCCACATGAAAAGGCGCACCTGCGGAGGAGTTTTCATTTTCCAAATCTGTTGCCACCATTCTTTTGTATGTTCAGGTTTGCGATCCGAGAGAAGGTGGGTGTAGCCCAACTTTGGAGTATATTTTCCATGCTCAGCTAGCATCCATACTAGTTCATCTGGATCGTCATTTATACGCACATGAGCTTTAGACAATGCTGTTAGATAAGTTTCCCAGGACTGTTGCCATTGAATAGGAATGCCCACTTCAGGGGCTGACCTCCATTTTTGTCTGAAGATAGTGCTGCGCTCACGATCAACAATATGTGCAATCACTGTGGTATCTCTATGATGAAGATATTGAATCAGTTCAGGTGGCAGCTGATACCTGTTCCCCCCCTATCCATGGGTCAATACCAATGCGTATAGAGTTACCATTGTTTATGCGCCATGCCAATCCAGATCTGATGAAAGGCAAAGTTTGTAGGATTGATTTCCATACTATAGAGATGCCCAAACGAGGCCAGTCTGGTAGGCGAACCTAGTCTAATATTTGCTGCAGCCAGATGTATTTCTGGTATGACACAGTGGTCCATAGATTTTGTGAAGTGAGGAGGGTCCAGCTCATCTTGGCTACAAGGGCTTGTGCAAAAACAGACAGGTCTTTTAACCGCCACCCCCCCACACCATTTTTTTGGCAGAGCAATTTTCTTCCAGCTCACCCAAGCAAAGTTTTTCCTTCCTTTTGTCCATTCCATAGATATCTGCAGCATATCTGTTGGATGCGACCGAGTATTCCCAGAGGAATCCAGGCGAGTGACATCTAGTATACAGGTGTGGCTTCCAGTACAGATTTTATAAGGACTAGGCACCCTGCTCTTGATAGGAATCTGTGATTCCAAATTTTCAGTCTCTTCTCAATTTTAATCACTAACTAGATCCAGTCAACAATCTGGTAGTTGTGGGGTTTGATCCAGAAACCCAAGTATTTTAGGCCATCCGAGAGATTATGCAATTGATAATGGAAGAAATGGAGAGCTGTTCTGTCCTCCTGAGGGGAGGTGTGAGACAGAGTGATAGTAGATTTGGACTGATTTGCGACCATACCAGTGGCTTTTTCAAAGAGTGCAAGGATGTCATGGAAAGAGGTAGAATCCCTGATGCTGCCATCTAGGAAGATCATAACATCATCAACGAAAAGGAGATGGGTGAGGTGGCAAAGTTCATTCATTTTCAGTCCTTTGAGTCTGCCTTCCCTTTTTGCAGTGCCAATGAGCCTACTGAGACCCTCCATCACTATAAGGAATAGAAGGGGAGAAAGAGGGCATCCTTGCCGAAGTCCTCGTTCGGCATGGAAGAAGTGGGATGCAGAACCATTTATGAGTACACTGAAGGATGTCGAGTTTATGCAGCACATGATCCATTCTATGAAAGCGAGTGGGAATCCTAGATGGATCAGGATCATCTTAATGAAGAGCCAGCTGACACGATCAAAAGCCTTAGCGAGGTCAATCTTGAGGATAATGCTTTTCAGATTTCTTGTTTTGATAGAGTGAATGGCTTCCTAGGCAGTGCCTATGGCCTCATGGATCTGTCGATTTTGAAGAAAGGCGAATTGCTCTAGAGAGATGTGATGGGAGAGCATATGACGAAGCCAATTTGCTATGATCTTTGCGATGATTTTGTATAGGGTGTTGCAGAGAGAGATTGGTCGGAAGTCATTGAAGGATGTAGGGGAGTCAGATTTTGGTATAAGAGCAATGAAGGTAGCATTGATAGCCTCATACATCTTTCCGGAGATCCTACACTCTTCAACGACATTGAGGAGGTCATTCCCAATGAGGTCAAAAAAGGCTAAGTAGAATTCAATGGACCATCCATCTAGGCCAGGGCTTTTATCTTTGTTGAACCATTTTAATGTCCCTTCAAGTTCATCTCTGGTAACGGGTGTAGTTAGCTCAGCTGCCGCATCCAGATCTACAAAGCTTGGGAAGTGCCTTGCTACTTGAATGATATCTGCAAGGTTTGAGGCTGGGGGCTCCTTATATAGATGTTTGAAGTGTGAGATACCCAACTGAGATAGTTGATTGAAAGTTTTTGCAATACCTCCATCCTGCGTGGGCATTTTCCAGATGGTGTTGGAGGTTTTTCTCCCCTTGGCAAAATTCTGAAAGTAACTTGTGTTCTCATCCCCTGCTTTGAGCCAGAGTGCTCTACTCTTGAGTCTCCAGGTTTCCTCTCTTTCCTTCAGAATTCTGGCCCTTTGATTTTCTAAATCAATCAATTGTGACTTGGCTTATGAGTTTAAGAAACCCCTGCTTTGGTCATCCATAAGAAGGGCCAAGGATAATTCAACGAAGGCGAGGGTATGGTCATCCCTTTGGGTTTTTTCCTTTGCCCACTTAATAGTGAGTTTCTTGAGATGCAGAAGGTTATGACAGAACCCTTCAGCCCGTGTGAGTCCTTGAGTGGGGGGGTTTTGCAGCCAGAAGTCTGAGACCAGTTTGGAGTAGGAGGGGTCCTGAAGCCAAGATGAATTGAATTTGAAAGGGGCTTTGGGCTTAATAGGAGGGCTAGAGATTTCTAGGTAGATGGGCGAGTGGTCAGAGATACCTCTGGATCCGACCCACTGCCTATAATGGGATAATCTCTGTATCATCGGGGTTTTGAGGATGAAACGGTCCAGTCTTCTAGCTAGTGCCGCCTCACCAACTCTTCTATTCCTCCATGTTGGCAGGGGTCTATTCATGGGAATATCCGAGAGGTGAGCTTGATCAAGCAGGTTTTCCATGGTATCAGAGAGTGGGTCAATCTGTGTAGATGAACCCCAGGACTCACTAAATCCAATAGAAAAATTTAGATCACTGCCCATGATGAGATTGTCAGATGAGGTAATAGAGAGGTTTAGGAGCTGATTCCAGAAAGCCTCTCGCCCCTGAAAAGGCCCATAAACATTCATGACACAGAGATCCATTCCCAGCTCAGCAGAAAAGATGTTGATACCAATGAAACCCTTTCCTCCCCAGGCCGAAGTTAGATTTATGGATCGTGGATTGTACCCCAGAGCCAATCCACCAGAACGCCCAACTGCATCTAGGGCAAGGAATTCCCATCCCGGGTTCAGACTCCTCAGAATATGGATAATGTGTTGAGCTTCACCGAGGGTTTCTTGAAGGAAAATAATGTCTACAGGCTCAGAGTCAAATAGCCTGCAGAGGGCTAGCTTTTTGGGCGAGCTAGCCATACCCCTGCAATTAAATGATAGGCACTTCATGGGGGTAACATGTCAAGGGTGTTCTTCGCTCTAAGAACTCGATCTAATGAAGATTGCCTTCCCGAAACCACCTCAGCACCAGCCCGAAGTATAACATGCAAGAGATAAGATTTGCGCCCACGAAGGGGTTTAATAGTCATCGAGGGGAGGGACAGGCCAAGACCAGAGTGAATTGAATGTGAACCCATAGAGGGAGGGCGGGATCGTAGGTTATAAGGGTGAGGGGGAATCAGGGGAGGAGGGGATGGGGAGGAGGATGCCTCCGGAGGTAGGGAAGGGGAGGTAGTGGAATAAATTAGGTGATGGGAGAGAAGGGGGCAGGGAATAGATGTAGGAGAGGTAGATCGATCCTGTACAGATGCATTATGCTGATGATGTGCAGAAAATGCATAAGTAGAAGATAGAGCAGGGAGAGTGGGGAGAGAAATACCCGAAGTACGAGCTGCTTCAGCTGCTGCCCTGGCTCGAGTCAGAGGTGGAGATGGGGGTTGCGAGGAGCAGCCTGTAGATTGCTGGACTGGCTGAGATGGGGTCGCCTTCCGAGATGGAGTGGGTGCTGCTGATGGTGCCTTCCTGGGGGTGTCTGAGGTAGCCCTTCCAATGCCACCCTCCTTTTCCATAGTAGCTTCCGAGGGTTTTTGGACCAGTGGGCATTCCTTATACAGATGCCCGACCTTGTGGCATCGACGACATCTAAATGACACCCCCTCGAGGATTTGAACCCTAGTAAAGTTATGCCATTGCAGAGTAATATTTTCCTCCAGGCCCTCCTGAGTATCCAGATGCACCAAAATGTGAGCTAGGGTACAATTCTTGGATTGTATTATCGATTTGTCGTAATCCAGGAAGGTGCCGAGGGTATTCCCAAGTTGCAAGAATACTTCTTCTGACCAGTATTGGAGAGGTAAACTTGGTAGCTGTACCCATAAAGGTCCAACTCCTATCTGTTCTCTTTCTGGATCGAAGAGAGGGCTCCATCTTTTGAGCAGCACAAGAGCCATTTCGATATGCCAATATCATGCGAGTGCCATGTTTGTGTATTCTTCAAGGGCAAAATGAAGCGCAAACCATCCTCGAGGGAGGATCTGTACATCCAGAAGCTGTATGAATATTTGCCCCCAGATTTCTTTAACCCACAACCCCAATCGTTCCGCCGTGTAGGTTCTTCCACGAACCCTACCCACTAGGACTTTCCCTGCCTTGTTTGCCACTTCACCTATGGTGAGTCCTTCCTCGAATTTGATGGTGAAGTCCTTGCTGGAGGCCTTGACGCGCCTTGTTTTCCTCTTCCCTCTTCTCGGTGCAGTAGGGTGATCCTGCAATGGGTCCGAGGGCCTTTTTGCTTCAGGATGAGGCTCCGCCAATCTTGCTCGAATTAACGGAGTGTCGAAACAACCAGAAGGAGGAGCTAAGACCTGAGTCACTGCGTAATAGAGGGGTGTGCCGTGGGTCTTCTGCGCCTCTGCTGTCGCATCAGACTCGTTACCCGGACGAGATGGGGGGTTTTTACAGAAGCAGTTATTTGCAGGGGGTGAGGGGTCGAAGAGAGGGGACGAGCAGGCGGCCAGAAGGTTTAGGGTTCTGGGAGACAGCGACAGACAGTCTAGGGTAGGTGAGTCAATGGAGAGAGTCCCAATGTGAAGGGTGGAGGCCGTAAGCCCGGGGAGGGAGACAACCGGTGACATGTTCGAGCAGGATGACGCTAAGGATGGAATAGGTGCCGATTTAGGGTTAGGGTGATAGAAAATAGACTACTCCGGGTAAGGGTCTGGTGAATAATCCATGACATTCAGCTCCATTCCTTCCATGCTGAGCCTAGGAACGGTAGGCCGTTATCGTCGACAGTTTGGAGCAGGTGCAGACGAGGGCAGCAGGTTGCAGGGGTAGCCTCGGAGGTTACGGTGCCTGCGGCTAACCGTAATCAGAGTTACGACTAGGGTAAGAACAGTGAGAGTTGCAACATGCCATCCCCCACTCGAACCTCTCGTAAGTTTTAACTTAGGCACCATTAAAATGATTAATTATTTGAATAACATGCACTCTCGGTAGAATTTCTCCAAACGATTGGGTCTTGGAGATCTCATGTGTTAGCCTCTCCACAAAATTTAGGAGCTAGAGCACATCTGATGCTACCCAAAAATCAACACAGTAATGTTGCACACCTCCTGCACTCCCGCTCAGAAGCTTTCCTGGTATGAGACTAATCTGCATATGGCCTCTCCCTCTGGTTTGCAGCTAAATGCCAAAGCACGCCACTCATCTGAAAGAAACATTCTCTTCACATCCCACATAGAATTCAAGAGGATTGAAGAGATATGAAACTGTTGGCAAACAGTGTAATGGCAGGGCGCACCAACTCCTTGTTGTTGGTGAATGTTCTCATAAATGAAGCACAGATGCATGATTATATATTAATTTTGTAATGCTTTTTGATGAGTCAACAATATTTTTGACAAAAATAATTTTTCCTATGTCGTCCAACATCAAATCAATGCAATGTGCAACACAAGGTGTCCAAAATAAAGTAGGATGCCTCTCCATAAGCATCTTGCCAACAACAACATAATTTGCAGCGTTGTCCGTTATGACTTGGACAACATGATCTGGACCCACTTCCAAAATAAACACATACAACAAATCACATAATAATCGTGCATATTTGATATGTGCAGATGCATCAACAGATTTCATAAACATTGCCCCCTTGGGACAATTAACCAAGAAGTTTATAAGGCTTCTAACCTTTTGATCGGTCCAACCATCTGACATCATATTGCATCCTTTGTGTGCCCATGATGCCCTAAACTCCTCCAATCTCTTGGTGCAGTCAACCTTTTCATTTTGAAGAATGTGGCCTCTAAAGTCATCATAAGAAGGGACTTTGTACCCTAGGCCAACAATTGCAATAGCATCAACAACAGGCTGGAAAAATGGATTATTCCTTGCAACGCTGAAAGGAATATCACTTCAAAGAAGAAACTTGCCCAACAACTTGTCAGCTTCTTCTTTCTCCTTTTTTTAATAATTGAAGAGATAGATGGTTGTGAACGAGGCGTGGTTCTAGGAACAAAATATGATGAGGCAGTTACACGGTTGGTTGTAGATACTGATGTTGGAGTAGAACCAGTGCCACTTTCATATTCACCTCCTAACACTCTACTCCCTGCTAGTTGACACTTTAGAGCTGACTTGGACAGTTTGGTTTGCTCTATTTCTTCCAATGATCTGAGGGCTCTTCGGACGATTTCTGGATTTGTATTAGTGCAAGGCCCTACCTCATGTCCAGAGATTTGTGCAAGGTGATACTTCAATTTGTATACCCCCCTATCCCTATCATATGATGCCCACACAACTTGCAAGTCAAGTTTGATCTGTCAAACCCTCCATCAGGTTTACCAAGTTTCCATAGAGGGTTCAATTTCCTTGGCATGTTTGTAACTTTGTTGAACTCCTGAGTTTTAATGTAAGATGAAGTTTGAAGTTGAATGGTGAACCTAGGGCACAAAAAGAATTGCAAGTTAAAAAAATAAAAATAAAATTTACATACAACACATTGAATTTTTGACAAAAAAAACATCAACTCAATGCAACAATAATGGAAAAAATGCACATTCAAACCCAAGCAAAAATGATGCAAAAAACTAGGGCACAAGAAGAAATTAAACTTATAAATCTAATAATCAATTTTTTGCATTTTTGACCAAAATGAACCCTCTCCACTTTATGCAACAAAAATGAAAAAAAAACACAATCAAATCCACTAAAAAATCATTGAAAATCAATGGGTTATAGAAACCCAAGCAAAAACAAAAAAAAATGGCCAAATTTGATGCCCATACTTGGAAACCACGCTTTGCTGAAGAAACTTGGTCCAAACTCGAATATTTCTTGCTTGGGATGCTAAATTCCTTCACTTTCCTCCTCTTTGGTCCTTGTAGATGATTTCTTCTCCTCTTTAGCTCTCAATCTTGCCCTCTGTCTAAAAAAATGACAAAAAAAACCAAAAATCAAACTTAACAACTCGTTGTTTTCTGCTGTCACGATATTTACTAATCGGATCGCGATTTTTTTGTGATTTTTTGAAAATAAAAAATCGCCGAAAATATCAGCGATTATCGTTTCAGCTAAAAGATCGTGATTTAATCGCGATGTTCGCAACACTGTCATGTGTGGTGCTCCAAGTGGTTGTGGGGGCACAATGACATCCTCCTGGGTTTCCAAGTGGATCGATAATGCCTGTAAACCCTCTGTAAGGGCTAGGATGATGACATATGCCCTCCCTTTGTCTCCTAGAGTAAGACGCATCCTCATCTAGACCCTAGAACATCTACCAAGTGTGTGGTACATGTGCCCCAGCCGATTGGGCATGGTGATCTAGGTGTATCATCCTCATCCAAAAAGGTGGAACATGAACAATCTCTGAATGGTGCTGGGGACCCATGAAGTACTCTCTGCTATGGTGGAGGCCCATGGCTCTCAACGATCACCCGACAAGTGCTAATGTGGCCCTTTGGAGGGTTTGGACCCCATTTATTGCACAAGATCCAATGTGTTCCCTTGCCCTCCAATACACAAATCATTAGAGTAATCAAGTAAAAGAGCTTACAAATCATGGAATCAAGTGGACAATTCATGGTGGCATGCCCTTCCATAGTGGGCTTTGGCATGTACAGGTGTTTCCAAGCTCAATAAGGGGTTAATCAAGGAATCTATTATGTGGTTTCAACCTTTAAAGGGGGTGACATGTCCATGGTACATCCATGAATGGGTAGGTGACATCTGATATAGTGATGGAACGAAGTGGGGATCAGGGGAAGGCTCTAGGCCACATGCCATGGTACAAGGGTAGCTATGATGAGGGAAGCCCACACTTGGGTATATGACTGTAGGAGGGAGAAAATCATGGTACATGAGTTACCTCGACTTTTGTTTTTCCACCCTTCTTCATATGCCTTTTGCCTTTGATTGATTTTTCTTCATAACCACTTGGGGCTCTAGGAGATGAGAGCATGATGTGTAAAATATAGCAGTGGATACCCCCTTCTAAGGTGGGGCATTTCATTGCCCACCAGGGGTTGGGACAATCATGGGTTCCTTAATGTGGAGGGGGCTCATCTAGGGCCCATAATAACTAGGGTGATGGCTTTAAATAAGGGGTAGAGCTCATATTTGGCTTTTGCCATGTGCTAAATTTGTATGTCCCGACTATCCTTTGCATTTTTTGGTACATTTCCTGTTGAGATTGGCAAAATTATGCTTTTTCTTTTCTTTTTAGTTGCATCAACCTCTAGGGCATTGTTCCAGGCCTGACCCAAGGTGTGGGCTAGGGGAGGAGAAAGCTAACCCTATATGGACCTAATGGACATGTTGTATCTTTGTATACAGTTCTAGGCTGGGGAAATGTGCCAAAGCATCTAAAGGAAGGTTTTGATTTAAAATGGATGACCGGTGCATTAAACCTTTAACCATATGTAATTTCTAAGTATTTATGAGAAAATTGAAGCGCTGATTTTCATTCCTAACATAATTAATCTTTGAATTGATTTGAAAAGCATAAATAAAGAAAGTATATAACTTGCTAATATTCATATTGAACATTTAATTTATCATATGTAGCAGATGCGTTTAGAAGTTTTCTACAACCAAACAAAACATATTCAAGAGAGGACAGAAAGCAACAATTAAAAGATTTAGAGGAATTAACTAAAACAAACTGTTTAGTTAAATAATCTCTTTTAATGATTATAACTTTGTAGGGCTTTTAGGGAGATTGATATTCAACCTATCCTTGCCCAAACTTCTATGTTACCTTGAACATGTGCAGAAATAAATATGAAAAATATAATTGATAACAAGACAAACTCACATAGATACACAAGCTGCTCAAAATGAATCCATAATCCTTCAATTATCTTCAGAAATAGCTTTGAAAATTACAAACATGTCATTGGTTCATTACAAGGGTTCAACTTGGACTTCTTCGAACTACCAAATACTTATAGATCGAAATTCCAAAAATATCTTAAGTCTAAGCCAAAATTTATTACAAAATGAGATAATATCTGAAACTGTTTTTGATTTACAAAAATAGAATTGGAAAATAGCTATTCTAAATTAATTCGAATAATCAACACATAATTTAAGGGTGTTGTTTGATGACTGCTGCCTTTAACTGATTTTCTGCTTTCTGCTCCTCTTTCTTAGCTTATTGCTCCTTTTCCTGTAACTGGTCACTGAATTCCCTGCATTGTTTTTACTCGATGAGTTCAAGTAACTTATCCCATCTTTTTTCATCTGGGATAGAAAATTTTGTTACTTTCCTGTATGCCTCATCGACTTCTGTGTATTTTTCAAAAGTTGGCCTAGTGATGAACAAATGACTAACTTCATGCTAAATGAAAAGATCATACTCTAGGCCTTCTAGGAATGCTTTCCCACTGATTGTCCCTTTAACTTTAGCAAATTTGGTTCTGTCTGTTGCTATCTGGTGCAATTTGTACTGATAGTCTTCTAATGGAATCAATTGGCTAGTAGAATGTCGTAGAGATGGAAGTCCCTTTTGCTGCAGAGTATTAAATTTTCTATGAAACTTTCTAATCTAGGCTTCCAAGTTTTGACACTTGCTTTCTAACTGTAACAACAATTTTTTCTTTGTCAAAACTCTTCTTACCTCTAGGACAATATCAGTTCTGTCCTCAATTCCAAATTCTTCTAATTCTTCTTTAGTTTTAGAATTGAGTATTTTAATTATTTTATTTGCTTCTCCAGGCATATGCTCCAAATCTTCTTTGATTCCTGTGATGACTGCCTTTGATCTGTCCACTAACTCTTCTTGTTCAAAAATAATCTGAATTGATGTCCAGAGTTCAGTCATGGTAGAATTTATATCAATCCAGATTTTCTCTTTTGCCTCTGCCAATGTTTGTGCAATCAATGACTCATTTTCATATTTCTTTATCTGTCTGGTTAATCTGAAAAATTTCTGAACTTCGGTCAGATATGTGTTGTCATCCTTATCTTGTCATTTTGATTTTTCTCTAGTAAAGTTCTGAGTTTTTCGATTTCAATCTTTCAATGACAAGTCTCCCATATCTTTTGACCACTGCTTTGCTGAATTTTGGCTTGTGAGCTCTGTTTTTGTTGTAGACACTGCTGTTGTAGAAATTGCTGGTGTTGAAGTCACTACTGTGGAAGTTGCTACTCCAGTACTGAGTTGTAGCTCTTTTTCTTTGATTAATTTTTCCATTTCTGCTTCCATCTTTTGTATCTATATGTTTTGTTCAACAATCATCCAAAACATGTTCTCCTTCTCCTTCTCTAACTAATTGATTTCCTAAGACTGTGGATGTTCAGTTGTTGGCAGTTTCCACTGTTTCTTCAATGCTTGAATATCAACATTTTTGCTCTTGATTATTTCCTCAGTTGCCTTTATATCCTTAGGATCTAATCCTAATTTTATAACTAAATCTTCAAGCCCTTTGATTTTAGTGTCCTTTGCTAAAGAAGACATCTTTTCCAATTTTAATTGGGAATGAATGTTATTGAGAGAAGCCTGTAACTTGGAAGCTGCCATGGCAAAACTTGTCAGAGATGAATATATCATTTCTCCTACTTGCTTATGAAGGTCAATCTGGTCAATAGGATGAATTTTCTTGGTGTCAAATGAAAACACAAAAGTTTTATAATCTTTAACACTTTTGGGCACTGGGACCTTTGGTTCCAAGAATGCTAATTTGAACTGACCTTTTTCACTGTCAAGGGCAAAAAGCGATTTGGTTTGAGTTGAGGAAGATAACTTCCAAAACTCTGCACATGTAGAAGTCTTGGCCTCATTTTTCTTCTTCATTCCTAAAAACTTTGCAAAAACACTTTGCTGTTTTGGAGAAAAAGGAAAATCTAATGTGTCTCCAGGAATCTACTATAATGAAAAAGGAGATTGTGTTGATATTATAACTGTAGTAAGTTCAAAAGTTTGAGCTTCTACAAATTCTTCTTCATTAGGTACAATTTTCCTCCTTTTGAATACTTTGAATGCTGATCTCTATAACTCTGACTCTGCTGGTGATACACTTTCTCTTGGTCTCTTTAGCTCTTTCTCTGTCATCCTTGGAGTTTCCAGTGTTGTTTGACTGGAAACTGGCTCCTCAATCTCCTGCAATGTATTCTTTGTCCAGTCTTCCCTGTTGGCATACTGCTCAATTTTAGGTTTTGCCACATGCATATATGGTGCATATTTCTGAGCAATTCTCATTGATGAGATTACTCCTAATGGATCATATGACCAAGTAAAACTTAATTTAAACTTCATCTGGCTCAATAAGTCATTGACTTCCTTCCCTACAACTTTGGCGTTGACTATAAATGGACCAACTTGCACTTTTAATTTAAACTGAGCCTTTTGTTTTCTGGAAACAAAATGCACCTCATCCATGTTTAGCATTTGTCTAATATACTCAAGTGCAAAAATTCTCATGGGAAGAAACACTGGCAATCTGTATGGTTGAAGCTTGCAGCCATAAATTCTGAGTTCAATTAAATTCTGGTATAAATACCTGTCTCCAAGCTTTGTCTGCTCACTTAGATGCTCAATTCTCTTGATCTCTGTTGAAATTCTGGGCACTGCATCATTGTTTAACAAACAAGTAGCTATATACAAGAATTGATTGACAAAATCACTGAAAGAAAACTCTTTAGAGGTTTTCCTCACCAAAGATGTTTAATGAATCACTGACAGAGGTTTACCTTGAACATCCAACTTTTGTAAAGGAAAGTTGAATCTTTCAGATTGATAATATAAGAACAGGTATACCAAAACTCACTGGTGTTTAAACGATCCTTCTGCGCTGAACATCAAAAATTGATCATGAATAGTATTGGAAAGAAACTAACTATAGTTGAACATAATTGATGGTTTTTTACTAGAAGAAAACACTTATAGAAAGCCCAAGATGACTTCATCAACCCATTGGTCACTAGGATATCCAGCAAACAAGGCACTAGGGAAATAACCTGCCTAGACATCTCAAGAAACATTGAAGAGGGATAAGGAGGGTTAGTTCTTGGTAATTCTGAGTTTTCTAGTAAAAATGACTCAAATATGTGAGCTCTCTGTGGGAAAATGAGTTTCTGATAGATTGCCATTAAAGCATCAAAAGGAAAAGGGTGTGAGTCTAGAGGATTTAGCTGAAGGGATTGGCAAATTGAATCAATTGTAATATGGAAAAGGGTTTCATTGTTCTGAGCAATTACAACTCTTTGGCTAGGAAGATATCGGGCTCCACACTAGGCTACAAATTCTGGGAAAGGATAGGTTTGAGGGAAGAAGAACTGGGGTAGTAGGGATTCCCAAAAACTGAACTCATCACTGGTGTCTTCAAACTTTTGATATGCCCAATTGTGAAGTTCGTACAGATCAAACTCACAATTGGTCTCTACAATCTTAAATTGAGTGTCAACCAGTGGAAGTTCATCTAAATTAATAATAGGGGGCAACAAAGGATTATCTATAGGGACTTTTTCTTTTCCTTTATGGGAAGCCATTAGGAAAACAAAATTACTGAGAAATCGAGATAGAGTTACCAGAAATATGGTGGCTGGAGGTCGCTATTCACTGGGATTCTGCTTGCAGTGGTGTTCTGGTGAATTACAGTGACAGGCGGAGTTTGGCAATTGACCGATTTGAAAAGGATAGCAACGTTTATTTGGAGCGAATAACGGTCTCTTTATCAGTTTAACCATTATTCGTGCGGGGTATTTAAAACAATTGAACATTGGTGGGAGATATGACTGGCAATGGTCATGTGCTAGATGTAGCAGGGAGGAATAGCGTCAGCTAAATGTATCGGGATGTTGGTAGGCGACAAAAATAGCAGAATGTCGGATGGCGGGAAATATGAATGCGGGAAGAGTGGTTTGTGGGAGGTAGGCCATGGTAAATGGTATTTGGCGGAGGGGGACCGCAATCGTTACGGGACTGCCATGTAATAAAAGCAGGATTTCATAAATTTGCTTTGCGGACTCCACACCTCCGTTAATGATCGAGGATGCGGGGGGTCTCGCTATTAGGCAGAGGTTGTTGATCCAAGCGAGATCAAACTCCGCCGTATATTTCTGCGCCATTGTTAAATGCTGACAAGCGACAGTCACATAGACAATTTTATTATATAAAACAAAATACATTTAAACTTTTAATAGCCGCATTTCAACGTGCTTGTGTTTCTGGGATTTTTATTTTTATTTATCTTTCTAATCCGCTTTTTTTTTGTTAATTCTGTTTTCTTTTCTTTCCAATCTTTTCTTTCTTTTTTCTTTTTCTTTTTCTCTATTTTTATTCTTCTTTTATTTTGAACATAAAGGGAAAACTAGAGGATATTAATAGGGTAAAAATAAGTTACAGTAGGACACATGTGGACTTGGATGGGAAAAGCAATGAATGGGGTTAAAATGAGCGGAGGGGAGCGATGTATATGGTGTTAGGAAGCGGGTCCACACAACCAAAATCGAGACTTCCCATGTAGTGCCAACCCTAAAGCTAATGGCTAATAAATAGAGATCCCACGGGACTAGGATACAAGGCTAACCACCCAATTAGACAAAGGAGACAAGAATACAAATCTAACCCATTCTTTCCGCTGAATCCCCCCACTAATCCATGTCCAAAAGTGTCCATGATAAGTAAGGAAATTTACTCAACTATACTAATGAAAAGCCATACCTTTGGGGTCGGGAGGCCCACCTTCAAACATGTGACCAAAATAGATGGGAGAGGGACCACATGGCTAGCTCAGGTGGCAGAAATAATTGCACATCGAGCTATCTGGTGGTTGCAAAGGGGCTGTTGGCTGCCAACTGAGGCCCATCTAGGAGAAAAAATTTCTCCTATTCGTACTACCCACAGGTGATGGGTAACTGTGTTAGAAAACTAGAAATGCAGAAAGATTTTCTTTGTGTTGATAATTACTTGTGATATTCTTACGTTCTTATTAACATTCTTGTGTTCTTATTTTAACTTAGTTCATCAAGCAATTATCAATAACCATACCACGAAGATCAAAGACACCAAATGTAGGTGGACAGCCAGGGCAAAACCCCTCTCTAGGGTAAAACCCAGTCAACAACTCTTCTTGTAATAGTTTCACGAGATGATCCAAGACTCCTTGACCTAGACATAGACTTCCTCCAATCACTAAGTCAACCCTTCCTTTTTCTGCAGATGATAACCTTCCAACAACAACTTCGACCTAGTACTTCGATCTTGCAGCAATATAATTTCGATCTCCCTAACAACAAAACTTCGACCCAGCGATAGAACTTCGACCCAACAATAGAACTTTGACCCATCCGCAGAACTTCAACCCAAAAACAGAACTTTGACCCAGCTGCAGAACTTGGACCTGCGGTAGAATCCATAATTTCGACCCTAGTAGTAGCCCAGTAAATTCACACGTGTGAGAGAGATGACCCAAAAACTTCGATCTTCCTTCTCCAACAAATCTCCTTCTATTTCTTCTGCAATTTTGTATTCTTCTACTTCTCTCTCTTGAATATTGAACTTGTGAGTGTATTCCTTCAAATGAATTGAACTTGATTAGGTAAGGGCCGACTTGGTGTGGAGGTGACAAATGACTTTATTTGACTCAATAATAATTCTTTTTACATGATTCAAAAGCCCAAAAAGGGTCTCATTGAATGTACAATGACTCTAATGACTTAATATAAAACCTAGAAGTCCTCAACGGGGACTTTGAGCTATAAAATGATGACCCGAGCATGAAACCCTTGCTTTAATAAGTCATAATAATAATAATAAAAATTTCGTTTTTCTTTCTTTTGATAAATACATTTCATTATGACTCAAATACAACTATGAAGACCGAACCTAGTTTCATTCTTCAACACTCCCTCTTAACTAGGGAGGTATTCATAATTACACATATATATACAAGTACATGGAAGATCTCAAAACACATTAACCATGAAGAGTTTAGGCACACGCGGTGCCACAAACTAGATTTCTGACCAGGGCAATCTATCTGGGTGGAACTAAGATGGAATAAAGCTTTCAACTTTTCTAGGTACTGTTGTCGCACAGATTGTCACGACAATGCTCAGACCGGGGGCTGTCACCCTGATCCCCGATCCCTCTGTTTAAGCCGTCTCTCGAGGCTAGGGGGGTAGACCCTATGGGATGAAGGAAGACCAACTGTGGACTAGTTGGGTCGGGAGACACAGCAAGGCGATACCAGTACTTGATTAATTTTAGGAATAATTTACTAGTGCCTTATGGAGTTAATGATTAAATGATTATTTATTAAATGTTGCAGAAGTATAAACCATGTAAAACAATCATTTATCATCAAATAACCCAAACGATGTAAGATATTCAACAAATGCATAACGCCTTAAGGATGATCCAACAATTAAACTTCAAGAAAAATTAAATGCTTTTAAATGATCATAAAATTTAATCGCTGACCAACTACCACTTTCATATAGCCAACTTGTAAATAAACATTTAAGTGCATTTAGCTATAGAGAAATGGAACATAAATACCACAAGAAACTCCAAAAAATGAATTTTCAATTTTTTAGTTAAGCTTTTCAAATTTTTTTAATTTTTTAAATATTTTTATTTTTATTTTCTAAAAATAAAACAAAACTAAAATCTTAATAAAACTAAAATAAATGAAACTTAAAACTATTCTAAACTAAACTAACTAAAGGGACCTTTTATATATATATATATTTTATATTTGTAAATGAAATAAAATTAATTCTAAACTAGATGAAAATTAAAATATATTAAAAAAATATAATTCTAAAAACTAAGATCTAACTTAACAAAATCAAAGTCTAATCTAATTTAAATCTAAACAAAAATCAAACTTCTAGATTTTTTATATTTTTATATTTTTTGATATTGACAAAACCAAACCAAAGTAAAAATTTCTCATTATTAAAACTAAAGCGTAAATAAATAAAATTAAAATCTAAACTATAAAACAAAAAAGCCTAAGGATTACCTTTTTTATGCCCTTTTCTTATTTATTTTATTTTTTGATTTTATGAAGGAAATCAAAACTAAATCAATAAGAAAGAAAAAGTAAAATAAAACATCAAATCTAAACTCATACGAATATACAAAAATTAAACTAACTAAAATCCAAATCATAACAAAATTTAATGAAAAAAATCGAATATGACTAAAACCTAAAGCCAATACATAATTTTTTTTTCAAAGTGTTCGCAGGTTTGATCTTGACGACAAAGGGTAAGCAACACGAGGATCAAGGAAAACTTCACGCAGGAAGCATCAAATGAATGGCAGGTGCTGCGGATTAGGAGTTCGATGATATGGAGGGGAGACTGCATGCAGGGAGCTAGAGACTACACGCAGGCAGCAGCGTGGAAAGAAGAGCTCGAGCGAGAGAGCTGAAGGAATGCATGGAGCAGGGGTTTGTTTTGCAGGTGCAAGGAATATGACTGCGTTGAGAGATAAATCGAGCTAGGGCTGTGGAGAAAGGAGCTGGAATGAATGTGGACAAGGCCTTATAGTACGCAGGTGGAGGAATTTGTGGATGCGCGGATAGGCAGTGGGGAAATGTAATGAAAAGGATGCAGGGTATGGAGGAATCAGCTGCGTGGAGGAAAAGATAGACGAATGGATAGGTGCTGACAGGTGTGCGGTTCTGGAGAAAAGAGAGATACGTTTTGGAGCGTGGGAGAGATGAGTGAGGGTTGCGATGAGGAGAGTGGATTGGATCTGAATACGTAGAGGGGAGAAAGGCTGCCAGGCGAAAACGCTGTGTGGAGGTGAGGAAGCAATCCCGCAACCTGATTTTTTCTTTTAAAAAAAAATTTCAAAAATTTTCTTGTAAAATAAAACCCCAGGCAGCGGTAGAAAGATGGTTCAGAAAACCTTCCAAATTCTTCAGTAAATTTTAAATTGACCTGTATTCAGATTTGTCTAATGAAAACCTCGAAAAAATTTTAAGATCTGTACCTGCAACCTACAATGGCAAAAAAAGAACACCGAGAAGTAAAATGTGCTAGAAACAAAACTGAAAACCCTAAAACCAGCTAAAATATTTACAATATTTACAGATTTTTGACTCTTAAGCAGCCAGATTTGTCAATAATCCACAGTGATATTTTTAGAATTTTAAACTTAATGTGAGATACTTGAGAAAACCCTTCTTGCATTCATAAGAAAAATACAAATGATAAGTCTAGAATTAAAACTGGTTGGGCTCTTTCAGAAAACGCAATCCGGGAGTTGGCTGGTTCAGCCGAGAACTTCCCCTAACGTCCGGTAAACTCAAAACTAAGATTTTGTGCACAACTTAAAATCAACCATTAACATAGAGGGAAAAAACAATAGTGAAATCCAGATTAAATGGAGGTACTTGCCATTATATTTCAGAATCTAAACTATCATTCAAACCCCAGAGATCAGACAAGATACCTGTGCCTGAATCAATCTTCATCAAGCTATTATTGATGACTGAAAGTAAAATTATGCAGAAAAATAAAACATCTTACAACATTTCCAGAAGAGTAACACCAGCAAGATTTTTAACCCCAAAATATTTTTTTATTGCACAAAAAATGACTACAAGAGCTTTTTTTAGCATCAGACTTTAAGATCTAATCTAATCTCAAATGACCCCTAACACTCTATTCAAAGGAAAAATTCCCAACGGCTAGTTCGAGTGTTTCATGTCAAAATAATCTTGACCGTTGATGAGGATCAAAATCCCTTTTAATCTCATCCCTCAAATTTTTAAATGCATTTTAATATATTAAAAAATTAAAATTCTGCATTTATTTACTCAAAAATTTGACTTATTATTATTCTATTATTTTATTTTCAAATTTTTTTTATTATTATTATTTTTTTAATCTATTTTTAAATTTTATTTTATTATTTTTAAATTTTTTTAATTTAATTTTTATTATTTATATCTTTTATTTTTTATTGTTTTTTTTATTTTTTATTTTATTTTTTGGATCCTCGAACTTAGCCTTTGGAAAAATCACCTCGGACCTAGGACTTAGGACTTATGAGGGGATTAAAACATTTTCTAACCCTCAAGACACTTTACATCATGACTTTTACAATTTTACATCTCAAGGGGGAAATCCCATTTGACATAGACCCTCATAGACCACCCAGTTCTGCGACCAAATATAATCTAGCAGATCAACACACTAGGATTCCCCTAAGATTCTAATGACAAAATTCATTCTGGCTTTGGGGTTAGGCTAAAGGAAAACTTTGCTGATCATGGATCGGTGAGACAAAAAACCTTCCGGAATGTAGATTATCACTAGAAAATTAAGTCCACCTAGGCAATTTACATACATGACTCAGCGCTGCTAAGATTATTTACAATTCACACATGCAGACTGGGTTTACATCATAACATGATCAGGTCGACAATGACTGTCGAATGGCAGGGACATGTCACTCAAGCGATATCCCTTTTGCTAAAAAAGGGGGTGTACTGCTATGGGTGGTTGACGCGTAGCGGTCAACATCTGGCTCTACTTGGGGACACGTTGCTGCACTGTAGGAATGTGAGAATCCAGAATCTGCATCCATGCAACACACAACCAAAAATAAGTAGTGTCCATCCAAAAATCATCATATAACATTAAGCATAGGAAAGATATAAGCTCTTCATTTATTAACTTTCTAGTAACATGACAAGTAAATCTAATCCTAGAACAGAAATGAAAATGCTGAAAAACCAAGAAGTAGGGTTAGAAATACAAAGGATGCCCCATGGCATCAGATATGTTCAATATAGTGTATACTGAGCATTTGCTTGCTTTCAGGGAAATCCGTCGACTGCTTGTTCGATGTGCCATGTCCAATTCTGCATATGGTAGTTCTTTTTCCTATCTGAAAATCAAGCTACTCGCGGCCGTCTGATGCATCAAATCTTTTTCTCATTTTCTTTTTCTTGCGCTTTTTCTTCGTGGTACGCTGTATCACTGATGACGTGGAACTTTCTGCTTCAAAGCTCTTAGATGAAGTATGTAAGATATGCGTGACATGTATTTCTTCATTCTGCATCTGCCCTGCCAAGGGTAATGGATCAATCTCACATGTGCCATGAGTTATAACTTGATCTTTTACGACTGGTGGATTAACTGTGTGAGCATCAACCTTATTATTAATTTCCCTTTTATCCACGTCACCTTCAATTATCCACTTTTCAATGGAACAAAGGACCTCATAATATGATGGAGCTTGCTATAATAGATAAGGAGGGTCCTGATCTATTGACGTTCCCTAGTTTCTTTCATCCTCTGACAACTGTTGAAAGTTCTGAACCCATATTGCAATGGCATCCATATGACTAGAGTATTCAACCTTCATAGCACTGATTTCCCTGGCATGGTCTTCTTCCATATCTTTTATTACTTTATCGTTCTTTTCCTTTATGGTCATCAAGCAATGCTGTAGAGAGTTTATCTCTTCCTTATGATTTGCTTGCATGGTAGCCAACTGATTATTATGATCGAACGTCATGATAGTCATTTCTTTATCCATAGTTAATAACTTGTTTTGCATAAAATTAATTTTCCTATCATGATTAGCTTTCATGGTCGTCATATTTTCCTCTAAGCCTGATAACTTGCTTTGCATAAAACTAATTTCTGTGTCATGATTAGTTTTCATGGCCTCAATTTCCT
Organism: Pinus tabuliformis; assembly: GCA_031772625.1. Classification (NCBI taxonomy): domain Eukaryota; kingdom Viridiplantae; phylum Streptophyta; class Pinopsida; order Pinales; family Pinaceae; genus Pinus; species Pinus tabuliformis. The sequence goes on from CM062807.1 coordinate 1,057,197,301, forward strand.
TAGCGTGTTGATTTTGCATGATCTCCATCTCCCTATTATGTTTCTCCAGGTGGGTGCATAAAGTTCTCACATCATTGGTGTAATTAGTTTGATTTATCTCCATATTTTTTACCAGCAGCATTAGTTCTTGTATATTTGTTTTCGATCTTCCTTTTCATTGTCATTTGTCCTTGCTTTTCCACTATCATGGATTTGATCTGCAATGGTATAGGTGGATGGCACATTTTGATATGAAGAATTGTCTTGAAATCTTTCATCGACAGCTGGACCTTTCATAAGATTACTTTCATTCTGTTGCACAATTTTAGGGGCACAAGGCGAGCCATCTGGATCACCATATCTATCTTTAAAAGCAACAACAATGTCTTGTAAAGAAGTGAAAGAATCCTTAGGACAATTGTTAAACCAATTCAAAGCATCACCTTCTAAAGAAAGGACAAAAAGACGCATTTTGACATCTTCATGATTATACTAAGGGGGTCTACAATATATGATCATTATACGAGTAAACAAGCCTAGATGCTTTTTAACAGCGACTGAATCACCATTTGAGAACAAAGGTAATTTAGAAATGGCCACTTCCGGAAAATCATGGAGATCATTAGTGAAATGACATGGTTTAAACGAATAATCCATGATGAATAACGAGGAACCAAATGGATGATAGAAAGAGATCTCTGCTCAAGAAAATCAAGAGATGAAATAAGTGGAGTTGCCACTTGAACAATGAATCTAATTCTAGGATCCAAAAAGCAACAAACAAGCTGATACGAGAGAGGCTTCTTTGTCAGGGAAAAATAAATGAAAAGAAATGGAGTCGCCACCCAGACAAGAAATGAACCGAAGAGTAGGTACCGATATGACGAAAGATAAGATCCAAATGATGCCAAAAAATATTGAATCTGCCAGCTCAAATGAGAGATGAGAAAAATGAAAGAATGATGAGAAATGAGAAGATGAATGTTGTTGAAACGCCAAGAATAAAATGTCCCCGGCAACGGTGCCAAAAAATGTTGTTGCATAGATTGTCACGACAATGCTCAAACCAGGGGTTGTCACCTTGATCTTCGATCCCTCCGTTTAAGCCGTCTCCCGAGGCTAAGGGGGGTAGACCCTATGGGATGAAGGAAGACCAACTGGGGATCAGTTGGGTCGGGAGACACAGCAAGGCGATAAAAGTACTTGATTGATTTTAGGAATAATGTACTAGTGCTTTATGGAGTTAATGATTAAATGATTATTTATTAAATGTTGCAGAAGTATAAACCATGTAAAAAATCATTTATTATCAAATAACCCAAACGATGTAAGATATTCAACAAATGCACAACGCCTTAACGATGATTTAGCAATTAAACTTCAAGAAAAATTAAATGCTTTTAAATGATCATAAAATTTAAATGCTGACCAACGACCACTTTCATATAGCCAACTTGTAAATAAACATTTAAGTGCATTTAGCTATAGAGAAATGGAACATAAATACCACAAGAAACTCCAAAAAATGAATTTTCAATTTTTTAGTTAAGCTTTTCAAATTTTTATATTTTTTAAATATTTTAATTTTTTAATTTTAATTTTAATTTTTTTATTTTCTAAAAATAAAGCAAAACTAAAATCTTAATAAAAATAAAATAAATGAAACTTAAAACTTTTCTAAACTAAACTAAACTAAAGGGACCTTTTATATATTTTCTTATTTTTTATTTTTTTTATATTTGTAAATGAAATAAAACTAATTCTAAACTAGATGAAAATTAAAATATATTAAAAAAAATCTAATTCTAAAAACTAAGATCTAACTTAACAAAATTAAAGTCTAATCTAATTTAAATCTAAACAAAAATCAAACTTCTAGATTTTTTATATTTTTATATTTTTTGATATTGACAAAACCAAACCAAAGTAAAAATTTCTCATTATTAAAACTAAAGCGTAAATAAATAAAATTAAAATCTAAACTATAAAACAAAAAAGCCTAAGGATTACCTTTTTTATGCCCTTTTTTATTTATTTTATTTTTTGATTTTATGAAGGAAATCAAAACTAAAATCAATAAGAAAGAAAAAGTAAAATAAAATATCAAATCTAAACTCATACGAATATACAAAAATTAAACTAACTAAAATCCAAATCATAATAAAATTTAATGAAAAAAATCGAATATGACTAAAACCTAAAGGCAATACATAATTTTTTTTTTCAAGTGTTCGCAGGTTTGATCTTGATGACAAAGGGTAAGCAACACGAGGAGCAGGGAAAACTTCATGCAGGAAGCATCAAATGAATGACAGGTGCTGCAGTTTAGGAGTTCGATGATATGGAGGGGAGACTACATGCAGGGAGTTGGAGACTGCACACAGGCAGCAGCGTGGATAGAAGAGCTTGAGCGAGAGAGCTGAAGGAATGCATGGAGCAGGGGTTTGTTTTGCAGGTGCAAGGAATATGATTGTGTTGAGAGATAAATCGAGCTAGGGCCGTGGAGAAATGCGCTGGAATGAATGTGGACAAGGACGTGCAGTACACAGGTGGAGGAATTTGTGGATGCGCGGATAGGCAGTGGGGAAATGTAATGAAAAGGACGCAGGGTATGGAGGAATCAGTTGCGTGGAGGAAAAGATAGACAGATGGATAGGTGCTGTAGGTGTGCGGTTCTAGAGAAAAGAGAGATACGTTTTGCAGCGTGGGAATGGGCCGTGGATACGCGAGGAAGAAGAAAATGAAGGCTGTGCGTAAGGCAAAACAACAATGTAACTTTGGGAGAGATGAGTGAGGGTTGCGATGAGGAGAGTGGGTTGGATCTGAATACGCAGAGGGGAGAAAGGTTGCCAGGGGAAAAGGCTATGTGGAGGTGAGGAAGCAATCCCTCAGCCTGATTTTTTCTTTTAAAAAAAAATTCGAAAATTTTCCTGTAAAATAAAACCCCAGGCAGCCGCAGAAAGATGGATCAGAAAACCCTCCAAATTCTTTAGTAAATTTTAAATTGCCCTGCATTTAGATTTGTCTAATGAAAACCCCAATTTTTTTTTAAGATCTGTACCTGCAACTTGCAATGGCAAAAACAAAACACCGAGAAGTAAAATGTGCTAGAAACAAAACTGAGAACCTTAAAACCAGCTAAAAAATTTACAATATTTGCAGATTTTCGACTCTTAAGGAGCCAAATTTGTCAATAATCCACAGTGATATTTTTAGAATTTTATACTTAATGTGAGATACTTCAGAAAACCCTTCTTGCATTCATAAGAAAAATACAAATGATAAGCCCAGAATTAAAACTGGCTGGGCTCTTTCAGAAAATGCAATCCGGGAGTTGGCTGGTTTAGTCGAGAACTTCCCCTAACGTCCGGTAAACTCAAAACTAAGATTTCCTGCACAACTTAAAATCAACCATTAACATAGAGGGAAAAAACAATAGTGAAATCCAGATCAAATGGAGATACCTGCCATTATATTTCAGAATCTAAACTATCATTCAAACCCCAGAGATCAAACAAGATATTTGTGCCTGAATCAATCTTCATCAAGCTATTATCGATCACTGAAAATAAAATTATGCAGAAAAATAAAACATCTTACTTTATTTCCAGAAGAGTAACACCAGCAAGATTTTTAACCCCAAAGTCTTTCTTTATTGCACAAAAAATGACCACAAGAGAGCTTTTTTTAGCACCAGACTCTAAGATCTAATCTAATCTCAAATGACCCTTAACACCCTATTTAAAGGAAAAATTCCCATCGGCTAGTTCGAGTTTCCATGTCAAAATGATCTCGACCGTCGATGAGGATCAAAATCCCTTTTAATCTCATCCCTCGAATTTTTAAATGCATTTTAATATATTAAAAAATTAAAATTCTTCATTTATTTACTAAAAAATTTGACTTATTATTATTTTATTTTCAAATTTTATTATTATTTTTTAATTTTATTCTGTTTTATTTTATTATTTTATAATTTTATAATTTTTTTATAATTTTATTTTTTATTATTTATATCTTTTTATTTTTTATTGTTTTTTTATTTTTTGGATTCTCGAACTTAGCGTTTGGAAAAATCACCGAGGACCTAGGACTTAGGACTTATGAGGGGATTAAAACATTTTCTAACCCTCAAGACACTTTACATCATGACTTTTACAATTTTACATCTCAAGGGGGAAAACCCGTTTGACATAGACCCTCATAGACCACCCAGTTCTACGACCAAATATAATGTAGCAGATCAACACACTAGGATTCCCCTAAGATTCTAATGACAAAATTCATTCTGGCTTTGGGGTTAGGCTGAAGGAAAACTCTACTGATCATGGATCGGTGAGACAAAAAACCTTCTGGAATGTAGATTATCACTAGAAAATTAAGTCCACCTAGGAAATTTACATACATGACTCAGCTCTGCTAAGATTATTTACAATTCACACATGCAGACTGGGTTTACATCATAACATGATCAGGTCGACGATGACTGTCGAATGGCAGGGACATGTCGCTCAAGCGTTATCCCTTTTGCTAAAAAAGGGGGTGTACTGCTATGGGTAGTTGACACGTAGCGGTCAACAGGTACCATCAAGATTACTTGCTAACCATCAACCCAGGGAACTAGGTGCGTAATGCAAGGTCAGAGCTCTATGACCAACACCACCCTCTACTTCGGGAACTAGACATCAACATACAAGTTGGCCAGATGTCCTCCCAGGCATTTTGTATTACACACAATGCCTCGACACATCAAATCTCTCATGATCAAACAAATCGGTAACATCAAGCATGCTTCCAAACCTTCGAGAGATTTCCTTGAACAATTACAACCCCAATTAGTAACAAACTTTCAAATACATAAGTAAACACAAACCTTCAAGGTCTATAGACATATTGATGCTGCTTCACAATTTATCATAGTAGGACTTTGTTAATTTTAGATGACAATGGTATGTTCTATGCTTTAGGACAATTTACTTCAATGTTCATTTAGCAGCCCAATGACAATTTCCAATTATATCCAGTAGCAATCACATTAACTAAATCACGTTGTCAGTAAATGCAGTTAGAACATAAAAACATGTGCAAAAGACAAGCCAAGACAAGATTTAGCAGATGCCAGGGAAAAACCCCAATGTGAGGAAAACCCTTTGATCAAATCTTCTTATTATTATTCAATAGTTTAGTAGAGAGAGAGAGAGTACATAGATCAAATCCACTTGCCCAATACATAGTCATAACGGGCCTGCCAAAATCAGCAGTCAACAACAGTGAATTGCAGCCCTAACCAAAAAGTCAACATTGGTCATATCAGCACGAAAACGTCCTCCAAGTAGCTTGGTCAACAACAGTCCAATTCGGCCTTCAAGGAGAGTCAAAGTCAGCCCAAAACAGTTTTGTCAAACCCAGTCAAAGGAGAGAGAAACACTGCTGTAATTTTCTATGGTCAAATCTGAAGTTTATGCAGAAGTCAACATTGGTCAATCTGCCGAAAATATCTTAATTTCTGTGCCCAACAACTTGGCCTAGGAAACTCGAAATTCCACCCTAAAAACCGAAGTCAAAGAAGGTCAAATGAGCCCTGGTCAGTGTTGGTCTGTTTCTCTGAAATTCAACCTGCACTTAACCCTGAATTTTTCGGCTTCGTGCCACACGTGCGAAGAAGAGAGAGAGGCTGCCCAAGCTAATGAACCAATCAAGAGAAGAGAGAGAGATGAAAAGATGTGGTGAGTGATGTCCAAATGAGGAGAGAGGTCACTCCTATTTATACAAGTCATTGAGGGTGAGGAGAATAAATTCAAAATTCCACTTCTGTTTGTCAAAATGAGATGATCGTTTTATCAAAATTGGACCTCTTGAAAAGAGGAATCCAGTGCAAAAATCATCTCCATAATATGAGCTGTCCTATGGTGTAATTTTGCCCTAGTTTCCAATTTCAACAGACTTAGAGGCTTTCCAAACAAATCTTGACAGAAGTTTCCTCAGTGATATAGCTTCCTTTCCTACTTCTCATGCAACAACATATTCTACAACCGGATCATGCTTTCCTTCTTTCAACAACACCTCAATATTCATTCTCCAATTTCTTCTTCAAGGCATACATCAAGACTATAATATGCCCTCCCTCTCAACTTGGGAGATATACTCTTTCCTTTATCCAGGCTCCCTCTTAACTTAGGGAGAACAACTTCTTTTCCATAACATTGGAGAATCTTTCATGGCTTCAATCCTTCTTATTAAAGTCATCTTAATTATCATCATTCATATAATTTCCTTCATCATGCTTATCAAATCGACTTTACTTACGAATATCTTCAACTTCTTGAAGATTATGTACCTGCACAACTTAAACCGCAAGTACAACCAAATAGATATATAGAAGCATGAAGTTAACTATTATGGAAGCATTATGCATAATATACTTAAACTTAGTTAGGTTCATAATCAACAAGAAACACTTCAACCTCTAGCATTGGTTTTTGTCACAAACCTTAGATCACATCAGTAACTCAATCAAGATATCAATCTCATTATATCTAGGGTCTCAATATTATTTTCAGAGATATGATAGATTTTACTATAATATATTGCAAATGTTAGAAGCAATTCAAACAGGTATAGTTCTACAATGCATCCAACAACTTTAGAATTCATATTTTAGACTTCTACTAGGATTTAATGCAAACCCTAGATTCCATCTTTGAGACACTAAGCCTTAGATATCAACGATCAAAATCAATTATAGCACAATCTAAGGTTTCAACAATATGACCAACTTCTACTAGGGTTTGTTGTAAACCCTAGATTTTATCATCATAATGGAAACAATATCACCATATCCTAGAATGTCAAACTTCTACTAGGGCTTAGTTACAAACCCTAGAATTTACATACTATGAGCATCAACAATTAGGTTAGCACATATACATATCTAGGATTTCATAATCATGCACAAGCATATCAATATCCATTAGGTAAGCCCAAGACACAAATATCAATACATTTAAAGTCAGACATATAATGATCTTGATTATGCTAGGGTTTTGATCAGACAGACATACACCTATGTTTCATTCCTAGGAGCTTACTCTCGATACATAAGGGTTTTACTCATAAACCCTAATTTACCAAAGCCTCAAGGTTTAGGAATACATTACTATCCAACCCTAAAGGACTAGGGTTTCCATAACAATACCAAAACCTTAAACATGACATTACCATCAAAACCCCAAACATCAAAAGAATAGTATTTTCTAGATTTCATCCGTAACTCTAAGTAGGTTAGGGTTTGCATGTTTGCATTGACATACCCTTAGGTTAGGGCTTTACGGAGAACCTTTTAGGGTTCCATAAACATGATGATTTTAATGAGGGTAGATTCAATCTAATGATTAATCACCCAAATAAGAATCTTTATGATTCAAAAGTCCTAGACATAACACTTGTTACTAATGTAAAGCAGATTTATTAGAATGAGTGAATATACCTTTATCACAAAGAGAACAAAGCTTATGGTTTAAAACACACCTTTGAATTATTTTCTAGACAAACCTTATAGGACATCATTTCCCATAGAAATTCTATCATGCTTTGTCTTGTGAGATCTTTTCCATAGACCTTGAGAATTTAGAAAGCCTTCTAAACAAGGAAAATATGAAAAGAAATATTACTAGCATCTAATACGAACACATCAAATATAAAAGATAATACAAGGAGTAAGATACTTATCTTTGGAAAAATGGTGAGGGCTCCCTCTTAATCCAATCTCGAGGGATACCTATAACTTTAACAAAACAATTCAAAAATGTTTTTCAAAGCGTGTTAAACCTATAAGTACTAAAGATCAAAGTATGAAGGAAAACAATTCAAAAACTTAGAGTAGAGGGACTTAGTAGTATAAGTCCTTTATTTCCGATTCTTCTGGCTTGTTCTTCTTCAACAACATTTGCTTGATCCCTGTTTGTTCTTTTATTCCTAGGATTGTCAGGACAATCATTTCTATAGTGACCCATCTTGTGACAATTGTAGCATTCTATCTTGGATAGGTCTACCTTCCTTCTAGACCCTTTAGACTTCTTGAAGGTTCCTTTGTTCTTGTGATGAGCGGAATAGGCATTTGAAATTTTCTCCTCTTCATTCTCTTTGTTGCTTACTAATGAAATTTTGACTTCTTCTTGACTACATGCATTCCATAATTGTTCAAATGTAGGAGTTTCCTTCCAACTGTTGATACCTGATGAAAAGACACTCCAATATGTTGGTAATCCTAGAAGTGCAGTGATTACAAGCTCTTTTTCAGGTACTATCTCATTTAATGCTTGGAGTTCATCTCTGATTCTAGCTATCCTTACAAATAAGGATGCCACAATGTCCTCCTTTGTCATCTTCATAGTTCTTAGTTCATTCTTAAGACTTGCAATTTGACCAAGATTCTTGATTGTGAATAATTTGGATAAGGCCTCATACATCTCTTGAGCAGAATCTATGTTGGATATATATGGGATGAGGTTATCCTTTATTCCATCCACCATTAGGGTCATGGCCAATATCTCTGTTTCTCTAAACTTTGCCTTTTCTACATCACTTGATTCATTTGTAGGCTTCTTTACTTTTCATTTGACTAGATCTAAGACTTTATTCTTCTCGAGGGTGAGATCTATCCTCTTTTTCCATTCCCTGTAATTGGATGCTCCTTCTAATTTGTTTTCTCCCTTCATTGAGTTAGAAATTGTTCTTGAAGATAGTAGGCTTGACTTCTTATATAATCCTTTTCCTTGATGACCCTTATTCAAATTTCTTAAAACTCCTTATTCTCCTTTCAATAGATCTTCAGGCTGCCTTTTTCCTTTGTCTTCACCTTAGCTCTGATACCATGTTAAAAAATTAGAAAGGCAGAAATATTTTCTTTGTGTTGATAATTACTTTTGATATGATTATGTTCTTACTAACTTTCTTATGTTCTTCTTTTAACTTAGTTCATCAAGCAATTATCAATAACCATGACACAAAGATCAAAGACACCAGATGTAGGCGGACAACTAGGGAAAAATCCCTCTCTAAGGGAAAACCCAATCAACAACTCTTACTTTAATAGTTTCACGAGATGATCCAAGACTCCTTGACTTAGGCACATACTTCCTCCAATCACCAAGTCAACCGTTCCTCTCTTCTGTAGATGATAACCTTCCAGCAACAACTTCGACCTAGTACTTCGATCATGCAGTAGTAGAATTTTGATCTCCCCAACAACATAACTTTGACCCAACAACAGAACTTCAACCTGCATCAGAATCCAAAATTTCGAGTCCAATAGTAGCCCAGTAAATTCACACGTGAGAGAGATGACCCAAAAACTTTGATCATCCTTCTCTAGCAAATCTCTTTCTATTTCTTCTACAATTTCATATTCTTTTGCTTCTCTCTCTTGAATATCGAACTTGTCAATGTATTCCTTCAAATGAATCGAACTGTTCTTATTTATAGCGTCTTCTGGAGTTCAAATTACCCTGATGTAGGTTGAATTGATCAGGTAAGGGCCGCCTTGGTGTGAAGGTTACAAATGACTTTATTTGACTCAATAATAATTCTTTTTACATGATTCAAAAGCCCAAGAAGGGTCTCATTGAATGGACAATGACTCTAATGACTTAATATAAAATGTAGAAGTCCTCAATGGGGACTTTGACCTATAACATGATGACCCAAGCATGAAACCCATGATTTAATAAGTCATAATAATAATAATAACTCTTTCTTTTGATAAATAGTAAATACATTTGATTATAACTCAAATACAATTATGAAGACCGAATCTAGTTACATTCTTCAACAAATAGAGCCCTAAGCACTGCTAATCATATAGCCCTAGAATTGTTGATGCAAGTCCTATTAATAACTACACGATGCCCTAAGCTATTGAAGATGCCCTAATCCTAATTGATAAAAGAACACATGTAAAGAAACCCTTGGTTTTGAAGTATGGCCCAATGGAGGAATGTTAAAATTGGCAACTAGGGCCAAACTCCACATGGGTCATCTTATTTATGACAATTGAGATTTTTCTTGGATTCCTCTTCCGAGAGGTGTAGGATTGATCTAAAGATCATCTCATTCTGACATGTACAAATGAAGTTATGAATTTATTTTGATTATGGACAAATTGTCAAGGTCAGCCAGCAAACTCATGTAGGCTCAGAGGCCCAATAGTCACGTCTAATCATCCTCAACGTTGGCCTATAAATACATGATGCCTCATCCTCATTTGGACACACTTCACTTCTCACACATCTCTCTCTCCTCACATGACTGGGTAAGGATTTCTGGGCAGCCCTCCACACGTGTGAAGAAGGACTGTACTCTTCTGTTCAAACCGTTGACCAACGTCGACCGAATTTGCAGGAGGCTGTTTTGACTGCATTGACCAAGCATTGACTTGTTTTTGGTGCGATTTTGGGTGGAGGAATTCTGTCCTAGCAGGCCACATTTCTAGGCACAAAAATCGAGGCAATTCGTATTGTTTGACCAATGTTGACTGTGGTTAGGGTTGACCACAGGTTGACTGTTTGACCAGACTTTGACTGGGCAGTATTCGACTGTTTTGAGGGTTGTTTCATCTTGCTGTTTGGAGGCTGAAGTTGACTGAATTTGACCGAATCTTTGAGGGTCAAATCTACCCTGTTGACTAGCGTTGACTTTTTTGGTTAGGCTCTTTTGCTGCTATTATAAATTATCAGAATTTGTAAATTGTACTATCTCTCTCTGCTGAACTATTGAAGACTGAAAGAAGATTTGATCAAGGGTTTCCCCACATTGGGGTTTGTCCTTGGCTGGTGCCACATCTTGTGTCCTCTTGTCTTGGCTTGTCTTCTACTGTTTATTTTTATGTTCTATCAGAATTTTACTTACATGTTTATGTGATTGCTAAACTGAAATTGATATTGAGCTCATAAAGAAATTGAAGTAAAATTGCTCTAAAGCATAGAACATACCATTGTTGGCTAAAATTAACATGGAATCAGAGCTGAGGTGAAGACAAAGCCCAAGCAAGAGTGAAAGAGCAATCACCAAAGACAGTTGGATAAGGGCAAAATACTCAATGGGTTCCTCATCCTACTTCCTGGCTGTAGACAAGCTCCATGATAAATCTATCTATCATGGATGGAAGATTTCTCTTGATTTGACCTTGGAAGAGAAGGAAGTGATGGATTATGTGTAGGATAAAATCCCTGAGCCTCCTTCAAATGCACTGACTGCTGCGAAGACCAAGTACAATAAGGCTGAAGTCAAAATGAAGAAGATTATTATGGATTCCATTGGCAAGCATCTGGTGGCCTATATCTCCGAATTGAAGACCTCCAAGGAGAGATATGACAGGTTGGTTGGAATGTTCAAGGTTAGTAATGCTAATCAAATTCTCTTTCTCAAGAATAAGTTGAAGGATATTAAGAAGGGCCAGGATGAGGACATTCAATCCTATTTCTTGAGGATTATTGAGATCAAGAATGATCTGCTCTCGATTGGAGAAGTCATTTCTGACAAGGAACTTACTCTCACCACCTTTGGAGGACTCCCACCTGAGTGGTATGCATTTAGAACCACTATACTCAACAATGATCGAATTCTAGGGTTTGAAGAATTGATGTCGAGATGCATTCAAGAAGAAACAAGAATGGTGGAGCAAGAAATGCCTTCTAATAGAAACAACCCCACTGCATTCTTCGCTCCTGCCAAAAGGAGGAATAATGCACGGTCTAAAGGTCATTTCCATGGAAATCCTAGATCTAAGGGAGGGAGGAAGGGCAGGTGCTTTATTTGCAATATGTTTGGCCACTATGCAAGGGAGTGTCCTAATAAAAGGGATACACCTCGAGATGATGACTATCATAACAACTCTAGGGGCAACTTTAACAACAACAACAACGATCAAAGGAATTGCAGGTCCAATGGCAAAGGAAAAAAGAATGCGGGACATAAAGGAAATGGTCGACCCTCCAAGAATTCAAGGAACTCCAGGTATGATGAATCCAATGTTGTTAACAATAAGCAAAAAGAGTACTATCTTATATCGAATCTCTCCACTGCCTCTCCTTCGGACACTTTGGGAAATTCGCTGATTGATAGTGGTGCCTCAAGGCACTTCACCGGGTACAAGGAAGCCCTCCCTAATCTAATAGAAAAGGAGACAAACTTGGAGATCATCCTTGGAGACAATGCCACCTATCCCGTGAAGGGAGTAGGGAATGCTACCTTTCAATTGAATCAAGGCAATGTTACTTGGGAGCGGGAGCGGGAGCGGGGAGCGGGAGCGAAAACGGGAGCGGGAGCGACCATTTTCAGAAGCTCCCGGTTTGGGAGCGAATCCCGGAGCGATTTTTTAAAAATATATATATTTTTATATTTTTTAATTTTTGATACATATATGTCAACAAAAACATGTAGAATGATGAATTAGATATAAAAAACATAAAAAAGCATAGATTGAACCATATAACAACAATCATCTAGAAGTTATAATCTTCATCAACCACGTCCGCAAGTTAGTAACATAGTAACATACAACATATTGAGTCTCATGATTCATCAATCTTAAAGTTTCAAGCTTTCAAAATTCAATATATAACATTTACCATCATTGATCACCAAAGTTGTACTTGTAAGCTAAGTGTAACCATTACAACAAATAATATCTAACATGAAATGAAATGTTATAAAATGAAATGAAATGAAACAACTTTCAACTTTCATGAAGCATCATATTCATAATTCATTACTAATGAGTTATAATTGCCAACTTCAAACTTAAATTGTCATATATTGTTTAAAAAAATATCATAATAAATATGAAAGAGTCAATAGTTATAAAAGCTACTAGAAACTAGAAAAGAGAAGTAAATCTATTATCTATTTCTTATGCTTGGGCCTCTTGCCACCACGAGAAATGTCTAATTTTTTAGTCTTGTTGCAAAATCAGGATCTTTGTCATTAATATCACCCTCCAAGCATTAATATCCAGAGGTATCTTTGTCATTACCTTTGTATCTGTATAGGGATCTTTGTCATTAATAGCACCCTCTAAGCATTAACATAAGATAGAAAAAGCATAGCATGTCAAGTCAAGATTTTGTTTGAGTGATGCGTACATTTTTAGAAGGGTCATGATAGAGGAGTTCGACAACCAATGTCACTAACATCAAGGTACATAGAGGGATTGGTACTCTTGATTAAATATGAGTTCCATACCCTAATACATGACAAAATTCAATGGAAACATTGCAATCCCCCAATCCTGAAATCCTGAAAAACTGATAAGTCTGCTGGATTTTGAATGAAATCTAAAATTCTACTTTCTCCATATGAAATCCAATGAGGACGAAACCACTCTCAAACATCCTGAGTCATTTCATGGTAATGTTAAAAATTTAAGTAAAAGGATGAAAATGAAAATTAAAGAAAATGTCACTTTTACTTTAAGAATTTAACATTACCATGAATAGCATATCAATACTAGGGCCTAGACTTGATCATTAAGTTGCCCCACTCAAAAACTATTTGTTTCTTTCAAAAAAAATTGCATTTCGAACATTACTACAAAAAAAAAAATGCAAAAAAAGGCAAAACGCTCCCGAAAACGCTCCCGAAAAGGCAGGGAGCGAAATTTTTTTTAGGGAGCGCGCTCCCGAAATCGCTCCCTTTTCGGGAGCGATTTCGGGAGCGCGCTCCCGACCCGCTCCCGAGTCGCTCCCGCCCGGAGCGCGGATCGGGAGCGGGAGCGAGGGGGGGGGGGCGCTCCCCCGCAACACTGAATCAAGGTAACACTATTCATTTGCAAGAAGTACTATATGTTCCTGATCTCAAGAAGGACCTGGTGTCCATTTCAACCAGTGTGGAAAAAGTCCCAAAAAAATCAGGATTTATTCCTAAAATTACGATTTTTTTGGCAAAAGTATTAAATTGGGCGACTTTTTGGCGATTTTTTCGTAAACGAAAAAATCCCAATTTAATCGCGAGTCGATAGAAAAAATCGGCATGAATTTTTTTTTGTGGATAAAGAGTCGCAAAGGGTGATTTCGGTTTAGTTTACGCTGTGCATTTTGATTGTTCGCTGTTTTGGCTGCTGTGGAGAATCGAGAGAACGAGGGTTACGTTCCAAATTGGCAAATCCAACTTCCGTTTGCAACTGCCATTGCGTGGAGAGGAGCCGGCAAGGTATGTCCACAGTCCATTGTCAACACTCAATAGTCATAGTTAAACAGTTCTGAGTTTATAACTTAACACCAAACCCTTAACTGGATGTTGCCCCTGCTAGGGTTTTTGAAAAATCCCGCCGCATCTCTCCTTTGTGTCCTCGGCTTCTCTGGCCTGCGACGCTGCTGATCTCCTCACCATGGTCCTGCCGTCCGGAGGGGTGGGCTCTGCCCCCCCTCCCTCATCAGATCCCTCTCCTGACAAGTCAGTAAATGCAGAAGTTCCAGTCGGTCAAGGCCCTGACCCAACTGATGGCCCTCATTCAGATCCTGATAAAAACAACAATGGAAAAGCTGCTGCAGGTCAGACGGCAGCCAAAGACAAAGGAACAGACCAGAACAACTCGACGTCACGGCCAAAAGCATTCTCTGCAACATGCATTCCTAAGTCTGCAGAGAGAATAAAAATAGATCTTCCCAGTGATCGAATCAACGCCCAAATCCAATACATGAGTGATCATGCACTCATAAGCAAGTTCCTCGAATTCTGGCCAACTTAAAAGGCCTTGTATGGATGGATAGCCTCCAAATGGAAGCCTAAGGGTCAAGTCTCCCTGCAGCTAGGCCCCAAAGGTTTTTTCACTGCTATCTTCAACTGCCTGGAAGACAAAACTCGCATCTTCGAAGGAGGTCCATATTTCTTCAACTCTGCAGGCCTATATCTTCGAGAATGGAAAGCGAGGTTCGATCCAGACAAAGAGGATTTCACCTGGGCTCCGGTATGGATACGCTTGTATTCTCTTCCCGTGGAATATTGGAACGAAGAGACTTTAAAGGACATTGGCAACAGCCTAGGAGTCTTCATCAAAGTAGCTGAGGAAACCAAATACCGAAG
The DNA here is from genome assembly GCA_031772625.1 of Pinus tabuliformis. NCBI lineage: Eukaryota > Viridiplantae > Streptophyta > Pinopsida > Pinales > Pinaceae > Pinus > Pinus tabuliformis. The sequence continues at coordinate 1,057,212,358 of CM062807.1, forward strand.
ATACACCTCCTATGCCAGGATCTGTGTACACATGCATCTGGCCAAAGAACTCACGGATTCGGTAAGTTTATTTCATGATGATTATGAATGGGTACAAACTATAGACTACGAGCATATTCCTTTTCGTTGCAGAAGGTGCCATGAGCATGGCCATCTTTTCAGGGATTGCCCTCTGAATCTTCAGTCGAAAGCATCCGCATCAGAGACAAGTAAAGACGCTGAAGGATTCACGAGAGTTCCTAGCTGTAGAAAGCAAACCAAGAAACCTCCAGTTGCTCCAAAAGATCCCAAGAAGCCTGAAACTCGGAATAGCTTTGGAATCTTGTCCTCTCCAACCTTCATAGAGGATCATACTCTCATCCCATCTTCAGATCCTTCCCCTTCCACCTCTGCGCCTCCTCCACATCCCTCAGCTTCGCCCTCTAAGTTCGCTCCAATTAGCACTCTCGCTTCAACCTCTACAGACAAAAATCACGCTTCAGAAACAACCATACAATCTTCTGCCATGGAGGTTGACGCTTCTCTAGCCCACAATAGCAATCAAAGGTCAGATGAGGAGGAAAAGGACAAACTATCACTCATGGAGGGACCAGAAACTGAAGATCTAGGAGGTCTGGACCTACTCAAACTGGAAGCAGCGTGTCGACAGAAAGACTTCAGTGAAATTCCCCCAAGGGAGATCGACAGACTTGAAGGAGTTCTAATCAGAGCACAACAAAACAAATATCTCGGCATTCAGGCAGGTAGTCCTTGGGATGGTAAATTTTTTTTGAAAGACACGAAAAAACGAGGGCACAAAACGGATTTGCAAAGGACTATCATTATTGGAGAAATGCTGGTGGATTCTGGAGAATTCCCCAAGCTAACCAAGTTCTTTAAAGCTCTTCCCCACGGTTCCTCATGAAGCTAATCTCATGGAATGTGCGAGGGATTAATAGCCCTGCAAAACATAGAATGCTAAAAAACATGATTCAACAAGAAAGGCCCACATTAGTCTTTCTACAAGAAACCAAAGGCAATAGCACTGCATTGGAGAAAATTCTAAACAAAGTTTGGACAGGATGTCGCTCAGTCTCTGTGGATGCATCAGGCGCTTCTGGAGGGCTGGCAATCTTATGGAACCCTCAAATCCTCTCCCTTCAAGATTTCCATGCCTCTCACTTCTTCATTCAAACCACTTTCCACCTCATTGGTACCAACATCCATGGTCTTCTCACTAATGTGTATTTTCCTCAAGATCTTCAAAAAAAGCTGGATTTGCTGAACTCTCTCACAGCTCTCAGCTCTGGCAGAAGCCATCCCCTATGGATAAGTGGTGGTGACTTCAATATCATTACAACGCTGGAGGAAAAATCCGGAGGTCGAGCAAGACTGGAAGGGGACAACATTGGCTTTAAAGACTTCATATCTAGGAATCAGCTCATGGATCTTCAGACCTCAAACGGTATGTTTACATGGACCAACAAACGAAGAGGATCTCAGCACATAGCCTCCAGACTTGATCGTTTCCTCCTGTCAGATAATGCCATTCATCTGGGCGGAGATTTCCATGCATCCATTTTGCCTCAAGCAGGCTCAGATCACTGGCCTATAATGCTTCAGTGGTCGCGTCCAGAGTCAAAGAGCAACAGACCTTTCCGCTTCGAATCCTTCTGGTTCTCCCATCCTAACTTCAAAGATGTGGTAATAGCTGCCTGGAAATCCTTCACTCCCCCCGCAGGAGCCAAGATGTTTCAATTTCAACAAAAGCTAAAATACCTTAAACAAGTGTTGAAAACTTGGAATCTCACTCAGTTTGGCAACATATTCGATCAAAGGAAAGCGCTGGAGCAGCGAATGTACACGTTGCAACAATGTGTCATATCAGAGGGTCAAACGGAGGATTATGCACTACAAGAGCAGGTTCTCCTAAATTAGATTGAAACGCGCAGGCAGCAAGAAGAGACTCTATGGCGACAAAAATCCAGGATCAGATGACTCAAGGAAGGGGAGAAAAATACTAAGTTCTTTCACAGGTCAACCATTCAAAGGAGAATGCACAACAACATCGCCTTCATCAACAATCAACAAGGGCAGCGCTTGGAGGTGCATGAAGACATAGTATAGGAATTCCAAGAATACTTTCAGGACACTCTTAGAGAACCGCCGGGTAGCAGAAATCAAGCCATACAAAATATAGTGCAGCACATTCCTAAAATCATTAATGAGGATCACAACAATAGGCTTCTCCAACCTATCTCCATGCAGGAAGTGGAGGAGGCAATGGCCCAACTCAAGGATGGTAAGGCGCCTGGCCCTGACGGATTCACAACCAACTTCTTTCATGCTTTCTGGGAGCTTATCAAAACAGAGGTCTGGGAGCTAGTGGATGAATCACGGTCGATGCACTAGGTTCTTCCTTCCCTAAATACGACCTTCATAGCGCTCGTTCCTAAAGTGGAAGAATCCAAGACTCCTGATAAATATAGACCGATTGCATTATGCAATGTCATCTATAAGCTTATATCTAAAGTAGTGGCGAACAGACTCAAACCTCTTCTCCCTCTCCTTATCTCGCTAGAGCAGACAGGATATGTAGAAGGGCGCCAGATTCTGGATGGCATCATTCTCTCCCACGAAGTGATCCACTCACTCAAGATATTGAAAAAACCAGGTATGATTCTCAAACTAGATCTCTCCAAAGCTTTCGACAAACTCAGCTGGACCTATATCAAACACATCTTACTAGCATTCGGCTTCAATGCCACCTGGACACGTTGGATCATGAATCTCATTTCCTCCCCTTGCTTCTCCATCCTTCTCAATGGATCCCCCTCCCCTCCTTTTCAACCTTCTAGGGGTATTCGTCAAGGAGATCCTCTTTCCCCATTCATTTTTGTTCTCATGGCTGAAGGGTTAAGCTGCCTTCTTCACTCTGCCACTTCTTCACACTCCTTAAAGGGCATTTCACTACATGGCCAATCCCCCATCACACACCAACAGTTTGTCGACGATAATATGCTTTTTGGCTACCCATCAGTACAAGAAGCCTCTGCCTTTAAACTCCTGCTCAATCTTTTTTCAGAAGCCTCTGGCACTACCATCAATGCCTCCAAATCCCAGCTCTTTTTCTTCCACACTCCCGTTCTCACTCAGAGGAACATAGCCAGGATTCTGGGTTTTTCTATAGCCAAGCTTCCTTCGAAATATCTGGGAGCTCCCCTGTTTGACTCTGCTATCAAACATGCCTCTTGGAGGACCCTCCTTGACAACTTAGAAACCAGGCTCTCCTCCTGGACTTTCCGCTCCCTCAACATTGCTAGTAGGATTATCCTCATCAAATCTGTTCTTCAAGCCATGCCTCTGTATCTGTTCTCTATTTTGGCTGCCCCGAAATGGGTTCTCAGGAATATTCGCAATCTTCAAAGAAATTTCCTTTGGGGTTCCTCGGGCCACAATAGAAAATGGGCCCTGGTCAAATGGACGGAAGTTTGTCTTCCGAAATCAGCTGGGGGACTAGGCCTGAGGGATCCCCTTCACAGCAACAACATCATGGGTGCGCGCATATGGTGGAATTGGATCTCTAAACCGCACTCCCTGGGGTCGTCTCTGGCAGGCCAAATATGCTCCAGGAAGTTCAAAGGAGGAGTTAATCCGTTTCAGTCCAACCACTCCTGGCTCACTAATTTGGAATGCTGCCAAGATACATAGTGCTTTTGTTCAAGCACACAGCTTCTGGGAAATTCACTCAGGCACCACTGCGAGATTTTGGGAAGATTCTTGGCAACAACTTCCCAAACTTGCCTCTCTCTTTAACAAACCCAAGTGGCAAGCAACCATGCAACAAAATGAACAAATCCATGTTCATCAATTCTGGCAATAGCAATCTCCCCAAAGCTTTCATCTCTGGAGACCGGCAAACACCTGGCAGGCCAATTGGCAGGAGGAAACCTATGATGAGATTGATCAAGAGCTCAAACTCAGGAGAATCAAACTCTCTGATCAAAAAGACCGCTTGAGATGGGGATATACTACCAGCGACGTGTTCACTACCAAGGAAGCATATCAAATCCTTCATCACCCCATTCAGATAATAAAAGATCAACTATGGGATCAAGTATGGCAACCAAATATATGGCCTAAGGTCTCCACATTCCTTTGGCTTCTCAGCAAAAAAAGGATCCTCACATGGGATAACTTACAAAAGCGAGGATTTATTGGGCCTTCTAGATGCTCCAACTGTAATCTTCACTCAGAGGACACTAATCATCTCTTGGACACTTGCCCTCTAGCAGCTCAAATGTGGGAGAGAACAACACAGTGTAACAGAAGAACAGGCAGAAGAGAGGGAGATATCGTAAACACTATCAGAACCTAGCCACGGAATCCTTTCCAAAGTCCTTTTCTCAACGCTCTCTGGAACCTCCTTCCGGGCTTCGTTTATTGGATAATCTGGAAGGAAAGAAACAGCAAGATCTTCAAAAATCACAGTTCACCTCTTGACACTCTTTGGCTTCTTCTCAAGCAGAATCTTCAAGAAACTCTAGCTCTCAAACAATGGCAAGACTCAGACATGCCAGTCTCTCCTCAGGAACACCTCATTCTTGCCAACTGGAACTTAGACCTCACCACTGTAGACCTCATCAAGGCCAGTAATTCTATCCACTCCGAGTCTGCACACTCTTGGTCTCCACCGACCATCCACCCCTACAAGTTGAACTTCGACAGAGCGGCTAAGGGCAATCCTGGGCCGGCTGTTGAAATTTGGTACCGGAGGACAGGTGGTTCCCTTAGGCTTTGATCTTTGGCCTAGGGAAAAGTGTCCAAAAGAATTTAATTTTTCTCCTAAAGTGACTTTATAATTTTATAAAGTTAAATCTAATTTAAAAGCAGTGTTTTTAAAACCGGAACCGGTGACCGAACCGGTCCACCTAGCTAACCGGTTTACCGACCGGAACCGGTCTAACCGGGACTGGTTTGGTCTAAACGAACCGGTTTTTAAAAAATACATTAAATAATTAATTTTTAATGAAACAAAACTATTTTTAAGATGTAAAACCATGATTCCAAGCCAATAGAGACAAAATATGCAAAGTTTGCTCATTTATATACCATGCAAAGGTGAATATATCAAAATGGCACCGAGTGCAATACATATCATCGACAAAATAGCAAAATACATAAGAAATGAGGCTCTAAATGGCCTATAAAGTCCAAAAACAATGCTGCAAGCTATGAGGCCATTGGCCTACTACAAGTCTACAGTGTACACATGATCAATCATCAAGTCCATCACCACTACTAGACACAGGATCATCATCAGGAGCTACATAGACATCATCTGGTTCAGAGTCTGAGGATGCCTCAGCACAAGTCAGAGTAAGGTCTGAGTTACCTATGTGTTTGAGACTGAGTCGTGAAAGAAGTTCAAAGCCAGATCTCTGTAATATTGTTGTGTAATCTGAACTCTCCTAAAAGGGCCTAATCTAGGCCTTGTTGCAGATATTTTCTAGCAGAACTTGATCAAGATATTTAAAACATATTGATGACACCTTGTTGATGGACTGACGCCAGCAACCTGTGGAATAAAAGGTTCAATCACAAAGCGAAGATGCATGACAAGAATTTATTATACAGGAAAGAAGTAATGAATTAGTCATGAGAATGCAGACCTACAAAAAGATCATTGAAACAAAGCCAGAAATCAAAGTCCAAAACATATTAAAGAAGGCCCGTCGTGAAGTTTACAAACAGATTTTGAATTGCACTGTCAAGTACCTCATTTCTCTTTGAGATTTATTTTGTGCTTTTTTGAAATACAAATCATTTCATAGTTTGAAGGACTCTAAGATCTCCATGCAAAAGACATTACAATGATGGGTAGCTCAGCATCTCATAACTCACAGCCATAAATGAGTCTAACAAAATTATAAGTCTGCAAATGAAAGGTATGCATCATGGCTTGATTTACCCACAGTGACCTTAATCAATATTAAAGATTTTGCTTTGGCATCATTCTTAAAAAATTTCAAGGCTTGGAATAAAAGACATGTATCAAGAGGTTGATTTCACAAGAATATGATCAGTCAGATCATAGAACTGTCAATCTTGTTGAAGATTGGCAGCTTCGGTCAGAATTTCGTTAGCAAATTAATGGAGAAACTTAATATTTATGACTTTGGCCAAGTCAGCCTCGTAGAAGACAAGTTGGCCCCACATTTCTGACCAGCATTGACTATCTTGATTGACTTGTCCATAAACCGGCCGGTTTAGGACAAAACCGGCCGGTTAGCAATAAACCGGCCGGTTTTGACCTAAACCGGCCGGTTTTTACCGGTTAGGTCTATTTTCTGGGCAAATGAGGCTTCTAACCGGGTTTTTTCACCGGTTCTGACCGGTGAGCCTCCCAACCGGCCGGTTAGGCCGGTAACCGGTCAGACCGGAACGGTTTTTAAAACTATGTTTAAAAGTGACTTTAAGTGATAAAATTACTAAGTCTAATTTTAAAGTGACTTTTATAAAGTCAATGAAAAATTAGAAAGGAAAAGTGACTTTGGAAATAAATGACTAAGTGGGTCTTTATTAAAGTGGGGTGAATTAAAAAATAGAAAGTGAGATTTAAATGAGCATTTAATCTCAGCCATTGATCTAAATCTATTTCAGCCATTGGATTTAGAGATCACCCAAAAGTCACTTGGATCACCCAAAAGTCATTTGGAGTTATATTAAAGGAGGAAAATGAGGAAAAGGTCATTCATTCTTTCATGAGCAGATTGGGAGAAGGAGAGCAAGAGAGCAAGAGAGATTTCTGAGCAGGGAGGAGAAAGAGACAGCAGCTTGGCACACATTCCAAGGCAGCAGTTGAGCAGGCAGTTGAGCAGATTTGTACATCTGATTCAGCACATAGTGAAAGGCAGATTTTTGCACAAAAATTGAGGAGCAGTTTGCTGATTTTTCTGCACACAAAACGGAGGCCGTACAACATTTATTGCTGTCCTGTTTGCTGTAATTTCCAGATTGCTGTGAGGCACGTGAAAGGAGATAAGTTGTAAATTTGCTTGCTGATTTTTTGCTGAATAATTCTCACTGTAAAAAGGCAATTTTCAGAAATAAAGAAGAGCTCTCAAACTGGTTTTCCCCAAGAGTTGTAGGGGGTTTTTCCAGGGTCAAGTTGACAAAAAATATCAGTGTTTTAATGGCTGTTTTTGATTGCTGATTTTTAATTCTGCAATTTCCAGCATTCTGAAAATTTTCCAGAATTTGTGTTTTCAACAATATTTATTTTTTTCAGTCTGTTAAATGTATGGTTATGGGAATGGGCATTTAACTACATGGGAGAAATAAGGAGAAACTGAAAACCGGGGTGGGAAAACAGAAATTTCTACATGGTATCAAAGCTTGAGTGCTGAAGGGCAGTTTGGGACAGCAAAAGGAAAAATTACAGTTGCTGATTTTTCACTCAGAAAATTCCAGCAAGCTGATTTTTTCATAAACAACAGTTTTATCTTTACTACAGCAGTGCTATTTTTCAGTTTTAGGACAGCAGGATGTCACTGGGATTGAGGGTGGAGGATAGGTTGGATGGGCATACAAATTACAGTGTTTGGAAGGAGAGAATGCAGAGTATCTTTGAGGAGGCAGAAGTCTGGGATATCATGGTGCATACCGCACAGAACCCTGTTGTTGTGCCCACCGATGTTACTCAGTTGGCTGAGTATAAAAAGAAGAACAATAAGGGTAAGAGGCTGATTCTAGCCGGAATCAAAGACCATTGCATTCCTCATGTGAGAGGAAAGAGCAATGCCCATGAGATGTGGACAACATTGTCCAATCTCTACCAGAGTACCAATGAGAACCGGAAGATGGTCCTGAAAGAGAAGCTGAAGAACATTAAGATGGGTAATGATAGTGCAGCTCGATATCTCACAAAGATTACTAATGTGAGAGATGAGTTGGCAGCGATTGGAGAGGCCATTCCACCGACTGAGTTGGTGCGGATTGCAGTGAATGGCCTCCCCCGTTCATGGTTGAACTTTGCTGATGGGGTTTGTGCACGTGAGACCCTTCCCACATGGGAGAGGTTTTGGGATGATTGCATTCAGAAAGAGATCAGGAAAGGTCAGCTTGGGGCAGCCAAGCCAGTTGAGCAGGATGAGGATGTAGCACTGGTGGCAGGAGGCAAGAAAGGCAAAGGGAAGAAGCAGGCTTCCACAAGCAGTGGTGGGGGCAAAGGCAAAGGTAAAGGTAAACAGGGGAACACACAGAAGGACTATTCCAAGGTGAAGTGTTGGAATTGTCAAAAGATGGGACACTATGCAGTTGTGTGTCCGGAGAAGAAGAAGAAGGGGAAGAACCAGGATGTGGCAACTTCAGCTGAGATTGAGGACTTTGCAGGTCGTTTTGACCGGGAGTTTGCGTTCACTACATGTGAGTCCTCTAGTGCAGGATCACCTGCCACACAGGTTCAGAGGGAGCGTGATTTTCCCTCGATTAGCGGAGCATCTTCAGGTATCTGGTATGTGGACAGTGGGGCTTCACGTCACATGACAGGAGTCCGTGAGTACTTCTCAAAGCTTTCAGAGAGTGGCACTGATATTGAGGTAGTACTCAGTGATGACAGAGTTGTTAGAGCAGTCGGGGTGGGGACAATGACATTTCAGAGGGAGTCCAAACCTCCCTTGAAGGTGTCAGAGGTTCTTTATGTGCCAGGGATGAGGAAGAACCTCATATCCGTCTCAGCTTTGGAGGACAGAGGATATGAGGTACTGTTCAGGGGAGGACAGGTGTTGATGTATCCCAGGGGCACTCCAGCTGATTCAGCTAGAGTGATAGGTGTACGCCATGCAAAGGTGTACAAGTTTGCATTTCAACCCCTTTTGGCATTTAGCAGTAGTACCGACAGCAGAGCTAGCAGTTCTGAGCTGTGTGAGATTTGGCACCGCAGGATGGGACATATGTATCATGGAGCCTTGAGGACATTGCGGGAGATCACTACAGGTGTGCCAGATTTCAGTACTGATCACTTTGATACTTGCAGAGGTTGTGCGATGGGCAAGTTTGCCATATCCCCTTTTCCCAGCAGTGACAGCAGAGCGACGGGGATACTTGATTTGATTCATTCCGATGTGAGCGGTCGGATGTCTCATGTTTCCTTGAGTGGATATGAGTACTATGTGTTATTCATTGATGATCACTCCAGGAGGACCTGGATTTATTTTTTGAAGACCAAGAGTGAGGTCTTCAAGCAGTTTCAGGAGTTCAGAGCTCTTGTGGAGACTCAGACAGGTCGAAAGATCAAGTCCTTGAGGTCGGACAATGGAGGAGAGTACACCCTTGGAGAGTTTGTTGACTATTGTGCGAAGGCAGGCATTAGGAGGGAGTTCACTGTTCCTTACAACCCCCAGCAGAACGGGGTTGCAGAGAGGAAGAACAGATCCATCATAGGGGTTGCCAAAGCCATGTTACATGATCAGGGGTTGCCATTGTTCTTGTGGGCAGAGGCCTGCAACACAGCTGTTTACTTGCAGAACAGGAGTCCGCATCGTGCCTTGGGGCACATGACTCCGGAGGAGGCTTTCTCTGGGAAGAAGCCTGATATTGGTCATCTTTATATCTTTGGATGCATTACATACTCCTATATACCCAAGGAGAAGAGGACCAAACTAGAGCCCACCGCAGAGAAGGGTATCTTTGTGGGCTACAGTGAGACCTCAAAGGCCTTTCGGATTTACATTCCTGCACAGAGGAGAGTTGTTGTCAGACGGGATGTGAAGTTCGAGGAGGACAGGGCCTTTAGGAGGTCACGAGAGTTAGAGTATCTGGATCAACCAGACCCTCAGCAGCAGTTGAGTCAGTCGCAGGGATCCAGTGGGCAGGGATCAGAAGGATCAGGAGGTACATCTATGAGGATGTCAGGTCCGTCAGTGAGCAGTGGCTCATCGAGCCAGAGGGGTGGTGCTCCGGGCAGCATGCAGAGCAGTTCACTAGGGAGTCCACTGATGGACAGTTCACACGGTACCTCAGCTTCTACAGGTTCAGGCTACTGATGATGATGATGAGGAGGAGTTTCATTCTCCGGTGGGAGAAGTGCGCTCAGGGAAGAGGAAGCCCAAGTGGCTTCAGGACACCTTGAGAGATGCCACATCTGTTGCTGAGCCGAAGAGGCCGGTCAGAGAGAGTAGACCACCTGAGAGGTTTTGTAGCTATATGGCGATGGTTACCAGCATCCTTGACTCTGAGCCTTCTAGCTATGAGGAGGCAGCTAGCCAGCAGGTCTGGAGAGAGGCCATGTAGGAGGAGTATTCTTCTATCATGAAGAATGATGTTTGGGAGGTGGTGCCGAGGCCTGAGGGCAAATCCGTGGTTACTTCCAGATGGATTTACAAGGTAAAGCATGCTGCAGATGGCAACATTGAGAAATTCAAAGCGAGGTTTGTGGCTAGAGGGTTCTCCCAGGTAGAGGGAGTTGATTATGAGGAGACCTTCGCTCCCGTGGCTCGATATACTTCGATCCGCTCCATTATATCGATAGCAGCAGAGATGGGTTGGAAGATCCACCAGATGGATGTGAAGACCGCATTTCTCAATGGCTTCATACAGGAGGAGGTGTACATTGAGCAGCCACAGGGCTTTGAGGTGCATGGGAAGGAGTCCCATGTGTGCAGACTGAAGAAGGCCCTTTATGGCCTGAAGCAAGCTCCCAGAGCTTGGTACTCCAGGATAGATACATACTTGCAGGGGATGGGTTTCACAAAGAGTGAGGCAGATCCGAACCTTTACTTTATTGTGATTGGTGAGGAGCCTCTCATTCTAGTGTTGTATGTGGATGACTTGGTCATTACAGGTGCAGAGAGACTCATAGAGCACTGCAAGAGAGATCTTGCGACGGAGTTTGAGATGAAGGACATCGGTTTGATGCATTACTTTTTGGGTTTGGAGGTGTGGCAGGAGGAGGGGCATTTCTTCCTGGGGCAGGGGAAGTATATTGTGGACATCCTTAGCAGATTCCACATGGAGGATTGTAGACCCATGTCGACACCGATGATCACCAACTGGAAGAAGCTTCATGCTTTGGATTCCGAGTTGGTGGATCCCACATTGTACAGGCAGCTGATTGGTTCCTTGATGTATTTGGTCAACACTAGACCAGATATCTGTTTTGCAGTCAACACGATGAGTCAGTTTATGTGTGAGCCTAGGAAGGTTCACTGGGTGGCTGCAAAACACATTTTGCGGTACTTGCAGGGGACAGTGGATTATGGTCTGGACTACAGGCAGGGAGATGGAGTGAGATTGGCAGGATACACTGATTCTGATTGGGCAGGTTGTGCTTCTGATAGGAAGAGCACTTCAGGGTGCTGTTTTGGGTTGGGTTCAGCAGTAGTGTCATGGTTCAGCCGGAAGCAGCAGTCAGTAGCACTGAGTTCAGCGGAAGCAGAGTATATGGCAGCGAGTCTAGCTAGTTGTGAGGCCATCTGGCTTCGCAAGATGTTGTTTGGCTTATTTGGTCAGCCATTGAGATCTTCAGTGATTTACTGTGATAATCAGAGTTGCATTAAACTCACGAAGAATCCAGTATTTCATGACAGGTCAAAGCATATCGGGATCAGATATCATTTCATCAGAGACTATGTTCAGAAGGGAGTTGTGAAGCTTGAGTATATTTCCACTAATGAGCAGGTTGCAGATATCCTTACCAAAGCCTTACCACGGGGCAAGCATGTCTACTTCAGAGACAAGATGGGTGTGGTGAGGAACACCTTCCTCGGTAAGAGGGAGTGTTGAAATTTGGTACCGGAGGACAGGTGGTTCCCTTAGGCTTTGATCTTTGGCCTAGGGAAAAGTGTCCAAAAGAATTTAATTTTTCTCCTAAAGTGACTTTATAATTTTATAAAGTTAAATCTAATTTAAAAGTGACTTTAAGTGATAAAATTACTAAGTCTAATTTTAAAGTGACTTTTATAAAGTCAATGAAAAATTAGAAAGGAAAAGTGACTTTGGAAATAAATGACTAAGTGGGTCTTTATTAAAGTGGGGTGAATTAAAAAATAGAAAGTGAGATTTAAATGAGCATTTAATCTCAGCCATTGATCTAAATCTATTTCAGCCATTGGATTTAGAGATCACCCAAAAGTCACTTGGATCACCAAAAAGTCACTTGGAGTTATATTAAAGGAGGAAAAGGAGGAAAAGGTCATTCATTCTTTCATGAGCAGATTGGGAGAAGGAGAGCAAGAGAGATTTCTGAGCAGGGAGGAGAAGGAGACAACAACTTGGCACACATTTCAAGGCAGCAGTTGAGCAGGCAGTTGAGCAGATTTGTACAACTGATTCAACACATAGTGAAAGGCAGATTTTTGCACAAAAATCGAGGAACAATTTGCTGATTTTTCTGCACACAAAACGGAGGCCGTACAACATTTATTGCTGTCCTGTTTGCTGTAATTTCCAGATTGCTGTGAGGCACGGGAAATGAGATAAGTTGTAAATTTGCTTGCTGATTTTTGGCTGAATAATTCTCACTGTAAAAAGGCAATTTTCAGAAATAAAGAAGAGCTCTCAAACTGGTTTTTCGCAAGAGTTGTAGGGGGTATTTCCAGGGTCAAGTTGACCAAAAATATCAGTGTTTTAATGTGTTTTAATGGCTGTTTTTGATTGCTGATTTTTAATTCTGCAATTTCCAGCATTCTGAAAATTTTCCAGAATTTGTGTTTTCAACAATATTTATTTTTGTCAGTCTGTTAAATGTATGGTTATGGGAATGAGCATTTAACTACATGGGAGAAATAAGGAGAAACTGAAAACCGGGGTGGGAAAACATAAATTTCTACACCGGCTGGATATGGTGGCATCATCAGGAACACGAGGGCTCTGTTCTGCATATGTATCACGGTTCGATGGGTCGAGACACCAACAACGCAGCCGGGATTGAAGGCTTATGGCAAGGGTTACGCACAGCAGAAACAGAGAATCTGCTCCCTTTAGAGGTTGAAGGGGATTCTCAAATTCTCATAGAAGCTGCCATCCAGATACAATCAGGATCCTCAGTTGCAAAGATAGCTTCGAGTTGGAGGCTTCTAAGTAGATTGGAACAAATCGAAGAATGGCTCAAAACTCCTCGCAGCATTTCCTTCAAGCACATCCGGCGAACAACTAACAAGGTTGCAGATAGACTGGCTAATCAAGGGGCCGATCAGCAACTCCCCTTCTTCTCTGGTCCGTTGAATTGTTCCAATGATCCACAACTCAAAAGCAACTGCACACTCCTGGTGCAACAAGATCTATCCCTCTCGGATCCGGGTGTCTGACGGCAGCACAGGTACATGGCTTGCTGTTTGGATGGGTGCGTGGTTGATCTTCACTGCCACACAACCTCTCACAGCTCCGGTCATAACTCCTCCTGTGCTCCAGATTAATGAGACTTTAATGATGCATGTACATCCTTTTTCGCCGGTTAATTTCTTGATCATGGTGCTATCAACTTGCCATAATCGCGTTCCTCCCTTCTGCTTTGGCTCCTCCTTTGCAGTTGCAGCAGTTTGCCCTCGACCTCTCTCAGGAGTAAACTGGGCTCTGGTTCGTTGGAGGAGCTTCTGGCTATGCCCTCAAGCTACCCTCTATTTCCCCTGCTCTTTCGCTTGCCACCCGCTTGCTGCCCTCCCTTTCAGCATTTTGAGCGTTGAAGCCAAGTTTGTTTTCATCCTTTACTGCTTCCATCGTCTACCAAGTAGCCCGAATCACCCTGCTCCTCCAGCTATGCCGAAACTGCGACAGCGGATGAGCTGCAGAAGAGGCAGCTCTCGAGGGCAAATTGGACGCCAGGCTGTCTCCTCCACGACGGACTCCTCAACCTCCTGCTCGGACTTCCGCTCAGACAGGTACCCAGCTACTCGGAGTGGACGGGGTAGGGGCAGAGGATTGCAAATTGTAGCACCGAGCTCCTTCCAATCCATGACTAACGCCGCTCGGTTACAATTCCCCTGTAGTCATGGCACTTTTTCCTTTATGGCCACGGTCACCATTGAGCTTAGCGAGCTCAATTCAGGTCAAGAGGCTGGTTCCCTCAGGGCGACTACAGACAGGCCGGCGGAAGACAGACCAGGCTCCATCCAGACAAACCTCGAACAGAGCAAAGCTTCAGGCTCTGGCAAAGGCAAAGCTTCTCAAAGCATGAAGAATCAGGCGGGCTCCTCTGATGACAATGATGATTACAAGTAAGGATGCCACATCATCGAGGAGCCGCCTGATCCCTCTCCTGATTTTTAAACAGGTTGGTTCTTTTTGGTTTTCTTGGAATACAGCAAGCTCGAGAAGGTTCACTCATCACCGTCCTAGATATTATGATATATGCATTAGCTCATATTGCCAGTTTTTCATACGACACGGGCATTCTGCTAGCCTTCAATTTTTAGTTTCGGTCGCAGTCACAGTTACCTCTGTATTCAGTAATGGGTTGTCGCGTAGCTGGTCGCAGCTACCTAGTCTAGTTTTACTGTTTTGGTTGTCGCATAGCTCCGGTTTAATTCTCAGTTCCATGTACAACTACGGGGTTTTCTGTATTTTTGCTTTAATCATGATCAGGCTCTCTACAGTTCTTGAGGGCAATACTCAACTAGATTTTTGCATACTGATATGCTATGCTTGTAATCATGCCGCATCTTTGGGCTAGCTCTACGAGGCCAGGGCCTCGGTGTAAATTATTTTTGTATTAATATAGAAGTAGCCAAATTCAGAAAAAAAACACCAAACCCTTAACTCGCTGACAGAAAAACCCGTGTAGCAGAACTTTAAACCCTTTCTTGTGGCTGAGTTGGACGGTTGTGCACAGAGACAAATTTCCAAACCATATAAGTCAGATTTGGGCGCTGATTAAGTGCATCTGTTATTGTTGAAGGTAACCATATATTCCTAGAGTTTTCTTGAGATCTTTCAGAGGAGAAATCTGAGTTTTGTGGCTGCTATAACCATCTTCCAGTGATATGTACCCATTTGAATTTAACATAAGTTGTTGCACTGTTTTTTATATTATCTTTGGACATCTACTTGATATTATGTTTACCTATTCGAGCTGCAGGAGGAAGTCAATGAACATTGAAATCTTCTTGCTGCAACATATTTAGGTTCATCGTTTTAATATTTTATCATGATGTAATGCTCATAACTTCATATCAGAATCTCAGATTATAGACTTGAAATTATACTGCTGTTACAAGCTTTGTTAGTGGGCTATTTTCCCTTCAAAGTGCAATATAAATTACATGTTACTGGATTGAAGTGTTTTCCATGGGTATTAGATGATGTGATGTCTAAGTAATATAACTAAACCATGTAAATGTGGCCAACGGTCATTGCAACAACTCCACCTCTTTTTCTACAAACAAACCAAGTCCATTACAATACATGCCCATGCCCTAGATGATACCAAGAGAGAGGTATAGAAAGTTAGAAACCCAACTATTGCTTTGCACTTTTAAAAGTGCTACAACATCCAACTCTGCACAAACTTATCCACAACAATCTACATCCCATGCCAGTAAACGTACCTCTACCAATTAGCCAGATTTATTCACAATAATTATTTAAATAAATTCAAGAAAAAACTTATGATAACCAATTAATTTTTAATTCAAAAGCAAATTTTCTTTGATGATTATGGCAAATCAACAAAAGTCTATTCAATAAGTTCTGCCATCATCTTAAAATACCTGAAGGAAGACTTCATTTATTTCATTCACATATTTTAAAGGGTTATTAAATAACCAAGCAACCTGTCCCTGTTAAATCCATTGTTTTCTTAAAAAAAATCTCTTCTTCTTACAGTGACATTTTGTTCTGTCATTAAATTGATGGATCATTGCTACTATTTTGATGGATCATTGCTAATTTAATTTGTTTCAATTTTTTTTGTGCCCAGGTTTAAACTTTAAATTCAAGCTCAAAGTTTAAAACAAAATGCCAAGGATTTTGGATTCTATGTGGGAGTTTGGTGAGCTTGATGCTACACCCGAAACTGGGGGGGTCAATAGAATGTATTTGACTTGCAAGTTGTGTGGCAAGCATATGTCAGGAGGCATCAACAGATTAAAATTCCATTTGGGGCAAATTCCGGGGCAAAATGTTGAACTTTGCTCAAAAACAACTCCAAAAATCATCCGACGGGCCATTCAATCATTGATGGATAAAGAGCATGGAAAAGACATTAGGGCAACACTAAGAAACCAACTTGTAGGGGGCTCAAGAGTGGGGGGAATTGAGAGTGGTAGTGCTTCTACAGCAGCATCACCTTCCTCACCCATGGGTACTCATCCTTCTATCTCATCTTTTTTTGTTCCTAGAACAACAACTGGTTCACAACCTGGGATCAAATCATCAATGAAAAAAAGGAAAAGGCAGAAGCTGACAGGTTGGTCAGTAGGTGTCTTCTATGGAGTGATGTTCTTTTCAACATTGCCAAGACAAACCCATTCTACCAGCCTATGTTTGATGCTGTTGCTATCGTTGGCTCGGGGTACAAAGCCCCCACCTTTGCAGAATTGAGAGGGCCTCTTCTTCAAGATGAAAAGACTGATTGCACTGCTAGATTGGCAGAGTTTAGGGCATCATGGGAGCACACTGGATGCACAGTCATGTCAGATGGTTGGACTGACCAGAAGGGTAGGACTCTTCTTAACTTTTTGGTTAGTTGTCCCTAGGGGACAATGTTTATGGCATCTGTTGATGCATCTGCACACATTAAAGATGCATGTTTATTATGTGAGTTGTTGGACATCTTCATTCAGGAAGTAGGCCCAAGCAATGTTGTCCAAGTCATAACGGACAACGCTGCAAATTATGTTGCCGCTGGCAAGATGCTTATGGAGAGGTATCCTAACTTGTTTTGTACACCTTGTGCTGCTCATTGCATTGACTTGATGTTGGAGGATATAGGTAAGATTCCTACTGTGAGGGATATTGTTGAATCATCCAAGAGCATAACAAAATTTATATATAATCATTCATCTGTGCTTAGCTTGATAAGAAGATTCACCAACAAAAAAGAGTTGGTGCGGCCTGCCATTACACGATTTTCCACTACTTTCATATCTCTTCAGTCTCTGTTGAATTCTATGGGGGAGGTGAAGAGCATGTTTCTCTCAGCGGATTGGCGTTCTTTATCTATTAGCCGCAAACCAGAGGGAGAGGGCATATGCAGACTAGTTTCATATGATCAGAGCTTTTGGGCAAGAGTAGAGGAGGTGTGTGCCATTTCAGAACCTTTGGTAAAGGTTCTTTGGTTGCTTGATAGAGACAAGCCTGCAATGAGCTATTTGTATGAGGCCATGGATAGGGCCAAAGAAGCCATTTGTGCTTATTATGCAGATAAGGGAGACGAGGGGTTAGAGAAACAACAGGTCATATGGAGAGTGATTAATCAGCGATGGAACAATACCCTCCATCGCCCCATTCAAGCTGCAGGTGTCTACCTCAACTCTGCATTTTCTTATGCTTGTGGTTTCAGATTTGATGCCAAGGTGATGGATGGATTCTTCGCTTGTGTCGAGAGGATGGTGTCATCTGAGCAAGAACGTGAGGAGATTTATAAAGAAATGGAGGTCTATAGGATGAGAGGTGGCACATTTGGTTTTAACATGGCTATTAAGAATAGGACGACCAAAATGCCAGGTAAGCTTCAGTTTGTTTCAAACTTTCAAGTTTAGAATTTCAATGTTTTTTTTTATGTTTCTCATTTTTATTTTAACTTGTAGATGCTTGGTGGACAAGCTATGGTGCCAGAGTACCCCATCTCCAAAAGCTTGCCATTCGAGTGCTCAGCCAAACATGCAATTCCTCTGGGTGTGGGCGCAACTGGAGTGTATTTGACAAAATCCACTCCAAAAAGCGCAATAGGTAAAAACTAAAAATATTTCAAATTAAATTTTTTGAATTCATTTGATTAATTTTAATATTTAAATTTTCTAAGTACTAATTTACAATCTATGACCCTAATACAGATTGGAGTCCCAACACCTCAATGACATGGTTTACGTTTACTACAATCTTCGGTTGTGGGTGAGACAACTTCAGAAACCTACTGATGTGGAGGCCATCTCATTGGACAATATTGATACTGCCTCTTCATGGAGAGTCGACACTGAGAAGCCGATTTT
This sequence comes from Pinus tabuliformis, assembly GCA_031772625.1. Lineage (NCBI taxonomy): Eukaryota > Viridiplantae > Streptophyta > Pinopsida > Pinales > Pinaceae > Pinus > Pinus tabuliformis. The sequence continues at coordinate 1,057,230,483 of CM062807.1, forward strand.
GGACTCGATCCCGGATTGGTTAGGTGTGGATCTAGAGGATATAGCAATTGTAGAGGAGGGAGAGCCAGAGATAGAGGAGGAGGAGGCAGAGCAACATCAGGGTCAGGAGGTAGTAGCAGAGCTAGATGAGGATGCTGAGGAGGAGGTGACACCATCTAGGATGGGTAGCAGCAGCAGCATAGCACAGAGGCCACCTCTTCCATCGGCTTCTAGAGGACGATTGAGTCCATTTGATTTTGTATCCCCAAGGGCAGGGTCTTCTTCCTCTAGAGGAAAAGGCAAAGCCATTCCCTATTCCCGTAAAAGGGGAAGAGGATCTCAGTGACTGATTAGTGATTACTTGATGACTTTTAGATGACTCATGATGTACATTTATTATATTTTTTGTTGATATTTTGACTCTGGAGAGTTGAGACTCAGACAGGACTCAAAATTCAGGTGTTGATTCAATATTTTGATATGTGATGTAGCACTAGACTTCATATACATATTATATATTAGCTTTCTTTACATGTTTATGTGGAAATGCATTTATTTGATGTTGTGGATACTCTAGATGTTAAAAAAAATAAAAAAAATGAATAATTTTGTGTGTTTTTTTTAATTTTGCCGACTTTTTCAAAAAACTCATGACTTTGCCGAGTTTTTCAACTTTTGGACCCTTGCCGAATTAATCCCGACTTCAACTTTTTCCACATTGGTTCATACAAAATCACTTCACAGAAGTAATATAAAATAAACAGCTCCAGTAGCCAAATGAGTACTTGAGAATCATCTAATGTCTACATCAGGATGGGAATATTGTTCCTGTTACCCACCAAAAGTGGGTAACCCATAGAAGAAAGTTTTTCTCCCCTTTGGTCAGCCAGCCAGCCAGTAGCCCTCTGATGATCCACAGATAGCTTTATGCCAGAGGTCTCCGCCTATGCTCTGGTCAGTGCTCTCTCCCATCTGGCATACTTCTTAAGGGAAGGTGGGTCATCTATCAAAAGGAGCACTAACTGTTTTTGTGATCATGTGCTTTCATTTAATGTTAAGGGTATATAATATGGAACACAGGCAAAGCTAGATCGCTGATTACTCTTGATTGTATCCCTGTTTCCACACTTTGCTTGGGAAGTTATCTTTTAAGTTTTACGCCTAAGGTCTTTTCTTCCATTGTTCCGGAGGGGCACAAATAGGGGCACTGATTGATATATCATGCCCAAGGTAATACATACTTATCACTGTCCATCCATCCCATGTGTCCATTTATATTCTTCGGGCTGATTGTTATTGGTCATTGGGACTGGTGCCCTATATCCACATCTCTGAGTTAGGGCTTGGAAACCTTTTTCCCCAAGAAGTTGATGTAGTTGAAAGAAAGATAAAATCATATGAAGCCACCACTGAAAGAAAATGAAAAATGCAAAAGATGGTTGGGACAGATAGTAAGCATGTGGGAAAAAGCTAGCATGAGCTCTACCCTGTGAAAATTCCTACTCCAAGGAACCCCTATTGCATCAAAAACTGAATTTACTTCTCCTAATTGGTTTTAATATACATTATAAAGTTATTTTCTGAATACTGAAGTAAATTACTTCTGCAGCCTACAATATAAATTTGATTATATGAAACAGAAAACTGAGCAAAGAACAAGATACATAGGACATTTATTTTTGGACAAAATAGTCCCCTGAAAAACCCAATGCGGGAAAACCGATGTAGCAACTCTGAGGGTTTTCTATTATTCAACAGTAATTCTGAATACAATGTTGGATGCCCTCCCAGTAATCCAGTGACAGAGAAAATATAATGGCGGAAAACAGAGTGAGTTTTACCTCACTTCACCCAGCAGATTCCGACTGATCCGGCAACAAAACTGGCTAACCTTGGCTATCTTTGTACTGGCCCTGTGTCAGCCTTATAGGCTCTGCGTCAGCGTCTGTGCTGTCTCTTCTGCCTTTTGCGTCAACCTTCCCATCTGTTCTGGCAGTTCCCCGACAGTTTCGACTTTTTGCGTGAGAGCAACTTCTGCTTCTGTGCTGGCCATTTTGGCTCTGCGTTAGGCCTATGTGGGCCCAGATTGGCCCAACGACAGTCCTTCTAGTTGCTGCGCTTCCTCCAGTAGTGTCTCTCTGCCTCTCTGTCCAGTATTCCCGAACTATCCCTGCCCCTCTGCTGCAGAATGATCACTCAGTTCGAATTCTTAGCTTCCTAGTCCCAGAAATCGAACTCCAGACTGATTCGTTCTCTCTGTGTGTATTTCTAAATGAACCCCAAGCCTCTTTATACTTTTCTCGTTGAGATTTCAACGGTCGAGATTAAGTCTCTAATCAACGACTAAGATTAAAACTTGACTTGATCTGTGTTGGGCAACGGATCCCCCCATAGCATGTTTTTGGGGCTTGAACCCGAATTTTGGTCAAGTGTAATGTAAAGACCCTGCGAAATGAGGGTGCGGAGCGCGAGAGTCTAGGGTTGTCTGCCCTGAGATAATGTGATTTAATGTAAAGTGTGTCGGTCGGACCATGGGATTGTATAAATAGAGCGAGGCTCTAAGTGTAAAGAAAGTCTTAGTTTTGACAAGTAACAAATAGATGCGAAGGCATGGTTAGAAGATAGAAGTGAATCTAAAGTGTATTGGGTCATAGTGGTAGGTAGAGGCTCTGCAGTTGAGTGTGCAGAGGCCTAGTAGAGTCTGCAGCTGAGTGCGCAGAGGTCTGCAGCTGAGTGAGCAGGGCGGAGTCGGGTTTGTAACGGAACTTGAGTATTAATAAAAACAAGATTGATTCAGATTATTGTGCATCTGTTTGTAGATCTATATTTCTATGTTCTGGTTATCTTTATGCATTTATATTGTTTTCGAGTACTCGCGCTAATCTAGAAGTTGAATAAGTAATAAGAATATTGGGCCTGCACAAACTAAGTTAAGCACTAATATAATAGCACAATAAGGATCAGATCGGAATAATACGAAGGTGCGCACGGGTTGCGAAGAATAGAAAGCTGCGTAGAGCAATGCAGCGCGTAGATTAGGATCGCGAACCTCCAGAACCCTCATCAAGACATCCCTAGGGTGCAGAAACCTGGTTCCAACACCCTCCCATACTACTTTGGGTGAGACCTCAGTCCGCGCTCCGCGGACTGTTGCCGAAAGGGCCAGTAGTACCGGGATTTGCTTGGCTAAACTCACTGCTGAACCTGGGTCAGGCCCCACGTAGCCAACAAATGGTTTCGTTGCCGGGACCGGGATCTGCCTAAGGGATGTCTGATGTCGTGCCACTGGAACCCAACAAAGAAGGAAATTGAAGAGTGGTTGGACAAGAAGATTCACGAGTTCGTGACACAGGAAAATAGAACTCCACAGGTATCCGAGAAAAGGTGGCTGGATTGCTACGTGTATATGGAAATCCACGAGATCTTCGCATCCTTTCCTTCTGAACTGTATGAGTGGATCGCGAGGTTAGCTGATAGCCAAGGAAGGTGTAAGCTCGACCAACCAATAGTGTGGACTTTGGAATTAGTGCACAGACTAGAGGCATTAGAAGATAAGATCGCGCGAGCTATGGACCATTGGATCGACCGGATAATAGGGGGATTTATCACTGAATTTACGGTAGACACAACCGTGAGCTACAACGAAGCAGAAAGACGTTTTCTCAAGGGACTGTGAGGTAAGTACATTAAAACTTTGAATCCTGGATTAAGATGTTGTTATGTGAAAAGCGGGTTATGCGAATACATTAATGTTTGGAACAACGCAGAGCGAAAAGATCTACAAAGGTAGCAGGGAATTAGGAAATAGTCCCTTAATTTCACCTTCACGAGAGAGCAAGGAAGAGCTCGCGCGGGTCTCTCCGAGAAGTGCGGTTAGTTTGATAAGGCAGCGCATTCTATAGTTACCACCCTCACCCACGCCGCCACCCACTTCACCTCCCTCACCTCCATCTCCACCCGCTCCACCTCCACCACCCCCGCAGTTCAACATGGCGAGCGCGATCAAGCTACCTGTATTCAGAGTAGTAGGGAATGAGGATCCGGACCAGTTTTGGCTTGTGGTAAGAGCAGTGTGGGAAGTGCAAGGGGTTACGGACGACAAAATTAAGAAGGCTACATTGGTGAGCGCGCTGCAGGATCACGCGTTGACATGGTATATCAAGCACTCTAATGATCACCCAAATGCAGGAATAACAGAGATCCATAATGCGCTGAACAGAGAATTTAGCTGGCCGAAATTAGAGAGTCAATCATCGGGTTTAAGGAGATCGCGATGCTTCCAGGCGACACCCCCTGGGATCTGGATCAGCGACTGAAGAGTACAATCTGCGAGGCTAATAGGACGCTTACAGATGCACAACATTGCGCATGGTTCGTGGCATCTCTAACACCGCACCTGAGGACGACGCTATTGCAACATAAACTTTCTACCCAGGCCGAAGCGTTGGAAATGGTGATGAGGTTGCATGAAACACCGATACAGGATCTGGGGCTGGGAGTTGAAAAAATCCATGCGCAACTACAAAATCTCTACCTGGAAATGCAGAGCTTGAAGTAGGATAGGGCACCGCGGCTAGAGGTGCGCAAGGAAGTCTGGTGCATAAAATGCAAAGGCCAGGGCCATGGCAAGGATCGCTGTCCAGTATTCGCGAATTACTTGGCAGGTGGGGGGCTAATGCCGTTGAGACCGGAGGCACAGGCAGGGCCAAGTGTGACACCCACGTTATGATGCACGATTTGTCAGATAGGAGGAAAACACACGACGGATAATTGCCATTTGCTGCAGAAGTATATGCAGGCTCCCCAACAGTTGTTTTGTAATTTCTGCAGGTCAGTAGGCCACGACGAGCGTACTTGTCGCAGCTACGAGTTAATGATGGATCGGACCCCAGCCTATCGGATGTAGACAGAAACGCGAGCCCTCGACCCAGTGGCGGGGATGGCATGCGCGAGATTTCAAGGGCGAGGTCGAGGACGAGGAGGAATGGGACCAGGAAGGGGCCGCGGATAGTTAATTTGTTACAATTACGGAGGACCAAGGCACTACGCCCGCGATTGTACTAGCCCGACGAGAATATCTTGTTCATACTGTGCTCAGTTCGATCATGAAGGAGTAGATTGTCCTCCGTTGATCGCACAGATGCACACAAAAGGGGTACTCCAGCCTCCTCCGACTCAAAATATCCAAATGATGAGATCTGAACCGCATGAAGAAGACCCAAATGTGAACATGATGCTCAGAAGCGGTGTGACCACAGGGGAGGATAAGGGAAAGCAACCCGAGGAAGACACATGGGTTTGTAAGGCTCCTACAAAGGAACTTGAGTTTGACTTAGAACGCACAAAGGAGACGTTCATGGAAGCTAGGAAGAGCATCGCGGAGGCCTCCACTTCAGGTTGTAAGGATCGACCAGAGCCAGGGATGGATCCTTCTATGCTTACTACCTTCTTGGAGACATGCATGAAATTGCTGCGTGGCATTAAGGCAGTTAAGGGACTACAGGAGTTGATCACTAGGTGCGTAGAATCAGGGGAACCGCGCGTAGTACGTAAACTGGGAAAGCATGCATTGCGCATCGGGAGGGAAATGAGATTGACGGTGTAGATTGGCGAGTATGAAATGGTTAGGTAATCCTACACTTGGGTTCGGACGCGAATGTGTTACCAAAGCAGACATGGGAACGCATGGGCAGGCCCGCGTTACAGTGGTCCCCTATTCAATTACGAATGGCGAACCAACAAAAGATTTTGCCCATGGGGAGGTTGCAAGGGGTAACAGTTGATATCGAAGGTGCGAGCACACAGACGGACTTTGAAGTAATAGAGATTGTCGATGACAACAATCCTTATCCCACGTTGTTAGGAATAGACTGGGCCACTGATATGAATGGAGTCATCAACCTGAAGAAGCGGAAGATGATATTCGAGAAAAAGTCCCTACGCGTAGTAGTTCTGCTAGACCCAGCCGAAGGAGCACGCTACATTGAACCAGTGTGCGACGATGAGCTGGACTGTATTTACCAGATAACTGCGTGAGACCAGGAGCAGGTGAACCCAACTGCAGATGGGAGAATCTCATGGGAGCGCGACAGTTCCTGTACTTCGGATTCAGACAAAGAAGTAGAACGCTGGTAGAACTAGTTGCACGAAGTGACAACACTAAATTGCAACATGATGATTAGATCACTGCGTTGTGTGACGACAGAGGCAAGGGAACTACCAACATATGATGGAGTAACAACGGTGGATGAATTCCTAGACAAATTTGAAAGTGCAGTACCAGAACAGCAGCGGTACGGTGCGCTAGAATGGGCGCTGCGTGCAACACCCACACGATGGTGGAGTACACATCAGGAGACCATTGTAAACTGACGCAAATGTAGAAGGTGGATGTGCTTGTAGTTTGGAAGTCCCCAACGTCGAATGAGAGCCGGGCAGCCAGGATGAAGCAGCTTGCATGCCCACCTGTGTCGATGGGTGCAGACGTGTGCTGTGCAAGCACATCCCAGACTAAGGATCGAAAATCAGAACCAGATACGACAACAGGAAAAGCGACGCACACCACAAATATTCCACGACGGAGCATTCAAAAAGCTATGTGGAATCATGAATAGAGTTCACCAAGCGAGACGAACTGACTGGGACCTGTGCGTACCAACAGTTCGATGGGCCTATAGGGCCATAAGCAAAAACCGGAGCGTGGAAATGACCCCAACATTGACAAGAAGAGACGAAACCCTCAGAACAGAGAAGAATCCCCATACAACAGCTCCCGCAGTTGGGACCAATGTTGCACGAAGCGGGAGCGAAGCGGAAGCGCGGAGCGCGGAAGCGTCATTTTCCAAAAATCTAGGAAGCGAAGCGTCCGCGGAAGCGTCTGCTATATATATATATATTTTTATATTTTTTTGCATTTATACTCAAAACAAACATCCCAAATACCAAATTAATTGTAGAAGACATGAAAACATGCATATTTTTGCATAAATCAAGATAGATATGGCATCCATGATTCCATTGTAGTTACTAGTATGTACAACAATCATCTATATTCTAGCTATTACAAACATACATCAGTATCAATTTGATACTGCTTGATGCCTATAAAATTTCATAGGACAAGCTCAAGCAAGAGAAGGAATGCAATCACAAGGAAAGTTATCAAGTTTCTATCAAGCAAGGGACTGTTAGAATTCAAGTTTGGGAATATGTCAGAGCTGGGCTCAATTGCTCATGAAGGCCACAAATCAAATTTGAAAATGCAAACCATGATTGCAAAGTCCTCCTTCAGCATTTAATGGAAGCAGCCAGCAAGGAGGCTTGGAGAGCTAATTCAAGACTATTTAGGGCAGCATCTCACTTGCTAGATCAGGCCACAAGTCAAGAAGTATTGATGCTTTTTCTGTGCTATTTTGTGGAGGGTGTCTCTGTTTACAAGGCTGCAGGAAGGTGCTGCTACAGCTGTATGAGGAGGAGGATTTGAGAGCGCCAAGAGGCCTAGAAGGGACCTACTGCCCTAGCTGCAGTCATCTCAAGCAACAGCACAGGTAAAGGGGGGTGGTTCCTTGTCATCGAAGGAGATTCTCATTCTTCTCTAGGCCACAAAGAAGGGTTGTTTCTACAGCAGCTTGGGGGGTCTGTTTTGAGGGGGTGAAGGCCTAGTTAAGGTCCTCTACCCAGGCCACAGTCATCCTGAGGATCAGTGCAGTTATAACCAAGTATATTTTCATGTATATGAAGACCTAGACCTTGCTGTAGCAAAACCGTGAATTGTAGGAGGCTTGAGGAGGAACCTTAAGCCCCACCAGCAGTACATTGAATACCTAGTAGATCAGCATAGGTGGAAGCATAGTTGGACATAAGATCACAGTGATTTGAAGCAAGGTAAGGGCAACAAACTACATTAGCAAGAATTGCAGACTTTACAAGGAAGTCTCTCAGATCTACTCTCACAGTGTATTGATAATTTGATATTGCACCTCTGGAATAATTGGACGTTCGTTATATGGCTATGCTCTTGCTCCTGGTATGATTTACCAATAGTGTCATATGATCATTGGCATATGCTTCAGTATGATTCTTTGCATTATGACATTTGTTCATGACATCAATTCAATATGGACATGTCACTTGCTTCAGTCATATATATGTTATCGTTTGTCATATAGATCAATATTGGTATGGCTTCCCAATATTGGCAATGATGGGTATAAACCTATAAGCAGAGACTTCTTCATTCTTATATGCACTTAGCATTATGTATGGATATCACTGCTCAAATAGCTTGAGTATGGTATTGCTATGTTCTAATTACAGCAGTATATGAATATATAGAAGTGCATCCATCAGTTCAGTAGATGATTGCGCTTCCGGTTGTGCCACGCAATCCGCCCTTTTTCAATGTATATTCATTGAGTTGACATTGTATTCAGAGCAGTAAGACCGTATATTCAGGCTACAATGCTCAAGTTATATGGTATTAGGAATCCTATATGAGAATGATGTCATATTGGTGGGTTGCGTCCAGGTTGCGTGCAGGTTGCGTGCAGGTTGCGTCCAGGTTGCGCGATTCCGGGGGGCCGCAACCTCAAATGGCAGGAATCGTTTTTTTAACCCGGAATCGCGCCACCTCAAAAACGGAATCGCGGTTCTTGTGGGGATTCCGGATCGATTCCGTACGATTCGCGATTCTGCCTTTGGATCCGGGGGGGGGGGGGCGATTCCTGCAACACTGGTTGGGACAATACGCGGAGACCCGGGTAAAGGAATTATGCAGTTATAGGAAGCCATTCTGCGAGGGAACTTGAAATTTCGCGAACTCGACGAAGATTGGGTACAACTGAGAAAGAAAAGCATGACATTGGACAAAGAAATCAGCGAATTGGAAACTGAAGTCGCGCAAGCATGCCGCGTTGAGAAACTAAGCTCGATGGGACAAGGTATAACCAGCCAATGCTACTACTGCATTAGAAGAATTTGTGACCCTGCTACCATGGCTGCGGCTGCACCTTACAAGACAAAGTAAACAAGGGAGCGCACCATACAAGGAAGAATGCGACGCACTGACGGACGCGAGGGTAATTGAGGGGTGCTTTTGTCTGGGCTGGCAAGTAAATTGAAGCCTTGCACCGGTGGTGCTACGACCTGACTATCCGTAGAAAGCACAGTCTCATCGCTCCAAGTAGTTGAAAGAGAGCGCGGGACTATAAAAGAGTCTGTATGGGAGATGTGCGAGACAGAGGTTGCGCGTAGGATTGGGACGTCACAGGGGTCACGACCACGCATAAGGGGCTGCGCTGCTGCGCGGGTAGGCTAGGAGATGACCGTTGGTGTCACTGTTCATGACAAGAGGTCCAATTTAAGGCAAAAAGGAGCGGGCGGTGGACAATTAAGACACGAATTAAGAACGAGATTTGGGACGATCTGCCGCCAAGAAGGCATTAATGATGCAGAAGTGGGGGGAAGGGTCGAATTCAAATTCAAAGGACGCTATAAAACCCCCAGGGCCAGCTCCAAGGCAACACTTGGTTGTTTGAGAATTGAGCAAGTACAGAGCATTGAGTGCCGCGTACTCTTACCATCCTCAAGTGTAGACACAATGACAGCTGCTAGAACAAGAGTGTGATTCGCTGAAGTTACTGCGGAGCCCCGTATGGCCCATGAGGAGCCTGGAGAGGCGGCAACTGTGCCAGAAGTTCCAAAATCACCACGCACACCGCGGCCACAAAAAGATAAGCAAACGATGGGGCCAGTCTGTGTATCCCCAAGAAACCCACGGTTTGGCAAATTGTCAATGGCGGAGAAGGGAAAAGCCGTCACCATTGAAACAACGAAGGAGGAGGAAGACTTGCAGGCCCTGATTGCCCAAATTGAGGCGCAAGACGATGAGGCGGAGGATGTCTCCCAAAAGCATTCCGCGACAAAGTTACCTCCTTACATCCCCCCGTGGAAGGGGAAAGCCAAGGTACTGAAGGACCTGGAGGCCACGAAGAGTGTGCTCCAGACCCCACTCCTCCCCGATGATATAAGGTTTGAAGGTCCGCTGTTGGGACGAGTACCGACTATGAAGTTCAAAGATTGGGACCTCGCGGACAACGAGAAGTTCCCACAGTTGGCCGCGGAGAGGTTAATAAAGCAGAAATGGTTGCGCGGCATGGAGAAGGTTGGGTTACTCCATCTACGATGGATACCCCACTATCACCGCGCCCCCATCACCATTCTTGTCATCAGGCAATTGCTGTGCTTGGTGCATGATGGGTATCTCTGGCTGGAGGAGCCGATTCCCATCATGGCTGATCTAATTCACCGAATTTCTCGATTGCCAGTCAAAGGAAATGACCCTGCGGCCATAGCAGGAAAAAGCAGCGACTTGGCCCTCGCAGAAGCTATGAAGGCCAAGTATAAACTAGAAAAGAGAAAGTGGGGGTACGCAATAGCAAGTATTAAAGACCAAGGGGTGCGCGTAGCCACCCAGCTGCTGGTCAGCAAGCTAATGAGGAAATGCCGTGCCGACGAAGTACCAGCATTTGTGATTGCGTTGGTAGAGCAATGCGTAGAGGGGGTCCAGTTCAATTGGGCGCAGTTCCTATGTGACGAATTCTTGACGAACTGCAGGGAGGCCCAAGAGCAGGGTAAGACCTTCCACTATGCGTGGTTGCTCTTATCCATTTTGTTGGTTGCAGGGGAGCTGCTGGCGGACAGCCAGTTTCCCACTACTAAGGGTGACCTGCTCGAAGCCGCGAGGTACACCTCGCTCTGGGCTACAAAAGACGTAAACATGATTCGCGAGATAAAGGTGTTCTGGGTGTTCGTGGAGGCGAGCATCCGAACTTGGATCAATCGCAGACCGCGCTTGTCCCCTATATTTCATAACAGCTTGCAAAGCGCGACAGAATTCAAGGAAGATATGCATAATCTGTATATCCGGGTGCGCAAGGATCCAGCATGGAAATGGGTGAAGCTTTCGTTCATTGCAACGGATGATGCGATCTTCGTCGTGATGGAGTCATGGCCTCCGGAGTGGCACACCCCAGACTTGGCGGAAATGGAGAAGATCACAGCTTAGCAACGAAAGAAGGACAACAAGCTGCGCCTTGCACAGTTGTTTGAGAGGAAGCGCCAGGAACAAGAAGATGCCACACGGCAAAAGGCGGCCAATACAGCAGCAGCAGCACAGACGATAGAGACCACAACCACGCCAACCATAGAGGCCGAGGAAGGTCAAGAGATATCCTTGGGGCAGCAGACCGGGGAAGTGGACAGGGAGGAGGACCGCGAGGATCCAAGTACGACGTCAGCACAACTCAGGTGGCTGCGCGACTTAGAGAAAACAACCCCCAGGAAGAAAGGGAAAGCCACGAAGACGTCTGTCGACCCAATCACGCTCACAGAAGGTGATCTATTGGATATCAGCAAAACGATTCGGGAAGTCGCGGAACAGGGATTGCGGATGGAGCAGAGCATTGTGTTGGGGGCGCTCAGCGCGCAGCTACAAGGTTTACAGGTACAACACCCCCAAACAGGCACAATGGCCCAGTATGTCGCAGCAGGAACCACTGAGGCCGAACAGCTGCTACGCGCCCATATGGGTAACACCTTCATCTTGCCCAAAGGCGTGTTAGCAGCAGCAAGCGGGGATGACCGGGCTGCGATGAGTAGCATGAAAGGTGTCGGCTTGAACTTGGCCGCCCTGCCGCGTGAAATACTATACCAGCTGCAGGATGGGGTCATTGCCGAACTCCGCGCCCGGGAAGGCCAAGCGATCCAGGTCCTGCATGAGCAGAAAATCAACATGGACCAGCTCAGCATCCAGAGGGATGAGTTGGTTGCGTAGGCTAGCGGATTGGAGCAGGCCGTAGAGGATGCATGCAGGAGCATTCCAGAGTTGGCTGTGCCGGTAGAGCTACCAGCAGCAGAGCAGGTCCATAGATTGGTGGTCGGAGTCCGTGAGGCCCGAGAGGAAACGACAAAGGTTCAGTTGGAGCTGAACCTGCAAATCGCTGAGCTGCGATTAAAGGCGCAGCCCTCCACACCCCTAAAAGTCAGAGAGTAGCGCACCCGCGCTATCCAGATGGGGTTGGAACAAATTGGCCAGGTGACACAGGGGTGCACCAGGATGTTGGAGCAAGCACTAACCATACTTACGCACCTGCAGGAAGACCCGAACCTACAACGCCTAGAGACAGAGGCGCGCGAGTTGCAGCAGGAGTACGACAGTGTCCGAGGCACTGTGCAGATGGTTTCCCTTACTCAAAGACTTGCCAGACTACAGCAGGCAAGGGCACTGAAGGACCGATTAGACGCTGCGCACCAAAAGGAAGCCCTGCTTAAAGCACGCATCCAGCCATGGATCGATGAAGCGTTCACAATCACAGCTACCATTGAAGGGAAGCTGGCACAGATGCAGGAACTGTATACGGTTGGACAGGAATGTGACCTTGCTCACGAAAGTTCAGAGATACGCGTGCAACAAGTACAACAGGTGGCGAAACAGTGTGTTGCAGACACCCAAGCTGCGCGAGACCTGCTGCATGGACTTTGCGCAAAGATCGCCGCACTAGCAGAGTGACTTGGGACGAGTCACGATGATTGTGTTGGGGGCCTGTTGGGCAGCGGATCCCCCCATAGCATGTTTTTGGGGCTTGAAGCTCGAATTTTGGTCAAGTGTAATGTAAAGACCCCGCGAAATGCAGGCGCGGAGCGCGAGAGTCTAGGGTTGTCTGCCCTAAGATAATGTAATTTAATGTAAAGTGTGTCGGCCTACCCATGGTCCGCGGACCATGGGATTGTATAAATAGAGCGAGGCTCTAAGTGTAAAGAAAGTCTTAGTTTTGACAAGTAACAAATAGATGCGAAGGCATGGTTAGAAGATAGAAGTGAATCTGAAGTGTATTGGGTCATAGTGGTAGGTAGAGGCTTTGCAGCTGAGTGCGCAGAGGCCTAGTAGAGTCCACAGCTGAGTGCGCGGACCCCTACAGCTGAGTGCGCAGGGCGGAGTCGGGTCTGTAATGGAACTTGAGTATTAATAAAGACAAGATTGATTCAGATTATTGTGCATCTATTTGTAGATCTATATTTCTATGTTCTGGTTATCTTTATGCATTTATATTGTTTTCGAGTACTCGCGCTAATCTGGAAGTTGAATAAGTAATAAGAATATTGGGCCCACACAAACTAAGTTAAGCACTAATATAATAGCACAGTAAGGATCAGATTGGAATAATACGAAGGTGCGCACGGGTTGCGAAGAATAGAAAGCTGCGCAGAGCAGCGTAGCACGCAGATTAGGATCACAAACCTCCAGAACCCTCATCAAGACATCCCTAGGGTGCGGAAACCTGGTTCCAGCACCCTCCCATACTACTTCAGGTGAGACCTCAGTCCGCACTCTGTGGATTGTTGCCAAAAGGGCTAGTATTACCGAGATTTGCTTGGCTAAACTCATTGCTGAACCTGGGTCAGGCCCCACGTAGCCAACAATTTGCTTTCTAGATCACGCTCACCCGTATTTTGATCAATACCCATTAATACTTTAATTTTCCTAAGTTTAGAGTTAGGAACCCCATTAAAAATATTAATTATTTTAATAAAATACAATTCGGGTGGAATTTCACCAGACGGTTTCTGGGTTCTTTAGATGTGCCTTAGTCTTTCCACCAATTTTCATGGCTAGTGCACATCCAATGCTACCAAAAACTAACACTCACTCCTAGCGAGGAATGTGCTCTAGCAACAATGTCCAACTGCACGCTGCTTTGTTTCTGAAGCATCTCCTTTTTGCACTGTTGCTGCCACCAACATTGTGTTGTTGCTGCCATTGTACTGCTTGTTGAAGACTCTACGACAAATTATGTGTAGTGTGATTCTTCGTTACTTGATAACAATTTGTGAAGTCTTTTACTTTTTCTTGTTAGCGTAATCTTCTTCTTCTTCTTCTTCTTATTAATGCATGTGTGTGTACTTCATCAAACTGCTACCAAAACATAAGAACAAGAACACAAGATGTTGGCTCTCTGCCAGGGCCAAAACCTCTCTTCTCTTGAGAGGAAAACCCTTTAGTAAGTTTCTCTTATTGAAGCTTCTTATTGATCAATGGCAAATCCTAGATCCCTGACTTGAATATCCTCCAAGCACAAGTGAAGTCCTTCCGACACTTTGTTTCTTCGACACTTCCTCCTTCCGACACTTCGACCTCCTTCTTTCGGCACTTCGTTCTTCTCTCAATTGTTGATAGACCTTGTTGCACTTGCTCTAGAAGAGATACCTTTTGATGAGCCCCTTTTCTTGTGATGATCCCTTCCTTCAAGGTGTAGGTGCAAACTTGATGTGACTGTCCTGTAGCTTTAAATTCTTGCACATGTGGTGGTTTACTTGTTGTTGTGGTCTCTTTCCTTCTTCGCTTGAGTGCCCTTCCTCTTCGCTTGATTGGGAGGCCTTATAGGCCTTGTTTACTAGTCCAAAACAAAGAGATATATCATTGTGGGTTTCTTCTGGTATGACCGCAGATAGATCCTTCCTTTCTTGCACTTGTGGCTGTGTTAACCCTAGAAAAACAGTCCCTTACACCTCAACTTCTTTCTTTCTTCCTTCGCTGCCCTAGAAGACCTCTTCTTCGTCCTTTTCTTAGCCTCTTCTCTTCTTAGATTTCTGCGCTGATTTCAGAGGTAACTAAGTGCGTTTTGGTGGAGGGACAACCTCGATTTATAGAGGACCGTCCCTCCTTTTAGGCCAACTTGAGGACAGTTTGTAGGCCGACTTGTTGTGCTTACTTCGAATGGCTTCTTTGGTGGTGTAACATGCTTGAAGGAGCTTCTTTGATGGTGCCTTTTCGTAGGAGGGGACTTGACTTTGCTTGGAGGTATTCTCTTGACCCTAATACATGGTGTAACATGCCCTTAAGGCCTTCAACATTTTCTTTTGACTATTTGACTCACCTATAGCACTTAACATGTGATAGACCTATTTCAATGAGTAAGAAACTCATTGACATATATTATAAAAATAATATTTCTTTTCTTGAATAAATATAAATATCAAAAGTACATTTATGAAGACCGAACCTAGTTACATTTCCTTCAACACTCCCTCTTAACTAGGGAGGTATTCATACAATATTACAATGTGTTTGGCTATTATCAATTTATGAAGAATTCACATAAGAGAAATCAGATTTGCAATCCATCTGTTATAGCATCATATCAATTAGCATTGTCATAGTGCAAGGCGTTGACTAACAACTTCATCTCTTCATGAGATCATGAGCTACAATGCTGGTGAGACCAATGATTTATAGACACCTTCATCATTGTCTCTCAAGGTACATACCCACCCGGTCGTTCTCTGAGTATGACCTTCTAGGACTATTCTTATCTTGGGTTCCCAGCCCTCAAAGAATATCGGTCCTCTTGCTTACTCTTCTCTTGGATACCCTACACATTCTTAAAGAGTATCGGATGCCAGATGATTACGTAATCCTCCCATTCTTTCTTCTCAAGTGAAGACAAGAATGTTGTGTCTATCTTGTGTCTACATTTCCATTCATGGCCTTCATCTAGACTTACGACTGTTAGTCTTGGTCTAGTGCTTGATCCATGAAATGCAAAAACACAATTGTCACCCCTTTGTAATCAGGGGTGATCCAAAACTCCCTCTTGATCAGGGACTTGTCAGAGCTCCGTCTTAACTAGGGACTCTTTCATTCATCAACAACTTCTTCTTCATGGTTACTTAAGCTGCTTGATCTCCTTCCTTGCTTGATGTCATGAAGTATTTGTTCGAACTTCTTCTAGGTAGGCCACCATCCATTGATCACTTTCCTTCATGGTTTGTCATGTCATTGCTTCCTTCGTGGAAAGTGGCTTTCTTGTCATACATCAAGTTTTCTTGTCATCGGGCTACTCCTTTGTCATCTGTCCATGCTTTGGAATACTCTTCTCATGGATGCTTTGTTGTACTTGCTTGTTTACATGGTTCGACCTAGTAGCCCATCATGACTTCATCCTGATATTACTTCAACATTGGTTTTTCTTTTGTTGGATGGCTTCTTCATCACAGCATCTTTGTAGAGTAGAATCAATTATCTGCATCTTTCATATCTCGAAGGCCTTCATAGGTGTCAAGGGTCCTTCCTTCCTTTGTTAGAGTTGTCCCGCCTTCTTTCGGGAGATATTTTAAGAGTATATTGTTAGATAGTGATTCTCGGTGATCACGGTGTTCTTCACATGCTTGATCTCTTTCTTCATTTGCTTCTTCTTATATAGATGGGTCAACCATCTTATGCTTCTTGTGAGAGCATTTCTTCATTGCTTGCTTCCTGGACTAGTCAACATTTCTTCTTGCTTCTTAGTTAGCAATCTTATACTCCTTAAGTGAGCACATTCTTTTGTTGACCTTCATTGCATTGTAGTACATGCCTTCGAGCATTTCCTTGGTGAAAGAGATTCTTTCATACTTGATCATGTTTATAGAACTATTCCCATGACTCAATAATACACGAAAGATAACATGACTAAACTTTGATGCATACATACCTCATCTTGATTCTCCTTTGATCATCTTAGCTTCATTTGGTTGTCCTTGGTGTGGCCCTTCTTGCTTCATCTTAGCTTGCCTGCATATCATCTTTTTCTTGAATCCCATGAATGGGATTCCCAATGAGACATTTGCTTTAGTTTATGAACCTTCTTTTGAAGATTCCATCATAGGATCTTAAAGACCCTTGCGTTGCAAATGTTTCTTTTCTTCTTGATGATGGAGGTCTTCTAAGATTCTTAATCATGATCAATCTTCTTTTATCATGGATGAGGTCCTATACTAGGTATGATCCTTCTATATGAATATCTTGAGCTATATCTACCATGCTCATATATTCTAGAAGATATTTCTACCCATGCATTTTTATTCTCATTGTAAATACTACATCTTCGCGAGTATCTATAACTCTATGTACTTCATGCTTCTAGATTCTAGAAGATGTTTCTAGCTATGCAATTTTATTTTATTCCTACATGCTCCTATCCTACTCAAAACCTTGAAAGAAGACTTGAAGTAAAGAGTTTGACCTAGTCATAGTAGAGATCCAGAGGATCTTCCTTCTTTTGCTTCTTTTCTTCTTCTTTCACCTCTTGAGTCATGTGAGCTTCTTCCCTCTTTCTTTTGTTGTTGTTGTCCTTCTTAAGCTTAGGACAATTCCTTTTGTAGTGTCCATATTCTTGGTATCCAAAGCATTGGATTTTGGATATGTCTTTGTTGTTTGTTCTTCGTGGACCAAATTTGCCAAATTTTCCCTTTCTCTTGGCCATGGTAGCAAATGCTTGCTCCTTTGATCCCACATCTTCCTTTGCTTTAAGTCTGGTTTCCTCTGTCCTGCATAGAGACCACATTTCACTGAGTGTGGTTGCTTCCTTCTTGGCATATATGCTTGATGTGAAGTTGCCCCAATCCTCAGGTAGAGCATTGAGTACTACAGTTGTCATCTCTCTGTCAAACATGACTTCCCCAAGCTCTTGAAGTTGATCCCTCATTTCAGAGATTTTCATGAAGTAGGGAGCTATTCCTTCCTTTGTTATCTTCATCTTGTACAATTCATTCCTTAGAGATATTACTTCTCCGATTGTGGATACCGAGAATAACTCTACTAGCTTATCATAAATTTCTTTTGATGTTTCAAATTTGGAGACATAAGGAATGAGAGAGTCTTTGATTGATTCTATTAGAATCCTTTGAGCTCTTGTCTCATCCTTATTGTACTTAGCTAAGGCCTGGGTTTGTTCCTTAACAGGGATAGTGATATTCCCTTTGACTTGTTCTAGGAGTTCATTCTCCTTGAGAAGTAAATCAGTCCTCTTCTTCCATGCAAGAAAGTTATTGGTACCTACCAATTTGTTGCTTTCCTTACAAAAAGACATTGATGTATATTCAGAAGGGGACATATACTTACTTGATAGATTTAGAGATGTAGTGTATTTGCTTTCTCCTTGAAGACATGATGGCTTGCCTTCCTAGGATCTTGATGTTCTTCAGGTTGCCTTCTCCAAGTGGACTTGCTTGATGATGAGATTTGCTTGGTAACTTGTAGATGATGTAGGCCCCTCTTTGATCTACTCTTCTTTGTAGGTGCCTTTGTGTAAGGCTCTTCTTCTTGCTATGTAGTCTTCCTTGATGAATAATAGATGCTTCAACCTTGCAGATGTCTTTCCTTGATGAGTGCTCTTGAGTTTCCCTTTCCTTGATGTGTCACCTTAGCTCCGACACCATGTTGAAGAATCTAGGACAAATTAGGTGTAGTGTGATTCTTCGTTACTTGATAATAATTTGTGGAGTCTTTTACTTTTTCTTGTTAGCTTAATATTCTTCTTCTTCTTATTAATGCATGTGTGCGTACTTCATCAAATTGCTACCAAAACATAAGAACAAGAACACAAGATGTTGGCTCTCTGCCAGAGCCAAAACCTCTCCTCTTGAGAGGATATGCCTTTAGTTGTTGATTTGGGTAGCATCGGATATGCTCTAGCCACGAAATTTGGTGGAGAGGTTGGAGCACATGAGATCTCCAATAGCCAGAAAGGGTTTGGGTAGATTCTAAACAGATAAGGAGATATTAAAATAATTAATATTTTTAATGGAGTCCCTAAGTCTAAAATTAGGGAAAATAAAATATTAATGTGTATTAATATGAATCTGTGTTAGAGTGGTCCAAAAGACATGGATCAAGCTAGATCTAATCTTATCGGTTGATTAGGGACTTAATCTCGGCCGTTGATATGTCAATAGGAAAAGTGTAAGAGGAGGCTTGAGGGTCACTTGGAAAATACACCAGAGTGATCAGTCATTCTATTCTTTAGAGTGGGGTTTGCTAAGAGAGATAGAGTCAGTGATCGGGAGAGCAGCTGAGGAGCATTGAGTACAGAGAGACAGAGAGGCAGAGATAGTGCCGGGATAGCAGCAGAGTAGCCAGGGAGAGAGACGCAGGAGCGGCCAGTGCTCACGCAGGGCCATGCAGAGGCAGCTTAGTGCTGTGCAGAGCACCAGAGGGGCTAGCATCGCTGACGCAGGGCCTCCTGGGGCTAACACAGGCCAAGATAGGTTGACGCAGGGCCAGTGCTGGGCTAGGAGACGTTGACGCAGTCCAGATTGGGCAGATGCTGGGGTTTCTGGGGCAGATTGGTGTTGAGTAGCTGTCAGAAGGATTATCCGAGGTTTCAACTAGTAGATTTGTCAGAAACTGAGAGGTATTACTGCTAAGGAAATTCTCTATTGGGTAGGCCAGTTTCGACACCTAAATTGTACTCTGATATTGCTTAATAAGAAAGCCCTCAAATAGCTGCACCGGTTTTCCCACATTGGGTTTTTCCGGGGACATTAGTCCAAAAATAATGGTGTCATATGGTGTGTTTGTTCTTGTTTCTTTTAGTTGCTGATCTGTAATATGTTAAGCATGCACTGGTGTTTATTTTCAGTATTTACCTTGTAAATAACTTGTTAAGGAAAACTAACAAGTAGGTAGGAATAAATCAGATAAAGTGCATGAAGGGTTTCTAGCTAAGTAAACTTAGAAACTTCAACATTAGTAAGTTTCTCTTGTTGAAGCTTCTTATTGATTAATGCCAAACCCTAGACCCCTAACTTGAATATCCTCCAAGCACAAGTGAAGTCCTTCTGACACTTTGTTTCTTTGGCACTTCCTCCTTCTAGCACTTCGACCTCCTTCTTTCGGCACTTCGTTCTTCTCTTAATTGTTGATAGACTTTGTTGCACTTGCTCTAGAAGAGACACCTTTTGATGAGCCCCTTTTCTTGTGATGATCCCTTCCTTCTTCTTGACCAAATGAGCTCCTTCTTCAAGGTGTAGGTGCAAACTTGATGTGACTGTCCTGTAGCTCTAAATTCTCTCATGTGTGGTGGTTTATGTTGATTTGGGGTAGCATCGGATGTGATCTAGCCACGAAAATTGGTGGAGAGGCTAAAGCACATGAGATCTCCAATACCCAGAAACGGTTTGGGCATAATCTAACCAGTTTGGGAGATATTAAAATAATTAATATTTTTAAAAATAAAATATTAATGTGAATTACTATAAAACTGAGTTAGAATGGTCCAAAAGTCATGGATCAAGCCAGATCTAATCTTAGCCGTTGATTAGGTGCTTAATCTCGGCCGTTGAATTGTCAACGAGAAAAGTATAAGAGGCTTGAGGGTCACTCAGAGAACACACCGAGTTGATCAAGATTTCGATTCTATGGGGCAGGGTTTGCTGAGGAAGTCGAAAGAGTGATCAGAGTTGCAGCTAAGGGGTAGTGAATACAAAAGTAGAGAGGCAAAGATAGTACCAAGAGGATCAGCACAGAAGCCGGGAGAGAGGGATGTAGAGCCAGCCAGAGGTTCACGTACAGGTAGCCAGGAGCTGCGCAATGCCTCAGAGAGCCAGCATGGGTGATGCAGAGGCTCTAAGGGCTGACGCAGTGCCTCCAGAGGTTGACGCAGGGCGAGCTAGGGTGATGCTGGGCAGACTCTAGGCCAGAAAGGGCTGACACAGTCTTTAGGGGCTGACGTTGGGGTTTTCGTGGGGTAGATTGGAGCTGGGAGTTGTCGGAGTGTTTATCTGGGGTTTCAGCCGAAACATCTATCTCCGACTGAGAGGTACTACTGCCGAGATTATTCTCTGTTGGGTGAGCCGGTTTTGGCACCCAAATTGTATTTTGAAACTGCTTAATAATACAAACCCTCAGATAGCTGCACCGGTTTTCCCGCATTGGGTTTTTTCGGGGACATTGGTCTAAAAACGACGGTGTCACTTGTGTGCTTGTTTTGTTTCCTTTCGTTGATATAAATAGAGGGAAGATCGAGCTCATTTGGACACACATACTTGGATGAATTTGATATGAAATATCACAGAAAGAAAAAAAGTTAAAAGTGCAGATTCGAAGTTTGAAAGAGAAGATATCTTTTTGAGCAAGAGTTTGTGCAAGATTTGCCTTAGTACATCTCTTGTTGCTAGTCTTTTGTTGATGGATCTGCTAGAAAGAAGGAAGGTTTGACTTGGCATCTAGAGGTGGAAGTTTTTGTGGTTATGGGTCTTGGATATCTCATTTGATTTGATTCTACAAGAAGAGAATTTTATGAGTTTTCCCCTTGGATGAGTTTTACCATGGCTTGGAGCCTATATTTTGTGTTCTCTGTTTTCTTGTGATATGCATGTCTACATTTTGATAATTGTTTGATGAAGAAGAACATAATTAAATAAATAAGAAGACAACAAAAATCACAAGCAGTTATCGAAGAAAGGAAAATCTAATCAGAACAATAAGCCTCCCGATTTTCCAACATCGTATCAGAGCTAAGGTGGCTTGAAGTTGGAGTCCTGGAGATCACACACAACTGGTTTTTTAGATCAAATGAGAAGGAATGTATGGAAACCCTAAAAGATATGATTCTGTGGACTCTACATCTCAGAAGCTTGCATTGTGTAAAGAGACTCGTGGCTCAATTACACCAAATTGAGTGATTCACATCCCTGTGGTGGATCAGTTTCTGGCTCGTTAAGGATGGCCCACACTAGTTAAGTATGATTTTCAAAATGATTCGAAGGTAATTGTAGTACACTGAATACACCCTAGTTCGTGGCTATGGCTAGCATTGTTCACATTACTATATGACATGGTCTCATGGCTCTTGGATCACACTTCTCTTATGGCTCTCTATGTGGTATGATGATCTTTGTATGGCTAATCTATAGTGATATCTCTATAGATCGTGATAGAAGCATTGTCATCGCATCTATGGAATTTTTATGTGGTCCGCACTATATATAAATTACAATTCTGTGAATGATGGTATGCTTGTTTGACTCACATACATTATCGATGGACCTGTGGCTTATACCTTTATTCAATATGGCCCATATGTGACTCGCTCTACATTATGGATCTTGCTTTACACTATAGTGGTATCACTGTACAAAAAAAATTGCACTTTGAGGCTTGCTTTTTCTGTGAACTAATATGTGATATGAAGTTTGATCATATTGTAACTCGAAGACTATACATAGAAGGACCCTCCAGTATATTGAAGCCGACCTACAAAGGGCTTGCATGTATTATCTCGATCACACATGGCTCTTTTTGTGATATCAATACAGTTGATGACTCTCTCTCAAAGACAATAACCCTCAATGTATGAGGCATCACTCCAAAATAACTTATGCTCATAAGAAAGGGCATTAGAGGAAATTTCAGCCTAAAAGTGGCCTCCTAAGGAAAAATAATAAAATAAAGAGTTATGAATTTTGGAGGGAAAAGAAGAAAACTACTTTTTTAAATTGTATTTTTGTTGAAAGTTCTAAGTATTACCCGTTAGAATTTTTTCTGTATTCTCTAGTTTATTTAGTCTACTTGTTTAATTACTAACAAGTTATTTAACCATATAAACACTGAAATAAACACAATAGAGTCTCAACCATCTACAGATCAACAACTGAAATAAATGAACAAACACACAAGGGACATTGTTATTTTTGGAAAATCGTCCCCGGAAAAACCCAACTTGGGAAAACCTGTGCAGCAGTTCTGAGGGTTTTTATTATTAAGCAGCTTTTCTTGAGTACACTGGATGCCAAACTGGCTCACCTGACAGAGATAAAAAAATCTGGCAGTAATACCTCTCTTTGGAAGCAGGTATTTTGAAAGTCTTCCCCACGAAACCCTCTCCAGCCCACTCTGAAGCACTGTGTCAGCCTGAAACCCTCTGCGTCAGCCCTCTGAGGCTCTATGCAGCCTCTCTAGCCCACTGAATCACTTCTTAAGCCTCTGCGTCAGTCACGCAGACCCTTTTGGCCTCTGCGCAGTCACCGCCGGCCTCTGCGTGGCTCCCTTTGGCTCCGTGTCTACCTCTTTGCCTTTGTGCTGGTCTTCCGGCACTATCTCTGCCTCTCTGCCTTGCACTCACTGAATACTGTTCACTGGTTCAATTTCTCTAAGCAAACCTCGCTCTAGAAAATCAAACTGACTGATCACTTTGGTGTATCTCCAACTAAACCTCAAGCCTCCTCTTATACTTTCTGTTGAGTCTTTAACGATCGAGACTACATCTCTAATCAACGACTAAGATTATATTTGGCTTGATCCATGTCATTTAGAACCTTCTAACCCAATTTTATATTAATACCCATTAATATTTTTATTTTCCCAAGTTTACACTTAGGAACCCATTAAAAATATTAATTATTTTAATATCTCCTTCACCGGGCAGAATTTCCCCAAACCATTTCTGGGTCTTGGAGATCTCATGTGCTTTAGCCTCTCCACCAATTTTCATGGCTAGAGCACATCCGATGCTACCCCAAATCAACACTCCCTCTTAGCGAGGACTGTGCTCTAGTAATACTCCACCACTGAGCATCACCCTGATCATACAACATCGGTACCTGTGCTGATGTTTGGCCTTCTTGCCCAACATCCTTTGCACTGCTGCTTCCTGTACTGCTGCCCATGGCTCTACCACTGCCACTGCTACATCTGTACGACAGCTCCCTTTGCATTCGTGCTATTGCTGGTCCTTTCTCCCAACACTGCTTTTGCACTACAGCCCTCTCTCATCATGTTGCATCGTGCTGCCCATAGCACTACCACTGCTACTGCTGCACTGCAACTCAGTTACTGAGACGATGGTAACTGATCTACCCAACTACTGACATCCTTATCAGGCCAGAAACCCTCCTAATGCTGAAGCTTTCTCTGCCACTATCTTGTGCTCCCTCTGCTGCCTCTATGTTACTGCAACACCACTGTGCTTCACACGCTGCTGCAAACACTTTTGTGCCTTCCTGCACTGCTGCAACCTCCTCTGTGCCTCTTGCATTGTTGCAACCCTCTTTGCGCTGCCTGGGACTACTGCACTCTAGCACTTTCTGCTGCTCCATCCGCATTCGCTTCTACCGACATCCGCCATCCTGCTACTGTCACTTCGGGGCTCCCGTAGTCGGATATGATCCAAGAGTTTGGGTACCTCAACGATCCTGCAACTCATCGCCTGTAGTCCTCCTAGCTATAGCCCGATGTCTCCCCACCTCTTCTCTAGAGGAACATGAGCACTCATGGCACAATTGTCATCATCCTCTACCTCCTTTTCCGCCTTCGCTGGCGCTGCTCTGGAGTCAGACGCCTCTCCCTTATTCTTCTTCCTCGGACACTGCGTTGCATAATGGCCCAGTTCACCACAGTTGAAGCAATTTATCTTAGAGAGGTCCTTTTTCTTCCTTTTCACCTGCTGCCCTGTAGATACCAAAGCTGCATCCTCTTCCTCCTCTTTCTTGACCAGGGCTCCTTTGCCACTACTTCTCGCCTTGGTCAGTCGTCTGACGTCTTCTTGACGAGGAGCTGCCAAAGATTCGCTCTGCCCAAAATGCTTTGGACGAGTGTCTCCCATTCTTCGAAGACTGTGTTTAGGGCGGTCCTCACCATTAATTCCTGATCCGACATGGCCCCTATGGAAGTCAGTTGGTCCCGGATCTCTTGCAACCTGCTGAGTAAGTGATCTATCTGCTCCCCCTTCTGCATCTGGTACGATCGCAACTGATTCTCTAGTAGCATCTTCCTCTACACGAAAGTGCCCTGATACAATGTCGTAAAGGTGTCCCACATTTCCTTTGTCGTATTCTTCTCGACAATACGCTTAACCACATGATCCTTGACCCCATCAAGGATTATGCATTTCTCCTTGGCCATCGCATCCTCATACTTTTCGTTATCAACTAGGTCGATTGGGATAGCCACGGTTCTCAAGGCGAAGGCCTTGATGTGATGTCTATCTAGAACGAACAGGATCCTTGCCTTCCAGATCACAAAGTTGGACACCCCGTCCAGCCTGTCCTGGTCCCTCAGTCCATTCATGGCCATCTCTGCTCTTCTTTTCGACTCCCTCTGAGTCTCTACTTCCCTTTTGGAAGTTCTCTGCTAGACTCCCTCTGAGTCTTGATTTCCCTCCTCGAAATCCTCCTGCCAATAGTCGAATCGCACCTCTCTGATCTCCTATGCACTTGCAACACTGATCTGGATTTCTTGGCTAGAAATCGGCCTAGGTAGCGACTCTCTCTACCTTGGTTCTGTCTCGTTAGGTACTGTTCTGCCTTGACAGCAACAACACCCCACCAACTTCTCTCTTTGCAATCTACCCACGGCTTCCTATGCCCCAGTAATGGAAGAACTAAGCCTCTAGGCTCTACGCAATCCTGGCAAGGCTGATTTGCTCCCTTGGCCAATTGCGTCAACCCCATGGTCTCTGCGTGGCTCTTTGTGAGCCTCTTCTGCCTTCCTCTACCTATGCGCTAGCCTCTCTCTAGCTCGAACTGATGACGCAGGCCCTCTGCGTCAACCCTTCTCTTCTACTTTCTGCCTAGGAACATCTTCTGTCACTCGGGATAGCTGTTTTCTACTGCAAATTCTGTGATTCAGCCGGCGCCTTCAGCTCTCCTGTGATCTGCAACGCTCTAATACCATGTTGAAATTTCTAAGTATTACTCGTTAGAATTTTTTTTTGTATTCTTTGGTTTATTTCGCCTACTTGTTTAATTACTAACAAGTTATTTAACCATATAAATACTGAAATAACCACAACATAGTCTCAACCATCTACAGTCAACAACTAAAAAAAATGAACAAACACACAAGGGACACCGTTATTTTTGGACAATCGTCCCTGAAAAAACCCAACTTGGGAAAACCGGTGCAACAGTTCTCAGGGTTTTTATTATTAAGCAGCTTTTCTTGAGTACACTGAGTGGCAAACTGGCTCACTCGACAGAGATAAAAAATTTTAGCAGTAATACCTCTCTTCAGAAGCAGATATTCTGAAAGTCTTCTCCACAAAACCCTCTCCAACCCACTCTGAAGCACTGCGTCAACCCTCCTGGCCTCTGCGTCAGCCTGAAACCCTCTGCGTCAGCCCTCTGAGGATTTGCACAGCCTCTTTCGCCCATTACGTCACTTCTGAAGCCTCTGTGTCAGTCATGCAGGCCCTTCTGGCCTCTGCGCAGTCATTGCTGGCCTCTGCGTGGCTCCCTCTGGCTCTGCGTCTGCCTCTCTGCCTTTGTGCTGGTCTTCCGGCACTATCTCTGCCTCTCTGCCTTGCATTTACTGCCCCTCGCTGCAATACTGATCACTGGTTCGATTTCTCTTAGAAAACCCTTCTCTAGAAAATCAAACTAACTGATCACTCTGGTGTATCTCTAATTGACCCTCAAGCCTCCTCTTATACTTTTTTGGTTGAGTCTTCAACGACCAAGATTACATCTCTAATCAATGGGTAACATTAGATTTGACTTGATCCATGTGATTTAGAACCTTCTAACCCAGTTTTATATTAATACCCATTAATATTTTTATTTTCCTAAGTTTAGACTTAGGAACCCATTAAGAATATTAATTATTCTAATATCTCCTTCATCGGGCAGAATTTCCCCAAAACATATCTGGGTCTTGGAGTTCTCATGTGCTTTAGCCTCTCCACCAATTTTCATGGCTAGAGTACATCCGATGCTACCCCAAATCAACAATTTTTTTTTGTCTTATCTCCTTATAGGTTTATTCAAATTTCAAGTGTAGACACATTCGATGCGGAACTAAATTTCGCATCCAACAAGTACCCATCATGCATACTTTTGAGAAGACCCACATTGACAAAAAATGAAGATACTTTAAAAAATCAGTATGCATGATGGGTACTTGTTGGATACGAAATTTTACACATCCAACGAGTGTCTAGACTTGAAATTTGAGTAAACCTATAAGGAGATAAGCCAAAAATACAATTAAAAAAAGGTTTTTCTTCTTTTCCCTCGAAAAATGTTTACATGTATCTCTTTTTAAATTTAAAGGATTTTGATTGGTTTACATATTATGACATGGAAATTATGTGGAAATTTCATGGGCACTTTTAGTCTAAAATTTCCTCTAATGGTTTGGCTCAAAAGCTTCATGGATTATGACTCTAGTGGCACGTTGTATTAAATCCAAGGCTTGCATCGTAAAATTATAGTGGCACCCTATCGTAGTTATATTTATGGTTCGATGAGTTCTGAAGATCGTATGGTCTAAGGCTTGTGTGGCTCGTTGACTCATATGGGTTTAACTTTACATAGCTTCCTTTCTAGAATGTGCTCACATGATAGTGACAGAGGCTCGGTTCTTATAATTGTACCATATACACTATGAGTTATGGACTCGCATGACTCTTGCACTTGAAATATGTATTTGGTACCTATAGTATGACTTTCAATCTATGGATGAACTCCTACAATGAATGGTCTCACTCTTCTGAGGCAAACAATGTATGACAAAAATTGTTATAACAATAATAGCAGTGAGAACATAACAATGAGAAGAGTGGAACTATGAATGATTGAAGAGATCATTGCTACCTTGGTTGTATGTATTGCAATGATGGTCAATAAATAGTTGTTTGGATCATCTCCTAGTAACATGATGACCTGGTCCAAGAAAGGAAAGTTCGAAGTTAGTTCCAGATTTGTATCTTGTGATAAGCACAAGTATGAGGAACTATAAATGAAGAACTTACTCTAGCTATGGAGCCGCCCAAAAGGAAGACCAAGACTTTGAGTTTAATGAAGATCATCTCTTCAAGAAGCAATCTTGGTTGAAGTCAATGCATAATCTAGCTGCTAAAGCAGAGATCTCGAAAAGAGGAGATATGATAAAATGGCAGAATGTGTTTTTGAAGAAGGCATACTAGTTCGAAAGTATTTTTGAAGCAATTCGTTGTAATAATGGAAGACAAAGGTACATAGTTTTCCTTTTTGCATATGAGGTATATATATAGTATGGTTAAGGTCTTGCAGTTAGGGTTTTACAATTCCTTTATGGTAGGTTTTGATAATTATAAGGTTGCTAGGGTTTGTAGATGTGTAGTCATGAAGACTATTTATACTTAGGGTTACTAAATGCTAGTTGATTGAATTAACCCTAGGTGTGAAAACCCTAACCCTAATTGGTTGTTCCCTCTAAAGAAACCCTAGCTCTTAACATCTAAGGTTTGTAAATCTAATTTCGAAAGGATAATTTAGGGTATGTGATAAAACCCTAGCAAGGGTTGAATTGAATAAACCATAGGGCTGATGTTTTCGCTAAAAGTAAAAAAATCCTGTCAAGGGTTAGATCAAGAAATATAGGGTTTGTAATTAGAACCATAGAAGTATACCCTTCCGAGAAACCATGGAAAACCTAGATTGAAAAGATTGACATCATAGTCTTGTCTTTGTATATTTTGCTTGGTTGTACTTGTCGGTTAAAACTGGAGATACATAATAAAGGAAGCAAAATGAGAAGGATGGAAAAGCAAAACAATGCTCATGCTTATTGATGACTCCTTGAAAATTATGAGCATGATGGAAAAAGGGAATTGTATGGAC
Organism: Pinus tabuliformis; assembly: GCA_031772625.1. Taxonomy (NCBI): domain Eukaryota; kingdom Viridiplantae; phylum Streptophyta; class Pinopsida; order Pinales; family Pinaceae; genus Pinus; species Pinus tabuliformis. The sequence continues at coordinate 1,057,258,878 of CM062807.1, forward strand.
CCTGATGGACACGATGTTGAAACTTCCCACTAATTGATGATTGAAAGATGAAGCAAAATATTGTTGAAATAGGAAGATAAAGTGTGAAAAGAAATGTTGATTTCAGAGGAAGCAAATTGCAGTATTTGACACCTTGTTTAAGAGGCTATTATAATTTGATAACTCTGATATTGGTGGTTTCCTTGGGATATGACTTGGATATGTGGTAGGACATATTGCAAAAGTATGTGAAGAGGTTGGAAGGAGAGTTCGTTTGATGATATTGATCAACATCAAATATGTTCTCCTGAAGAAAGAGAGAAAGTTGACAATGACAACTCCAAAGGAAAAGATATTGTAGCTTGCTGAGTAGTTCATTCCATGGGCACTTTGATTGAAAAGTGAAAAGCATGGAGAAGGATTTTTGCACAATATGCGAAAGGATGTTGATCTCAAAGGAAACAAGTAAGGAGATTTTGATATCTTGACAAAAGGCCATCATTATTGATGTTTTGGTATTGGTTATTTGGTTAGAATATGGTTTCGTTACCTGGAAGAATGTTGTAGAAATGCATAATGACGGTTAAGACAAGTGTGTCTACAACTACTTGTTTTTTTGAATACATGGATTGAGTGGATGGCTTTAATAATCCTTGGAGGATTATGTGCTCAAGATGTCTACATCATCTTGGGATTGAAAGGTAGCTGTACAACAAGATAACTTGATGTGTATGTTTTGATGACAATGAAGATCACTTTCATGATTAGAGGGAGCTATGATTAGCTCAATATAATGCCTCTGTCAATTATGACTAGAGGAAAGTGATATGAAAGATTGATGGCTTGAACCCCTTCACAGATTGGGTCCAGAAAGATAAAAGCTCTATATGATGAGATACAAAGGAAAGAAGGAGACTTGCAGCTACTCGAAGATCTCCATGAAGAACTAGTAGTTGATATATTGATGAAGATACACTAAATGAACTTGTGGTTATGCCTTCCCAATTGAAACGAAGTATGGAATCTCCTCTATACATTAGAGGGAGTAAGAAGTCTCCTTAAAAGCTTGAAAAGTAGCAAGGATCTATTCCCTGATCAAGAGAGAATGAGGATTTCATCTTTGGTTGAGAGGGAGTAATGATGGACGTTATATTCTCTTATTCATGTGTCATGCACTAGGCCAGGTTTAATCGTCGTACATCCAGTCAAGGCCATGTTGGGAGAATGGGGTCCGGAGGATTGCATAAGCATCTAAGATTGATACTCCTTGAGGATAAAGAATCCAAGATAGAAAGTGGACCAATACTCTTTCAGGATTGGACATGTATCCAAGACAAGAGCGGTCGAAGAGGACTGGAATTCTTTGAGGATGAGTAATCCAAGATAAGAATAGTCCTAAAAGGACATACCTAGTGAACATCCAGATGGGGTATGTGCGTTAAGAGGTAGTGTGGTGTTTCACATAAATCCTCCCAACATTGTGCTCTGATCTAATGGAGATAGAGCTTGTTAATTCAAGGCCTTGCTATGTTGACAGTGTTGGTTATGATGTTGATGCTTAAAGATGGCTTATCAATCTGACTCTTCTTATGAGAATATTTCAGTTTGAGAGAATCTTTGTATTGGGTGTGCAATTATGAATACCTCCCTAGTTAAGGAGTGTTAGAGAATGTAACTAGTTTTGGTCTTCAAATTTGTACCATTATGTATTTTATTTTTCTAGACAAGCATGTTCTTCATGCTTCAAGGTTTTTGAGTCAAAAGAGTCAAAGTCCTATTTGGACCTATTGTAAAGAAAAAGGAAAAATAATTTATAGATATGTAATTTTTGGTTTAGAAACCCCTCTAGGTGCCAAGTTGGCCTACATTTCAAGTCAGCCTTGCCCCAATGGACATGTTTATTCGCACCCCTCTGGACTATATAAATAGAGGGAAGCTGGAGCTCATTTGGACACACATACTTGGATGAATTTGATATGAAATATCGCAGAAAGAAAAAGACAAAAGTGTAGATCCAATGTCTAAAAAAGAAGATATCTTCTTGAGCAAGAGTTTGTGGAAGATCTACCTTGGTGCATCTCTTGTTGCTGTTTTTTTGCTGATGGATTTGCTGGAAAGAAGGAAGGTTTGACTTGGCATCTGGAGGTGGAAGTTTTTGTGGTTATGGGTCTTGGATATCTCATTTGATCTGATTCTATAAGAAGAGGCTTTTTTGGTTTTTCACCTTGGAGGGGTTTTGCCCTGCCTTGGAGCCTATATTTTGTGTTCTCTCTTTTCTTCTGATCTTCATGTCTACATTTTGATAAGTGTTTGATGAAGAAGAACATAATTAAATAAATAAGAAACCAACAAAAATCAAAACAATTATCAAAGAAAGGAAAATCTAATCAGAGCAATAAGCCCCCTGATTTTCCAACACCTATGAGAGCATGAAAAAAAAAATTCAACCATGACTTCTTTGGATATTTTGGAGATGAACTTGATGATGCAACTTTTGATAGTTTCAAGGAGACTCCTAAGAGTCTTGAGACCTTTCTTCATGTAGTTTGCCATTAAAGAGTGAGAAAGAGATAATTGCTTCAAGAGAGACTTCCAACAAAAATGCCAATAAAGATGTGATCTTTAGACTTCCTTCCTTCACCTTAGCTCTGATACCATGTTGAGAAATCAATGTAGATGTAGATAAGGGTAGATAAGCATAGACAACCTAACAGATACCAGGCCTTCGTAGCACAGGTTGAATAACCCTCTAGCTTTCAGGAAGCCGTTCAGCACCAAGTTTGGGTCGATGCCATGTTAGAAGAGTATAGTTTTATCATGATGAATGATGTCTGGGAAGTAGTACCTAGACCAGAGGATAGATCAGTTGTAGGATCAAGGTGGATGGCAGTATAGAGAAGTACAAGGCTAGGTTTGTGGCAAAGGGGTATGCACAGAAAGAAGGAATAGACTATGAAGAGACCTTCGCCCCAATAGCCCAATATATCTCTATCAGATCCGTTATATCCCTAACATCTCAAATGGGATGGGAGATTCACTAGATGGATGTCAAGACAACATTCTTGAATGGGGTGATAGAAGAAGAGGTGTATATAGAACAACCCAAAGGCTTTGAAACTCATGAAAAGAGAACTCATGTATGCAGATTAAAGAAAGCCTTGTATGGGCTCAAGCAGGAACCTACAACATGGTATGTTCGGATTGATAGTTACTTGCAGCAGTTGGGATTGGTCAAGAGTGATGCTAATCCCAATCCCTACTATTTAATGGTAGAGAATGAGCCACTTATTCTTGTATTATATGTGGATGACTTGTTTCTAACAGGGTCATCTAGGCTCATACAGGACTGCAAGAAGAATATTGAAGCAGAATTCGACATAAATGATATGGGGTTGATGCATTATTTTCTAGGGTTGGAAGTTTGGCAAAAGAATGGGGAGATCTTCCTTGGGCAAGGAAGATATGCTACAAAGATTCTGAAGAGATTCAAAATGCAGGATTGTTGACCCATGGATACACCAATGATCATCAACTAGAAGAAAATAGATGTATCAGGAGACAAGGAGGTGGATTCCACCTTGTATAGAAAGCACATCGGGTCGCTCATATATTTGGTCAACACTAGGCGAGGCATTTGTTTCACTGTCAACACCCTTAGTCAGTTCATGGTGGAACCAAAAAGGGTGCATTGGGCAGCAACTAGGCACATTGTTAGGTATGTGCGTGGAACAATCGTATATGGGTTGAAATAATCCAGAGGAGATGACGTCAAATTGAATGGATTCACAGATGTAGATTGGGTAGGTAGTTTAGTAGACCAGAAAAGTACCTCCGGGCACTGCTTTAGTGTTGGATCAGGAATGATCTCTTGGTGCAGCAGGAAGAAAAAGTCGGTAGCTCTGAGCTCAGTAAAAGTTGAATATATGGCAGCCAGAACAACTACATGCAAAACTATATGGCTTAGAAAACTGCTTGTGAGTTTGTTCAGAAAAAGGATGGAAGCGACCAGGGTTTACTGTGATAATCAGAGTTGTATCAAATTCTCTGAGAATCTAGTATTTCATGATCGGTTGAAACACATTGATATCAAATGTCACTTTATTAGAGGTTGTGTTCAGCGCGGGGCAGTATAGCTGTAGTTTGTCCCCACAGGAGATCAGGTAGCAAACGTACTCACAAAGGCTCTAGGAAGAGATAAGTTCATTCAGTTTAGAGGGCAAATGGGTATGTTAGAGAATCTGTTTCAGTAGTAGAAACAGGTGATTTCTTAGTTACAGTGGCAGTGAATAAGAGGAAGTTGCAGTACAAATGCAGAGTTGGCAGTGGCAGGGTCAGCAGTAGTACAGATGCAACATTTGCGCAGTAGTTGGTGGGCAGTGATGTTACAAAATAGGGTGATGCTTCGACAGGTTGCATTGCTAGATCACATTCCTCGCTAAGAGGGAGTGTTGATTTTTGGTAGCATCGCATGTGCTCTAAGTCTCAAATTTTGCAGGGAGGCTTAGACACATGTATTCCACAATACCCAGAAATCGTTTTGGGAAATTCCACCCGGAGATAGTTTTATTAAAATAATTGATTATTTTTAATGAGTGCCTAAGTCTAAACTTAGGAAACTAAAATAATTAAAGGGCATTAATCTAATTGTGGGTGAAACTTCAAAAACAAGACGAGGATCAAGTCAATATGATCTGAGCCATTGATTAAAATCTAATCTAGGCCGTTGATTACTCAACTGGAGGATTATAAGAAGGACTTCGATGGGCATTTGGAAAACACACCAAACGCAGATACTTAGTTACCTGAGTAAGATGTATTTTCTCACTGGTCGAAGTTCGACAAGAGAAAATCGAATTAGAGGGAGAGTTGCAGGTGAGAAGGAGAGAGAGGGTATCAACATTAGTTGGGAGTGCAGGAGCAAAATACGCAGAGCAGAGGGAGGACAATGCAAAGGCTGTGACGCAGAGGAGGGACAACGTAGAGGCAGTGTGACGTTGGGACTACACAGTGCTCACACAGAAGCTGATGCAGTGAGACGCAGAGGGGACAATAGGTCCTCTCATGGATTAGAAATTCGTCAAGAAGTGTCTATAAAATTTCTCACAGAGAATCCTCTTCTATTCTGTTGGTTGTATCTTGTACATGAGATTTTTACTGAAGAATAATAAAGAAACCCTCATCTACTGCACTGGTTTTCCTACATTGGGTTTTCCAGGGACAATTGTCCAAAAACAACTGTCTCATCGTCGTTATACTTGTGCTAGAATTTTTCTTTGCATTCACTTTCCACAGTATTTTAATTATGAAGGTTGCAGTAGAATTTATTTCGATATTTTTTGTAGAAACACTGTGAATAACTTATTTCCAAGTTAATAAATATAAGAAATAATATCAATCACTACAGTTGAATTTCTATTTAGAAATTTTCACATGCAGCAGTTGCTAGAGCATAATCGGTGTTGGTTGGAAGAGAAAGTGCACACACAGAGGGAATTTCTCTCAGAGGTTTTCTAGTTTAGAAATCCAAATTTCTAGTTGTAACCGACAGTAGCTGCAAGCAAATTTTCCCACTCTAGAAAGGAGTGCAAATAGCAGATTCAGCAGTCGAGTAGGTGAAAGAGGGAAATTTTCATTCTAGTTCCTGAGATGGTCGTATGAGATTGCCGGAATAGGTCGTACGAGTTAGCCAGAATGCAGATCTGGGCAGCATATCGACTTCTAGTTGCCAAAGGAAGTGCGAGTTGTCTAGTGTGAGGTGCAAAGCGGGGACAAGACCCAGTGAGGGACAAGGCTCAAAAGGATATAATGGGGTGTTATATATATATATATATAATGATGATGATAAATGTAATAATGATTAGTTTAGTAGTAATTAGTGCTTAAGAGGCATGTCTAAATGGGACATGACCTTCCATGAAAAGGTACCTTCCTAGGGTATATAAGCAGGCCCACGCTCTCATTTGTAACATCATTCCCATTCATACATTTTAATATATATTTTTTTCTCTTCAATGGAGATCTACATATTCCAAGTCTTCTGGAGTGTTTAACTTAAGAACGAACTTTGTTCGTTCCATGGGGCATCAGATCCAGGAGGAGTATGAGACTCCAGTGTGCCAAGTGGGTAGGATCCAATGCAAACACAACAAAGAGATCAATTAGATTAGTCCTAGATGTTGCAACATGATCATCACCTTTGCTACAAGGGCCCATAGTATCATAGTAGCAGGTTCAGTGTCAGTAGGCACAATCATTCCTTTGGATGACAGTTGCATAACTAGTCGTAGTCAGTACACGTGAGATAGTTGCAGTGACACGAGCAGTACGAATTGCCCAGTTGCAGTATGCAGGTGTAGTTCCAGCCAATAGATTCCTAGCCTAGAGCCGCGCAGTTCAGTTTCCAGTACAAGAGGACAGTGTGAGTTGCCAAGAGGGAGCAAAGAGATTTCCCATAGGGAGATTGAGACTTAGAGGGAGTCTAGCTTCAGAGGGAGCGACCCTATGGAAGCTAGCGCTTTAGGATCTAGGGAGATCATACTCTTTATTGTAGTAGTTGCAACAACAGTGCAAAGATAGCAGCAAAGCAATAGTCGCTGCATTATGAGTACATCAGAGTTCAGAGTTATAGAGGTTTGGGTGGGGTTCATCGAGGTGAGCATCGGATGGTGTTTCCTCATGGATCATTACCTTTGCTATCAATGTCAGTTGATGCAGTTAGTTCCATAGTGGTAGTTGCAGACTAGTAGCAGTCAAATACTGAGGAGCACAAAGTAGTGTTGATAGCAGAGCATGAGGCTCATTGCAGAGTTAGCAACAACGCAAATTTCTTAGTGGACAGTGTAGACTGTAGAGGCTAGTAGCATTCAGATGCTTAGGAGACAGTTAGTTGCAGTAGTAGCAACAACAAATGAGAGGGAGTTGCAGTGCAGGTTCAGAGTTGGCAGCAGTATAGCAATGTCAGAAGTAGCACAGATGCAACATCAAAGTTGCGTAGTAGTTGGTGGCAGTGTTTTACAACTCGAACTCGGAATCCGACTCGGCCGAGGATCAACTCCGACTCCGACTCCGACTCGGTAATGACTCGGCCGGCTCGATTTCAATGACTTGGTCGTTGTAAAAAATACATTAAATATTTATTTTTTTTATAAAAAAACATAATTTTAAATATTTTAAACATAATTTTAAAGATTTTCATTCAAGTTTCCAAACACACAACATTATAATATACATGGAAGACAACATATTGGGTCCAACACTGCATCTTGCACTTCTTCCCATCCTCCAGATCTTCCCGCTTGTCGTTCTTTTGGTCATTTTAGAAGACTGCTCCTAGGGCTACCAAAACTGCCCTAACTCTGACAAATCAACTGTTCTTGTCACTTTGCTTTGGGCTTTCAGATTTTCCCATCTTGTCAGTAATCTGGTTGCTCCAGAATGTTGTTCCTAGGGCACATCAACAACCCACTGATCTGCACTTTTTCTGCTCCAAAAGTCAATTCATGAGGTACTGCACAAAGCCCATCTATCACAGACTTCATTGAACTATGGCATCAAACCATCCCTTACACAGTCCACTGATCTATGGCTTAATGACCAGCCCACTCAACTCTGATTTGTCAAGTATTGTACTTCAGGGCGCACATAAGATAGCCCTCACAACACATCAAATCATAGTCCTTAAGGCTTATATAAGCAACCCACTGACTGTCCCTTTGCCACTCCAAATTGACAATCCTTAGGGCACAATAAATGCAATTGCCAATTTCTTCAATGGTCAGGTCTTCTATAAGACTAGAAAGTCCTCTTGGATATGGAACACTCTTCCATGTCATCATTTTGCTGCCAAACCCTAGGTAGGCCTTGCAATCCCACTAATATGAAAGAGACAAAGAGCATATAGACAAGAAACTAACCAAAACCATCAATCAAGGAGGAAAGACCACAAACCCTACTTAACTTTACCAAAAAACAGCAAAAAAGTGAATTTAATTCATAAAATACGCTGCCCAGCCGTGCTTTTAATGACTCGGCCGAGTCAATACTAACCCGGCCGGGTTGACCGAGTCAGCTATGACTCGGCTGAGTCATTGGATGACTCGGCCGAGTCATAGCTGACTCGGTCAGCCGAGCCGGGTTGCTGGCCGGGTCAGTGTTTTGGGGTTTGACTCGGTCCGAAACGGCCGTTTCGGTTTCAACTCGGCCGAGTTGTAAAACAGTGGTTGGTGGGTAGTGGCAGGCAGTCACAGTGGCCAAACATCAACAAGGTGGTTAGAAGATGATGCAAAGACAGGGTATTGGAGCAGTTCAACACTAGAGCATCTTCCTCACTAAGAGGGAGTGTTAGTTTTTGTAGCATTGGATGGTGTTCTAGTCTCAATAGTTGTCAGAGAGGCTAAGAAACACGAGGACTCTAGAACCCATAAAAGGTTTAAGGAAAATCCACCTAGAGATGCCTTAGTTAAGTTAATCACTAATTAAATTTTTCCTAAGTCTAACTTAGGGAAAATGATTAATTAACAAGAATTAATTAAGGAAGGTAAGATTCCTCTAGAAACTCACACGGATCGACTAAGAAACAATCTCAGCCATTGATTAAGTTTTAATCTTGGCCATTGGAGTCCCATCGTGAGATTATAAGAAGAAGTCGATGGGTAGATGGAGATACACACTTGGAGAGAGTTTCCTTGGGCAGTTCGATTTTCCAGATAGAAACATCTTGCTGAAAGAGTTTAAGCCAGAAAGGGGACGCAGAGAAAGAGAGGGGCAGAGACAATGAGTCTGGAAAAAGTTTTCCGATTTTGGAGAGTAGCTTGCAGAGACTCGAGATAGCCACCGATAGGCTGATGCAAGGGCTACATAGAAGTCTCTAGAGGGAAATTCGATTTTGCTGGAGAGAAGAGTCAGTTTCTCAGTCAGCAGCAGACAATTTGACTTGAGTAGCAGTTGTCCCAGGTAGTGTGTATTCCAGTTCTGCGCTAGGGTAATGCAGGGTCTGCGCAGGCCAGTTTGGGCGGCTCACTTGGAGCTGGCAGTCAGAGCCCAAATTGCTTGTGTGGTGAGGAAAAATTCCTCATACTATTTTTTGCCAATATTTTCTTTGTAGGATTGCCAGATTTCAGCATCCAGTTGTACTCAAAATTTTCTCACTGCTGCTTAATAATAAAAACCCTTAGCTGCTGCACTGGTTTTCTTAGATTGGGTTTTCCCGGGGACTTTTGTCAAAAAATAACGGTGTTATATTTTTATGTGTGGGCAGTATTTTCTCAGTTTCCAGTTTATCCTCCACAATATTTATTTTTGTGAATATTGCAGTGTGATTAATTTTGTTGTTGCCATAGCAATAAACTGCTAAATTAATTTACAGTTAGAAGAATTAATTCAGTTGCTGCAATAAAAAATTCTGTCATAAAAGTTGCTGCAATAAATAGCAGGAGAAAGGCCATTGCGGTGACAGTGGTGGCTGATCTCATTGTTTCCGTAAGACCTAGGTTGCTTAGTGAGGCTTTGCACTAGGCCTGCTAGATTTAGCAGTAACACTTCCCATAGAAGAGAATTAAAAAATTTGCCTTGTTCACATCAGGGTAATTCTAGCTGCTAACTAGATAGACTCGAAAGCAAGGATGATCAAGCAATAAAGATTTTTACAACAAATGCATAAGCATGCTTATACTTGTTCTTCCAACTCGGACTTATATCTGACTTACCTTGGGAATTAGCCCATTGGACTCTGAAAATCTTGAAGCATTAACTCAATTCCCAATGGCTTTGGGAATAAGTGGCTTGTCCACTAACAGGAACGTGCTGCAAACCTAGAGCATAGTTAGGTCTGTAGTTACCTGCTAAAAATCTTGATTATGTTACTAGCTGATTATGCAAAATCAGCACAATTGTCAAACATAGATTTGTAGCAGCCATCAGGATGGTTATTCATAAATATGAAAGTCCACTTATCGTCAGTTTGTCTATTATTGCTTGTTCTTCTCATTGTTAAGACATTACTGTGTTATTGTTGAGTCGTCTATGGGGCCTAAATCTGCAGTGTGCAGCTTCCTTTCTATACTCTTTTTTGTAGGCCAAGGGATTGATATAAAGTCAACGTGTGGGGTCTGATTGACCAGGGCATACTATAATTTGACTCAGATAAATCATACCGGGGATTCATTGAAGGGATAATGCCCTGAAACTCTAGCCAGGAGGATTTAAGATAACTCTTAAAATGAAGGTTTTTCTCCAGATATGCCTGCATACAGAAATTACGAACTTTTACTAGTGTAACTTCATCATGTATTTCCATCCATGAAATATCTTCTCTCTTTTCCAAGCTGCTATGTAACAAGCTTATATGTGACCGCAGAATTTTTCAATCACTTTATAGTAAGTAGTCTGTATGTCAAACAGTGGGACCTTGTTGGCTTAAAAGATGATATAATGCAATAAAGTAACTTCTCAAGCTACAGACTTGAAGGTGTCCTTGGTTTAATATTAGAAGTTTGTTAACTTAGAGGAGTGGTAGAAATTGGCCCTTAATTACATCACATTGATAGCACAGTGTTATCACGATATATAACTACTTTGATGGCGTCAGATCAATAGGTCCTTTGCACACTTGTTGGATACTGCATTAATAGAAAGAAATGGTTCTTGGCATTTTGGGTTACCGTTGTTTTGCACTTTGACATTTTTGTGATGTTTGAAACAGTTTCTTGCATTCATTTTTAGTGATAACAGTTGCATTGAACATTCTACTGTGAAAGAACTTGATTTCGATTTTGTGTCTTGTTACCGGTATTTTGTTTTATTCAGAAAGAGAGAGTAACCTTAGATGATGTACACGGAAAACTCGAGGAGCTCCACAAATACACAGATATGTTGAGAAGTGAAAAGGTGAAATTGACTAATCAGGTGAATAAATTGGAGATTGTGAAAAATGCTTTTGAAGAGAGGCAGACAAGATTGCAATCCATTCTTCAGAATAAGGAGGATCAGATCAATCAGCTGAAGAATCAGGAGCGGGAGTTCAGTGAGAACAAAGCTAAAATACAGGCTTTAACTGAGCTCTTAGATAAAAAAGAGAATGAGATTAAAGAGATCAAAGCACACCTTGCACAATTTGAAGAAGGAGCTGGAAAGGCTCAAAATAATATGTCAGAAAAGATAGAAGTTCATGACTCTAATGATGTTCAGATATCTGAGTCGGTAATTAGTACAGGTAATGCGAGTGCCGGAAAGCTGGATATGATTGAAGCTACAAAAGATAAATCTAACATGTCAAGAGAAGAAACGATGGAGAATGAATTTTCTGAAATAAGGGCAATGGAGAATGTTGAGAGAGATGCGTTGGAAGACAAGGTGGGAACTACCAGCCAGAATGGTGGATTGCTTGATAGACAATTGGAAGAAAGAACCAAGTTGCAGAATATTAGGAATAGAAATCAAGATGAAAATGAAAAAGACAATAGTGAGGAAGAAAATGAAGGTATAGGTGACAATTTTGATGATATGAAAGAAGCAGAGAACCTGGAAATGGATGCTGAAGACAAAGACCTTGAAGATGAGCAAGGTGAGGATATTGATAAAGTCAATGACGAAGAAGAAGCGGACAACTGATTATAATAAAGTTTTCCTTAATAATGCACTTTTCTATGGCAATGATAAAGATCTGATGAAGCAGGAAGTTTTTTTCTGGTTTATATTGGAAGTCTACAAGGTTATTTCTTGTAGTATTTTGGGTTCTTATTTACCATGTAAATAGTTTCCACTGTCAAGAAGATTCTGTCTTTGCTCAGTTTTCACTGCATTTTCTTTCATCTTAGTTAATGTATTTGGCAGAATTATTTAGTACAAAATACCTTAGAAATTTGCATCTGCTATCTATTTTTTTTATAAATTCAAGCAGGAATTATAATTATTTTTAAGTAGGAATTATGACTATTTTTTTGTTCATCAATGTGCTAAATTTGATTTCATAGTTTCCACTGCAGTGACATAAAATTGAGATTTGAATTCAATGGTCTGTCTCCTGAGTTGTTTCATCTAGCAGGCACTACACTGTAATACATGTGCTATGCATATTGAATTAGACAATGAGCTAACTAAACGTATTCCTTTCAGTAAAGTAATTGTTATGTTAGTGAGATCCATGTGAAATGCTTAACATCCGTACTTCCGTTGTCCATTTTGCATGGAGCAAGCTTATTGTTCACGCTTAAAACAGCAATGAAGGCCTTATTGGGCTGGTCTTGAAAGGTCAATTGAAGGATTGACCTTTCAGACAGGACCTTGCCATCGCAGAGGTTAGGTAATGTTGACCTTTTAGTCGGAACCTTGCCATCGCAGAGGATTGACCTTTCAGACAGGACCTTGCCATCGCAGAGGTTAGGTAATGTTGACCTTTTAGTCGGAACCTTGCCATCGCAGAGGTTAGGTAACATTTACCTTTCAGTCAGGACCTTGCCATTGCAGAGGTTTGGTAATATTGACCTTTCATGACCAATCAGGGTTGACCATCTCGACCCTTCTAATAGGTGATCTAATATTCCTCCAATTCATATTAACTTGTTAGCTGCAGTAATTTAAATGCTAATAAGGTGGGCCATGCTAAACTCTATAATCAGGTACAGAAATGTACTTCTTTTCTAATACACTATTCAATTTGTTAAGAATTATTAGTCATTCATTTATCTCATCTCTGGAGATTGGTAATTTAATGCCAATTTGTGTAAAATCCTTTTGACTTGTATATGTCAACTGATAAATATTTGAAGCTTAAGAAAGATATCTATTTAAAGGAAAGCTTATATGAATTGCTCAGTTTTTGTATGCTGTTATAATTGTCCTTTTATGTCAGCGAAGTGTATGCAACTGTGCACACACATTGGCATGTGACCTTTCTAACGATTGCCATATTTTTAGTCTTCTTCAGTGGGAATGCTTCAATTGATTCAGATAATATACGAGTTTTTGGCATTGGGTGTGAAGGGACGTTGGCAAGTCAAATACATTTATTTTTTATTCATTCTTAAATTCCCTAAGTTCAACTTTAGTCTTAAATAATTAGTGAGCATCTTATCGAGAGTGATATATGAAAATCATAATGTGTTTTGTGCAATTAAAAATATAACACCACATAAAATGCGATATTTCTCGTTTTCCCCCCTTGCACCATCTTCTACATCGCCCTTGTAGGGGCATATTAACTAGGAGATATTGCGTGACGGGCATTCGAAACAGTGTACAACATTGAGTGACAGCTGATCTTGGATAGATGAATCATTCGAAATAGTAAACAAGTGAGTAATATAACGTTGAGTTACAGTTGATATTGGATCGATGAAACATTCGAAATAATAGACAACGAGTAAGATAATCTTATGGTAAAATGATAATTTTTTAACTTGAATTTGATAGAATTTCGAACGTTGAGTTGCAGTTGATATTGGATCGATGAAACATTCAGACAACGAGTAAGATAATCTTTTAGTAAAATGATATATATCTATATATATATATATATATATATATATATATATATATATATATATTTTTTTTAATTTGAATTTGAATTTGATAGAAACTCGAAATTTCAGATACAATCCAAGTTTTGTGCATGGTTAAATGTTGTCCCAATGGTCTTGCCCAATTTTGAATCATTAGATTATTGGAAAAATGATTGGAGTTCTAAATCATTGGAAGATTTTGTATGGAATTAGTGTACTCGAGTTTTAACCATGATTGTGGGTTGACAAGCTTGTACCACAAATATTTTCCCATGAAAGCACATTTTCTTCCATTTACCACAACCAAGGAAGTTGTGGTACACTTGGCACCACTAAACCAAGAAAGGTGAAGGAAGCTTTGACTCATGAACTCCCAATTAAGCATTTCTAAATGATTTAGTGTTGTTGAGGACTTAAAATGAAGCACCTTAGCTCAGTTTGGGCTAGATTAGAGGTGTAGTGCCCAAGATAAAACCTAATAATTAGGAAAGAACTGCAAGTGGGTATCCAAAGGCCTAACATAGTTATTCATGACCAAGAAATGAAGACAAGAGGAGAGGAGGTGGAACTTTACCTGAGTTCTAGACATCCCAAGAAGTTTGTACATCTAGACTAAGGCAAAGTGACTCCAAAGAGATTGATCCAACATAGGGGAGCCTTCTTATGAAGAGCAAGAGGTAATTGGTCATCAACAATGGGCCATGCATGGACACAATAGAAATGTATGGCACACAACTAACCTCTAGTTGGGTAGGTGTATGTAACTATTGAAGTGTGAAATAAAGATGCTACACATTGACATAAATTTTAGGGGAGGTTTATGGAGCATCATGTTTTCCCTCTTGAAATGGTGGAATCTTAAACAAACATCTTCATTAAAAGTTGAGTCAAGTTAACAATTGCTCTTGGCTTAAAATGTTGCAATTGGTCATATGAATCCAAGATTGTCTCAGTTTTTTTGTCAAACATGTCACCATCACTAATGTAACAAGAAGCTTAAAGTGAAGGCAAATGAAACTCTTGAATCATTTTTAACTATCCATATGTGAGATTCATTAATAATAAAATAAGATTTACCAACTAAAGCAACCATTTTCTTCTAGTTAAGAGGTTTCTTTTCCAGTTGTACTCGATCTCAATAATTTCTCCAATTTTGTCATACCATGGGGCACATTAATCTTTTAAGTTTAACCATGAAACAATTTTTCTACGATTTGTTTATATTTATGTAAGTTATCCTCATTTTCTTCTCTCTCTGGAACGATTCATCAATACTTTAAATCTCATTTATATGAAGTTTAGGATAGTGAGGGTTTGAAGCCTAATATCTAAATGCGTTAAATTACAAATAATTAGCGAAACTAATATCTTTATAAAATTTCATCAAAATGATGTGAAATTCCCAATTTTTTTATTTGTATTTCTTGCAAGTTGATTTTAAAGTATTTGAATTAGTAATCTTAATAGAGAGACATGGCAATTGTTAATATTGAATTTTCTTAGGGATATTTATTTTAACCTCCATGTATTCATGACTACATCTTTTGTAGTGTAACGAACCAGAATGGTTCATATATGGAATGCCCAAAATATATAGGATAATAATGAGGAATCTATATAGCATAAATATTCGTATCGAATGGTGTGAGTGTCGATAGATAGATTATACAATGAGATTTGTGGCTATTTATTTTATAAACTTTGACTAGTTATGAAGGCAAAAGCTTGTGTCTCTTAGTCTATTTAATCAACACTCATTATCATCATCATTCTTCTTATGTAATGTTACTTACATTATATTCATTACATTGTGTCTCCGTTAAATGATATTTTGTCTTCAAAACATTTTATGAAAAACATTGTCTTCATTATGACCTACAATGCTTCTCATGATTTTCCATTCGTGGATGTTGTGATGGTTGAAGATACAAGATGATACAAGTTATTAAGTACTTAGTAGAATTGTTGTATTTGTAAAAGGGTTAGACCACCCTAATTTTAATATTTACAAATTCGTGTGGTGACAACTATTGTGATTTGAGGGATGACAAGATTCAAAAACTAAGCTTCCTTCCATTATATTAGGATCAACACTTAATTTTTCATTTTGTTTTTGTCCTTGGTTAATGCATTGAGTAATATGATGCCTATTATAATTATGATGATGATATGATATCGTTGTATCTCGTCTCTTGTTTATGAAACATTTGATGATTTATTGGTTCATAACATGTCAATACAAAAATATTTCTATTTTTATGTCCATTGGATATGTATTGGTTCCTTCCTCCAGTGACTTCTCTAACTCAATTAGATCGGTCATTTTTTCATTATGTTTTAGAAAATAGAAAGATTCTCTTATATTGATAATTACTTGTGAAATTCTTGTAGTCGTATTATCTTCTCTTAATGTTCTTTTATCTTTGTTTCATCAAGCAATCATCAAATCAAAACATCAAGATCAATGACACCAGATGTAGGCACTTAGCCAAGGCTAAAACCCCTCTATAGGGGAAAACCCAATCCAACTCTTCCACTAGTAAATCAAATTGAGATAGACCAAGACCTTAGACCCAAAATACTTTCCTCATCCACCAAGTCATCCTACCATGATGATTCAATAAACTCCAGTAGTCTCTTCTTGTCTAGCAGCGTCATCCCCACAACTATCCAGAATTTTGACCCCCAACTACTTTAGAATTTTGGCCTAGCTATAGTACTACAATTTTGGCCCTTCCAGCAACCAAACAACTTTGCACGCGTGAGACAAAGAGAGAGAAAAATTGACTTCTTATGCTTGACAAATACTTCCTTTTCCTTCATTAGGGTTTCCTTCCTCTTCCTTGAATTTCACACCATTTTTCTGCCTCGAGCAACTGCAGATCGAACTTGTTGTGGATGTGTTCCAAATCAGTTGAGGTGCTGCCTTTTTAGAGTGGTTTTTGCCTCTCTAATTAGGCCGACTTGTCTAGGTTGAGGCTGACTTGGTGGAGGAGGCCTAAATGACCTATTTTACATAAAAATAAATTTCTTTCTTGATTGACAAAGCCCAAGAAGGGTCTTTTACATTATGACATGGACAAGAACACTTAACATAAACCCTAGAAGCCTACAATGGAAGCTTTGACCTAAGAACCATTGACCCAAGCATGAAACCCATGTTTTAATAAGTCAATTTTTTTTAATAATAAATTTCTTTTTCTTTCTTTTGACAACTACATTACATCATGACTCAAATGCAATTATGAAGACCGATACTAGTTACATTTTTCAACACTCCCTCTTAATTAGGGAGGTATTCACAATTACATATATACATAGGTACATGGAAGATCTCAAAGTGATATACTTTGAAGAGTCACAACACACACAATGCTACAGTTTAGATACTTGACTAGGGTACTCTAATCGGGTGGGACTAAGGTGTAGTCAATCTTTAGCCACATTAGGTACCATCACGATTTTAAGCTCTAACACCAACCTAGGGATATAGGTGCGTATCCAAGGTCGAAGCTCCTTGACCAATGCCACCCTCCCTACTTCGGGATCTATACATCAACATATAGGCTGACTAGATGCCCTCCCAAGCATCTTGTTGCCATAAGATGCTTCATCTCTCCTTATTAACTAAATTAGATATATATCCACCACTCCAAGCATGCTTGAAATGTTCAACCTTTTTATGGAGAGATCTTGTACATTCAAAACCCCAATCAATAATATACCTTCAAGCATATATATAAGTAAACATAAACCTTCGGGGTCCTCAGTCATTCTCATGCTACTTACATTATCATCAAGTTATCTAGATATAACTTGTCAGAATCTTTTTTTCTTTCGCTTCTTCAGTAGCACCAAAAACAACATCATTACTTCTCAAATATTTTGTTTGCAAATCCATCAGTATTCATTTATTGGTTTCATTCTTTCTTCAAGGTATAATATGTCCTCACTCTTAGCTGAGGAGATGTACTTTTTCTTTTATCCAAGCTCCCTCTCAACTTAGGGAGAACAACAACATCAACTATACTTTATTGTTTCTCATGCCATCAAGGTCATCGTGATCATCACCAATCTTATAGCTTCCTTCATCATGCTCATCATTATTATCATTTTTAATTACGAACATCTTCAACATCTTGAAGATTTTGTACCTGCAAAACTTTAATAGCAAGTACAACCAAATACAAATATACATAAGTATGAAGTCAACTATATCAAAATTATGTCATTGCAATGGAAGCATCAAAACATTCAAGCTTTAGACATCAAATACCTAAACCTAGTTAGGTTCATAATCAACAAGGGTCACATACTTTTACATACTAGATTTCAACTTCTTGCTATGGTTTTGTCATAAACCCTAGAATCCATATTCAAGACTCAAAGACTTAGATAACAATCCAATCATAGTACTACACATCTAAGGTTTCAACAATATGCTTTCTAGAATTTACATGTCAGACTCTACTAGGGTTTGTTGCAAACCCTATATTTTATCATCAAATCTAAATCATATCAATAATCGAAAACAATATCATCATGCCCTATAATATCAATCTTTACTAGGGTTTTGTTAGAAACCCTAGATTTCACAAACTGAAACAAGTAAGTGAGCATACTCATATATACATATCTAGGATACATTAGCATTCCACATCAATATCTACTAGATAAACCCAAGATTAATACATCAAACAATTTTGACCAAGCTAGGGTTTCGATCAAATAGACGAATATACACCTAGGGTTTTGTTCATGAAGCCTAAATCACCAAACCCTAAAAATCTAGGGTTTTATTATATAACTTAGACATTAACAGTAAACCCCTAAAAGACTAGGGTTTTTACTGCAACATTACCAAAACCAAAACATCAAAAGAATAGGATTTCAATACATGTTCTAGACTTTATTAACAACCCCTAGGTAGACTAGGTTTCATTATTAACATTGACACACCCTTAGCATTAAGAAGCTAGCGTTTTACAGTGAACCCTAAAGGTTAGGGTTTCATAAAAAATAAACAAATGATAAGAGATAATGTAACAAGGATAGATTCAATCTAATGATTAATCACCCTAACAAGAATCTCTATGATTCAAAACCCTACACATAAGAGAGTTAGTAATATAACACAAATTTCAAAAGAAAAATGATCATACCTTTTGTATAAAGAAAGCCTTGCAACAAATCTTGTAATTTGTGACATACGTTGAGTTGTTCTTTAACAAACCTTTTAGGACATCAATTCTTGAAGGGCTTCCTTTGCAACATAGCTTCTTCCATGCTTCAAGTTTATCCTTTGAAGTTTCCTCCATAACTTTTGTGTATTTTGCAAGCTTTTCTGTCAAGGAAAATATAAAGAAAAAGGTTATTAGTATACAATACAAGGAAATCTCGATATGAGGAGGAAACCAAACATGAAAGGTAAAACAGAGAACAATACATTTATCTTTTGGTAAAATGATGAAAGCTCCCTCTTAATTCAGTCTTTTTGAGGGATACTTACAACTTATCAAAACAACTTAAAATATTCCAACAAGATATATTGAATCTATGAACTATGAAAATCAAAGCATAAAAGAAAACATTGCAAAACTTAAAGTAGGATATGCAAGGAAAGACTTAATAGGATAAGTCTTTGACTTCAGATTCTTCAGACTTGTTCTTCTTAGATGGAGCTTCATCTCTTTCTCTCTTCTTGTTTTTTGGATATTCAGGACATTACTATTTGTAGTGTCCCATCTTATAACAATTGTAGCATTCAATCTTTGATAGGTTAACTTTCTTCCTAGGTCCTTTAAACTTCTTGAACACACCCTTCTTCTTGTGTTGAGCAGTGTAGGCATTTGAAATGTTGTTTTCTTCATCCTCCTCCTTGTTATTTACTAACGAGATGTGGGATTCTTGTTGACTGCATGCATTCCACATTTGTTCAAAGGTAGGTGTGTCTTTCCAGCTGCTTATTCCTAATGCAAATGAGCTCCATGATTTTGGTAGACCTAATAGTGCAACAATCATGAGTTCTTTCTTTGGTACAAATTCATCAATTGCTTGGATTTCATCTCTTATTCTAGATATCCTAACAAAATATGATGACACAATATCATCTTTTGTCATCTTTATTGTCCTCAGTTCATTCTTGAGGCTAGCTATCTGACCAATGTTCTTGATGGTAAATAACTTGGAGAGGGATTCATACATTTCTTGTGCAGAATCTATATTGGATATGTATGAGAGTAGATTGTCCTTCATTCCATATACTATCATATTCATGGCCAAGATGTTAGTTTCCTTGGATTTCTCCTTTCCTACATCATCTGTAGGTTTCTTAACTTTTCCTAAACAAGATCCAAAGCTTTATGCTTAGCGACAATAAGATATATCCTCTTTTCCATGCCCAGTAATTGGAAGTTTCTTCTAGCTTGTTTTCAAACTTCATTGTCATGTCTTCTATAATAGACCTTCCTCTTCTTATATGATCCTTATCCTTAATGGTCTTCCTTTTTTTTCCTTTTTAATCCTTCTTTCAATAGATCTTCAAGCTTCCCTTTTCTTTCCTTTACCTTAGCTCTAAAACCATGTTATAAAATTAAAAAAGATTCTCTTATATTGATAATTACTTGTGATATCCTTGTAGCCTTATCATCTTCTCTTTATGTTGTTATTTTATCTTTGTTTCATCAAGAAATCATCAAATCAAAACATGAAGATCAATGAAACCAGATATAGACACTTAGCCAAGGCTAAAACCCCTCTATAGGGGAAAGCCCAGTGAAACTCTTCCACTAGTAAATCAAATTGAGATAGACCAAGACCATAGATCCAAAAGACCTTCCTCCTCCACCAAGTCAACCTTCCATGATGATCCAACAAACTCCAATAGTATCTTCTTGTCTAGTGGCTTCAGCCCAACAACAATCTAGAATTTTGACCCCCGGCTACTTCATAATTTCGGCTCAACTACAACACTACAATTTCGACCCTTCTAGCAACCCAACAATTTCGCATGTGTGAGACAAGGAGAGAGAAAATTTGACTTCTTATGCTTGGCAAACACTTCATTTTCCTTCTTTAGGGTTTCCTTCCTCTTGAATTTCACACCCTTTTTCTACCTCCAACAACTGCAGAACGAACTTGTTGTGGCTGTGTTCCAAATGAGTCAAGTCACTGCCCTTTTATAGTGGTTTCTGCCTCCCTAATTAGGCTGACTTGTCTAGGTTGAGGCTGACTTGGTGGAGGAGGCCTAAATGACCTATTTTACATAAAACTACATTTCTTTCTTGATTGACAAAGCCCAGGAATTGTCTTTTACATTATGACATGGACAAAGACACTTAAAC
Source organism: Pinus tabuliformis (assembly GCA_031772625.1). Lineage (NCBI taxonomy): Eukaryota > Viridiplantae > Streptophyta > Pinopsida > Pinales > Pinaceae > Pinus > Pinus tabuliformis. Next base: position 1,057,279,696 of record CM062807.1, read on the forward strand.
TCTAGAAGCCTACAATGGAAGCTTTGACCTAAGAACCATTGACCCAAGTATGAAACCTGTGCTTTAATAAGTCAATTTCTTTTATAATAAAGTTTATTTTTCTTTCTTTTGACAAATACATTACATCATGACTCAAATACAATTATGAACACTGATACTAGTTACATTTTTCAACATTATAAATATAGAATAAAATATGGAAATAGATAAATACAATAATAAATATTGATAAATTAACAAATATAAGAAAAAATAACATATTAACTAAATAAGTGGATAAATAAACATAATACTTTATTAAAAGGCACAAAGGCACCTAAAATGTTGTAGAACTTGTTGAAGAAGAATCATAGAATCCTCAAAATTCTATGTAAAAATAAGAAGATGAGAAGACACTAAGAATATCATTATCAACCATAACTATATTTTCCAACCTCAAATTCTAAATTTAAAGGAGGGGATAAAAAATAAAAATGTTATTGTTCCAATAGATATATGAATTTCTCATAATTTTACTAGTCCTTGATTTGGTTGTAGATGGTAAAAAATTCAAAGGTGTGCCGAAAGGTAAAATTGCAAATATAAGATTTTAAATTAAAATTAGAATTCTACATTTGATCCTTGCATCGAGTAGATGTATTCTTAGCAGTTCAATGGCTATAAATATTAGGTACATGTGTTGTGAATCACCAAAGACACTTTATTAAATTCAAATGGCAAGGGGAAAATATAAGTTGTATGGGTTCTAACCTCCTTGTACTCGAATTGGGTACTCTCATTAGATGCATAAGCTAATTCATAAGGGAGCACTAACATATGTAGCACAATGCCATCTAATAGAGATACTAACCTTAGAACTAATTGACTCCATGCATCTAGAGATTCAAGCACTAATCCAAAAACATAAAAAAGGTATTTCTAGTCCTACCTATGGAGATTGCATTGTAAATAAGAATAAAAAACATAAGTGAAGTAAAGCCAAATTTAATTGTTGTCAATGTTAAGCCATATATATATCCACATCACCATAAAACATAGATAGAAAGATTGATGTAGGATCGATTGTGATGTGGTGATATTATAAAAAGGTACAAATCCATATGTAACCTCAATGGTTTTAGTACAAGAAAGGATAGTTCATTAAGGTTGTCTATAGGTTACTGAATGTTAGACAAAATAATGATTAAGAACAAATTCCCCGCTCTATTCCTAGATTAAACACTAGTCAAACTTCATGCAACTAAATACTTTTCAAAACTGAATTTGAGATTAGGATACATTGAATTTGGGTGAGATTAGAAGATGTTGCTAAGATTGCCTTCCAAATGTTGGAAATAATACTGAGAGGCAGGGTGAATCAGTATTATCAGATCAATAATTTAATTTTCAAAATTGATTTGTATACGCTACTTCAGCTCAGTGATCTAGCCTATATACACAACTGTACTTAATGCAACCAGCGTATATGCATAGATCTTTTGATTTACCCAAATTATCATGAATTAAACTTTAATCAATATATCGGGAATTCATTAAACAGTGCAGTAAAAACAGATTAAAGCATCACACATAAGCAACACACATGAACACCAAGAGGTGGAAACCCAATGTGGGTGAAAACCACCTGCTGCTGTCGTCTCTGTCTTTTTTTAATAATAAGAAAATTCTGTTTACAATTTTTTCACTGGTGCAATCTTATGCCAGTATGCAGGCTTCTACCTGCAGAAGGCTACAACCTTCTCTCGTTCTCCAGCTTCTACTGGAAGGGAGCTACAACCCCCTAGCTCTTGTACTAGCCGTTATGTTTGCTTAGTACGTAGGTGCCGACCTACAGAAGGCTACGACCTTCTCTTTTTCTTCCAAGGACCACGTTTCATAAATTTTCAGACTGGATCCATCAACAACATCATAAGTGTAATTCAATCATCAAATATATCTGCATCAACCAATCACCTTTTGAACCAACCACAACCAAATCAATTAATCACTTTGACGACCTTTCAATCTGATCATTCAGAATACTGTCACCAAAATACAATAACTAGAACCCAGACCAGAACCAAGAACTCTGCAACAGAAAACAACAACAACTAAAACATATTTTATAAGGTATACGCTACTTTCATGTGCCGAACCTGCGTGTATACACGCTTTCCTCAAAGCCAACTAGTGTATACATCTGCAAATATTAATTCATAATTCTGCAGCTATACCAGACTTCAGTTATACCCAGATCATATCATTTATAGAATAATATTTGCGTCAGTATTTAGATCTAGAATATTCATGAGCAAAAACACATAATGATAGTTCATTTTACGCCTTAAGATCTCGATCCGTCATTAGATCTTATCCTTCATCAACCGCTAAGGTTCCTCCTTGGTTCAGATCCAGCAATGCACCATAACCCAATAACCTGCATACTAGATCTCACACTTCATCAGATATTCAATGCTTGTGTATCTTGGCCTAATGACCTTTTCCTCCTTTTATAGTTTTAGGCCTTTCTCAATAACATGGACCAAAACCACTTAGGACCAATACCTTGGATCAAATACCTAGGGTCAGTACCTCAAACCAAATACCATGGACCAAATACTTCAGACCAAAACTTAGTTTTCCAAGGTATACGCGCTTTTCTTTCCGTGAAAGTGTGTGTGTACGTTATACACTTTTTTTGTTCTATTAACCTGCATGTATACGCAGCTTGGTCAATGGTGAACTTGCGTATACCTCTCTTTCTTCATTCTGTGAAGACTGATCTGTAATTCTTTGTTGTTTGCCTGCTATACTCTGATTCCTTGCATTCTGTCACATCTGATATCTCTTCCGTAGATTCATCTAGTTACCATATACAGGTGATTTGTTCTGCTACAAGTGGGTTGCCATCAAGTACAACACATACATCATAATGCCAACACCAAAGTCAAGGAGTATATGAATTCAAGGTGATGCCATTCAGGTTAACTAATGCACTTGCCACCTTTCAAGCAACAATGAACAAACTTTTCCAACCATATCTAAGGAAGTTTATACAAGTTTTTTTTTAATGAAATTCTTATTTACAACAAAACATGGAAGGAACATCTTAACCACTCGGGAAAAGTACACTCTCTTTTAGAGAAGAAAACAATTTTATGCAAAAATGTTAAAAAATATATATGGCGAGGAAGAAATAAATTATTGATATCAAAAGAAGGGGTAGATCCAAACAAAATCAAGGCAATCATGGAGTGGCCCATGTCCAATAACATATCGAATTTGAGGGGATTTTTAGGCTTAATAGGGTATTTTTAGAGGTTCATAAAAAACTATGCTATTTGGCAATGCCAATATTTAACCTTGAAAGAAAAACATTTCAATGGAATATTGAAGCATTAAGTGTTTTGAATCCTTGAAGAAAATTGTGTCAAGACCGATCTTAGTAGAACGTGATACTTTAGTGTTTTGAATAGGGCCAATATTAATGTAAGGAGGTTACATGATAGCATTTGCGAGTTGAAAGTTCAACAAGAGAAAAATCTTAAAGCTACATATGATAATGAGATGCTAGCCTTCATTCATGCACTAGAAAAATGACATCACTTCTAGGAAGTAGGTTCTTGATACATAATGATCACAATAGTCTTCAACATCTCATGCAACAAAAAACATTATCCACTTAACAACAACAATTGGACGCTCTCTATATGAAGATATTACATAAAACGGGGAATGACAATGTAGTTATTGATGCACTTTAATAAAGGTTGAAATAATATCACAAACAACATTAGTTGTAGTCCTTGATTGGTTAGATGAAATCCAAATTGAATACACCAAGGACCTTGAATCTTGCTTCATTATAAACAGTAACCTAGGCTAAAACCCAACATTTGAATGGAGACATGGCATCCTTTGATACAAGGGAGAAATGTATCTAACTCCAAAATTTAAAACAAAAATCTTGAAAGAATCCCATGATTCGCTAATTGTAGGGCATGTAGGTTTTTTAAAAACATATTATGCATGGCAATTATTTTATTGGACAAGGATGAATAAATAAATTCAAAGATATGATGTAGAATGTGATAGATGCCAAAGGAATAAAAGTGAAAATGTTATTTCTCCAATTTATTCCACCCCTATTATTCCAAAACAAACATGGGAAGAAATCTCCATGGGCTTCATTGAAGGGTCACTATGTCCAATGGGAGGGACAAAATATTCATAGTGGTTGACAAGTTAATTAAATATGCACATTTCATGGGGTAATGGAAACAAACTTATCAAATACAATTACTAGAATGTTTTGCAAAAAAAACTACAGATAACATAGATTTATGAAGGTCATTATTAGTGATAGAGACACCAAGATTAAGGGTGGCTTTTTTTGAAATATTTTTCCAAACAAATTGGAGTATCTTTCATGATGTGTTTAACTTACCATCTCCAAACAAATGGTCATACAAAAGTCTTAAACAAATGTCTTGAGCCTATATCCATTATTTCATGATTTGACAAGTAGAACAAGTTGTTTCAATGGTTACATTTGGTAGAATGGTGGTACAACTTTCCTTATCACGTGCCATTGAAATTGTCTCTCTTTCAAACCCTCTATGGTTATGAACCCTTAAAGTGGAAGTAGTTTACATTGAATGACAATAGGTTATGGAAGTAAGAATTCAACACATTGAAATTATAGGGTCATCCAAATATTGAAAGAGAACTTTGCAATTGCATGTAACTATATGAGGCATGTTGGGTATGTGTTATATTATTTACACGATTAGAAGTAGGTGTTGTGCATTGTGTTAGGTGTAACAGGGGGGGCAATATCCCCCTTGTCGGGAGGTTTGCAGGGGGGCGGTTAAGGGAACTACAATTATATTCTAATCCAAGGTTAATGGATTGGGGTTTATGAATGCTTCATTATGTATATATATGTATTGTAACATTGAAAGGAATATAATGAAAAATCAATCTAGTAGCCCTGGTTTTGGGATCTAGGGGAAAATATTTGTGTATATTTGTTTTATGTTCTCATCATTTTATATTTTCTATTTGAAGAATTCGTTTGCAGGTAATTTCTATATAGGGTTAAAACCTACATTTGGTATCAGAGTTGTTTCGGCTTCAAGGGGACGCCTTTGCTGCTAATGGGTTTTGTTCGGGTCTGTAGTAGACCCTATTTAGTGGGAGATCTGCGGGGTCGATTCTTGCGGTGAAAGAAGATGGCGAATAGTGGAAAGATAAAGATCGAGAAATTTAATGGTCAAAGTTTTGAGTTGTGGAGCTCAAGATGGAGGATCTATTGGTGGACCAAGATCAATGGATTGTTGTAGATCCATACATGGCACCGACATGAATGTCAGAAAAAGAATGGGAGAAGTTACATCAGAAGGTGAAGAGCACAATACGATTGTGTCTCTCAGTATTGTCGAATGTATCAAGGGAATCTACGGTGAAGGATTTGTGGGTCAAGTTAGGGACTTGTACCAACCGAAGTCTCTGGTGAACAAATTGTTCCTGTGGAAAAAATTGTATAACTTGAGGATGAAGGATGGAGACTCAGTGATAGAGCATTTGAATGCCTTTAATACTATGGTAAGGCAATTGTTATATGTTGATATAAAAGGTTTAGACGAAGATAAGTGCATCAATTTGCTATGTTCTCTACTAGATTCGTGGGATAGTCTAGTTTTCACAATAGGTAGCAACAAAACTACCTTGAAGTTTGATGAAATAGTCTCATCCTTGATGTTGGAGGAGATGAGATGGAAAAATATGGAGAGCCAAAATGGAGATGCCTTGTTTGTACAAGGACGGTCCCAAAACAGAGACAAAAATACGTCCTCAAGTGGGAGATCTAAATTTTTAGGAAAACCTGTAAAGGTGTGCTGGAAATGCGAAAAGGAAGGGCACTACAAAAAGGACTGTAGATCTAAATCTCCTGAGAAAGGAAATGGATCTAATGATGCTCATTTTGCAGAGGCAAAGACAACCTCAGATGAAGGTGGGGATGTGTACTTGGATTTTTCTTCAAGTACACATGTAGATCACGAAGCATGGTTGATTGACTCAGGTGCATCCTTTCAATTCACTCCCTATAGGGAGTGGTTTTGTGAGTATGAGAAATATGATGGTGGTGATGTATTCTTAGGGGATGACAAGAAGCCACAATCATCAGACACAAAAAAGTCAAGTTGAATTTGTAAGGTGGAAGGATTAAAACACTTCTTGGTGTTCTACATATTCCTACATTGGCCAGAAATCTGATTTTTGTAAGCAAGATGGATGATGCAGGTATAAAAATAGTGTTCAAGAAAGATACCTGCAAGATGGTTCGAGGAGCACTGGTATTGATGCATGGAGTTCAGATTGGAACTTTGTACAAGCTTTTGGGTAGCACTATTATTGATGGGTCCAACAATTATGTGGTTCCTGAAAGTGGAGCAGAAAACCTAGTGGCCTCTATAGAAAGACCATGCTATGGCATCAAAGGATTGGACATATTAGAGAGAAGGGCCTTCAAATACTGCATGGTAATGGTATGGTAGAAGGTATGTCTAATTTCTCTATGGATTTCGATTTCTGTGAACATTGTGTATAAGGGAATTTGAATTGTGTGAGTTTCCCCTCTGGTGCTAAGAGGGTGAAAGGGATATTAGAGCTTGTGCACAGTGATGTGTTTGAACCTGTTTTGGTTCCATCACTGGGTAAGTCTGTGTACTATGTTTCATTTATAGATGACTTCTCAAGGAATACATGGATATATTTCCTTAGGAAGAATTTGAAGTCTTTGGTAGGTTTACAGAATTTAAGGCTTTGGTGGAAAATCAGATAGAGAAGAAGATCAAGGTGTTGAGGACAGATAATGGTGGAGAGTTTTGCAAGAAGGAATTTGAAGAGTTCTATAAGAAGTTTGATATAGAACGACTAGAAACCACGCCATATACACCTCAACAAAATGGAGTTGCAGAAAGATGAATAGGACGTTGATGGAAAAGGCAAGAAGCATGCTTAGTGGTGTCAGGTTAGGACAAGAATTCTAGGCAGAGGCACTAGAGACACATTTTACTTGTTTAATAGATCACCTTCATTAATGTTGAAGGATAAAACTCAACATGAGGTAGTACTGATAAGAAACCCTCTCTTTCACATATGAGGGTATTTGGCTGTGATGCATATGTATATGTTCCAAAGGAGAAAAGAACCAAGTTGGATAGTAAATCTAAAAGGTGAATCTTTACTGGGTATAAGGATGGTTTGAAAATTTATAAGCTTTGGAACCCAAAAACAAGGAAGTTTGTGTACAACCGAGATGTGGTGTTTAGAGAGGTGAAATATGTTATTAAACATGAAGTCCTACCAAAGGAACTTGATAAGATAGACTTTGAGCTAAAGGAGGAAGCATCAAACTCTACAAAAAAACATGAATCAGAAGAGGAAGAGCCACAAACTCCTGTATTGAGAAGATAAGTTCGAGAGAGGAGACAACCAGAAAGGTATAGTCCATCTGCGTTTTGTTCAAATTTTGCTTTATCTATTACCGATGATGATGCCAGAACTATCAGGGAGGCAGTAGATTCAGAGGATGGAAAACTCTAGAAAGAGGCCATGGTTGATGAAATGGCATCTTTGGACAAAAATGAGGCTTGTTTTTGGGTGTGTGTTATATTCTTTCCACGACTAGCCTCATGCGAACCTACCTATGGTTTTGTGCATGGATTTTGCACATGGTTTTGGGCATGATGGTTTTCTGCCCATGGTATTTTGTAGATCTAGTCAAGGGAACTACGGTTATGTTCTAATCTAGGGTTAATGATTTGGGGTTTATGGATGCTTCGACATGTATATATATGTATTGTAACATTGAAAGGAATATAATAAAAAATCAATCTGGTAGTCCCAGTTTTGGCATCTAGGGGAAAATCTTTGTGTATATTTGTTTTATGTTTTATGCTCTCGCCATTGTTTATTTTCTATTTTCTAGAATTCGTATGCAGGTAATTTTTGTACAGGCTTAAAACCTACATTTTGGTATCATAGTTGTTTCAGCTTCAAGGGGACGCCTTTGCTGCTGAGGGGTTTTGCTCAGGCCTGTGGTAGACCCTGTTCAGTGGGATATCCGTGGGATCAATCATTGTGGTGAAAGAAGATGGCGAGTAGTGGAAAGATAGAGATCAATAAATTTAATGGTCAGAGTTTTGACTTGTGGAAACTCAAGATGGATGATCCGCTGGTGGATAAAGATTAGTGGATCGTGGTAGCTCCTGGTACTAAACCAACGACAATGTCAGATGAAGAATGGGGGAAGCTGGATCAAAAAGCAAAGAGCACAATATGAATATGTATCTCAAATTCAGTATTGTTGAATGTATCAGGGTAAGCTACGACGAAGGACTTGTGGGACAAGTTAGGCACTTAGTACCAATCTAAGTCTCTGGTGAACAAACTATTCGTACGGAAAAAGTTGTATAACCTGAGGATGAAGGATGGAGACTCGGTGACAGAGCATCTGAACACCTTTAATACTGTGGTAAGCTAGTTGTTATCTGTTGATATTAAAATTTCAGATGAAGATAAGTGCATCAGTTTGTTGTGTTCTCTACTAGATTTGTGGGATAGTCTGGTTGTTGCAATAGGTAGAAATACAACTACCTTGAAGTTTAATGAAATAATCTCATCCTTGTTGTCAGAGGAGATGAGACGAAAAAATATGGAGGGCCAGAATGGAGATGCCTTGTCTATACGAGGATGGTCCCAGAACAAAACAAAATTAAGTCATCAAGTGGGAGATTTAAATCTAGAGGGAGATCTAAATCTCCAGGAAAACCTATAAAGGTATGTTGGAAATGTGGAAAGGAAGGGCACTTCAAAAAGGACTGTAGATCTAAAGCTCCTGAGAAAGGAAAGGGATCTGATGATGCTCCTTCTACAGAGGCGAAAACCACCTCAGATGAAGGTGGGGATGTGTACTTGGCTTCTTCTTAAAATACACATGTAGATCACAAGGCATGGTTGATTGACTCAGGTGCATCTTTTCACTTCACTCCCCATAGGGAGTGGTTCTGCGAATATGAGAAATATGATGGTGGTGATTTCTTCGTAGGGGATGACAGGAAGGCTAGAATCGTCGTTCGTGGAAAAGTCAAGTTGAAGTTGCAAGGTGGAAGGATTAGAACACTTCCGGGTGTTCTGCATATTCTTGCATTGGCCATGAATCTAATTTCTATAAGCAAAATGGATGATGAAAGTGTAAAAACAATGTTCAAGAAAGATACCTACAAGATGGTTTAGGGAGCACTGGTATTGATGCAGGGAGTTCGGATTGGAACTCTGTACAAGCTTCTGGGTAGCACTATTATTTATGGGTGCAACAATTTTGTGGTTCTTGAAAGTGGAGTAGAAAACCTTGTGGTCTTTGGAGAAAAGACCATGATATGGCATCAAAGGCTTGGTTATATTGGAGGGAAGGGACTTCAAATACTTCATGGTAATGGTATGGTAGAAATTTTGTCTAATTTCTCTCTGGATTTCGATTTCAGTAAACATTGTGTATATGGGAAGCAGAATTGGGTGAGTTTCCCCTCTGGTGCTAAGAGGGCGAAAGGGATATTAAAGCTTGTGCATAGTGATGTGTTTGGACCTGTGTCGGCTCAATCACTGGGTAAGTTTGTATATTATGTATCATTTATAAATGACTTCTCAAAGAATACATGGATATATTCCTCAGGAAGAAATCTAAAGTCTTTGACATGTTTAAAGGATTTAAGTCTCTGGTGGAAAACCAGACATAGAAGAAGATAATGGTGTTGAGGATAGATAATGGTGGAGAGTTTTGAAAGAAGGAATTTGAAGAGTTTTTTAAGAAGTGTGGTATTGCACAATAGAAGACTACTCCATACACACTTCAGCAAAATGGAGTTGCAAAAAGAATGAACAGGACGTTGATGGAAAAGGCAAGAAACATGCTTAGTGGTGTCGGGTTAGGACAAGAATTCTGGGTAGAGGCGGTGGAGATAGCATGTTACCTGGTTAATAGATCAACTTCATCAACATTGGAGGATAAGTCTCCACATGAAGTATGGACTGGTAAGAAACCCTCTCTTTCACATCTAAGGGTATTTGGATGTGATGCATATGTTAGAGAATTATTTATTACGGAGCAATGGAACACATAAAATACTGCAGAAATATAAACACAGAAAACGCATAAAACAAGAGAGACACAAATATATGTGGTTCACCCAGTTTGGGCTACGTCCACCCCGAATAGCCAGTCCTTCCTTTCTATTATCCAGCAAAATGAAGAGACACAACCTACATCAAATCCGCTGTAATATCCTCTGTTTTCTCTCACAGTCTCACCTCTCTATTTCTCACTCAGAGAATACACATCTATATCACGGCCTCAAAATACAATGTCCTCATACAAAGAGAGGGGTTGCCTTCTAGGGCAAAAAACCCTAAACTAAACATAAGTTCTACCGTCAGATCATCCGCCTAATGAACGGCCCAGATTGACTAGAAATTACTATACTTTTACAAGGCAATTTTACATCTATTTTTGGCTTCGGGGGCGCTGCCCCCAAACCCCCCAACCGGGGGGGATTGGCCCCCCCCGTACCCCCGCGGGGGGACAAGTCCCCCTTGCACCCCCCCGCATGGAGGGGTGTATAAACTTCCTGGGGTATACATCCAGCTGAAACAAAGACCTCTGAACAATCATTTTCCACACACAACAACATATGTACATGTTCCAAAGGAGAAAAGAACCAAGTTGGATAATAAATCTGAAAGGTGTATCTTTATTTGGTATATGGATGGTTTAAAATGTTATAAGCTTTGGAACCCAGAAACAAGGAAGGTTGTGTACAACTTGGATGTGGTGTTTAGAGAGGTGAAAGATGTTATTAAACATGAAGTCCTACCAGAAACAAGGAAGGTTGTGTACAACTTGGATGTGGTGTTTAGAGAGGTGAAAGATGTTATTAAACATGAAGTCCTACCAAAGGAACCTGTTAAAATAAAGTTTGAGCTAAAGAAGGAAGAATCAAACTCTACAACAAAACAAGAATCAGAAGATGAAGAGCCACAAACTCCAGCTGTGAGAAGATAAGTTCGAGAAAGAAGGAAACTAGAATGGTATAGTCCATTTGCTTTCTATTCAAATATTTCTTTATCTATCACAGATGATGATCCCAAAACTATCATGAAGGCAGTAGATTTAGAGGATGACAAACTCTAGAAAGAGGCCATGATTGATGAAATGGCATCTTTAAACAAAAATGAGGCTTGGGATCTGGTGGAGTTGTCAGCTGGAAGGAAAACCGTTAGAAGCAAATGGGTGTTTAAGAAGAACATGAATGCAAAAGGCAAGGTGGAGAAATACAAATTTCGGTTGGTAGAAAAAGGTTATTCCCAAGTGTTAGGAATTGATTTTGGTGATATTTTTTCTCTTGTTGCCAAGCTAGCTTCTATTAGATTACTTTTATTTGTTGTTGTTGCTTTTGATTTTGAGGTAGAAAAGATGGATGTGAAGATAACATTTATTCACGAGGATCTGGAAGAAGAGATCTACATGAAGCAACCTGAAGGATTTGCGGTGAAGGGTAAGAAAGAAATTGTATACATGTTAAAAAAGTCTATGTATGGGTTAAAACAGTCACCAAGGATGTGGTATCAGAAATTTGATACATATATGCAAGGACTTGGCTTCACCCAAAGCAAAGCAGATCATTGTGTGTATTTTAAATTAATTGGTGATTATGTTATTTATTTGGTCTTGTATGTGAATGATATGCTGCTGATTGGAAATAACAAAGAAATTATCAAGGATTTGAAGACCCAATTGTCCTCCAAATTCGACATGAAGGATCTCAGTGCTGCAAACTATATTTTGGGAATGGAAATTAAACGAGATCGGACAAAGAGCAAGCTTTGGTTAAACCAGAGGAAGTATGTCGAGACAATACTGCATAGGTTTAATATGTAGGATAGTAAACCAGTGAAGGTTCCTATTCCTGTAGGTGTAAAGTTATTTGCTGAACAGTGTCCCAAGACACAAGAAGAGGAAGAGGACATGTCCCGTGTTCCATATGCAAGTGCATTTCGTAGCCTAATGTATGAAATGGTTTGTATTAGACCAGACATTGCACATGCAGTGGGAGTATTGAGCAAGTTTATGTCAAAACCTGGGAAGGAGCATTGGACAACAATGAAGCGGGTTTTCAGATATTTACATGGCACTAATGATTATGGTTTGTGCTACCAAGGAAGACAAGGACTAGACAAAGTTTTGGAAATTTGTGGCTTTGTTGACGCAGACTGGGTTGGAGATCTGGATCAGAGAAGATCTACAAGTGGGTATGTGTTTAACCTATTTGGAGGTGCAGTCAGTTGGATGAGCAAGAGACAGTCTGTAGTGGAACTTTTAACTATAGAGTGATAATACATGGTAGCCACTCATTCAAACAAGGAAGCATTTTGGTTGCAGAGATTGTGTTCAAGTATGGGGTTAGTACAACGAGTTATAAGGATAGACTGTGACAACCAAAGTGAAATTATCTTGGCAAATAAGCCTGCTTATCATTCAAAGACAAAGTGCATTGATGTTTAGCGTCGCTTGGTGAGGGGTATGGTTGAGGACAAAAAGGTGTTACTGGTAAAGCTGGACACTTTAAAGAATGATGTAGATGTATTGTCAAAGTCTGTCAGGACTGAGAAGTTTTCTTGGTGTAGAGAAACATTGGACGTTGCAGGGCTGGACCAATGACTAAGCTGTCCTATGACCCCCTGTGTGGAAAAGAAAACAACAAGTGGGAGAATATTGGGTGTGTGTTATATTCTTTCCACAATTAGTCGCACGCGCAGAGGGGGTCACAGGGCAGATGATATAGCCCCTTTTTCGGTGTGTTGGGCGGAAACCCCCTTGTCGGGGGCTTTCATGAGGGCTATTGCCCCCCTACACGGGGTCTGGGGCAACACCCCATGAATTTTTGTTTGGATCCTATATCAGGTGGGCGGACCTACCTATGGTTTTGTGCATGGATTTCACACATGGTTTTGGGCATAATGGTTTTCTCCCCATGGTAATATGTAGATCACGTCAAGGGAACTACAGTTATGTTCTAATCCAGGGTTAATGGATTGGGGTTTATGGATGCTTTGGCATGTATATATATGTATTGTAACATTGAAAGGAATATAATAAAAATTCAATCTCGTAGTCTCGATTTTGGGCTCCATGGGAAAATATTTGTGTATATTGTTTTATGTTTTATGCTCTCGCCATTGTTTATTTTTTGTTTTTGAGAATTCGTATGAAGGTAATTTCCATACAGGGTTAAAACCTACACTTGGGATCTGGTGGAGTTGTCGGCTGGAAGGAAACCCATTGGAATTAAATGGGTGTTTAAGAAGAATATGAATGTAAAAGGCAAGGTGGAGAAATACAAAGCTTGGTTGGTAGCAAAAGGTTATTCCCAGGTGTCGGGAATTGATTTTGGTGATATTTTTTTTCCTGTTGCCAAGTTAGCTTCTATTAGATTACTTTTATTTTTGTTGTTGCTTTTGATTTTGAGGTAGAACAGATGGATGTGAAGACAACATTTCTTCATGGGGATATGGAAGAAGGGATCTACATGAAGAAAGTTGTAGGCTTTGCGGTGAAGGGTAAGAAAGAACTGGTATGCAGGTTAAAAAGGTCTTTGTATGGGTTAAAAAAGTCAGCAAGGATGTGGTATTAGAAATTTGATACATACATATAGGGACTTGGCTTCACCAAAAGCAAAGTGGATCAATGTGTGTATTGTAAATTAGTTGGTGACCATGTTATTTATTTGGTCTTGTATGTGGATGATATGTCGCTAACTGGAAATGACAAAGAAGCTATTCAGGATTTGAAGACCCAATTGTCCTCCAAATTTGACATGAAGATCTTGGTGCTGCAAACTATATTTTGGGCATGAAAATTAAACTATATTGGTCAAAAAGGAAGCTCTGGTTAAACCAGAAGAAGTATGTCGAGACAATATTGCAGAGCTTTAATAAGCAGGATAATAAACTAGTGAAGGTTCCTATTCCTATAGGTGTAAAATTATTTGCTAAACAATGTCCTAAGACACAAGAAGAGGAAGATCAGGACATGTCCCATGTTCCATATGCGAGTGTAGTTGGTAGCTTGATGTATGCAATGGTTTTCATCTGACTAACATTGCACATGCAATGGGAGTATTGAGCAGGTTTATGTCAAAACCAGGGAAGGAGCATTGGACAATGCTCTGATACCATGTTGATTTTCTAGTGCAATTAGGATTAGCACAATATTTCTAAAATTATGATAATTACTTTTGATGTGTATCTTCTTTTATCTTATTTCAATAATATCATTCAACAATTATACTTCAGAAATTCAACAATAAAGAATAGTAGAACACTAAAGATCACTATGCGCAAAAGAGACAAAATTTACCATAGGAAAACCTACTATAGGGAAAACCCAACAACCTTTTCAAAAGAGAAATTCTTCTTATTCAATGAGAAACACACCCAAACCTATGGTCAAACCTAGTCTTCTCCTCGAAGTGAAGTCACCCAAATTGATCTTTCACTTTTCCCTAAATCTTGCACTTCCAAAATTTCGACCCTCCTGAAATATCCAGTTATTTTACAATAGTTTCCCTAGTAACCCATAAGAAGTATGTCGAGACAATTTTGCAGAGGTTTAATATGTAGGATAATAAACTAGTGAAGGTTCCTATTCCTTTAGGTGTAAAATTATTTGTTTAACAATGTCCTAAGACACAAGAAGAGGAAGATTAGGACATGTCCCATGTTCCATATGCGAGTGTAGTTGGTAGCTTGATGTATGAAATGGTTTGAATTTGACTAGACATTGCACATGCAATGGGAGTATTGAGCAGGTTTATGTCGAAACTAGGGAAGGAGCATTGGACAACAATGAAGTGGGTTTTCAAGTATTTGAGTGGCACTAGTGATTATGGTTTGTGCTACCAAGGAAGACTAGGGTTGGACAAAGTTTTGGACATTCGTGGCTTTGTTGATGCAGGCTGGGTTGGAGATCTGGATCAAAGAAGATCTACAAGTGGGTATGTGTTTAACCTATTTGGAGGAGCAGTCAGTTGGATGTGTAAGAGGCAACTTGTAGTGGCATTTTCAACTACAAAGGTTGAATACATGGCAACCACTCATACAAGCAAGGAAGCAGTTTGATTGCATAGAGTATGTTCAAGTATGGGGTTGGTGCAACAAGCTGTAATGATAGATTGTGACAGCCAAAGTGTATTTTTCTTGGCTAAGAACCCTGTTTATCATTCAAAGACAAAGCACATTGATGTTCAATATCACTTTGTGAGGGATATGGTTGAGGACAAAAGTGTGTTTCTGGTAAAGGTGGACACTTTGAAGAATGTTGCAGATGCATTGACAAAGTCTGTGAGCACTGAGAGTTTTTCTTGCTATAGAGAAACAATGGGAGTTGCAGGCCAAAACCAATGACAAAGCTCTCTTGTGACCCCCTGTATGGAAAGAAAACAACAAGTGGGAGAATTTTGGGTATGTGTTATATTCTTTCCACGATTAGACTTAGGTGATGTACATTGCAACAGGCGTAGCGAGGGCGTCACAGGGGGGGCGACATCCCTCCTGGTCGGGGGGTTTGCAGGGGGGCGATAGCTCCCCTACATAGAGTCTGAGGCAATGCCCCGAGAAAAAAAATTATGCGGACCCAATAATAGTTGGGTGGAACCAAGGATGGGGGCGGACCCAAAGATGGTGGGCAAACCTACCCATGGTTTTGTGCATGGGTTTTGCACATGGTTTTGGGCATGATGGTTTTCTGCCCATGGTATTTTGTAGATCCGGTCAAGGAAAATATGATTATGTTTTAATCCAGGGTTAATGGATTGGGGTTTATAAATGCTTCGGCATGTATATATATGTATTGTAACATTGAAAGGAATATAATGAAAAATCAATATGATAGTCTCGGTTTTGGGATCTAGGGGGAAATCTTTGTGTATATTTGTTTTATATTCTTATGATTGTATATTTTTTGTTTGAAGAATTCGTTTGCAGGTAAATTTTGTACAAGGTTAAAACCTACAAGATAACAAGTGGATCCACATAGATAGGAAAGAAAAAATTGAAGGAGATTGGGTATTTGTAAAACTTAAACCATAGAAACAACTAAATCTTAAGCCATAAGAAAATAACAAATTGGTTCAAATTGTATGGCCTATATGAAAATAAAAATAAATAAGATTAGTCAAGTCACACATATGGCTTGGAATTGTTAAATAAAAGTTGCATCCATATGTTTTTCATGTCATGTCTCAAAAATATGGTAAGACGGCATTTATTAACACATACAATACTTCCAAAATTGAATGATGAAGTAAGAATCATTTTAGAATTGTGTGTATCCTCACCAAAGAGAAGAAACTTCATCCTAGAACAATTAAAGAAAGATATGTTAAATGGAAACACCTTCAAGAAGGGGATTTCTTATGGGTGATGGAAAAATTCCACCAATACTATCTTTTTTAACCCTTTCTTTAAGGATAAAGCACTTATGACGGGGAAGCAAGTATTTTATATATAAAATAAAGTTAAGAAATAGATAAAGTATAATAATAAATATCAATAAATTATTAAAGATAAAAAATTAACATTGTCACAAAGGCACTAAAAAAGAGACCAGCTTTCATTAAAAAGGACTAAGGCACCCCTCAGGTTATATTTATTGGGGTCCACTCAATCTAATCAATTATGATTTAATTTTTTATACATTATATATTATTGATTCTTGTCCAATTTGGAAAGTCAAATTAAATTGAGGATGTATGTGTAATAGCCCCGAATTAACAATACGTAATTAATTAGATTAATCAAGCGATTTACAATCAATACACAATTTATCAACTAGTTAACATTAAATTTCAAAAGAAATGTGAGAGACAACTTACCTGTGGAACGCTAGTTGAATGCTAGTTGAATTCTGCTAACTGCAACAAAGTCTTGGGGACGACTCTCCACCCAACTGTAGGCTCAGTTGCACAACATCTTGCTACAACTGGCCACCCTTGAGCCCTCAATCAACGTACTACTGCCAGGGAATCCTTTGTCTCACAATGCTATTCTCCCAAGAGAATGGATGATGGAATCATGGAATGATGGAATGCCTTTCATCTTCCTCACCATCTATTAAATAGAGCAAACATTGGAAGGGGAACCACATGCACACACTCCATGTGTCAACATGCAACTTTACTGCTTTCTTGTTTTATTCTTATTTATATTTATTTAGAGCATGTAATTAATTTATTAATTTATTATTTATTTACTATTACTATATAATTTTTTTTTAATTTATTGTTTATTATTTATTTAATATTATATTATTTATTATTAAGGGACATTAGATTTATTTTGCTGTGCAGAACCGTAAAAATGGTTGAATAGAAAGTTATATGATCGAAGCATCATTTTTTTTTGGTTAAAATCATTTAGATCGAAGTTTTCTATATTAAAATGTCTATAGGCCCTAAGAGTTGAACCAAGCTCTGATACCATATGTAATAGCCCCGAATTAACAATACATAATTAATTAGATTAATCAAGCGATTTACAATCAATATACAATTTATCAACTAGTTAACATTAAACTTCAAAAGAAATGTGAGGAGAGACAACTTACCTGTGGAACGCTAGTTGAATTCTATTTTTTTTTAATTGCAACAAAGTCTTGGGGACGACTCTCCACCCAACCGTAGGCTTAGTTGCACAATATCTTGCTACAACTGGCTAGCGTCGGGCCCTCAATCAACGTACTACTGCCAGGGAATCCTTTGTCTCACAACACCATTCTCCCAAGAGAATGGATGATGGAATCATGGAATGATGGAATGCCTCTCATCTTCCTCACCATCTATTAGATAGAGCAAACATTGGAAGGGGAACCACATGCACGCACTCCATGTGTCAATATGAAACTTTACTGCTTTATTGTTTTATTTCTTTTTTTTTTTACTTTTTGATAACTTTACTGATTTTTACTGCTTTCTTGTTTTATTCTTATTTATATTTATTTAGAGCATGTACTTAATTTATTATTTATTTACTATTACTATTTTTTTTAATTTATTGTTTATTATTTATTTAATATTATATTATATTATTTATTATTTATTATTAAGGGACATTACAGTATGCCCTCATTTCTTTATGGATTAATCCTTCCTTGATAGTAAGTTGCTTTCGTTTTCCCTATTGTGACTTATTCTCATTTTTTAACTTCATAATTTGGGAAAGAAAATTTTGATTATGGTTCCTTGGACAAGAAACAATTTTCATCATTTTATGACTTGTTAAATTTCTTTTTGATATTTTGATTCTTTGGCTTTTCATCTTCTAACTCCTTGATTTGTGCAAGAAAATTTTGATTAAGATTCTCTAGGGCATCATTAATATCTCACTACATTTTTTAATTTATCGACTTCACTAGTCAAGTCCTTATTTTCAAGTTGTAAATTGATGTGTGAAGAGTTAACTTTTTTCTTATTTTCACTATATATTCTTTTTATTGAGAAATTTTGTATTCTTTTTATTGAGAAATTTCATATTGATACAGGTGTGCCATTGTTTCACTTGGAATTATTTTACTATATTTGATAATATTAGGTGGATGTAAGGAAGCACATGAAGATCAACAAAATTTAACATCCATAGCATATGATGTCCCCATTAAAAAAATGTAACATCACTTCCATTAGTAGAATTCAATCAAATAATAAATGCACTTTTAAAAAGTTTGTTACTTATATTTCTCTTTATTATACCTTTTTAATATTACTCTTATTTGCTTTTTTTCTATGAAAAATAAATCTTAATTTCATTAATAAAAACAAAATTATATTTCTTATAGGTTGAAGAGAATATCTTAAGTCCTTCATTAGGACCCCCACATCAACAAGCATATTAAACCTTCTAGTATTACTTCTCCCCATGTAGGATAAAATCTTGTACATACTTGCCTAGAGAAAAACAATCCCCAACAAAACACATATTAGTTTCAAAACCTCATTATGGTCCTAATACCAGTCTTAAAAATTTATTAGCTAGTTCCTATCTCACTTGAGAGCGCCAATTCTATACAAAAACATTCAAAATCTACATATATGAATCTAGATTTTACCATAGTAGCCAACAAAAGCACAAACACACATCCCCTTTAGACAAATATCCTGGTTTCACCCTTCACAACATGGTGTCGAGTGACTTGACTTGAAGCCGATGGTAATTGGTGGGCGGCCCCTACGCCCACCTTAAAGAAAAACATGGTGATCATAATCAGAGGATTGTACATCCATATTTTCTCAAATGTGCCCTTGACCCGCCCCCTGTTGATTTTCTAATGCAATTAGGGTTAGCACAATATTTATGAATTTATGATAATTACTTTTGATGTAGATATTCTTTTAGCTTATTTCAATATATCATTCAATATTTATACTTTAGGAATTCAACCATAAAGAACTGTGCAACAATAGAGATCACAATGCACAAAAGAGAGACAAAATTTACCTTGGGAAAACCCACTATGGGGAAAAACCCAACAACCTTTTCAATAAAGAAAGTATTCTTATTCAATGAGAGGCACACCTAGACCTATGGCCAAACCTAGGCTTCTCCTCTAAGTCAAGTCACCCAAACTATTCCTGCACTTTTCCCTTGATCCTACACTTCCAAAATTTCGACTCTCTTGAAATAGCCAGTTACCCATAATTTCAGCCCTGCAGTAGTTGCCCTAGTAACCTAAAAAATTTCGGCCCCCTACAACAATTGTCCCGGAAACTATGAATCATAAAGAGAGAGATTCCTTCACATGTGCGAGTTGCTAGAGAGAGAAAATTTGGCATTCTTCTTCGTCCTTATTTTCCCTTCTTGTCCTTCGCTCACTTTCCCAGAAACTATCTTGAGAGAGGAATGCAAATTTCCCAAATGAGGAACTTGAGATGCCTTTATATAGTAGTCTGTCTAGGGTGAATGGACATGTCTCCTGGCCTGGGTGACTTGACTTGGAGGGAAGATGACTTGTCACTTTTGGAGCCAAAAAATTCATTTCAAAAATTAAAATTTACATCTTCTAAAAGTCGCAATGGGACTTTGACTCAAAATAAATTTTCCTTTGACTCCGACATTTATAAATATGATTTACAATGATAAATATAATTACATCAAGTGACCAAAAGTACATTATGAATATCGAAAATAGTTACAAATTTAACACTCCCTCTTAACTAGGGAGGTATTCATAATCATTGTCATACATGTTCTCAAATTAAACAAATTTCTCTAAAGAAAATTTTCTCCATTATTACTAGCATCATCTTTTATTATCAACATCCATTAGTGGCCATTTCTAGGGTAGTACCAAACCCATGGCAATGTCATCAGCATATCAGAACTCACTCATGCAGAGTGATCAATCTTGGAATCCCATGGACACCACCTAGGCCAAACGACTAAGACCCTCAACTAGAAAACAATCACTCACCCTTCCTGGTGAGAAATATGGGCCAAGACCTCACTCAACCCCTTCCTAGTTGGTGATCGGGTCTAGATGTTGAATCAGACCTCACTCCACCCTATTTGGTATGTGATCAAGTTCCAGGACCTCACTCCACTCTTTTGGTGTGTGATCAGGGTCCAGATGCTAAAGGACCTCAGTCCACCATGTATGGTGTGTGATTAGGGTCCAGTACCCCACTCCATCATTTATGATGTGTTATCAGGGTCCTCCTCTAAGAGACACTCACTCAAAATTTCATGTTAAGCCCTTTGGGTCTCTTGGACCATTCTCCCCTTCGGCGAGTGTCCATCCATGAGACACTAGACATATCAACAGTCTCTCTCAATGAGAGGGGTGATCTCCATGAGACACATCTTGTCTCTGAAGTACACGAACATGTTCATCAGTAACGACTTCATCAAAAGATCAGTTGTATGCACATCGGTGGAGATGTACTCGAGCCTTATCGCTTTCCTCTGCACCATGTCACAGATGTCATGGTACTTGATATCAATATGTTTCGACTGGTCATGGAACATGAGATTCTCCGAAAGTTTCACATAGCTTTGATTATCGCAGTGTATCAACCTCAATTCCAACTCTTGACCGAATAATCCTGCAAACAATTTATGGAGCCAAACTACTTTAGTACAAGCCTCATTGGTTGCGATGTACTTTGCTTCAGCAGTGCTAAGTGCAATTGACCTTTTCTTACTTCTCATCCATGATATCATAGCGGATCCAAACTGAAGCATACTTTCGAGGTACTCTTCCAGTCTTCAACACTTTTGGCCCAATCAACATTTGTATAGCCTTGAAGTTGTACATCCTTTTTTGCAACATACCTCAAGCAATAGTTCATTGTACCATGCAAATATCTCAATATGTGATTTGCTACAATCCAATGTTCGTGTCTCGGTTCTACATGGAACTGGCTCAAGGTGTTCAAAGCAAAGCAAATGTTTGTTCTAGTGTTAACTGAATACATCAACATACCAATCAGTTGTGAGTACATAAATGGATCTACCAATCTGGAGTTAGAGCCTCTTAACATCTTCAAGCTTGTCACCATGGGAGTCGTCGTGGATTTGCAATCCATCATACCGAATCTTTGAAGGATTTGTATCATATATTTCCCTTGATTTAGGAATACTTCACCAAGTCTCTTCCATACTTCTAATCTCATGTAATAGTGCATCAACCCAAGATCTTTCATGGCAAACTCAGAAGCCAATTGCTTCTTCACTGAATGATAAGCGACTTGGTACCTGTCAGAAACAAGTCATCAACATATAATAATAAGATCACGGGTGCATTTTTCACAACCTTAAAGTAAAGGTTTGGATCAACTTCACTCTTGATAAATCCCATTCTCATCAAATAGTTGTCAATTCAAGCATGCCAAGCTCTTGGAGCTTGCTTGAGTCAATATAATGCTTTCTTCAACCTGGCAACTGGAGCAAAAGTCTCATCATAGTCTTATCCTTGTTTCTGGGAGAATCCTCTAGCCACGAAGCATCCCTTGTATTTGTCAATACTCCCATATGCAAAATGTTTAATCTCATAGATCCACTTGGAAGTCACCACTAACTTCCTTTCAGACCTTGGTACAATTTCCCAAACATCATTCTTCATGATTGATTAGTACTCCTCATTCATTGCTTCCTTCCACACTTTTTGACTGGTTGCTTCTTCATATGTGGAGGTTCGTCATCAATGAGTTTTTTCATGAGAGTTGCATAGTTGGATAACATCTTAGGTGTCTTCACTTCTCTAGATGTGTCATCAGGAGTTGCATGTCCTTTTGCCTCTTCCAATGTGGATCTAGTCCATGCTTGTCTCTTCTTGATTTTTGGAACTATAATTGGTTTTGTTGTTTCTTGAGGCCCTTCTAGCCTTCTGGTGCATTCTATAGAGCTTGAATGCTTCTCTCTTGATGCCTCCTTCTTTACTTCTTCCAAGGAATCTATGGAAACTTATTTAGACATATAATATGCCACTTTTTCATTGAATGTGACATCTCGACTGACCTCAATTTGTCGCTACTCTAGAATGTATATTTTGTAGGCTTTTGAAGATTCACTATATCCAACGACTATGCATTTCTTTCTTGAAGGCTCAAGGTTGTTCCTGTTATCCTTAGAAACATGAATATATATTGGAAAACCAAATATTCTCATGTGCTCGATCTCTGGCATCGTTTTAGAGAAGGCTTCTTTAGGAGTCATACCTTCCTTAACTCTACGAGGACTTCGATTTTGAATGTACATAGTTTTTTGTGACACTTCGCTCCATAAGAACAATGTCAAGTCCAAATCATGCATCATGGCCTTGAAAAATTCTTCAATGCGTTTTTTATTTTTGTTGTGGATTATAGGGGGAAATTAGCGCCCTCTTAATCCCAACTTGTTTGTAGAAAAAACAAGCTCCTTTGAGGTTTATTCTTCTCCATTGTCAGATCTCAGTATCTTGATATTTTTACTTGTCAAGTTTTCCACTTCATGTTTGAATTCCTAGAACTTGTCGAATACCTCATATTTTGTCTTCAAGATATATATCCATATCTTACAGGAGAATACATCAATGAATGTCATGTAGTACAACGAACCACCAAGTGATTTTACGACACCACATACATCAGAATGAATTAGGTCCAAGGTTTTCTTAGATCTATTGTCATTGTTTGGAAATGGTTACTTGATGTTCTTTCAAAGAGCACAACCTTTGCATACACCATCATTCTTAATTTGTAGTTCAAGAACCCCTAACATTATTTCACTTAATTCAAGGAATGCTCTAAAATGAAGATGTCCATACCTTCAGTGCCATAACTCACTTGGATCTATTTCATCATGTACTAATGCTTGATCTAGTTGACTTTCTAGTCTTTACAATCTTCCATCATGGATCCCAATAACCCTAACATCATAAATAATAGAGCCCTTTGACCAAACAAGTACTTTGCCATCCACAAAAGTGACCCTATCTCCTTTATCTTCTAAGCAAGAAATAGGACAAGGTTATTTTTCAAACCTGGTACATAAAGGACATTGCTCAGATGAACGTTGCTATCAGATCCCAGCTCTATGGATACCTTTCCAACTCCTCTTAATGCATAGTTGTTGTTGTCTCCCAATTCAACTCTTTGAGACAACTTCTTCATTTTCATCCTTGAAATATTTCTATGCTCTTTGGTCATGTGCCTTGATGCTCCACTATCTACTAGCCACATGTCATCATCATCTGCAAAGGAACTTGTAAAAGTAAAATAATAGAAGAAATAGTTTTCACCTTTGGTCTTCTTTGGTTTTTCATATTCTTCAACTTATGCGTTATGCTACATGAGCATATTGTTTTCCTTTTCTTTTATTGTTAACCATGTTAGGACAATCTCTCTTGAAATGTCCATATTCTTGACAACCATAGCAGTGGATCTTTGATAAGTCTTTCTTCTTCTTAGAGGAAGAATATCCCTTTCTTGACTTCTTATGTTGAGTTCCAAACTTCTTTTTTCCCTTGTTCTTAAAGAAATCTTGAAGGGATTTAACTTATTCATCTTGACAATCTCTAGTCATCAATATTACTTCTCCTTGAGCACACGATGTCCATAATTTCTCAAATTAAGGAGCTTATTTCCAACTACTTAGGTGTGTTGAAAATGCATCCCACAATCTAGGGAGACCATTGAGTGTTGTAGTCACAAGTTCTTGATCATGAATTGATTCTCCAATAGCTTGAATTTGATCTCTGATTTGAAAAATCCTCACAAAGTATGAAGCCATGATGTCATCATTAGTCATCCTTGTATTTTAGAGCTCATTCTTCAAACTCATGGGTTGACCAACATTCTTGATAGTATAAAGATTTATTAGGGCACCATACATCTTTTTGGAGGTATCATGCTTAACAATGTAGGGAATGAGATGGTCTCTAATGGAGTCCACTATTAGACTCATGGCAGTGATGTCATCCTCTTTGAACTTCTCCTTTCTAGATGCATCATTTGGTTCAGTAGTCTTTCGTGTCACAATATCCAATGCTTTGTTCTTGGCAAGAATAAGATCTATTATTCCTTTCCAAGCTCTGAAGTTTTATGCTCCCTCTAACTTGTTTTGGATTTCATGGAGGAAGCCATAGATGCCAATGTATAAGGACTTTAATAAAATTCTCTCTCTAGGGTTTTTGCAAAAGTGATCTCAATGTACCTTCATTTTGCCGCCAATGCTCTGATACCATGTTGATTTTCTAGTGCAATTAGGATTAGCACAATATTTCTAAAATTATGATAATTACTTTTGATGTATATCTTCTTTTATCTTATTTCAATAATATAATTCAACAATTATACTTCAGAAATTCAACAATAAAGAACAGTAGAACACTAAAGATCACTATGCGCAAAAGAGACAAGATTTACCATAGGAAAACCTACTATAAGGAAAACCCAACAACCTTTTTCAAAAGAGAAACTCTTCTTATTCAATGAGAAACACACCCAAACCTATGGTCAAACCTAGTCTTCTCCTCGAAGTCAAGTCACCCAAACTAATCTTTCACTTTTCCCTAAATCTTGCACTTCCAAAATTTTGACCCTCTTGAAATATCCAGTTACTTTACAACAGTTTCCCTGGTAACCCATAAAATTGTGGCTCCCTGCAACAATTTCCCCAGAAACTGTGAATCACATAGAGAGAGAGAGATTCCTTCCCACGTGCGAGTTGCTAGAGAGAGATAGGAGAGAGAAAATTTGGCATTCTTCTTTTCCCTTCTTGTCCTTCACTCGCCCAAAATTTTTCTTGAGAGAGGAATGCAAATTGCCCGAATGAGGAAGTCGCACTTCCTTTATATAGTAGTATGTGTAGGGTGAATGGATGTGTCTCTTGGCCAAGGCCGACTTGATTTGGAGGGAAGATGACTTTTTACTTTTGGAGCCGAAAATGTTGTTTTAAAAATTCAATTTTACATCTTCTAAAAGCCACAATGGGACTTTCACTCAAAATAAATGTTCCTTTGACTCAAGCATTTATAAACATGCTTGACAATGATAAATATAATTACATCAAGTGACCAAAAGTACATTGTGAAGACTGACCATAGTTACAAATTCAACACCTCCAATAAATACCAATCTTAGAAATCCCATCATGAAAAAATTGATTAAAAATAGTAGAGTTGTTTTAGCTTTCCTTGAAAGAATGCTTCTCCTTCATGTAGGACCTTATAGCCAAGCTTTGAAGTATAATGTTGTTTAACTAGATTATGTGACCAAATTAGTTCATCCTTTGCATTCGGAATTTTGACACGACTAGATCTTGAAGAAATATGTTCCCTACCCAATCATGAGTTTCATCAACATGTGAACCCATCATTTTAACTAATTTCCACTCTTTTCTCCAAATTGTAGTACAAATAAAAGATGCTACTTAGCTTATAGTGAAAATCCCTTTCCCTGCATTGTATACTTCAATTTTCCAATGAGTTTAAAAGTTTCACCACATCCATATGATGGATCCATACCTAATATGAATATGTTCCCCTTATCCATCTTCTAGAGAAGCCATTACCCCTTCAATGGAAATTCCAAAATTGTTGCCTCCCAAATTATGGTTGCATTATAAAATACTTTGCAAGCTTTCATGTCTAATCCTACACACTATTAGGAACCACATATTTTTGAATAACTACTCAACACCAAAGGCCTTATCCTGTTATCAATCTCCACCCAGATTTTGAAACTAACATTTTTACAAAATAATGAATGTTTAAAGTCCCCATCCTCCATATTCCTTGGGAACTGTAATTTTTTTTTAATATGTTTTACCCAAATTATACCTCTCTCTTCTTTATCACCTACCTAGAAAAATCTAAAATTTCTCCTCCTTATTCTCTCAAGTACACCTTTTAAAATGAATGCTAGAAACTTTCGATAAACCAAAATGGTTTCCAGTACATGCTTTACAATGACAAACCTTCCCCATCTCCATAGTCATTTATAACATTATAAGGAAATATTATTGTTGATCTTAGCCACCAACCAATCCCAATATCTCTTAAATAACCATTTGGTTTTATATAAAAACAAGATACTTTAAAATAAAGTATTTATCTATTGAAAAGGAAATCATTATGAAATATGCTTAATATGATCATAGTCACTCCTGAAAATGAGACCATGGACTTAATTATATTAATTTCCATTCCTATTATAATGTGATATAAAGCTAAGTTCTCCTTCACCTTAGCATATAAAGGTTAAACCATCACATACAAATAAAATTTCATCCAAAAATAATAGATGAGAAAGATATAAAGTATCACTTGTTTTGACACCTTTGAAAGAACTCGTTCTCTTTATTTCAAATAGTGCCCTACTCAAACCTTTGGCCACAATAAGAAAATGAGAGATGAAAGGGGCACCCTTGTCTCAACTCTGTACAAAGTTTAATTAAAATTGGTGTTGAACCATTTATGAAAACAAAAAATGATAGAGAGGAAACACAACTCATTACCCAATTAACAAAGTGAACATATAATCCCAAGTGAATGAGCATCATCTTTAAATATAACTAGTCGATCTTATCATAAGCCTTTGATAAATCCAAGCTTTGTATTTATGGAGTGGAGTCCCTCCTAAGTCACACCTATTGTTTCATGGATTTGACTGCCTAATAATAAACCAAAATTCTCATTAGAGATGGAAATAGATAACAAGGACTAATCCTCATAGCTATGATCTTTGCCACAATTTTATGGACATAGTTGCACAAAGATATGGGCCTAAGACTTTTAATATATGATTGATCCTCATGTTTGGGGAAAAGGACAATGAAGGTGACATTGAAAACAACAAGCATATTTCCTGATATCTTGGACTCATAAAAAAATTCAACAAATGCTCCTTGATAATATTAGAAAAACCTAAGAAAAACTTCATAGACTAGGAGTAAGGGCATGAACTCTTGTCCTTTTGGGAAGAGGGTAAATTGTTTGTAACTTCTCCTCTGACTTTGTTTAGCAAATTTTCATTGTCATCATCAGTAACAAAGCTAGGAAAGAAATTTAGAGATTCAATTTTGGAATGGCAACCTTTCTTTGAGCCTTAAAAATATCAATAAATGATCTACAATTCTCCTACAATGTCCTGAAAGATGGAAACCATATAACCATCACCCATGTTAATATTCCATATGGCATTAACATTATTCCTATGAATCACACTTACGAAAGAAATTTGTGTTTTCGTCCCCTTTTTCTAAGTCCTTTACTTTTAGTCTCCAAGCTACTTCATTATCTATAAAATCCTCATTTTCCTTTTATCTAGGTGGAGAACACTACATTTATACTACCCATTGGGAAAACTAACAAACTCTTGATTGTATAAGTTTTCAAACTCTACCTTTATATCTACAATCTCTTGCTCATGCATTAGTTTTCTCTTCATAATCCTGATGCAAAGCTTGATGCTAAATATTTTTCAATTTTTCTTCACATTACAAAGCAATTAAAACATTAGAGGACCCATCACATGGGTCCCACTTTTATTTAATTATTAGAACAAAATCTCCCCCCTCCAACTTGTTTAAATCAAATTTAAATGGGCTTATATTTTCTCCCTATTATATAAATTTCAAGAACTATAAGGAAGTGATCCAACTCACCCCTTAATCCAACCCATTGCCTTGCCCTCATATTACACTAATCAATGATTTAGGAAATAAGAATCGATCCAATCTCTTTGAAATTATATCCTTTCCCACTTTCTTCTTCCTTTAGTAGGTCTTATTCTGATAAGTTATACATCATAAGACTTTGCTCCTCTATTCACTTCAAGAAAAATTCAAACTAAAGAGAAACCTGAGTTGAGGGACCCTGAATTTTAGTTCCATTAATAGAAAAAGTAAGATATCCTCCTAGGATAAAAATCTCCCACCTAATAGTCTCCATGCTAAAATGTTTTTCCCAATAGATCACTTTATTAGCATTGTTAGGTTGAGGGAATAACTCCCCCTGATGTCATTCTATTAATGTGAAATCATATATATACAATGATGTGACTCTTGGTTTCATCTTCCAAGGGCACATTCATCTTCCACATTCATGTTTTTTCGTAATATTTACAATTTTATTTGCAATGAAAAAAATCCTGAAGGATTATGTTTCCATCATCCCTCCTTGTCGAAGGGGTGTTTGTGATCCCAAGCATCATTCTAAATTTTTCAAACATTTCGCTTCTAAGTTCTTTGGTGAAGATGTCCACAATTTGTTTATTTGTGGAAAAATGTCTCAAATGAATAGTCTTGGCTTTTGCATGATATCAAATCAAATGATACTTTGTGTTGATGTGTTTTCTTCAATCAAGGAATCTAGGATTATTTTCCAACTTTATTGCAAAAGTATTGTCAACCAGAAGAGGAGTATATTTCACTTGTTTGTCCTGCAAATCCTAAAGTATTTTTATGAACCACACAATCTCCTTTGTTCCTTTTGCAATTGCCACATATTCTACCTCTGTTGTGGAATACACTACAACTGATTGTTTGCATGACCCCTAGGAGATAGTTGTTGATCCAATACTCATGACATAGCTTGAAATTGACACTCCATTTTCTTTGTCCCCTTCAATGTTTAAATTATAATATCTAATCATGAAGTCATCAAGTAGTGAATATTTGAGTCCAATGCCTTGGGTTCCTTCTAAGTATTTTAGAACTCTTTTTGTAGTAGACCAATGTCATTCACAAGGTCTTTGAATAAACCTGGAAAGAATCCCAACAAAAAATGAAATATCTAGTTTGGTGGTAGTAAGGTAGATAATACTTCCCACGAGTTTTCTATAGTTGGTTTCATCCCCAAATTCATTCTCTTCTTTTGATGAGCTTCAAATTTTGTTCCAATGGCGTAGAAATATGGTTGCATTCAGCCATGCCAAACCGATTCAATAGTTTTCCAATGTACTTCTTTTGGGAGACAAATATCTACTTTGGATTTTGGGTCACTTCAATACTCGGGTAGTAGTGAAGATGTCCCAAATCTGTAATCTCAAACAAATTTTCTTGACAAACAAATACAAGATATACAATTTTCTTGACAAACAAATTTTCATCGTCAAGATTAAAGTGTTTGAAATTCAACCAGAAGATGCTCAACTAATTTTTCATACCAAGCTAATTTGCGTCATCAAGATTAAAGTGTTTGAAATTCAATTTCATAAGATGCTCAGCTAATTTTTCATACCAAGCTCTTGCTACCTGTTTTAGCCCATAAAAGGATTTGATGAGTTCATATACTTTTGATTCGTATCCTTTCACAACAAAACCTTATGCCTAAGACATGAAGACATTCTCTTTCAAGTCTACATTCAAGAAAGAAGTCTTCAGACTCATTTAATGAACTTTCATCCATTCTGAGTTGCCAAGGGAAAGATAGTTTGGATGGTGGCCCATTTTGTTGTGGGAGAAAAAGTGTCATCATGATTAATACCTTATTTCTATGCAATGTTTTTTCCATGAGCCTTTCTTTGTGCTTGTCAAGTGAATCATCTAATTTTTTTTTTTTCTTGTAGACCCACTTGCAGTCAATTGGTTTGTTCCAAATGGAGGGTCCACCAACTTCCATGTTCCATTATTTATGATAGAATGATACTCCTACATTTCTTGTTTCCACTCATCATGAGAAGAAAATTCTTCAAAGGAATTTTTCTCAAAGTTAGTAGAAGAATTCAATTCACAAACATATGAAAAATCCATATTATCCACATCAATTGAATCAGAAATATCTACATCACCTCCTTGTTGTCCGATGGAACCTATGGTCCTTGTCTTTTCGACCTCATCAAGATGAACTGTTTTAATAAGCCATTTTGGGGGACCTTTCTAACATGGTATACGTTTCTCCACTAATTGAGATGGGGTTGCATCAAGATTCATCCTTCCAATCCTCTTAATCACATTATTGAAAGGATCTTCCTAATTTGGCGAAGTGACCAAAACTTCATGAGGGGGAGACGATGCTTCAAAAGGAGATTTCAAAGAATGATCCAAGATAAGGATCCCCCCTTCAAGATGTGGAACCTCATTATCAAATTCATGATATGTCTTTACATGAGTGAATCTATCCAAATGATCAAGTTGATGCTGAACAATATTTTCAATGTTAAAAAATTCAAGAAAAATTACATCTCTGGAAAGAATAAACTACTTGTTTACCTTGTCATAAAGATGATAAGTCTTGGTGGTATCTAAATACTCCAAAAAGATGCACCTTTGACTTCTTTCATCAAGTTTGTTTCTTTCTCCTTGGGAATCAAGGCATAGCAAGTGGAACCAAATACCTTGAGATGCCTTACTAAAGGAATGTTTCCATACCACATTTCATAAGGACTCTTATTTCTAAGAGAACGCGATGGGTATTTTTTTTGCATACATTACACATAGAACCACATCAACCCAAAACATCAACTTTGCATTTCCTAGAAACATTTGGAATGAACCATATTGAAGATAGTCTTGTTCATTCTTTCAACTACACCATTTTGTTAAGGACTGTATGAAACAATGGTTTGATGTTGGATCCCATGTTGGTTAAGATAATTTTCAAATTCATTAGAGGCGTATTCTTTTCCATTATCAACACAAATAGAGCTAATTTGTGATTGTGCTTCATTTTGAGTCCATGAAATTTTCTGAAAGTTTCAAAAGCTTCAGATTTATTTTTGAACAAGTACACCCAACACATTTTAGTGTAATTGTCAATAAAATTCATCATATGTTTTTTCCCATTAGTAGATGGAACATGCATAGGTCCACACAATTCAGAATGTATTAGTCCAATTTTTCTACATGCTTTGGAAGTGGGATCATGTAATGGTTATTTGTTGTGCTTTCAAAGGATACAAACATCACATTACTTCATATTCCTAGGAATAGTAGGCAAACCAAAAAAACATTATTTTTCAATAAATGAAGGTTGTTATAATTGATATGTTCAAATCTATCATATTAATATTTTAATAAATTAATAAACTAACATCATTATTTAAATATTATTTTTCAAGAACTAGTAATATTTGGTTTTAATAAATTAATTTACATATTATTTTTCAAAAACTAGTCGTTTAATATAGTCGTTACCTATTAATATTTTTAATTAATTAATGAGACAATATCATTATTTAAATATTTTTTTCAAAAACTAGCCATTTAATATAGCCGTTACATATTAATATTTTAATAAATTAATAAACTAATATCATTATTTAAAAATTATTTTTCAAGAACTAGTAATATTTGGTTTTAATAAATTAATTTAAATATTATTTTTCAAAAACTAGCCGTTTAATATAGCCGTTACTTTATAATATTTGTTTTTAATATATTAATAAATTAATATTATAATTTAAACATTATTGTTCAAATATAGCCGTTACTTGAAATTATGTCTCTACATTTGTTCTCTATTTAAGCCTTTGCCATGGTCTGCCTCTTCATCTGGTCCTGATGATGAACCACACTTGTTGGTTCGAAACGCGTCAGCCAAAAAATTCTCTCATGTGATTTCTACCGAAAGACTTTGTTTAATTCATTATGGATCACAGAAGCTTGAATACAAAAATGTTCAAATCTATCATGCCATAGAAGACTAGATGGAAATGTACCTTCATTGTGATGAGAAAGGTATGTAAAATTATTTGTATGAACAAATGTCTCTTTCAACTTCAATAGTCTTCCATACTCCATTCTAGTCATCACAACCATGTTCTTGTAATCCTTCCTTATTTTTACTTTACCATGAAAGATATGAAAAAAGTGGTCTTGTTGGAAAATGTGCACAAGGGACAACATATTTCTTTGTAGATTTGAAAGATAGAGTACATCATGCAGTAGAAATCAAGAAATCCAAGTTTTCTAAGCTTGAAGGTGCCAAATCCCGAGGGTTTGAGACTTGATTTGTCTAAAAAACATACTATTACATTTACATTATCATTGAAGTATCCAAATAAGTCTCTTTATACTTTCATGTGGCATGTTGCACCTGCGTCAGGTAGCCATGAATATCTCCAAGAAGAAAATGAAGTGTGAAGCAATTTTTCAGTTACTCTAATATTGCAATGGGAAACAATATTTGTCATTTTTATGATCTTGTTTGTCTTTGATCTTCTCCCACGGGATTATCCATGTTGATGCATCATGTCAATTTATTCTACAATGAATTCAATGAAGATTAATTCTCTCTCCTTTATGGTTTTTACCCCCTGCCCCTGACACCCGTCTCGCCTCTGGAATTATTTCTTCCACGTCCTCCTTTATTGTTACATCCTCTAGAAGAATCATGCGATTGATTCTTCCTTTTCGAAGCAAGGAAAAATGTTTCTTCAGTGGGATGATATATTGTATTCCTTGTTGATTTGTGTCGCTTTGGAGGTACTCCATAACCCTAGGTATTGGGTTTGTGTGAGATGGCACCACAAAATCACTTTGTGGGCGAAGTACCCAAGCAGTGGGTTTTGCACCCAAAATTATGGGTGTGAAACCAAGCATCGTTTTGATGGTTTGATTATTGTTGCATGTGTGGAACCCTTAATGGAGCAAGGAGAAACTAAGGTAACCATGGAGGCATTGGTCATATGAGAGAAATGATTTTTTATTTGCATGAGGTGGTCTAATGACAAGATTTTCAAGTCTCCTTAGCTTGATAAGTGCCCTTTGGAGGGCTAGACGTTGTACCCAAGGATCATATAAATAAGAGAGGCTAGTCATTTCATCAGAACACATCACAAGTGCAAGAACCTAAGGAGAAATCCATCTATGATCTGGCTGCAACTTAGGGGATTCATTTCAAGCAAATAAATGATGAAATATGTGTTATCTTTTTATGTTTGGAAGTTCGAGTTAGGCAGAGCGTTGGCCGAAGTGTAGAGAAGAAATTCTGGCCAGAATCTATGCATGTTTTGGAGGTGTTAATTCTTTGTGATAGGTCGTGGGTTATCTGTGTCTATTACAAGATGGTTCTGTTGGAAACACTGAGAGGGGGGTGAATTAGTATTCCTTTTCAATTGTTACTTTTACTAGTTAGATAATTTATATTTAGAACACAAAATGAACAATAAAAATAAATTCTTTCATTAATTTATTTTTCACAATAAATCAAGTACAATGTATATAGGGCTCCAACCCTAGATGAAGACATCGATCTTCAATCTCCCATGCTCCACCCTGTTGCCAAGCACCAAATTGGACTTTTGTGGGGCTCCACCCTCTAGGGCACCAAGCCTATCTTCTCAATGCACCAACCTTGTGTTTAGAGGCTCCAACCCCTTGGGCTCCAACCCACTGCAATACTTCGTCGAGATATGTTTGGTAGTAACTCACGGTTCCCAAAATGTTGGCTTCACTGTAGTCTTCCACGCTATGTCATCAATGACAACCTTGATCTCTTAGAAGGTGTCACCACTGCTCTTCATCATACCCAAGCAATTTCTCCATGTTACCTCATGATGACATCAACGATGCATCATGGTATTCAATGTTATCTTCAAGATACCCCACCAAAATGTATTCAACAGCGTCTCCAAGGTCAGTCAAGGCTACTCATCAAGATGGCTCCAGTCTGGGATCTTCTTCAAGACCACTCCACAAAGACTTCAAACAATATCTCCACAAATTCTTCAAAGTGTCTTCATGGTGCCCAACCAAAGATCTTCAAATAGCTTCTTCAAGAGTCTTCAATTTCACTTCAACAAGCCACTCCACAAGATCTTCTTTAATAACATTGAGTAATGTACTTACTTGAGTGTTCTTTTTCAATCTGCCCCAAAGTAACTCAGTCTTCAGATTATACTTTGGTTCACAACTAACATGATATCATAGTATGGCAATGGCATACAGGGATATTACCAGCTTCAAGCCACTGTCAAGAGTGTAATCAGAATCACAGTCGAGTAGCACAACCGACATAAAGAATGATCTGAATTGATTTTGTCACCATTGTTTAGAGATTCATCACCAAAGAATACAACGCAGTCCTGTAGGTGTCTTACTTGTTGCAAAGACAGAAAGGTCTGACCGAGCTTTACAATGTTGTCTTCAAGGTTTCTGAACCTTCAAGGAACTGATCTCTGCTCACTGCAATCAAATATGAGCTGAAGAGATGAGGGTTGTTTGCTAATCCGATTTCCACATGTCCGAAGATGAGAGAAGCAACTACAGTACTGTAGTTCGAGCCTTCAATCAGAGATCTGAGTGTTGTTTCGAACTTGTAAGCTCTGGTCCTTCTACGCACAGGTCCGAGAGTACTGCCCACGTCATTTTTTTACAGTTTATACAAATCCGAGAACCTTGTCTTATGTCAGAGCCTTTTCGTTCTTCAGAACTGAATCGAGCTCTATAAAAAAAATTGAATCGATCTTGGAAATCTTTTGTTCCTCGTTTTTCCCTTTTTCTATGCGGATAGATGCTGCTCGCTGTATTCCCTTTTTTCTGTGCGGATAGATGTTTTCAGTGAATGAACTTTGACTTCTTATTAATAAATTGTGTAATGGGAAAGTCACGACAATTGATTAAAGAGCTGACTTATGACTGAAGCGGACTTAGCTTAAATATTACAACCGGTGTCTTGTGTTGGGTAGTTTGGCAACGTGGTTTTTATTATGAAGAGATAGATACCCCGACCGAGCTACATGGCATTTAAAAGGAGTCCACGTATATTTGATAGAAGTTGACTTCTTAATGTGGAGCCATTATATACGATTTTCTTTATCATGATTTAATTCATGACTTAATTTGTGATATATCGACTTTGGTGGGGTGGGCCATTAGGTTACTTTATTTTATTATAAAGTTAAGACATTAAAATCAAGGTTTTACTAAATTGAAAAAAATTGTTATAGGCTTTAGGGTCATGATTCTAGGATTTAGGGTTTGTCTTGGTTTAGCTGTTTTAAATGGTTAGGATTAGGGTTTCATTATTATAAGGTATGCTTTAGCTAAGGCTGGGGCATCATGTAAAGTTAGGATTTCTTGCAAGTTAGGGTTTAGCTAGGGCTAGGGTTTCATCTTAGGGTTTGCATGAGGTTAAGGGAACTTCTTGGTTATATCAAGGACATTTAGGGTACTATTATCAAAGGGAATCTAGGGTAACATAATAGCTCACAAGAATTTTCCATCACAAACAATTCCATATTGACATCAACGACAACCTTGATTAACAATGTCAACCCTAGTTGTGAGTTTATCTGGGGTCTAGAACAATAGTAAAAGAAGGTTGCATTATCTTAGACTAATAGTGTAGGAGGAAGGTCTTGTAAGAGGAGGAACAACGCAAGTTTTTGAGCAAAT
Source organism: Pinus tabuliformis (assembly GCA_031772625.1). Taxonomy (NCBI): domain Eukaryota; kingdom Viridiplantae; phylum Streptophyta; class Pinopsida; order Pinales; family Pinaceae; genus Pinus; species Pinus tabuliformis. The sequence continues at coordinate 1,057,315,606 of CM062807.1, forward strand.
TGGGCCTCATATTTAGGGTTGACGTGGTATTTCAGGAAGCCCTAATTAGAGGGATGAAACCTCAATGGCATGTACAGGTCGTGGAGTATTAGTGGCAGAAGAAATTCGTATTAGAGCTATGTTGTTTTATTCTTCCAATTTGATGTATTTGTAGGTGATGGGGTCCATATTGGACAGTGTAGGAGTTTACTAAGATCAGTTTGTTTGGAGGACTGTAGTGGTTTGCTTTAAGCCTTAAGTGTAGAGAACAAAAGAGAAGATTGATCTCTCTTAGTGGGAAGTCTTGTGAGGCCCTAAGGATTGACTCTTTGAGAAGCAACTAAGCAGTCAAGTGGGATATTCATCAAGCCCTATTTCATTGAGTTGTAGAGAGGTCATATTCATTGATAAGAGGGAAACCTCCATCCCTGAGATCTATGATATTTAGAGCATCAAAGAGGCAGCTAGTTGGAAGATGTGAAGACCTTGTGTGTTGGATTCTTTGAAGGAAGAAAGAGAAACTAGAGTGAAAATTATGTTGTGCCAAATTTTAGTGACCTAAAGGAGATGTGATCATTGATAGTGAAAAATTGTTTAGTTGCATAAGGAAAGGAAAAGTACCACTAGATGTGTTCAAGGTAAGTGGACTAAAAGGGGTTGTGGAGCACTACATCAACAAGTTGGTCAGTTGTATTGTGTTCAGGGTAGATTGGTCATCATAGTTGTTGATACCAAGACCTAGATTATTACCTTGTATCAGGGATGATTGTAAGGGCCATGATCCCTAGTACAAGAGCCCTAAGATTGTTGTATTGAAGTTTTGTAATATAACAAATTTGGGTTGAAAATTGTCTTGTTTACTAGTTGATTCACTGCTATTCAAATTACGTTGTGAAAAGTAGAAGTGTTGTGGCATTTGAGTGTGTTTGTGATCATTATTTTAGACTCAAACCAGATTCTTGAGTGTCATGGAGAAATTGACATGGTATCAAAGCTACTTTGAAGGGCTAGTGAATTATAGAGTGCATAGTGCACAACTCAAGAGGGAGTTGGTTCCGTTGTTGTTGAAGGACTAATAACAATGGTGAAATTGTTGGTTGGTCTGCAATATCAGGATAGGTTAGATGGATTGTCTAACTATATTCCATGGAAGGAAAGGATCATGATACAGATTGGACAATTATATTGTTTTCCATCCATGTCAATGCATTCTGAGTGTAAAAAGTGGAGGAATCAACTCACGAGACCATTTTTATCGATAGGATCCATTTTGGCAAAATGAGGTTTGAAACCTTCTGGGAGAATTTTGAGGCATCAAATGATGTTTTTTGAAGGTAAAAATTAGCTTCTTTATTGCATCACTTTTTCATGTTGTTCTACACATAAATATCTTTCCAACGACGCAAGAAGCGCATCAATCGGAGTTCGTATGAAAAAGTTATGCCACTCAGAAGTTGACTTATAGTTCGAGAGGATGTTGATTCAAGCCCCATTATTCATGGAAAAGGGGCTAGCCATATGATTATGATGTAAAAGGTGACTCTCGTTAAGATTTGATGTAGTCAAACTTAACCACTAGTAGGCTATCAGGCTGTGTTATAACCAGGCCACTTGGTGAAAAGGAAGTCCATTCCTTTGAGATAATTTTGTTCCATAGTTGAGAAAAGATAGCCAGGAGAGATAGGAGGTAGATCACACAGAGAGGATATATGCATTGTAATAGCCTATGGCCCACAAGAATTACTTATTTGTACTTGCAGACATATTTCCAAACAAAGAATGAGAGCAAATTGTGTTGAGATTGCAACAAGATGATGGAGCTTAGTGAAAAGAGTCGCCTTCACTAAGTGGGCCCGCAGGCTATTTTTGGCGCAAGTCTATTTTTAGACTATGTCTATTTTTAGACATATGGATCATGTTTATGGATTGCAGGTTGTTGTTTATGGATGATTGATCAAGTTGGGAAAAAATAGATGGACTTCTATTTTTGATGAAAGTGTGAGTGATCACAGTGTGAGTGATCAAAGTCAAAAATAGAAAAGTCAAATATTATTAGCTCACAATAATATTTGGACTATAAACTTAATCTTATTCTCTTGGAGCACTTCAGTTTGAGCTACAGAGGTGGCACATGCAGCTGTCAGAAGGAAATACGCTTTTCTTATGAGTCACTTGAGTTGTTGCATGCATGACTTCAGTTAGAACTCAATCAGTTGAGTTTGGTGGAGTTGATTATGGAGTTGATGGAGTTGTGTTCAGTTTAGCTTTGTTAAACTAGTTGTATTTAGTCTAACTGGCAAATAGACTAGAGATGAGTTGGGTGAATTAGTTATTAATTAATTCACAAGTTATTAACTTATAATACAACTAATGAATACATCAGTTAACTCAGTTGCATGTTAGTGCATGTTCAGTTCAACAGGGACAGGTGGTAGAGAATCAGATTGCTATCAGTTGTGACTATAGTTGTGCACCAGATCTTGCACAATCAAGGGATTGAGTATGCCAATGAGTTTGCCCACGTATTTGCCCACATTATAGCTTGTGCTCACGTCCAACAAAGAGTGAGTGACTATTTTGCAGGTGAAAAACGAGTTTGGTAAGTCATTCTCATCAGTTCTTGAGCAGGTATTGAGCAGTGGAGGCAGGCAAGCAGTGGAAGAGATTTGGAGATCAGATCTGAGCTGTATTGTGTGTAACAGAGGTGGAGATACTTGTGAGAAGTATTATGTTGTGTAATGTTACATGACTCAATCATTAATATACAGATAGTTGGGGTTTTTAGCGAGATGCTTTCCCCGGGATACATACTGTGTTAATGTGTGAATGCTCTTGATGTTTTATTGTTATTGATGCTGCTATATTGTTGATCAACGTAGAGGAGCTTATGTATTGTGTATGGTTTCTGCAATAGTACATGATCAGGATAATCTCCATTGAATATGTGTTAAATTATTCGAAATTTCTACATGGTATCAGAGCAGTTGATCATCAGATCTACTATTCAGGAAGTGTCTACATTCTATTTCTTCAGGCAGAGTCTGTAATCGGGCCAGGTAGCCTCTGGATTCATCCTTCCTTTGGAAGGTGAGATATCTGGTGAATGCCCATACAGTCAATCTCTGTACGAGAAATATTGTGTTCTCACAAATATTAGATCCGAGGCGGTTGAGTTGGTTGTTGGTGGAATTCGAATTTGCAGCAGTGTTTTCTTGGTGACAACACAGCAATGTCTTTCAACGGATTGCGATTGGAGTATTCTCTTGAGGACAGCTCAAACTATATTGCATGGAAGGACAGGATGGAGGCAGTATTGGATGATAACGGGATGAAGGAGTTCATAGATACGGATATCCCAAAGCCTACTGATGCTGTTGAGGCGGAAGTTTGGCAAAAGAAGACCGCAAAATGTTGAAGGATTCTGTTGGAGGGTGTGAAGGATCACATTGTGTCCAGTCTCCATGGAAAGGCTACTCCATATTTGATGTGGAAATCATTAACAAAATTATTCCAAAGCAAGAGCGATCAGAGGAAGCTGGCGCTCAAAGATAAACTCAGAAACATCAAATGCGAGAAGGGTGACAGTATTCCCAAGTATCTCACGAAGTTCACTCAGTGTTGAGATGAGCTGGGAAGTGTGGGGGTTACTGTCGATGATGAGGACTTGGTGAGCTTGGCTCTCCTTGGTCTTTCGAAGAGTTGGAATTCCTATCAAGACTCTGTCAATGGTCGAGAGAACTTGCCAGGATGGGAAAGACTATGGTCAGATCTTGTGCAGGAGGAGATCAGGCAGAGTACCAGGGACGGATCTTCGTCAAAGGGAGCTGATGAAGAGAATTGTGCTTTGGCTGCCAAAGCAAAGAAAGGGAAGAGCAAGAAAGCTTCTCAGTCTGGTGCGAAAGGCAAGAAGCAGGATATGTCCAAGGTGAAGTGTTTTCACTGTCACCAGCACAGACACTATGCCAAAAATTGTCCGCAGAAGAAGAAGAACAAGCAAGCTGCTGGATCTGCAGGGGGAGAGGCCTTAGCTTCTCAGTTTGAGCTTGATTTTTCATTGATCACATGCTTGGTTTCAAGTGTGATGGGATCAGTGTGGTTCTTGGGCAGTGGTGCGTCTTTTCACATGACGGGAGATAGAGATTTGTTCTCTGATCTGGAGGACAAGGATCTTGGAGTGCACATCGAGATGGGCGATGATGGTAGATACAGTGCGACCGGTATCGGTACCATTTCCTTTGAGAGGGAGTCTGGTAAACCCTTTGTATTGAAGGAAGTCATGCATGTTCCAGGATTGAAGAAGAATCTCATCTCAGTGGCGATGTTAGAAGACAAGGGGTATGATGTTGTTTTCAGCAAGGGAAAGGCCTTCCTGCGCAGCAAGACAACTGGTGAGACCCGGAAGATAGGGGTTCGAGTGAGGAAACTTTATCAGTTGCATGTAGATGGATGCGCAGCAATGGCAGGCAAGGCAGAAGGATTGGTGAGCCGGTATGATGGCGAGTTGTGGCACAGGAGATTGGGTCACCTTCACCATGGAGCCTTGAAGATACTGCAGCAGATCACTACATGGCTTCCTAAAGGCACACTTGCGCAGTCAGATCAGTGAAAGGGGTGTACTTTGGGGAAGTTTGTGAAAGCCACCTTTCACGAGAAGGATAGTCACGCCACGACGATCCTTGAGAGAATTCACACAGACGTGTCTGGACCTTTCTTAGTTGCTTCGACAGCAAAACACAGGTATTATGTGATTTTTGTTGATGATTTCTCTCGTAAGTGCTGGATCTTCTTCATGCAGAAGAAGAGCGAGACATATCCAAAGTTCTGTGAATTCAAAGCACTGGTCGAGAAGGAGTCGGGGAAGAAGGTGAAGGCTCTTAGGAGCGATAATGGTGGTGAATACATCTTGGACGAGTTCAAAGATTTCTGCAAGACAAAAGGGATTCGTAGAGAGCTCATAGCTCCCCATAACCCACAGCAGAACGGGGTAGCTGAGCGAAAGAACAGAACGATTGTGGGTGCTGCACGGGCAATGTTGCATGATCAGGGCCTACCCCTTCACTTGTGGGCGGAAGCATGCAATACAACAGTTTATGTGCAGAACCATTGTCCTCATAGGATACTTGGCATGAGTACACCCGAGGAGGCTTATTCTGGTAAGAAGCTTGATCTTTCTCATTTGAGGATTTTTGGTGCTAACGTTTACATGCATGTGACGAAGGATGCCAGGAAGAAGTTGGAGCCGACTGCAGAGGTTGGGATATTTGTGGGGTACACTGATACGCCCCACAACTATCGTGTGTATTTTCCAGACAGTGGTAAAACTATTGTGCGACGGGATATAAAATTTCAGGAGGAGAAAGCCATGAAGTGTTCGCTTGAGAGGGAGCTACACTTGCATGCAGATGAGGAGCTATTAGTTCCTAAGGATGAGCTTCAGGACGTGGATCAGCCACAGGACGAGGTTCATGGAGTGGAAGAGACCACTCATGCAACGCCAACCATCAGAGGGCGAAAGCGCTTGACAGAAGTTGAGCGACTGGCTCAAGATGCAGAGAAAGTTGTAGGACCACCTACAGCCCAACGCAGGCAGAGACAGTCACCTAATCGGTACACTGGATACATGGCTCTTATGAGCAAGTGTGTTGTGACTGAGCCATCCTCTTTCGAGGAAGCTGTGGAGGATCCCGCATGGGTAGACGCCATGGTGGAAGAGTATGATTCTATTGTCAGAAACAGTGCATGGGAGATTGTTCCTAGACCGGAAGGGAAATCAGTGGTGGGTTCGAGATGGATCTACAAAGTTAAGCAGGCAGCTGACGGGAGTGTGGAGAAGTACAAGGCAAGATTTGTTGCCCGAGGCTTTTCACAGATAGAGGGGATCGATTATGAGGAGACCTTTGCACCTGTCGCAAGGTATTCTTCCATACGGACGATTCTTGCTCTCTCAGCGCAGATGGGATGGCACATTCATCAGATGGATGTGAAGACTGCGTTCCTCAACGGAGTCATTGAGGAGGAGGTGTACATTGAGCAACCCGAAGGCTTTGAGGTCTTCAACAGCGAGTCGCATGTGTGCAGGCTCAAGAGAGCGTTGTATGGGTTTAAGCAAGCACCACGTGCTTGGTACACACGGATAGACAGCTATTTCACAGGACTTGGATTCTCCAAGAGCGAGGCGGATCCGAACCTATACCAGATTGTGGTGGAGGGTAAGTTGCTTATCATTGTACTGTATGTTGATGATTTGATTCTAACGGGTGATGAGCTGTTGATACTGTCATGCAAGAAGGATCTTGCTACAGAGTTTGAGATGAAGGATTTGGGCCTCCTTCACTATTTCTTGGGATTGGAAATATGGCAGCGCAGTGGTGGACTGTTTGTTTCTCAGGGCAAGTATGCTCGGGAGATACTGGAGAAGTTCAACATGCATGGCTGCAAGCCTGTTGATACTCCTCTTCCTGGAGGTTGGAGGAAGGAGGATGCCACTTCGGGAGAAGAAGTGGATGCCACTGTTTATCGACAGTTGGTGGGGTCGCTGATGTATTTGGTCAATACACGACCTGATATATGCTATGCAGTTAACCAGCTTTCACAAGCTATGGTTAAGCCTACCAAGCTCTTCTGGAAGGCGGGCAAGCATGTATTGCGCTACTTGAGAGGCACATCGGGATATGGTTTGTGGTACAGACAGGAGGATGAGGTGAAGCTATGTGGCTTCACGGATGCAGATTGGGCAGGGAGCCCAACAGACAGAAAGAGCACATCAGGAGGGGTATTCAGTATTGGATCGATAGCAATTTCTTGGTACAACAGGAAACAAAGATCCGTGGCACTCAGTTCAGGGGAGGCCGAGTATATGGCAGCAAGTTTGGCTGCATGCGAGGCTATATGGATGAGGAAGATCCTAGTTGGTTTGTTCGGTTCTCATTTGGATCCTACTGTGATTTACTGTGATAACCAGAGTTGCATTAAACTCTCGGCTAATCCTGTATTTCATGATATATCTAAACATATTGACATCAGGTACCATCATATCAGAGATTGTGTGCAGTGGAGGATCATGTTACTTTCGTACATTCCAACGGAGGATCAGGATGCTGATATTCTGACGAAGGCTCTCACCAGGAGCAAATTCGAGTACCACCGAGGCAGGATAGGGGTTGCTGATAATCCATATCTTGTCGAGAGGGAGTGTTGAGATTGCAACAAGATGATGGAGCTTAGTGAAAAGAGTCGCCTTCACTAAGTGGGCCCGCAGGCTATTTTTGGCGCAAGTCTATTTTTAGACATATGGATCATGTCTATGGATTGCAGGTTGCTGTTTATGGATGATTGATCAAGTTGGGAAAAAATAGATGGACTTCTATTTTTGATGAAAGTGTGAGTGATCAAAGTCAAAAATAGAAAAGTCAAATATTATTATCTCACAATAATATTTGGACTATAAACTTAATCTTATTCTCTTGGAGCACTTCAGTTTGAGCTACAGAGGTGGCACATGCAGCTGTCAGAAAGAAATACGCTTTTCTTATGAGTCAGTTGAGTTGTTGCATGCATGACTTCAGTTAGAACTCAATCAGTTGAGTTTGGTGGAGTTAATTGTGGAGTTGATGGAGTTGTGTTCAGTTTAGCTTTGTTAAACTAGTTGTATTTAGTCTAACTGGAAAATAGACTAGAGATGAGTTGGGTGAATTAGTTATTAATTAATTCACAAGTTATTAACTCATAATACAACTAATGAATACATCAGTTAACTCAGTTGCATGTCAGTGCATGTTCAGTTCAACAGGGATAGGTGGTAGAGAATCAGATTTCTATCAGTTGTGACTATAGTTGTGCACAAAATCTTGCACAATCAAGTGATTGAGTATGCCAATGAGTTTGCCCACATTATAGCTTGTGCTCACGTCCAACAAAGAGTGAGTGACTATTTTGCAGGTGAAAAACGAGTTTGGTAAGCCATTCTCATCAGTTCTTGAGCAGGTATTGAGCAGTGGAGGCAGGCAAGCAGTGGAAGAGATTTGGAGATCCGATCTGAGCTGTATTGTGTGTAACAGAGGTGGAGATACTTGTGAGAAGTATTATGCTATGTAATGTTACATGACTCAATCATTAATATACAGATAGTTGGGGTTTTTAGCGAGATGCTTTCCCCGGGATACATACTGTGTTAATGTGTGAATGCTCTTGATGTTTTATTGTTATTGATGCTGCTATATTGTTGATCAATGTAGAGGAGCTTATGTATTGTGTATGGTTTCCGCAATAGTACATGATCAGGATAATCTCCATTGAATATGTGTTAAATTATTCAAAATTTCTACAAATTGGCCTCACCTTTCAGTTGGGTTTTCTCCCGAAAGGGTTTCCCAGAGAACATATCTTGTGTCTTATGTGTGTGTGAGCTTATTTTTTCGTTCTCTACTTTTATGCATAATTTCCATTTGGATGCATGCAGTAATTACAATTAAATCTACAAATCTAGAATTTTAATAAAACTATAATAGTGTAAAAATTCAGTATTTTAATATATATATCTATATATATATATATATATATATATATATTTTGTTTTTTGTTTTTTGTTTTTGTTTTGTTTTGTTGTTTTGTTTTGCTTTTTTTGTTTTGTTTTTTTGTTTTTGTTTTTTTTGTTTTTGTTTTTGTTTTGTTTTGTTTTGTTTTTGTTTTTCGTTTTTTTGTTTTGTTTTTTGTTTTTTTTGTTTTTTGTTTGTTTGTTTGTTTGTTTTTGTTTGTTTGTTTGTTTTTTTTTTTTTTTTTTTCAGATCTTTTGTGATGAACTATCCAGTGGAATATCCATGACAGTTTATGGATCAAATCAAGTTGGTTTTGATGGTGAACAAGATTTATGATTTTTCCGACAAGATCAAGTAAACAACTAGCCCGAAGGAGTTGTAAGTGTACCAAGAGTTGGATACAAAGCCGAAGTTGATCATCCTAGATGGTGTCAAATATCATTTGATACCTCACCTGTTGGGGAAGAGATATACCCATGAGATGTGGAAAGATCTTCAGGATTTGTTCCAAAACAAGAACAAGAACCAACAGTTGGTATTAAAGGATGAGTTAAAGAACATCAAGATGTTGGACGGTGAATCAGTGGTGTCATAACTGATAATATTGTCTCAGGTTTGAGATGAGCTTGTTGCCATTAGTGAGATTGTTACATATTCTAAGATGGTGAGGATTGATTTGAAAGGGTTTACCAAGGAATGGAAGCCTTTCATCGAAGGGATCGTCGCTCAAGAGAAGTCACCATGCTGGAACATGTTGTGGGATAAATTCATTCGAGAGGAACTGCAAGACGAGGACCTTCACCAGAGGAAGAAGTTTGTTGAAGAAATGTAGCTCTTGCAAGGAGAATCAAGGGAAAATAAAAGAAGGACATGAGTTAAAGTGTTTCAATTCTAGTGAATATGGTCATTATTCGACAAAGTGTTCGAAGAAGAAGAAGGGAGATAATGAGAAGAAGAAGGGGAAAGAGATAGCAGGCATCACTACTTCTTTTGAGCTAGATGACCTCTCTAGAAGATTGGAGGATGAGGATTTTTCTCTGGTGTCTCATTTCTTTGAGAGTACCTTTGATGAGACTACATGGTACATGGACTATGGTGCATTGAAGCTTATGACAAGTTCGCATGTTGTTTTCATGACTCTAATTGGATGGGACTCAAAGTTGCACATGGTGGTTGGCGACAAGAGTTAAAAAGAGATCATAGGATTAGGTGTCCCACCATTCAGGATGGATTTAGGTTGGTTGTTGCGAGTTTAGTATGTATTGTTTGTACCAAAGCTTGGATACAATGTGTTGTCTATCTCAGTGATTGAGTAGAAGGGATTTGAAATGATTTTCCAGGATGGAAAAGCGAGACTTAGGCCTAGACACTCTAACTATGTTGGAGTTGTCATTGAAGTTAGGGAGCATGGTCTATACTGGTTGAACAAAAAGCCTATAGATCATGAGCAGAAGCAGGTGCAGGTTCTTGGGGATTAGAGGGAGCCAATTTCTAGTGGGAATATGGAGGTTTAGAGGGATAATCCACAACTTGAGAAGAGTGTGTGGTTATCGGGGAGTAAAGGGACTTCTACAGCTGGAAAGAAGGAACTGTGGGATCATATGAAGGCTTATCAGGAAACGATGAAGTAGGAAGCTTCCTGTGGTAGAGACTCTATTGCTAAGTGTGTAGTTCATTTGACACGGTATGTTGTAGTGGTGAATGATAGGAGTTGGGCTAGTGTTGCCAATAGTGACAATGATGATGAAGTACTTCCAAAAGGTGGAAGCACCTCCCTCACTAAGAGGGAGTGTTGATTTGTGTAGCTTGGGAGGTACTCCCCAACCCTAGGTATTGGGTTTGTGTGAGATGGCACCACAAAAGGAATTTGTGGGTGAAGTACCCAAGTAATGGGCCTTGAACCCAAATTTTTAGGCACTAAAATATCCATGGTTTTATGGTTTGACCATTGTAACATGTGTTGCACCTTAATGGAGCAAGGTGCAACTAAGGAAACCATGGAGGCATTTATCAAATGAGAGAAATTATTTTTTATTTGTATGAGGTGGGCTAATGACAAGATTGTCAAGTCACCTTGGCTTGAGAAGTGACGTTTGGAGGGTTAGTTGTTGCATCTAAGGATGATATCAATAAGAGAGGCTAGTCATTTGATCAAAACACATCACAAGTGAAAGCATGTAAAAAGGACATAGGTGATATAGCCATAGCCTAGAGGAGACATTCCAAGAGAAGAAAGGACACATTATCTTTTCTATGTTTGGAAGGTCGAGTTAGGAAAAGTGCTAGCGAAGTGTATAGCAATTCTGGGTAGAATATGTGCATGTTTTGGAAGTTTTAATTCTCTATGACATGTTGTAGGTTATCGATGTCTATTGCAGGAGGTCCAAGCCCTATTTGTGAGTTGATTTGAGGTTTGGAATTGTTAACACTTGTTGCTTGACACACACACCTACCAATTAGTGAGAAAAGTGTTTAACCCCACAAGGTGTGGTTGGAAGAAAGAACTAAGAGATGGGGTTGTCACCTATTCCCAACTCTCCCTGTTTATGTTATCTCCTAGGTTAGCTAAGGGAGTTGGTCCCTAAAAGGAAAACTAAGTTAGAAGGTTTATAGGAGTCAAATTTGGATTACTTGAGATTGTGAGCAAATAAAATGAGCAATATGAAATGAAATTAAATTTAATCACTATCAACTCAACATATAATGATTAGCATATATAAAACTAGTGCCTTCAAATATTGCTTTAAAAATAAAATGATACTTGCTCAAGAAAAATTAAGTGTTTCAAATTGAAACACAAGTAACCATGTTAATAAAAAAAAGATGTTAGCAAGATATGATATCAATGAAAGATATAAAATATGCTTTTAAGAAATGCTTTCAAAATATATAATCATTCACAAATTCAAAGCATATAAGGAAGCAATATGGAAGTGACTTGCAACAGGAAACAAGTTAGAATTTTTCTTGCAAAAAATAAATAAGATGATACTTGCCTAAATAAAGTATTCAAATTAAAACATTTTCATCAATGACAAGTAAATGGATAATTTGCAAGAAAATTAGTAAAATGTGTTAACTTGAAATGCACCTAAACTAACATTTGATGCAATTATCTTGGTTACTTCTGATTGTTTTGAAACAAGTCCCTTATGTGAGTTGTTGAAGGGGTCCAAAGAAAGACAATTGAGACTATATTAATGATACCTCCATTTGATTACCCAACACATCTGATGCCTCCGACACTGCAGAGACTGTGGTTTTGACAATTGCAATCTCACCATGTTAACCACATAAGAGGGCCTATGCCCCTCAAGTTGATGAAATAAAGGGGTCCCTAAGAAATATCTTTCAACCAATATTATGCTTAGAGATAAATTGAGTTAAAATGCAACTATATTATAATGCCTAATATGCTATTCAAGTAAGAGTACAAATGTTTTGCAAACAATGGAAATGCTTCAAGTAAATGAAAATATGCTCAACAAGATAATTTGGATACTTGCTCAAAATAATGCAAGATACATAAGCTTCGTACACATAAGGTTGTAAGTTTCTCAAGTGAATTCTTTGAGAAATGATATATCAATAACCATCTAAAGCAATGAAATGAACCTTTCAATGTTTTATATGCTTGCAAAATGAGAAAATAACTTAAAATAAATGAGCATATAATAAATGGGTCTATTGTGAGACCAACATGAAACAAAATGTTAAACTAACTAGCTCAACTTTGCTACTTGAAATGAGATGCTTTGCATAAAATGAAATAAATTGCTCCAAAAATAAAATTCAAATTTGTACTTCAAAGCAAAACTTAAAATGACAAAGCATAACATGGAAATAAGTAGTAAAAACGAATTCAGAAAATTAGATTGTGATGGTGAAGTTATGTTAATTTTAAGGCATGCACGATGAAAATTAAGAAAACAAGTGCATGATTAAACCACCCACATGTTTCTCCTTTTGAAAAAAGGAGAAAATGATGTCTTAGGTGAAAACCCAAGCTCCCATAAGAAAAACTAAGCTTTTATTAGATGTTATAAGACGAGGAACCTTCCAAGAGGTCTCAAGTAAAATTTCAAGACGAATCTTTACAATGCATGAAACTTATCAAGCTTTAGGTCTCTTTGAAATTCAAAATAAAAAATGAATAATGTACAATGAGAAAGTTCTCAAGATTGAAAAAGTTAAGTGTCTCTTGATGTATCAAAGCTTGGCATTGTTATGAAACCAACTCACAAAAAGATAGAAACGATAGATAAACGCCTTATAAATAAGCCTCTTCGAGGGGGAAACCTCCTTTACATTACACAAATGAACAATTCTTGGATGATACAAATGACAAGACCTCATTTCTATATATAGGAGTCTAAGGGGTTATAATATAATCAGAGGCGACATAAAAATAATAAAGGCACAATAATAACAATAGTGGGCTTCTATGGGGCACAATAATAACAATATAGGAATTACATGGGTACAACAATATAATAAGGGGGTTTTACTAATAACAATAAGGGGTTACACTAGTAGTATAGGGGCCTAACAGGCCCCTCTCCTTCAAAAAGTGTTGTCCTCAATGCTTGAGTAGTTCTTGATGCTTCTATATAAAATTCTTGTCCTCCCATGTGAAATCTTCAGTGGGTAAGTTCTTCCACTTGATGAGATACTCTGAAATTGATCTATTTCGTAGCTGTCGGGTTCTTATTTCTGTGACTGCTCTAGGTTCCAATATGATTTTTCCTTCCTCTTCAAGTTCTGGAAATATTGTTTGAATTGGGATATTCTGCAACTTTTGAATGAATGGCCACACTTCTTTGTCCTTCTTCCATTCATCCCTTTCTTTGTTTATCCAATCTAGTTGGATAATACAAATAGCACAAAACAATTCTTCCACATCGTCATCCTTTCTTGAGAGTGCATCTGCAACAAAAATTTTCTTCCCTTTTCTGTAGATGATGTCAAAGTCATAACCCAACATATTTGTGACCCATTTTTTCTGTTCTTAGATAATGCTTGTTCTAAAAAGTATTTAAGACTATCATGATTCATTTTTACCTTGAAGTGTCTTCCCATTGGGTAAGGTCACCATTTCTTAAGTGCATGTAGTATTGCCAACATTTCCTTCTCATAAATAGCTTGCTTGAGATATAGCCGTAAAAATACCCAATCACCTACATCAATTTTTTTTCATTGTGATGTTGATCTACCTGTTGTTTCATTCGATTCTGCACCAAAGTGGCGTTATCCTTTAAAAGTTGGAGAACTTGTTGTTGATGCTCAATGTGATCTTTCACCGCTTGAACCTTTTTCTTCTTGATATGTCCTTCTATGTTGAGAGTTTGAGGAGTGGTAATTTCTTCCAATGCTTTACAAGATATGGTCGGATTCATTTCTTGATGCTCGATGTGATCTCTCACTTCTTGAACATTTTTGTTTTTGATATGTCCTATCTTGATAGTTTGAGGAGTGGTAATTCCGGCCAACACATTACAAGATATGGTTGGATTCATTTCTTTTTTCTTGATGTGATTTTTCACTTCTTGAACCTTTTTAGTCTTGATATGTCCTTCTATCTTGAGAGTTTGAGGAGTGGTAATTCTTTCCAATGCTTTACAAGATATGGTCAAATTCATTTATTCTTTCTTCAGGGTTGGGTCCTAGCGTATATCCTATTCTTTTGATGTTTCTTGATCCTTTTCTTCCTCCTTTTCATATTCTATGTAAAATAATTTTTTCTTAGCACACTTATGACTTTTAGTGCATTTGTTATCACAATTGTAACAAAGCCCTTTTTCTCTTTTTTTCTTCCAATTGTTGTGGTGTAAACCTTGTAGGTTGTGGAAGGCTAGGAGAAGAAACACTTCCATAATTATAGTCGTGAGTGGTGGTATTACTTGTTTCCATAATTTCGCTTTCAATTTTTCTTGCCCACCTGAATGCCTTCTCCAATGAATAAAGACGAACCTCATATTGAATGTTATCCTTTAAAGTAACTATGAAGACATCAATCCTTTGCTTCTCTAGAATATCATTTACCCTTATATTCAATTTTTGAAAGGCCTCAATGTGCTCTTCCATTGAACACTTTTGTTTGAGATTTATCAATTGGCTAAATAAGGTGCTTCTCTTTGTATCCTCATAATGCCTTATCATTTCCTCTGTGAAAATTGACCACGTAACAAGTGGTTTACGAGAACAAAGCCCTTTAAACTAGAAAAGTTTATCCAGTTCTAAATATGAAGATGCAATACGTACCTTTTGTAACAGTTGCACCTCATGTAGATCAAAATATTTCTCCATCTATAGTATCCAATTTATCGGATCCTCGTCATCAAACTTCCTCATAACACCTTTTCTTGATTTTAGGAGCTCGATCTTTAAACGACTATAACTATGTAATTTCGAATCTTCCAGTTCTGAAATTGCGACTTGCATTAGCCCTCTGTGTCCTCTTTCCAATGCCACTAGTTTGATTGAAATTAGATTCTGCAAGAAAGAGTTAGGCACAATCTCCCAAGATGACCTGATTATATATCTTTTTAGAAGAGAGAACGTGTATGCAATGCCACGTGTCACTGTTTTGACTTTTGGATCTGAAAAATATAAACAGGAAACTACAGTTCGTCCTCTTTCTATAAATTCTTACTAAATGTCAATCTAATGCTCAGAGAGATAGTTATGATGATTTTCCCAAGGTGAGTTGTTTAGAATGTAATTCAGGGGTCTGCAAAAAGCCTAACTTGTTCAGACTATATCTCTGAAACTATAGCGAGACAGGATCTGGAATTTAGAGCCAAGTTTCAGACCGATTTCTTCTTAAACGGGTTTTTGTTTTAGCTTCTGAAACTTCGTAGGAAAAGAGTTATAACGAAAATCCCACACTGACATGTTTTAGTTGAAATTCTAGAGCTTGCAGAAACCCTAACTTCCTCAAATAATATCTCCGAAAATTATAGCAAGACAAGATCTGAAATTTGGACTCGAGGTTCAGCGTGATCTTGTCTCAAATGGTTTTTTTTTTTCGCTTCTGAAACGTCGCAGAAACAACATTATAGCGAAAATGCCATGATGACCTGTTTAGAGTAGCGAAACCCTAGAATCCAAAGCTCTGATACCAAATGTTATGAAACCAGCTCACAAAAGGATAGAAAAGATAGATCAACGCCTTAGAAATAAGCCTCTTCGAGGGGGCAACCTCCTTTACATTACACAAATGAATAATTCTTGGATGATACAAATGACAAGACCTCCTTTCTATATATGGGAGTCTAAGGGGTCATAATATAATCAGAGCCGACATAATAATAATAATGTAAGGGCACAATAATAATAATAGTGGGCTTTTATGGGGCACAATAATAACAATATGGGGATTACATGGGTACAACAATATAATAAGGGGGTTGTACTAATAACAATAAGGGGTTACACTAGTAGTATAGGGGCCTAACATGCATCCAAAGGTGAATGAAATGTTGCACAAGATAAGGAGCCAATCCTCCTCAAATGCCCACAACTTTGCCAAATTGCAGCCCACCTCTTAATCCGTGACCTCCTCAAAAATTAGACTTTGAAAGGGGTTGAGAGGTCCTATAAAATAATGTTAGAGTTTGTGTGATCCTTCCTTGATGCTATTATCACCAACACTCTACCTATGGGCTACAAGAGCAAGAAACAAATTAGTGTAGAGAGAATATGGAAACAACTAAATAAAACATAAATAATAGACAATAAACCAAATAAAGTGATGGGAATGAACCCCGTCATTTTGTTTAGCTTGGAAAAGCTCTCAAATAGCCAATATGAATCAATGAAGCACTATTTAAAAGATTCATTTTTTAAAATTGATTACATGCATACAAACTATGTCCACACAAATCCATGCAAGACACTTTTTCGTAAGATAAACTATGAAAATCCAAAGAACAAATGGGAGTTCGTTTGAAGGTGTTTTAAGAGTGGGTTGATCTCCCAAAGCTTTCCCCTCACGATTGATCTAAAAATAATTCTTCTACAATAATCAAGTCACACATTAGTCCATATAGATTTAGATAAACAAACAATAAATTGAAACTGCTAGAAATTTGTTTGAAAATATACTAGAACTTTCAACATCTAGAGTCTACTTTCAAATAAAGTTATAATACAAGATAGCTTTGTGCTAGAAATTTCACAAGAATAAATGGAAAATGAAGTAACTTAAAGCATAGAAAATATTATACCAGTAGCTCACAATGCACCATGCTCCAAAGGAAAAACACCCATGAATGGACCCCCAAAGTTTTTTTATTGAAATTCTCGAAAAGTATATAAAGTAGCAGCGCTTCTGCAAGCACAATAACTAGCAAACAATGGATACTCAAGTGAAAGCACAAAACCATTATTATATAGAAGCTTGGGATCCAATCCCAAGGTAAATGGTGACAATCCGAAAGCACCTTCATGCAAATTCGAATTTCCCAAGTGGCATCAAGAATCACTTAAGCAAACTTGAATTCCATGATGAAATAACAAGTGTATATGGGTGAGAACCAATTTTGGGATAATTTCACATAAAAATATCTGCCAAAGATTCTCCCAAATCCTCCCAAATGTGCATTAACTTCACAAATTCAAATTTCCCAGTCAAAAGTTGTTGCATTTATGTCGAGAATTCGATTTCCTTGAGTGGGTCATGTATTTATGATGCAAAGTGCCAAATCATCCTCCAACTTGTCCTTTGACTCATTCCTTTGACTTGAGATAATTTCCAAGTTTTTTTCATGTCATTTTGTCACATGGAACAAGTTATTTCTCTCCATTTAATTTAAATATGGTTTAATTAATTGCCATATTTCCCACTAAACTTAGGAAAAGTGGCTTTTGGGGGTCTAGAACACATTTTTAACCCCTCAATGTGTGACATAGTAGAAATTTGAGGGTGAGAGGTGTAATTTTTATTACTCATACCCCATACAACTTATCTAGACATCACTTAGTACATTTCATATACAAATTTTATTTCACTTTCCGCCCTGCGAGAAATTTTAAAAATTTAAAAATAACCCCCTAGACCTAATCAAATTCCACGAATTTTTTGTTTGTGATCTAGTATGGTAATATAAAACGACCCTAAACACTGGGAATCACCCAAGGCCTCACCATTAAGGCGTACTCTGACTTTGGGGTTATGCTTGGAGGAAAAAACTCAATTAATTATTAAGTGCTCGTAAGGAGATAATAATTAACCAAGTGAAAAAAACCTCCCAGAGTAATGCTCACTTGATGATAAGGTCCCATGCCACCAGACTTGTTAACATGAACAATTGTCAAACAAGGCTGCATTATCCTAGAGTAATATCACGAGAGGAATGACTTGTACGAGGAGGAACAACACAGTTTTTTTAGCAGATTGGGCCGCATATTTAGGCTAACGTGGTGTTTCAAGAAGCCCTAATCAGACGTTTGAAACCTCAGTGACATATACATGGCGTGGAGTATTAGTGGAAAAAGAAAGCCATCCTAGAGTTATGCTGTTTTGTTCTTCCAAGTTGATGTATTGTTAGGTGATTATGTCTACATTGAATAGTGTAGGAGTAGCATAAGATCAACTTTTTTGGAGGACTGTAGTGGCTTGCTTCAAGCCCTAAGTGCAGAGGACAAAAGGGAAGATTTGCCTCTCTTAGTGGGTAGTCTTGTGAGACCATCAAAATTGACTCTTTGAGAAGCAAAGGAGCAGTCAAGTGATAAGAGGGCAGACTCCACGCCCTAAGATCTATCAGCTATGGAGCAATAGAGAGGAAGCTAGTGGGCAGATGTGAAGACCCTATGTGTTGGAATATTTGAAGGAAGAAAGAGCTTTTAAAGGGCAGATTATGTTGGACCAAAGTTCAGTGATGATCCAAGATCTTTTGCTTATAGATGCGTTAAAGAATTACATGCATAAATTGTAGCTTAACATAGAAAACTTAATGTGCAAATGAGAGAAGAGGAGAAACACATAAAGCATGAAAGAAGACAACAAGACTTGATAACGGAGTTCGTCCAACTTGGACTACGTCTCCAGGCCCTGCTCGATCAATGGGGAGGCCTTCATTCATTAAGTGGTAGTAGAAAGAAGAGTACAAGCATCAGTTACAAAAAAAGAGCTTTATACCTCCATATTGAAAAATGGACAAAAAATGTAGAACTCTGATGGACAAATGGACAGTGCCATTGCGTTCGTGGCGTGGAGAAGTGCTGAAGTCATATGAAATTTGTCAAAATATGACAAAGTGAAATTTCGCCCCTCCATCAAAATTCTGCCTCGAACTGCGTGCACTACATTCCTTTGCCTGAGCACACTGAAAACTGTGTTTTAAATAAAAAGTGCCAGCAGATTCTTCAACGAATTCGTTGTAGGGCAGTTTGTTGGGGATCCGATTAATATGGAGGAGGTTGGGCGGTCAAATCCTGCCTCCTTCATTTTACATATACAAGTTATTTTTTTATACACAATCCAACGTATTTTTTTTTAAATTAACATTTAATGGTTGGGTCGGGCCCGCCTTGGGCAGCTTGCCAACCATACCTCCGATGGCTCCATGATGGTGGTTGAGGTTTGTTGTGGGTTGGGTCCGTGCCCCAAGGGCCAGCCCACCACCCACTACGTTTAATGTCATTGGGAGTTCCGTGGTGTGGGGTGGCGAGGTCATGGCCGTCCACCCCCATCCCCATTGTGTGATGACAATTTTGTAGGAGGGGCCAGGGGTCGTGGCCCACCCCTCCACTATTATTTTGGTTGTATGCGGATGGAGTTGGGGTGGCGAGGTTGGTGGCCCGCCACCCCCCTTTTTTATATAATTTTTGTTTTTTTTTTTAAAACAAATTGTACAATTTTTGAAATTCAGTTTTTGACCGAAGGAGTATTTTTAATGAGGCCACTATTTTTCCTGGAATCTGGCTGGAGTTGGCAGGATTCTGTCTGCCGAAAAATTCCAAATTGCACCTTCATTAATCCTGCCCAGTCATTAAAAGTCAACCCAACTTTGACTGCCTCTATCTCCTTCATCCGGACTCAGATTAGAGTGTCATTCACACCGTTGGAATCAGGGCGACGAGCACTTCGATCTGATGTCAAGTTCATCGCCTTTCCACCACTTTGAATTTTGAGATTTTTCCATGCCACTGGTGTCTGGAGATCCACCTGGATCAATCCTCCCTACTGAGGATCTTTTGGACCCCAAAAGCATTTACACTTAGCACACTGTTTATGTCCTTTCAAACCACACTTTCAATCACCTGCACGCAAAACTAGTACATTTTTCTTTTGCAATCATGCACACCACACATGACTTAATAACCCTTCCTTGCCAAGAGTTTATAGCACACACTCCTTGGCCAAGGATTACATAAAAAGTAATCAATACCTCAACGACTAATAAAGAAAGGCCAAAATATCATCGTTGCATTTTTAAGTGATAGGAAACACACCATCATTTTTACATTTACTTGCAACGTATGATTTACAATGGTGGCCATAGCTAGCTACTACCTTATAAAAACCAACTTAATAAAGTAGACCACCGTGAATGGGGTGGATTTCATTTGTTGAACATGTTCACCTTTTGCCTCCTCCAGCTGTATTGGAGTTTTCTCCCATTTGCTTTATGGCGTATCCGAGTCCTGCATGATGCGGAAATTCCTCGACTTCAATGGGGTTTACAATGCCTTGGCCTTTGATGTCGAGGCCATTTCCCTGATACCCCATCTTCTTCAATAGTTTGGATCCAATCCCTGTAGTATGTTTTTCAAAAGTAGTGAATTCATCATCATGAAAATTATATGAAATCAAGGAATCACTTTTTACCTTCGGATAGCAATATTGCAACTTTTCCAAGGCCTCATCCTTGGCTTGCAATTGTCGTAGTAATCTTTGTTTTTCTTCCCTTGCCTCCTGTAGAAGCCTCCTTAGCTCAGTATTCTCTGCTTGGATGCGGAGGTTGATCTCCTCAAGTTCTTGGTGTCCTGCTGCGGGGAGTGCCCTTTTTGTTGTGTTTGTTGAAATCCTTGATTCATGGCCAGAATTATACCCCAAATCTATGGGTCCTCCTGTTGTAATCCCAAGGACTGCAAACTTCATTTCATTTATGGAATCAGACCCCAGGTCAATGGGCCTACCTCGTGCAAATCCTGCAGTTGCAACCTTCTCATATTCCTCTGACTCAAATCTTGGTTTTGTTTCACAGTGGTGACGACCTTCTGCTTCCCCTTTTTGTCATTCCTTTCAGGTCTCAGCTCAGGGTGCAACTTCCAACAATTTTCTTCATCATGCCCCTCTTTCTCACAATGTGTACAAGAGGGCTTTGCTCCCCTTCTCTTGGCTGTTGTAGCTCTCTTTGGGTGGTCATCCCATTTAGGTGTCCCCTTGTTTTCCAGATGAATGGCCTTTACACTAGTCGAGTCAATGGTAGTAGGTTCAAACAATAATAATGAATGTCTAATGTAACTATGTAATGATCCAATATACTTAGTTACTACTTCAGGTGAGTCAAGTGCAATGCCCAAATTAAGTGCTTCTTTTCTAAACTCCTCGGTAAAGCTTTGAACATCTTGACCTCTTCCTTGCCTTAAGTATTACCAATCCATTAAGGCCTTTTGCTTATAACCCAAGGGATAAAATTGTTCCTTTAATGCCAAAATGAAACTAGGCCATGAGGAAAGAAAATTACCACTCTTACTGCTTCACAATTTGCTCTCCCACTAGACGAGAGTGGTACCACTCAGTCAAAGAGAGGCCAACTAAATCTTTGCCTCATCCTCTTCGATCTGCTGAATCATGTAGTAGATATCAATCTGCCTAATCCAACTATTAAACTTTTTTGCATTACTTTCACCGTTATACATGAGAAGATCAAATTTGACATCTAATTTAAAGAAAGGTTTCTTAGTTGCACCCCTTGAATTTATATGATGATGATGATGAGAGGAAGAAGAAATTTCACTCGTGGAAGGAGAAGGAGGGGGTTCTTCTTCACCATTTCCATGTACTAAACCTTGTTCTTCTGCCTTTTTCCCTTCTTCTTTCTCTAGTCTTAAAAGAAACTAGCCTACATTTTCTACCATTGTATAGAAGGTTTTGCGGAAATTGAGCTCCTCTTCATCTGCCATGTTTCTCCTTCGATGTGCGTGCCTGCTTCGGGATCGAAAGACTTTAGTTTCTCTTCACCTCTTTAGAGCCTGTTCCTTGTTAGCATACAAACATGCAATTCACATCTAAAAAGACCAGCTCTGATACCACTTGATCCAAGATCTTTTGCTTATAGATGTGTTAAAGAATTACATGCATATATTGTAGCTTAACATAGAAAACTTAATGTGCACATGAGAGAAGAGGAGAAACACATAAAGCATGAAAGAAGACAACAAGGCTTGATAAAGGAGTTCGTCTAACTTGGACTATGTCTTCGGGCCCTGCTCGATCAATGGGGAGGCCTTCATTCATTAAGTGACAGTAGAAAGTATAGTACAAGCATCAGTTACAAAAAAAAGGAGTTTTATAGTTCCATATTGAAAAATGGACAAAAAATGTAGAACTCTGATGGACAAATGGACAGTGCCATTGCGTTCGTGGCATTGAGAAGTGCTGAAACCATATAAAATTTGTCAAAATCTGACAAAGTGAAGTTTCGCCCTTCCTGCAAAATTTTGCCTCGAACTGCATGCACTACCTTCCTCTGCCTGAGTGCACTGAAAACTGCGTTTTAAATAAAAAAGTGTCAGAGGATTCTTCAACGAATTCGTTGTAGGGCAGTTGGTTGGGGATCTGATTAATATGGAGGAGGTTGGGCGGTCAAACATCGCCTCCTTCGTTTTACATATACAAATTCCTTTTTTTTATACATAATCCAATGTATTTTCTTTTTTTAAATTAACATTTAATGGTTGGGTCGGGACTGCCTTGGGTGGCCCGCCCACCGTACCTTTGCTGGATCCATGCTGGTGGTTGAGTTTTGTTGTGGGTTGGGTTTGTGTCTCAAGGGTCAGCCCACCACCCACTACGTTTAATGTCGTTGGGAGTTCCGTGGTGTGGGGTGGTGGGGTCATGGCTGTCCACCCCCATCCCCATTGTGTGATGACAGTTCCGTGGGAGGGGCTAGGGACCGTGGCCCGCCCCTTCACTATTATTTTGGTTGTATGTGGATGGAGTTGGAGTGGTGGGTTGGTGGCCCACCACCCCCCTATTTTTATATAATTTTTGTTTTTTTTTAAAACAAATTGTACAATTTTGGAAATTCAGTTTTTGACCGAATGAGTCTTTTTAATGAGGCATGTTTTTTCCCAGAATCTGGTCGGAGTTGGCCAGATTCCATCTGCCGAAAAATGCCAAATTGTGTCTTCATTAATCCTGCCCAGTCATCAAAAGTCAACCCAACTTTGACTGCCTCTATCTCCTTCATCCGGACTCAGATTGGAGTGTCATTCGCACTGTTGGAATTAGGGTGATGAGCACTTCGATTTGATGTCAAGTTCATCACCTTTCCATCACTTTGAATTTTGAGCTTTTTCCATGCCACTGGTGTCTGGAGATCCACCTAGATCAATCCTCCCTACTGAGGAGCTTTTGGACCCCAAAAGCATTTACACTTAGCACACTGTTTGTGTCCTTTCAACCCACACTTTCAATCATCTGCACACAAAACTAGTAGATTTGTATTTTGCAATCATGCACACCACATATGACTTAACAACCATTCCTTGCCAAGAGTTTATAGCACACACTCCTTGGCCAAGGATTACATAAAAAGTAATCAATAGCTCAACTACTAATAAAGAAAGGGCAAAATATCATCGTTGCATTTTGAAGTGATAGGAAACACACCATCATTTTTACATTTACTTGCAACGTATGATTTAAAATGGCGGGCATAACAAGCTATTACCTTAGAAAAACCAACTTATAAAGTAGACCACTGTGAATGGGGTGGATTCATTTGTTGAACATGTTCACCTTTCGGCTCCTCCAACGATGTTTCCAGAGCATGGAGCATCGGACATGTGGTTTGTTGGTGTCCCTCTTTGTTGTAATGGCTACAACGATTCTTTTTCCTCCAAACTTTCGGGGTTGCCTTGGGGCGCTTTCCCCTGGTGTTCCTCCAATAAGTGTTTATGGGGCCCTCGCTATCGCTGGACTGTGAGGAGGGAATTTCATCGTCTATCGTTTCCTGGTTACTAGTTGTATTGGAGTTTTCTCCCATTTGCTTTATGGTGTATCCGAGTCCTGCATGATGCAGCAATTTCTCGACTTCGATGGGGTTTATGATGCCTTGGCCTTTGATGTCGAGGCCCTTTCCCTGATACCCCATATTCTTCAATAGTTTGGATCCAATCCTTGTAGTATGTTTTTCAAAAGCAGCGAATTCATCACCATTAAAATTATATGAAATCGAGGAATCACTTTTTACCTTCGGATAGTGATGCTGCAACTTTTCCAAGGCCTCATCCTTGGCTTGCAATTGTCGTAGTAATCTTTGTTTTTCTTCCCTTGCCTCCTATAGAAGCCTCCTTAGCTCAGTATTCTCTGCTTGGATGAAGAGGTTGATCTCCTCAAGTTCTTGGAGTCCTGCTGTGGGGAGTGCCCTTTTCATTATGTCTGTTGAAATCCTTGATTCATGGTCGGAATCAGACCCCAAATCTATGGGTCCTCCTGCTGCGATCCCAAGGGCTGCAAACTTCGTTTCATCGCCGGAATCAGACCCCAAGTCAATGGGCCTACCTCGTGAAAATCCTGCAGCTGCGACCTTCTCATCTTCCTTTGACTCAGAATCTTGGTTTTGTTGCACGGTGGTGACAACCTTCTGCTTCCCCTTTCTGTCATTCCTTTCAGGTCTCAGCTCAGGGTGCAACTTCCAACAATTTTCTTCATCATTCCCCTCTTTCTCATAATGTGTAGAAGAGGGCTTTGCTCCCCTTCTCTTGGCTTCTGCGGCTCTCTTTGGGTGGTCATCCCATTCAGGTGTCCCCCTTTTTTCCAGATGAATGGCCTTTACACTAGCCGAGTCAATAGTAGTAGGTTCAAACAATAATAATGAATGTATAATGTAACTATGTAACAATCCAATACACTTAGTTACTACTTCAGGTGAGTCAAGTGCAATGCCCAAATTAAGTGCTTGTTTTCTAAACTCCTCGGTAAATCTTTAAACATCCTGAGCTCTGCCTTGCCTTAAATATTTCCAATCCATTAAGGCTTTTTGCTTATAACCCAAGGGATAAAATTGTTCCTTTAATGCCGAAATGAAACTAGGCCATGAGGAAAGAAAATTACCACTCTTACTGCTTCGCAATTTGCTCTCCCACCAGACGAGAGTGGTGCCACTCAGTCGAAGAGAGGCCAAATGAATCTTTGCCTCATCCTCTTCGATCTGCTGAATCCTGCAGTAGATCTCAATCTACCTAATCCAGTTATTAAGCTTTTCTACATTACTTTCACCATTATACATGGGAAGATCAAATTTGACATCTAATTTAAAGAAAGGTTTCTTAGATGCACCCCTTGAATTTCTATGATGATGACGATGAGAGGAAGAAGAACTTTCACTCGTGGAAGGAGAAGGAGGGGGTTCTTCTTTACCATTTCCATGTATTGAACCTTGTTCTTCTGCCTTTTTCCCTTCTTCTTTCTCCATTCTTGAAAACAATTAGCCTACATTTTCTGCCATTGTATAAAAAGTTTTGCGGAAATTGAGCTCCTCTTCATAACGAGCCTCTTCATCTGCCATGTTTCTCCTTTGATGTGCACTCCCCACTTTGGGATCGAAAGACTTTAGTTACCCTTCGCCTCTTCGGAGCTTGTTTCTTATTAGCATACAAACATGCAATTCACATCTAAAAAGACCTGCTCTGATACCACTTGATCCAAGATCTTTTGCTTATAGATGTGTTAAAGAATTACATGCATAAATTGTAGCTTAACATAGAAAGCTTAATGTGCACATGAGAGAAGAGGAGAAACACATAAAGCATGAAACAAGACAACAAGACTTGATAACAGAGTTCGTCTGACTTGGACTACGTCTTCAAGCCCTGCTCGATCAATGGGGAGGCCTTCATTCATTAAGTGGTAGTGAAAAGCAGAGTACAAGCATCGGCTACAAAAAAAAGGAGTTTTATACCTCCATACTGAAAAATGGCCGAAAAATGTAGAACTCTGCTAGATAAATGGACAAGGCCATTGCGTTCGTGGCATCAAGAAGTGTTGAAACCATATAGAATTTGTCAAAATATGACAAAGTGAAATTTTGCCCCTCCTGCAAAATTCTACCTCGAACTGCGTGCACTACCTTCCTTTGCTTGAGCGCACTGAAAAATGTGTTTTAAATAAAAAATTTCTGGTGAATTCTTCAACAAATTCATTGTAGGGTAGTTGGTTGGGGATCCAATTAATATGGAGGAGGTCGGGCGGTCAAACCTCGCCTCCTTCGTTTTACATATACAAATTCTTTTTTTATACATAATCTAACATATATATATATATATATATTTTAAATTAACATTTAATGGTGGGGTCGGGCCCGCCTTGGGCGGCTCACCCATCGTACCTCCACTGGCTCCATGCTGGTGGTTGAGGTTTGTTGTGGGTTGGGTCCGTGCCCCAAGGGTCGGTCCACCACCCACTACGCTTAATGTTGTTGGGAGTTTTGTGGTGTGGGGTGGCGGGGTCATCTCCATCCACCCCCATCCCCATTGTGTGATGACAGTTCCATGGGAGGGGCCGGGGGTCATGGTCTGCCCATCCACTATTATTTTGGTTTTATGCGGATGGAGTTGGGGTGGCGGAGTTGGTGGCCCGCCACCCCCCTTTTTTATATAATTTATGTTTTTTTTTAAAACAAATTGTACAATTTTGGAAATTTGGTTTTTGACTGAAGGAGTCTTTTTAATGAGGTCACGATTTTTCCCGAAATCTGGCTGGAGTTGGTTGGATTCTGTCTGTCGGAAAATGCCAAATTACACCTTCATTAATCCTACCTAGTCATCAAAAGTCAACCCAACTTTGACTGCCTCTATCTCCTTCATCCGGACTCAGATTGGAGTGTCGTTCACACTGTTGGAATTAGGGTGATGAGCACTTCAATCTGATGTCAAGTTCATCACCTTTCCACCACTTTGAATTTTGAGCTTTTTCCATGCCATTGGTGTCTGGAGATCCACCTGGATCAATGACCTAAATGAGTTGTGATCATTGCTAGTGGAAAATTTCCAGCTGCATAAGAAAGGAAAAGGACAGCCAGATGTGTTCAAGGTATGTGGACTGAAACGGGTTGTGGAGCACTACATTTGCAAGTAGGTCGATTGTGCTTTGTTCACAGTAGATCGGTCATCATAATTGTTGATACCAAGCCTTAAATTGTTGTTTTGTATCAGGGTTGATTGCAAGGGCCATTATCAAGGGTATATTGTCTTGTATCGAGGGAGCCCTAAGATTATTGTATTAAAGATTTGTAATATAAAAAAGTTGGGATGAAAAAATTGCCTTGTGTACTAGTTGATTCAATGTTATTGTTATTTTGCTATGCAAAGTAGAAGCGTTATGGCATTTGAGTGTGTTTGTGATCGTGATTTTAGACTCAAACCAAATTCTTGAGTGCCATGGAAAATAAACATTCCTCTTCCCAAAATCTTCCTCTCATTCTACAACTTTATCCACCAAAGAGTCAAATGTAATGGACTATAGTTGGTTACTAGCTTGCAAGGATTCCAGATAGTGGGAGTATGTAGTGTAGAGGGCTTTGATGAAGGCCATGAGAGGAATGTCTACACTCTAGTGGCATCTATGTCATGCATGATGGCTTTGATCCCATAAGTTAGAGCCAAGGGATCATCATCTTTTAACTCAAGGTTGCATATTTTGACCATTAGTTGTATAAGCTCCATTTTTTAGTGTGAGTCATAAATATGTTTCAACTTCTTTGAAGCACCATAATAATTTGTAATGGAAATTATAGGATGGACCACCTATTCACTTACTGATCTAGTGATCAAAGCATAGGATTTATTGTTTTTATTCTTCCATATGGCTAGCTCTTCATATCAAGTAGGCTTAGTAGGTGTGTTGTCGTCCTCTCCTTTTCTAGTGGAAACTTCTCCTTCACTCATTCCATTCGACAAATAGTTAAAGATGAGAGTGTGTTGGATCTTTCTGGACCACTCTCGATAATTCTCCTTGCTATTTAGCACCATGCCAACAATGGAGATGAGGAAATGCATCTTCAAATAGAAAAAGGTCTTCGAAAAAATATAATATATCTCTACAAACATCAAGGAACCCCACTCACATTTTGAATTCTTATTTGGGAGGTTCTTGATGACCAAAAAATGGATGATTCTAATGCTTCCTGCTCAACAAATAGTGATTTTAAATCCCTCGTGGATTATGAGGATCTTGGAAATTGAAACTTTGGGCAAAATAATCATTCTTTAAATACCACCAAGGTCATGAACTCAAAGAATATTGAGAAAATTGTTGAAAATAGAATATGTTTCAATCCTATTTGTCTCTCAAAAAATTATAAAATAGTACAATGGGTAGAGTTTAAACATTCTAAGATTGATAAAAATGCAAACACAAATGTTACCAATTTCCAAAGGTGAAGCTTTTTCACAATTACCTAGGTAGAGAAGGATGCTCTGCCTTGAGTGGTAGCAATAATAAAGACTACACCACATGAGGGTTTGGATCCCTGCTATTAGTGCCACAAATAAATACCAATCCCTTTGTCATAAGATTATTTTGGAATCAAAAGGGTTGCACATTTTAGTACTACACCAACGAGGGTAAGTGAGAGTTGTTTCTAGGAACCATGACTTTCCTCTATTGTGCCTCAACTATTATCTTATCGTTGTGGTTGAAGGCATTTGCAACAGACGTAGTGCTATTTTTGGCTCTGTGTATTCAAGGGTTGTGGTTTCTTCAATCAGGGCTCTCACTACATGTTGAGTGCTTCAAGCATGAGAACAAGATTGAGCATTTTTCCAAATTGTGGAGAAGGAAAACCATACATGCATGAGTCATACTAGGTAACCTAGAGGAAAAGAAAAATGGAATGAGGGAAATAACATGCATGTGTTAACATCATAATCCTAAAGTTTAATTAGTTATTTAGTTAGATCATTTTCCGACATTAATAAAGTTATTCTAGACTATATTTTTTCTAGAATAATAAATTTAATTGTAGAAGTGTTTTATTCCATACAAGATAGATAATCCTTGTCACAACCTTGTCGTAGTGATCATCCTTGAATTATTGATAAGGACACATAGCATGTTGAATTAAGGCTAGAGATGCTATATATAGGCTATGCCTCTCACCCCTTATGTAATGATTTTTTTGGATCAATAAAATTATGTGCTTGAGGACACCTTTTCTATATTTAGCATGGTATTAGAGCCATAGTAAAGAAATTTTGGCATGATGAGAGTATTGTACTGAGGAGAACACCATGATGGATCAATGAAGAAGCAAACTCCAATGCATCATCTTGGTTTTTTCATTAACAAAAGAATTTCGGTTATGGAGGTACTTTATTGATTCAAGGATATTGTTTTGAAGTTATGAAATAAGATTTGTAATCTACATCTACAATTTTTTTAAATATTCAAAAGAATTTAAAAAGGAAAGGAAAGAGAGAAAAAAGACGAAGATGTAAAAATTGCTTAGATCTTATAAATCTGGTAATTATTAAATTTTGTCCGAGTGTCCGGCTACAGTAGTGGTCTCAAAGCCTGGTATCCACTTTTTATTTTTTAATTTGTTTTCTCTGTCACTGCTCTAAACTCTCCCACTGTCTCACATAGTGAAATGCACATCGTTAGAGGACCTCTCTTCACCTTTTCCACGAGAACCAATTATCACGTCCACATAAATATGTATTTTCTCTTACATCATGGATCCACGAATAATGGAGGATTGGGTTAATTTTTTGTATAATTCATTTCTGGACACCATTCTCGTGAACGAGTCCAAGTTGGAGGCTTTGCTTTGAAGCGAAATCCATAGTGTATTCTGTGACTCCTTGCATAATAACCTTTCATATCTGTTTTTTCTTAATCCTCTATGATCCCTAGAATATTTCGGGAATCTGCAATCCACTTAAGCTCACTGTGATTGGAGAGTAGCCTGGACATGTTTGTTTGTAACACTGTTTAAAGAAGACCAGTTGGCAAAGGGTATCAAAAGCAGCAACACGTTTTGGTTGAGTGAGCAAGCCTCAGATGATCCAACAACAATAGTTTTCTGATCTGTAACATCGTATCCTTGAAAGAGTTCAACAAAAATTTTGAGCAAAGAAGAAAAGGATTGCAAATTTACATGACTCCAAGGGCTTGTAGGGATTAAAAAATATTTCTATCAGTGAAAACTCAAATCTATCCAGCTTTCACAAGCCTCTTCTCCTGAAAAAACTCATCAACATTATCATTTCCCCTATCCATTTCCTTCCTTGCTATTTCATATCCGGCAAAGTTCATTGTCCAAAGGTGCAATCCAAAAGAAACAAAGTACACCTCGCTTGAAAAGACCAAGTGGGCCATGTAGTTTCAAAATAGTAAAGGCGATAACAATCATTGGCGTTGGCACACCAGGAGGCGTTGCCATCATTATTGTCCTCATGACATCGAAGGAAGTGGTGACCAGTGACCACCACTGCGACACCACAAGAAAGAGCTCCAAAAACAAGAGTTTCCCAGGGTTCCAATTCATGATTCGCAAACTACTGGGCAACCTTTTTAGCTTCACCATATAGTCCCATTCCCGCCACATAGCATGGAACTTCACGCAAAGTGTTTCTCCAGTCCCACAAATAAAACCTTTTAGCCCCTATTGCTCCCACATACTAACATACTAATAATCGTAGCTTCAACATTCTCAAATAAGGAGTATAATTTTTATTTTTTTTAATATCTTGATTGAAACAATTTTCTTGTAATATTTTGATTGAAACAATTTTCATTCAGTTTTCGAACTGAGTTGGTATAGATGCGCTGATTGATTGGGCACTCAAGGTCATCGATCGTGTTCAAAGTTAAACAAATTGCTCCGGTATACAAGATTGTCATTTCATCAAATTTTCGAAGTTTGGCCCACATTGAAAAATTGCAATATCAAATTCAAGCATTGATAAGAGTGAGTGAAGTACTTTTTTTTTCATGAGGCAATAAGAGGGGCATTTGCTTTGCGTGTATTGTTGAGGGGCATTTGCTTTGTGTGTATTATTTCGTGTGTATTATAGTTTTCAATTTCTTGATCGTAAGTATTTGATAAATAATTTACCATGCCAAAACTAGTCAATTTATGTGTAAAATTAGAAAAATTGAAAGGAGACAAGAATTACATGACTTGACATCATTATATGTAAAATAACTTAGTCTTGAATTATTTGTAGAAAGATACTTGTAATGGAGACAAAGCTCTAATTAAACCCACTAATGCTAGAGAATTGGCAAAATGAGAAGCAAGAGATGAGAGCACTCGCACTCTTATGAGTTGTATATTCGTATTGAAAATATTTATAATACTTGGACTGCATGGACAACTTTTAAAATGATGTTTGATACTCAATCTGAAGCAAAAATGGTTGAAGTTCATACTAAGTTGCTGAATCAAAATATGGTTGAAGGGGAGATGTTTTGGAAAACATATATTGTTTAAAAAATATTTGGCAAGAACTCTTGAAATTTGGTTTCAAAGATATGGAAGAAATTTTAATGACCACAATTTTGATGAATGGCTTGCCACCCTCCAATAACCATTTTCTATAAACATTAATTTTTTTTTGATAGATCGGTGAATCAAACTTTTGATTGACTTGGCAATTTGTTGGTCCAACAAGATAAGACCTTTGGTAAAAATAAGAAATCAAGGGAAGATCCTCTCTTTACCAACTCAAGGAAAGGAGAAACCTCTAGAGGGAGAGGCTCATCCAATGAAAATACAAGAGGAAGAAGTACTTATAATGAAACTACTAGAGGAAGAAGCTCATATAATACAAGAGGAAGAGGTAATTATAATGAAAGTATAAGAGGAAGAGTTGGTCCAGTGACAATTATAGAGGAAGAGGAAAAAGTCATGACTTTGTCAATGGTGGTGGAAGAATCCATGGAAAAGGAAGAAATAATCAAAATCAACAATGCTTTAGGAGATCTCATTTTTTTTTAAATGTGAAGAAATAACTCAACCTAAATGCAAAGGATGTCTTTGCATTGGACATGTGGCAGAAGACTATATAACAAGAAATGAGAATTTTCCAAAGAATAAACAATATTTCAAACAACATTTTAAGTCTAATGCTTCATCATGAACTCAATATGTTGAAAAAGAAGAATATTAAGGGGTTAAGCATAAAGTCTTGGGCAGAAGTAGTTTATAAACCAATTTATCTAAGGAATCGTTCTCCTACATTAACCTTAGATGGAATTGCTCCATATGAAGCTTGGTATGGTAGTAAGCCTTCAGTGAATCATATTCAATTTTTTGGCTCCACTTGATATGCCTTAGTTCTTAAGGAAAAATGGAATAAGCTAGAAAACTGCAGTATGAAATGCATTCTTCTTGGCTATTTAGATAAAAAGAAGGATATAGGTTGTTATCTAATGTGAAGTTTATTGTTAGTTGGGATGTTTCCTTTGATGAGACAAAAAGTTAAATAATACAAAAGCTTGATAATCTTCTTAGCCACTTAAAAAAGAAGTAGATAAATAATTTCCTTAAAGAAAAACAAATTGGATTCGAAAAGAATTAGGACCAAGTACGAATATTCACAAGTTCTATAAAAACAATCCAGATCATGATTCTTCAACATAGGACAAATCCATCGTAGTAACTTCACCATAGGGACACATAGCAGACCAAAATGGTTTACCAAATTACTAAAAGATGTTGATGAATATGAACAAAATAAAATAGGGACAAGAAGTTCAAATCAATCAAATTTTGCCTTAGTCACTCATGATTCCATTGAATTGACAACTTTTGCAGAAGCAGTGAAGCATAAGGAATGGAAACAATCCATGGTGGATTACTATGACTCAATCATTGCAAATCGAACATGGAAATTCGTTGATTTCCCAACAAGTATTAAACCCATCGAATGCAAATGGGTTTATCGAATTAGGTATAAAGAAAATGGTATAGACAATTGTAAAGAAAGACTTGTGGCTAAAGGATTTTCTTAAAAGAAGGGGATTGATAATGAAGAAATATTTGTCCCAGCGACAAAATGGAACACAATAATAATAGTGATAAATTTGGTTGTCCAGTATGTTGGACACTTCATCAAATGGATGTGAAAAGTGTGGTGATTTGAAAGAAGAAGTCTATATGAATCAACCCCTAGGATTTGAAGTTGAAGAGTGGAAGCATAAAATTTTTAAACTCACCAAAGATTTATATGGCTTGAAACATGCACGCAAAGAAGGGTATGCCAAAATGGATAAATATCTCAAGCATGTTGGTTTTCATCGCATGGAGTCTAATGATACTCTTTAATTCAAGATGAAAGGTCAAAACTTGTTAATCATTGTTTTTTATGTTTATGACTTAATCAATACATGCAATCATGAATATCACATTAATCATGTGCAACAAGAACTTCAAAAGGGATTCAAAATGATAGACTTTAGGCCACTTTTGTATCATCTTGGAGTAGAAGTTTCACAAACAACATCATCAAACATTTTTTATTCAAGCAAAGTATGCTATATAATTTTTGAAGAATTATGAAATGATAGACTGACTGTAAACCCTATCTTATTCATATGGATAAAAACCTCAAACTTTCAAAATTTGAATGGGGGAATTAGTGAACAATATAATTTATAGATACTTGATTGGAAGCATGTTGATGATGTTGGACCCATCAACATTCATGGGATCTCCCCAATATGAATTCTCAACTAGACCTAACATTTTTTGGAGTAGGAATCCCGACAATGGGGTGTTAATGATCTGCCTTGGTTGTAAATATGCATATGGTGTACGGTATCTTTGGTGAGAAAATTTTGTGACCCTGTGAATATTCAAGTGCAATGCATGAACAGTTCCAACACTCGAAGGGAAAAGAGAGTGAGCCCCTTAGAATCTTGTAATAGTACGCAGTTTAAAAGGAACACACGAGCATAATGACATCACGAGCTAACATGCAGAATAGTCCACAAGTTAAGGTGACAAATTAATACAACAACATGCGATCAACAAGATTCGTACAAATGCAAATGAAATAGTTCATAAGCATGGCAGTAAGTTAAATAGCATACATTGCAAATAAAACAAGAATAGTCCTACTATATTCACAACATATGCATGAAAGTGTTTCAGCTTTGAGTTTTATTAAAAGTGAAAGTTCCAACCATACATACGCAATTGATGAACCACTAGCCCCAATAGTGGAATGTTAAATTTAGCAACAATTGCTCCTCCAAAGAAGTAAGCTTCCTCTACATTATGGAGAAGCCAAGGCTCTCACAAAACATCCAAGCTCTTCCTAAGCCTAAGCCTAGCCAAAACCCCCTTACATGATTTATGAGGTTCTATTTATAACAAGAGGGGGTGACGCTTCAACTCCCCTTTGTGACCTTTGGACTACCCTCATGACTCTTCAACTTCTTTATAAAATGACTCATTACATTACATTAGGACTCTTCATATTCCAATATTAACACTTGGAATTTCACTTACAACATAATTAAAAATAATATTACAATTTACACTTGTACCCATATAAGACAAAATAGGGTAGAGACAACTTAACAGCTTAACAAGACAAAACACTATGATGCTTGAGTTTTGGGAAACTCTAGCTCAAAAACTTTCACTTGATGATTCATAGTCAAATATTTGCTGCCAAGCTCGGTACTATGCAATGACATCCCCAAACTATGTAATGGTGTCTGGCTGGAAGCAGACTCTTGCCTCCATGGCATCTGGGTACAATGATTTGGAACCAGTTTCAACCTCCTTCTGAAGCATGAGAAACATTATTCTAATTTGGATAGTACCACTGATGTGGTTCTGCATGTTCTATCTATTCAACTCCAAATATTCCTTGGTGGCAATCTATCTCAGTTGCTCCAAGTACTCTTCGATCTCTTGCTTGACTTGGTTCCTGGGTTTAGCTTCGGTGAGTGAACCAACTGATGGGATCTTGTGTGCATTCACCAAGACATCCAAACTATTGTATAACCATACATATGAGGCCTGAATACTACCAATGAAAGAGGCGATTTTCCTTGTTTTGAATCAACATTTGAACCTTCGCTTTCTCCAGCTCTTCTTGTGGCTTTATTTTATTTCCCAACTTAAGTGATGCCCCTTTGTATCGCATTTTCCATTCATGCACGGATGCAATGGAAGATTGTATATTCATGAGAGTTTTGACGAAGTCTTTTCTACGTTACTGCAAGCCATGCAAGAGGACAACTGCCTTATGTACGATAATGAGCTCCTCATAGAAGTCCCACATAGTCTCTCCAAGTGTTGATACTTCAAAAAGTATCATTGTTCTCATATCCTCCAAGTGGACTCACGCGAAAGATACATTCTGTGTTGCTGCATGGAGTTATTCTGCCTCTTGCCTGGTAGCCTGTAAATCCTGTGCCAATTTCTTATTCTCGGCCATCAAATACCGAGTGTTTGATCTTACTACACATGTAAAGGCCAAGTTGGATTTGTCAATGGAATTTGGATTCTTCCTGGTGGTCGACACTATCCCCCTTTCTCTAATGAATGAAATCGATGTGAGGCCATCTGTAAAAATCCTTTCTTTTTGTTTTCACAATCTTCTTATGTATTTCATCATATGACAGATTGTACAAGCCCATTACGAGATCATCATCAAGAGGAACAATTTCCCCTTCATCGGTTGTTGCTAACTCTATTGCTAGAGGTGGTCAGGATTGAACTGTGACCTGCGGTGTGCTTGGCATCAAGTCAACATCTTCATTTTGTGACTCCAATTCTACCTTCATTTCATCGATCTCAATCAATTCTTCAATTTGCTGAGAAAGCTCCTTGTCCTACATCTATTTTCTCTTCTTCTCTGTTGTTGGTCGGTTCTATTCATGCTCTTCAACTTGCTTCTATGTTGTTTCTATTGTTATTGCGCATTGCCTTTCTTCCTGCTTCTTCTTCTCTTCCTCCATTTTTCTCTGTTGTGTTTCTCTCTTCCTTTGTTCTTCTCTTTGCAACCTTTGTTTCCTCTTTGCCTCACTTTCTAAAGTTGCTTTCATAACAAAAGGATCTGATTTCATATTGCATCCTTTTTCCTTCCCCGGACTATAAGCTAATGACATCTGCACATGGGAAGGTTGCATACCTACATGGGATCCTGTGTAATCCCGAATATTGAACACTGATGTAAAATTGTTGATCCTCTAGATCTGCCTCAAGGCACTTTGCTGAAATAGCTTCATTCACTTTTTGCCATGATAGTGTTGACTCCTTTTCTATAAACAATTGAGTATCTGCATGCATTGTCAAGTCTATTGGTGTTTTCTCAACCGATTCCTAGTATTGCTTTCAGTGGTCTCTTTTGAAGCATCTCTCTTGGGTGCCATGGCAATAATTTCTGCTAGAGAGAAGTGCTCAAAAAATTTGGTACCTGTGGGATAGAAAAGGAACTCATGGCAAGCAAACATTAGCTTTTCCAAATCTACTTTCAAAGCATGATCAAATAGCAAACCAAGAAACTACTGAGAGAGATTGCACAATTTTCATCAACACGCAAGGGAGCGAACTACACATTGCACAGTCCTAGCAGCCAAGGGTGCAACCTAAGTCTTGAGACTGCACAATGCACAATTAAGCCTGAGCAGTGACTGGGAGAGACTGTGCATTACGTAGTCTCAGTGGCCAAGGGTAGCAGATTGAGCCCCGAAACTACACAACGCTCAATTGGTCCAGCCCGTATTGTGCATTATGTAATATTAGAGGCCAATCACTTAGCTTGAGCCTTAGGATTGCGTAGTGCCCAGATGGGCAAGGTAAAAATGGCTAAGGAAAGTGCAGATCTTCTTGGTGAAGGTGTGGGAAACAAGTAGATATAAGTGACGATGTGAGATTAAGTGCAGATCTGAATAAGTAAAGATGAATCAATGTGAATCAAGTGTAGAAACTCAACAAACGGAAGGAAAAATAAATATGCGAGGACAGTCACCGAAACGTCGACCATTGGTGCAAAAACAAGAAAAATGATGCGACACTTGTGAAAGGCAAACACCAAACTGAAACAAAACTTCTACTAGCTACAATATGTTGAAATGACAACAACCATGAAGAGAAATAAGAAAAACAACACTCACACAAGAGAAACGATGAAAAGCGACAAAAAAAGAAACAAAAGACGATAAAAGCAAAAATCACCTAGAAAAGTGACAATGACCGCACTGAAGGTTCCTTGATCTCCTTGATAATGTTAGAGCTCTAAGATTGAATGCGAAAATGAGCTCTAGACATATTTAGTGAAATATGATTTATGACGTGCATGCCTAAAATCAAGGAACAAGTGACACTTGGTGGAAGTTTCTAAAAATAGCGAGTGTGCCTCCTTCTGGATACTAATAATGGATCCCTATTTTTTATGGATGCTTTCTAATTTTTATATTTTTAATTTTTTTTCTTTTTTGGAGAGGCTTACCATGCAGGCTACCGAGAAAGATTGCGCAATTATAGGGAACTAGGGCCCCTTCCGCCTCAATGCACTGCGCGATTTATGAGCTCAGTGAGGGATTGATTAGTTTTTGGGCTTAGTGTTGGAATTCCTTCTACGAATGCACAATTTTCGAGATCAAGGTTGACTGTCAGTCTAAACTGTGCAATTCCAATCATTAAGGTTGCTTGCCCTCAAGGATTGTGCAGTTTTTGGATGAAAGCCTAGAATTGCTGTAAGACCAAGTCGGGAAAACACAAGCACAAATGAAAAATATAAGTAACAGTTGAATCACAAGTACTTGATAATAGTACAAGATAAGCTCCTGCGGATAGGAAGGAAGGCTCCAAAATCAAAGCATAGGAAAAATCTTAGAGAGTGGCTATAGCCGCTACAACATTGGCGACACATTGGTAGAGCTCTATCTCTTTGTATGGATCTTGTCTCATGCAAAATAGGTCTAACTCTTCTGGAAGTATCATTCAATTCATTGATTATCGCAATTTCTTCACTTAGCTTGAGTTAAATATATAGCCCCTACCATTCTCTTCATTGATATCACACATACCAAGCCAAGTCAAACTGACTTGTTTCATTTTGGGATGAGGATTATATAAATGCACAAGTAAAAGAATTTTTCAAAGTCTTAGTTTTCATCTCTAGTGTTTCTTTGCTGCTAGCAGGCCTGGACAGTGCCTTGGCAGAGTCACTTTAGGAACACAAACATTGCTTCGCTTCCAGCTAGCCTAGAGAGTACCCTAGTGGAGTTTTCTGATTCACCTCTCCGTGTAGGAATCCTTTCTCTTCTTTCACCATTTATTTCATTTTTATTTGTTCAAAGAACTATGCATAGACACTGATATATTTCATCTGAGAAGAAGAGGGATCCCGACTTATTGAGATTGGAAGAGGTTGTCCCTTTAGATAAGGATATTTATATACTCCTTTGACATACTTGTTAAGGTTTTCCTCCCCTCCTTACTCTACTCGACTTAGTTGAAAAAGATTAACTGAAAATAGAAGACCGACTAGAGTAGGCGGTACTAGTTAAAAGTGCAAACATTGTGATTTCACTATGACTTTCTCTGAAAAG
Organism: Pinus tabuliformis; assembly: GCA_031772625.1. Taxonomy (NCBI): domain Eukaryota; kingdom Viridiplantae; phylum Streptophyta; class Pinopsida; order Pinales; family Pinaceae; genus Pinus; species Pinus tabuliformis. Next base: position 1,057,353,877 of record CM062807.1, read on the forward strand.
GAACTTATTTTCCATCAAAGTATCATCGACTAAAATAAATTCAAGATTCACATAAAGAGAGGGAATAGATAGATAAACAAGCGTTGATAGTAGTACAAATTCCTCTTGGATTGAGAAGCCAAACACAGTCTCAAAAAAAAATGTGGAGTGAAAAGTAAAAGAAAGCAAATCAAAGAAACAAACAAGAAAAGAAAACAACTAGTCCTACTCCTTACCTCATAGTGAATAGGACAGAATCATGTGAAATGATACTTCCAGTGTAGCCATCGTCGCATTGTCTAGTCTATTTTAGTGAGGGAATGCATGTCAAGAAGGATATTCAAACGTAATGACAAACATAAAAGATAAGACAATACAAACCACAACTTTAAAATTTTGAAAGTGTGCATAGAAAAGTATGAAAGAAACATGCATGGTAGACATTATGTGGATGCTTTGTGGTGTTTAGACACATTGCAACTCGAAGACATGCAAGAACAAACTTTCAAACTACAAAAACGGGCGAACATAAAGAAAGAAGAAATTTTTTGTTTCGCAATAGTGCTCACCAAATATGACCCCTCCAATGACTAAGCAACAAGATTGTTTAATACAGATGGAGGATTTGAAAATTGTAAACATATTGATTTTCAATGTGCGTGGTAGATTGATGAGGATCCTTGAAATATTCAACACTATTATGATCATAAGTGGAACTGACCTCAAGACTATGAGAACCTGACATAACCATCAACTCAGGTTGAAGTGACTCAAAAGCTTGGGGAAGTTCCAACACCTCAGAATATGGATCATCAAGAAATCGGTGGCTTGGAAAGGTCAAGAGAAGAAGAGTCAGGATCATGACCAAACGAATCAATGAAAAGGTCATGAAAACCATGATCATAGAGTTCAAGATTACAAACATAGGCATCCTCGTGATCTGACGAAATGTAAAGAGGGGATGATGGAAAATGAGAAATTTCACCCTCTATATTTTTAGAAAGATAAGATGAGAGATTGGAAAGATTAGGAAAAATAGATTTTTCCTCTCTGTATTCGGATGAGAAACTGACATTCCACATGTTCTAAGAATGATCAGAAATTGATTCTTCACAAGATTTAACAGGAATGACAAGATCGTGGAAGATGCTAGGATAATGAGGGAGAGGTGCGGAAGGAGAAGAATCATCCTTCATCATAGATTCTTGTTCAGCTATGGGCTCCCACACATAATCATCATAAATGATATTGCAAGTTGGTTGCTCAGCACTAACTCCATCAAAAACTTAATCCTCATGAACATCAAAAGAAGGATTCAAAAAAGGTGAACACAACAACTCACAATTTGAAGGATCAAAGGAACCAAAGGATGGAGGACGAGGAGATAGCACTTCATCATAACCATTAAATTCGTAGTCCAAACCTACATTGAAATTTTGAGTATGTAGGGTGGGAGAAGACGGTGGTAGATCAACAGATGAATTCTGTTAGGTCCCTATAATACTAGTGATTAACCCATTACTATTATAGTTGTATCCCTTATTAATATTGTTGTGCCCCTATTGTCCCCATATTGTTATTACTGTGCCCCATAGAATCCCTCTATTGTTATTTTTGTGGCTTTATATTATTATTGTTAGGTCAGCTGGGTTATATTGTGACTCCTTAGACTCCTATATATAGAAAGGAGGTTTTGTCATTTGAATCATCCAAGAATTGTTCATTTGTGTAATGTAAAGGAGGTTTCCCCCTCGAAGAGGCTGAATTCTAAGGCGTTCAACGATCTTTTCTTTCTTTTTGTTTGCTGGTTTCATAACATTTGGTATCAGAGCTTTGGATTCTAGGGTTTCGCTGCTCCCAATAGGTCATCGTGGAATTTTCTGTATAACTTTTTTTTTTTTTTTTTTGCGATGTTTCAAAAGCTAAAAAAACCCATTTGAGATGAAATTTTCCTAAACCTTGGGTCCAAATTTGAGAGCTTTTTGCACTATATTTGCGGAGATATAATATGAGGAAGTTGGTCTTTTTACAGACTCCTGAATTACATTCCAAACAAGTGACCTGGGGAAAATCATCATAACTTTCTCTCTGAGCATCAGATTGAAATTTCGTGAGAAGGTACAAAAAGAGGACGGATTGTAGTTTCTTGTATATATTTTTCAAAGTCAATGGTCGAAACAGTGACTCGTGGCACGTTGTACAAGTTCACTCTATTGAACTAGTCTATAATCAGGTCACTTTGGGAGATTTGGCATAACTCTTCCCCGGAGAATCCAATTTTGATCAGACTGGTGGCGTTGGAAAGAGGACACATAGGGCTACCACTGTTCGCAAATTGAGAACTGGATGATTCGAAATTACAGAGATACATCAGATTCAATATCGAGCTCCTACAAAGCGAAAAAAAGGTTTGTAATTTTTTTTCAAAATTTTTAATAAGCTTGGTTTGAAAAATTAGTTTGAAGGAATTCAAAGGGAATAATAAAGCATTATTATCGGTAATTGATGCCCCAAGGAAAGAAAATGCAAACACCTAGTAAACAACCTGAAAGCTCTAGCATGACTCATGAAGAAGAGGAAGAAATGCAACATGATGTATCAAAATTACGAGACCAAGTGCAACAAGTGTCACTTGCACAAAAAGCAACAGAATCTAAGATGGATGGTTTAAAGAAAAATGTAGAAGCTAAGATGGATGGTTTAAAGAAAGGCATAGAAGCTAAGATGAATTGTTTAAAGAAAGACGTAGAAACTAAGATGAATGACGTGGAAGCTAAGATGGACGATTTGAAGACATGCATGGAAGATTTGAAGACAGATTTGACAAAGTTTCTACAAGAAATGCTTACTAATGGTGAAAGGGTAGTAAAGGAAACTCATGATGAGAACAAAAGAAATTTTAATCATAATTTCATAGACTCTAATGTTGGATCGAATACCCACCATATTCCAAAAATTGATATGAGGAAGTTTGATGGCAAGGATCCCGCAACATGGATATTACAGATGGAGCAATTTTTTGATCTCAATAATGTGCAAAACACACAAAAGGTATGTATTGCAACTTTATATTTGGAACCAAATCAGTTTGTATGGTATCAATGGCTTTGCTCTTGTAAACAAATTATCACTTGGGCAATTTTTATGGAAGAATTGACAGCACATTATGAAGATACAAAAAGCAACATTTTTTTTAGCCAATTGATAAGTCTCAAACAAAAGGGTTCAATAATGGAGCAAATTGAAGAGTTCCAAGAATTGAACATAAGGGTAAAAAATATTCCAGAGGAGCATAGGATTGATGTGTTCATAGGGACTTTAAAGGATAATATCCAACATGATGTTCGCCTTTGGGAACCTAATTCATTAGAGAAGGCATTCAGGTTAGCAAGTTAAATGGAAAGAAAAATTATGGCAACCAGGAAGCATACCACTCACAACTATAAAGACGGAAGTGTTGTTGCCCCTAGTCTTCCACAACCTATAAGGTTGACACCACAACAATTGGAAGAAAAAAGAGCAAAAGGGCTTTGTTACAATTGTGATAGTAAATACACTAAAGGTCATAAGTGTGCTGAGAAGAAATTATTCTACATAGATTGTGAAGAGGAAGAAGAAAAGGAGTAAGAAAGGTCAAAAGAAGAGGATATACTCCAGGAACAAAGCCTAGATAAAGAAGAAATGAATCGCATAGTACCGAGCTCACAAAAATCCCAATCTCTTCCTAAGCCTAAACCTAGCCAAAAGATTGGCTCCCAAAATCGCCTTACATAGGTTATGAGGTTCTATTTATAACAAGAGGGGGTTAGGCTTCAACTCCCCTTTGTGACCTTTGGACTACCCTCATGACTCTTCAACTTATTTATAAAATAACTCATTACATTACATCATGAATCTTCATATTCCAATATTGACACTTGGAATTTCACTTACAACATAATTACAAATAATATTCCAATATTACACTTGTACCGATATAAGAAAAAATATGGTAGAAACAACTTGATAGCCTGACAAGACAAAACACTATGATGCTCGAGTTTGGGGAAACTCTAGCTCAACAACTTCCACTTAATGCGCCTTGGTCACATATCAGTTCCAAGCTCGGTACTATGTGATGACATCCCCAAACTGTGTAATGGTGTATGGCTGGAAGTGGACTCTTGCCTCCATGGCATCTAGGTACATCTGGGTACATTGTTCTAATTTGGACAGGACCACCTATGTAGTTCAACATGTTTTTTCTATTCAACTCCAAATCTTCCCTAGTGGAAATTTGTCATAGTTGCTCGAAGTACTCTTTGATCTCCTGCTTGAGCTAGTTCCTGGGTTTAGCTTCGGTAAGTGAACCAAATGATGGGATCTTGTGTGCATTCACCAAGACATCCAAACTGTTTATAACCGTACATATGAGGCTTGAATACTACCAATGAAAGAGGCAAGTTGCCTGTTGTTTTGAATCAGCATTCAAACCTTCACTTTCTCCATATTTACCTATGCTTCATTTTCTTTCCCAATTTAATAATGACCCTTTGTACCACATTATCCATTCATGCATAGATGTGATGGAAGATTGTATATTCATGAGAGTTTTGACGAAGTCTTTGATCTCCTGCTACAAGCCATACAAGTGTACATTTACGTTATGTACGGTAATTAGCTCCTCACAGAGGTCCCGCATGGTCTCTCCAAGTGTTGATACTTTAGAAAGTATCATTATTCTCATCTCCTCCAAGTGGACCCATGTGGAAGCTAAATTCTATTTTGTTGCGCGGAGATGTTCTACCTCTTGTCTGGAAGCCTATAAATCTTGTGCCAATTTGTTATTCCCGGCCATCAAATACTGAGTGTTTGATCTTGCTGCACCTTTGAAGGCCAAGTTGGATTCGATAATGGAATTTGGATTCTTCCTGGTGTCTACCTCTATCATCCTTTCTCTAATGAATGCAGGAAATGTGAGGCCATCCGAAAAAGCATTTCTTCATGTTTGCATAATTTTCTTATGTATTTCATCATACGACAAATTGTACAAGCCCACTACCAGATCATCATCAAGAGGAACAATTTCCCCTTCCTAGGTTGGAGCTAACTTTGCTGTTAGAGGTGGTGGAGACTGAACTTTGACCTACGGTGCGCTTGGCATCAAGTCGACATCTTCATTATGCAGCTCCAATTCTACCTCCATGTCATTGATCTCAATCCGTTCTTCGATCTACTGAGCAAGCTCCTTGTCCTACATTTTTTCATTCTTCTCCTTTGCTATTGTTTGGTTCTATTCCTGTTGTTCGTCTTAATTTTATGTTGTTTCTACTACTATTGTGCATTGTCTTTATTCTTCTTACTTCTTATGCTTATCTTCCTCCATTCTACTCCATTGTGCTTCTCTCTTCCTTTTTTCTACTCTCTACAACCTATGTTTCCTCTTTGCCTCACTTTCTAAAGATGCTTTCATAATAACAGGATGTACTTTCATCTTGCAACTTCTTTCCTTCCCTAGATTGTAATTTGATGATATCTTCATATGGGAAGGTTGGATACCTGCATGCAATCTTGTGTAATCCCAACTCTTTAAAACTGATGTAAACATGTCGGTCCTCTAGATTTGCCTCAAGGCTCTTTGCTGAAATTACTTCATTCACTTGTTTCCATGTTAGTGTTGACTCCTTTTATATAAATATTTGAGTATTTGCATACATTGGCAAGTATACTAGTGTTTTCTCAACTGCTTCCCAGCACTTCTTTCAGTGGTCTCTTTTGAAGCAGATCCCTTAGGTGCCATGGTAACAATAACTGCTAGAGAGAATTTCTCAACAACTGTGGTACCTATGGGATAGAAAAGGCACTCATAGCAAGCAAACATTAGCTTTTTCAAATCTACCTTCAAAGTATGATCATACAACAAACTGGGAAACTAGTGAGAGGGATTGCGCAGTTTTCATCAACAAGAAAGGGAGACTAACTCTAGGAACTGTGAATTGTGAAATCCAAGTAGCCAAGGGTGCATCATAAGGCTTGAGACTGTGAAATGCGTAGTTTAGCCTGGGTAGTGACTGGGAGAGATTGTGCATTGTGTAGTCTTAAAGGTCAAGGGTAGCAAATTGAGCCTTGGAACTGCGCAGTGTGCATTTGGTCCAGCCTATACTACACATTGCACAGTCTTATAGGCCAAGCTCTTAGCTTGAGCCTTAGGATTGCATAGTGCCTAGCTAGGCAAGGTAAAAATTGGCCAAGGAAAGTGCAGATATGCCCAATGAAGGTGTGGGAAACAAGCAGATCTATGTGATGATGTGAGATTGAGTGCGGATTTGACTAAGTACAAATGAATTAATGTGAATCAAGTGCATAAAATCAATAAACATAAGGAAAAACAAACATGTGAGGAAGTTGTTGAAACGACAACCATTAGTGCAAAATCAAGAAAGTCGATGTGACACTTGTGAAAGGAAAACGACAAATTGAAACAACACTTCTACAAGCTAAAATACGTTGAAACACAAGCAAACCACAAAGAGAAATAAGCAAAACAACACTCACACAAGAGAAACGCCAAAAAGCAATAGAAAAAGCGACAAAATACAATAAAAGAGAAACTCACCCGTAAAAGCGACGATAGCCACACTGAAGGTACCTTTATCTCCTCAATAATTATAAAGCTCCAAGATCGAATGTGCAAATGATTTCTAGAGGCATCGATTAAATAAATTTTAGTGAATTAGGGTTTATGACATGCATGTGTAAAATCAAGGAAAAAGTGACACTTGGCGGAGGTTTCTAAAATTAATGAGTTTGCCTCCTTCAAGATACTAATAATGGATCCCTGTCTTTAGGGATGCTTTTTTTATTTTATTTTTTTCTTTTCTTGGGAAACTTTCCATGCACGCTACTAGGGAATATTGCACAATTTTGGGGAATTGGGAAACTTTCTGGCTCAGTGCATTGCATGATTTTTGAGCTCAGTGAGGGATTGTGTAGTTTCTGGGCTCAGTGTTGGGTTGCCTTCCATGACTATGCAGTTTTTGAGTTCAAGGTTGACTGTCATTCTGAACTATTTAATTCCAAACATCAAGGTTGCTTGCCCTCAAGGATTATGTAGTTTTTGGAGGAAATCCTAGAACTATTGTAAGACCAAGTCAGGAGATTAGATTTTGATTTAGAAATGTCAGCTAAGTGTTAAAACAAGCAAACACAAGAACAAATGAAAAATATAAGTAGCTGCCAAATCTTGAGTACTTGACAATGATACAAGATAAGCTCCTATGGATAGGAAGGAAGGCTCCAAAATCAAAGCATAGGAAAAATTTTGGAGGGTGGTTATAGCTGCTACAATAAAGCCTTATTTACTTGAAAACTACATGTCCAAATTTTTCATATGAAATCAGCACTCTTTCCAAATTCATGCAAGCATATAGAGAAAGTCATTGGAATGTACCAAATAGGGTTCTGATATACATACAGGGAACAAAATATTATGGGTTTCTCTAGACAAAGAACAACAACTTGTTGTGTATTCAGATGTAGACTTTGTAGGAGATATCGATGATAAAAAAACAAAATCAATTTATTTAATGAATATGGGCTCAATAATAGTTTCTTGCAGTTGTAAAGAGTAGTAAATAATGGAAAATTATTCAACATAGGTAGAATAAATTTCATCTTGGGAACTGGCATGTGAAATTGTTTGGTTATGTAGAATTTTGTAGGATCTTGGTGCTATTCTAAAAACACAAACTACATTATTCATTGATAACCAATCAACAATAAAAATGGCCACAAATCCAATTTTTTTATAATAAAAGCAAGCTTGTCGACATAAAGTATCACTTCATTAGAATTCTCTTCAACAACAACATCATCAAGCCAGAATATTGTCCATTTGAAGATTAAACTTTAGACATTTTCACTAAGCCATTAAGAAAAATAAAATTATCCAAGTTTAGAGAAGAATTTAGCATTTGTAAAAATAAGCTTTGGGATTAGAGGGAATGGTTTCCTCATAATCCTAAGGTTTACTTAGTTATACCATTATCCTAGATTAGTAAAACTATTCTAGAATGTATTTTTTCTAGAATAATAGAGTTAATTTTAGAAGTGTTGTATTCCCTAGATTATAGATAGGCCTTCTCACAACCTTGTCATGGCCTTGTTAAAATCATCATCCTTGAGTTGTTGATAAAAGATACATATCATGTTGAGATAATGATACATATCTATGCCTCTCACTTGTTATGCAATTTTTTTTTAATGACAAATAAAATTACACGTATGAGGATAATTTTGCTAAATTTATCAATATGGGTGTTTTATCAACATGGGTGTGAGGGTTTTGAATAATTAGAGTGAATTTATGTCCTCATAAGGTATATCCTAGTGTGAGAAGGGTTTCAAAGATGCGGGAGTAGAGGAAAAATAGGACGTGTCGAGGGAATTGAATAAACAAGTGAATTTAGGGATAGATCTAAATAATGTTATGTAATACATAGTAAAGAAAAGTCGTAGGATAGGTCTAATTGTGAAGGGATGTTTTTTGAGTGTGTTAGGATTCAATACTATTTGTGTTATAGTAATGACAAGCCTACAAGATAGGTCTAGTCACTCGTAACCAAGGTACAGGTGAGTAGAAGACATAATGCCAAAAATAAACACTCATCTTTGATACCATTATGATGCTATGGAAATAACTCCAATTGATTCCATTCTATTAATTTGAAATTATATTTATATAATGAGGCGAATCTCAGTGTCATCTTCCAAGGATCCGTTGATCTTTCATATTCCTATGTCTCCTAATATTTACAAAATTATTTACAAGGACAAATATCACAAAGGATTTCATGTCCAACAAGCATAAGGGCCATAGATATTCATAATTATAACCTTTTTATTTAGATCCTAGGAGTAAAAATTTGCTCTAAATCCTAAATAAAAATATGAGAAATTAGAGTATGCTAAAACCATAACCTTTCAATCAATGATCAAACTACTTGGTTAATTCCTTCTAGTATCTACATAAATAAATTTCAATGCCCTGAATATTTTCCCAATTTAGAAACAATCTTACCCACATCTACCAAATATTCTTGAAGTAACATAATATCGATATTTTGAGACTCAATGATTATTTTAAGATATTTTTTAATGAGGTTTCCTAATACTCTACAATTTAAGTAAGGAAAAATGATGAAACACCACCTACTGGGGCTATATTTGCTCTAAGAAACCCCAAGTAAAATGTTGTGTACCAAATAGAACTTCATATAATTCCTTTTCATGAGAAACACAACTACTATTCCTACTTCTACCCAACTCATTTTTCCATTTCCCTTTAAAATAACCCAAACCTCCTTCCACCCCATGCAACACTAATGCCCCACCCCCACCCCTTTAGCATCTTTAATGACCTATTTTTTAGATCTTAGGTTATATTTATTTCCTTCCGCAACGTAATCATTCTTGAGATTATTATCATCAACATAACAATATTGACTTGACTTAGGCCCAATGGAACCTCCTTCAATAGAAGCAACCCCTCCCCTAGAACATGTAATACCTTTCTTATCATATTTATTTTAGGGAAAATTTTAAGGAAGGAAATCTATCTTGAAGTTTATAAACCTTGGCAAATATCACTAGTCCATAATATGCAAACCGTAAAATGTTCTCTAATATATTTGTAAAAATATTCAAAATTCTAGTGGTTATATATATAGTCTCTATATAATTTTGGTGATTTTTAAGGTAAAAAAAATTATACTGTAAAATTTGGGCGAATCATTTTTAGAAAAAATGAAAAATTGAGAATCTTTTTTTTTTGAAAAATCGTGGAAAATTAGCCCACTTGCAAATATTAGCCCCTAAAATCTTCCTTTATCCATTTATCTCCACTAGACAACTTAAATATAGATACAAATTCTTACAACTAACCCCAACTGAAGTCACTGTAGAAATTTTGAATAATAAACACTTATTCACAGAGATTATCTCGATTATACACTATTGTGGAATACATGCATAATACATAACCTCCTCTATGTTGATCATCAATTTAGCAGCATCAAAAACAATGAAACATCAATCACATGCACACATTAATATAGTATGTAACCTGGGGAAAGCTTACAGCTGAAAACCCCACACTATCTGTATATTAATGATTGAGAACATGTAACAATACATAGTACAATACTCCTCAGAAGTATCTAGCACTATCTCCACCTGTTACACACAAAACTAGCTCAGATCTGAACAAGTCACAGGTTCCAATCTTCTCCACTGCTTTGCCTACCTCTATTGCACACAATACCTGCTGAGAATCACTCACCCTGGAAATCACATGAGCACAGGCTATTCTACTGGTCATATATTGGGTAATCATCATGGGCATACTCAATACATTGATTGTGCAATATCTCATGCACAACTATAGTCACAACTCATAGAAATCTCAACTTCTAACACCTGTCTCCACTTAACTGTGCATGCATTGAGTTAACTGATGTATTCTTCAGTTGCATTATGAGTTAATAATTAGTGAATTAATTTAATCAATTAATTCACATCACTCATCACTAGTCTATTTGTAGTTAGACTAATTACAACTAGTTTAACAAAGTTATACTGAACACAACTCCATGAACTCCACATCCAACTCCACAGAAACTCAACCACATGAGTTCTAACTGATATCTTGCATGCATCAGCTCAACTGAATCACAAGAAAAGCGTATTTCCTTCTGACAGCTACATGTGCCACATATGTAGCTCAAACTGAAGTGCTCCAAGAGAATAAGATAATGTTTATAGTCCAAATATTATTATGAGACAATAATATTTTAATTTTCTATTTTTGACTAGCAGTCTAAAAATAGACTCTAATCACTCCTGCTGTGATCCAAAAATAGAAGTCCATATATTTTTCCCAACATGACCAATCATCCATAAACAACATTCTGCAACTCATAGACCATGATCCATATGTCTAAAAATAGACATAATCTAAAAATAGACTTTGCGCCATAATTTGCCCGCGAGCCCACTTAGTGAAGGCGACTCCTTTCCACTAATCTCCATCATCTTGTTGCACTCTCAACACTCCCTCTCAACAAGATATGGATTATCAACAACCCCTATCCTGCCTCGGTGGTATTCAAATTTGCTCCTGGTGAGCGCCTTCGTCAAGATATCAACATCCCGATCCTCCGTTGGAATATATGAAAGTAACATGATTCTCCGCTGCACACAATCTCTGATATGATGGTACTTGATGTCGTTCGTTGAGCTCCCTGCCCAATCTGCATCCTCCTATCTATACCAAGATCCATATCCCGATGTGCCTCTCTTGAGCTTGCACACATGCGAATCCACCAACTGTCGATAAGCAGTGGCATCCACTACCTCCGCTGAAGTAGTATCCTCCTTCCTCCAACCTCCAGGAAGGAATGCAGTCTTCACATCCATCTGATGGATGTGCCACCCCATCTGCATCACTTTGTGGATCCATCTCGAACCCACCACTGATTTCCCTTCAGTCTAGGAACAATCTCCCATGCACTGTTTCCAACAATCGAATCATACTCTTCCACCATGGCGTCTACCCATGCGGGATCCTCCACATCTTCCTCGAAAGAGGATGGCTCAGTCACAACACATTTGCTCATAAGAGCCATGTATCCAGTGTACCGATCAGGTGACTGTCTCTGCCTGCGTTGGGCTATAGGTGGTCCTACAACTTTCTCTGCATCTTGAGCCAGTCACTCAGCTTCTGTCAAGCGCTTTCGCCCTCTGATGGTTGGCGCTGCATGAGTGGTCTCTTCCACTCCATGAAATTCGTCCTATGGCTGATCCACGTCCTGAAGCTCATCCTTAGGAACTAATAGCTCCTCATCTGCATGCAAGTGTGGCTCCCTCTCAAGCGAACACTTCATGGCTTTCTCCTCCTGAAATTTTATATCCCGTCGCACAACAGTCTTACCACTGTCTGGCAAATACACGCGATAGTTGTGGGGCATATCAGTGTACCCCACAAATATCCCAACCTCTATGGTCAACTCCAACTTCTTCCTGGAATCCTTCATCACATGCATGTAAACTTTAGCACCAAAAATCCTCAAATGAGAAAGATCAGGCTTCTTACCAGAATAAGCCTCCTCGGGTGTACTCATGCCAAGTATCCTGTGAGGACAACGGTTCTGCACATATATTGTTGTATTGCATGCTTCTGCCCACAAGTGAAGGGGTAGGCCCTGATCATGCAACATTGCCCGTGCAACACCCACGATCGTTCTGTTCTTCTACTCAGCAACCCCGTTCTGCTGTGGGTTATGGGGAGCTATGAGCTCTCTTTGAATCCCTTCTGCACTGCAAAAATCCTTGAACTCGCCAGAGATGTATTCACCACCATTTTCTCTCCTAAGAGCCTTCACCTTCTTCCCCGACTCCTTCTTGACCAGTGATTTGAACTCACAGAACTTTGAGTATGTCTCGCTCTTCTTCTGCATGAAGAAGATCCAACACTTACGAGAGAAATCATCAACAAAAATCACATAATACCTGTGCTTTGCTATCGAAGCTACTGAGAAAGGTCCACACACGTCTGTGTGAATTCTATTAAGGATCGTCGTGGCACAACTATCCTTCTCGTGAAAGGTGGCTTTCAAAAACTTTCCCAAAGTACACCCCTTGCACTGATCTGACTGTGCAAGAGTGCCTTTAGGAAGCCCTGTAGCGATCTGCTGTAGTATCTTCAAGGCTCCATGGTGAAGGTGACTCAATCTCCTGTGCCACAGCTTGCCATCATCCCGGCTCACCAATCCTTCTGCCTTGCATGCCATTGTTGCACATACATCTACATGTAACTGATAAAGGTTTCTCACTCGAACCCCTATCTTCCGAGTTTCTCCAGTTGTCTTGTTGCGCAGGAAAGCCTTTCCCTCGCTGAAAACAACATCATATCCCTTGTCTTCTAACATTGCCACAGAGATAAGATTCTTCTTTAATCCTCGAACATGCATCACTTCCTTCAATACGAAGGGTTTACCAGACTCCCTCTCAAAGGAAATGGTACCGATACCGATCGTACTGTATCTACCATCATCGCCCATCTCGATGTGCACTCCAAGATCTTTTTCCTCTAGATCAGAAAACAAATCTCGATCTCCTGTCATGTGAAAGGACACACCACTATCCAAGAACCACACCGATCCCATCACACTTGAAACCAAGCATGTGATCAATGAAAAATCAAGCTCAAACTGTGAGGCTAGAGCCTCTCCTGATGCAGATCCAGCAGCTTGCTTGTTCTTCTTCTTCTACGGAATATTAGTGGCATAGTGTCCGTGCTGGTGACAGTGAAAGCACTTCAACTTGGACATGTCCTGCTTCTTGCCTTTCACACCTAACTGAGAAGCCTTCTTGTTCTTCCCCTTCTTTCCTTTGGTAGCCAAAGTGCAATTTTCTTTATCAGGTCCCTTTGATGAAGATTTGTCCCTAGTATTCCGCCTGATCTCCTCCTGCACAAGATCTGACCAAAGTCTCTCCCATCCTGGCAATTTCTCCCGACCATTGACAGAGTCCTGATAGGAATTCCAACTCTTCGGAATACCAAGGAGAGCCAAGCTCACCAAGTCCTCATCATCGACAGTCACCCCCACACTTCCCAGCTCATCTCTGCACTGAGTGAACTTCGTGAGATACTTGGGCATATTGCCTCCCTTCTCACATTTGATGTTTATGAGTTTATCCTTGAGCGCTAGCTTCCTTTGATCGCTCTTGCTTTGGAATAGATCTGTCAACGCTTTCCACATCAAGTATGGAGAAGCCTTTCCATGGAGGCTGGACACAATGTGATCCTTCACTCCCTCCAACAGAATCCTTCGACACTTTGTTGTCTTCTTTTGCCAAGAATCAACCTGCACAGTATCAGTAGGCTTTGGGACATCAACCTCTATGAAATCCTTCAGCCCATTATCATCCAACAATGCCTCCATCCTGTCGTTCCATGCAATATAGTTTGAGCTTCCCTCAAGAGCATACTCCAATCACAATCCATTGAAAGACATTGGCACGTTGATACCAAGAAAACACTGTTGCAAATTGGAATTCCACCAGCTCCAAACTCAACCACCTTTGATCTAAGATTTGTGAGAACAAAGTATTTCTCGTATAGAGATTGATTGTATGGGCTTTTACTGGATATCCCACCTTCCAAAGGAAGGATGAATCCAGAGGCTACCTGGCCTGATTACAGACTCTGCCTGAAGAAATAGAATGTAAACACTTCCCGAATAATAGATCTGATGATCAACAACTCCGATACCATGTAGAAATTTTGAATAATAAACACTTAGTCATAGAGATTATCCCGATTATACACTATTGCAGAATACATGCATAATACATAACCTCCTCTACATTAATCATGAATTTAGTAGCATCAAAAACAATGAAACATCAATCGCATGCACACATTAATACAATATGTAACCCGGGGAAATCTTACAGCTGAAAACCCCACACTATCTGTATATTAATGATTGAGAACATGTAACAATACATAGTACAATACTCCTCACAAGTATCCAGCACTATCTCCACCTGTTACACACAAAACTAGCTCAGATCCGAACAAGTCATAGGTTCAAATCTTCTCCACTGCTTTTCCTGCCTCTATTGCACACAATACCTGCTGAGAATCACTCACCCTGGAAATCACGTGAGCACAGGCTATTCTACTGGGCATATATTGGGAAATCATCATGGGCATACTCAATACATTGATTGTGCAAGATCTCATGCACAACTATAGTCACAACTGATAGCAATCTCAACCTCTAACACCTGTCTCCACTGAACTGTACATGCACTGAGTTAACTGATGTATTCTTCAGTTGCATTATGAGTTAATAATTAGTGAATTAATTTAATCAATTAATTCACATCACTCATCACTAGTCTATTTGCAGTTAGACTAATTACAACTAGTTTAACAAAGTCAAACTGAACACAACTCCATCAACTCCACATCCAACTCCACAAAAACTCAGCCACATGAGTTCTAACTGATGTCCTGCCAATAGCTCAACTGCCTCACAAGAAAAGCGTATTTCCTTCTGACAGCTGCATGTGCCACATCTGTAGCTCAAACTGAAGTGCTCCAAGAGAATAAGATAATGTTTATAGTCCAAATATTATTATGAGACAATAATATTCGACTTTTCTATTTTTGACTAGCAGTCTAAAAATAGACTCTGATCACTCCTGCTGTGATCCAAAAATAGAAGTCCATCTATTTTTCCCAGCATGACCAATCATCCATAAACAACATTCTGCAACTCATAGACCATGATCCATATGTCTAAAAGTAGACATAGTCTAAAAATAGACTTTGCGCCATAATTTTCTTGCGGGCCCACTTAGTGAAGGCGACTCCTTTCCACTAAGCTCCATCATCTTGTTGCATTCTCAACATTCACAATCCCATTTTGTATAAAAAACAAAAGAAGGAAATTGAAAATTTAAGGGGGCTAAGTATTTAATAGACTTATCGATTTTCACTTAAGGAAGTGCCTTAATAAATCTCCTTTGATGGAAATCTAATCTCAAAAACTATCTAAGTGTAATCATGAGTTTCCCATCCTTCATATTAACCTCCTCACTACTTCTTCTCTCCAATACAAGTAGCTCAATTTTTGTTCTGTATCACTTCTGACTTCTTATCACATTCATTATAGTTCAAATTTGTAAACGATGATTGAACTCTATATCCATAATTCACTTTATTATTTCAATCCAAATATTTTTCCCTAAAATATATCTCATAATCCCATGCTAAATTACCTTATTTATGACATCTAATGCACCTAAAAGTAGTCTAGACACTACGAGAAACAATTTTCTCCTTTTTGCAAGGATATTTCAGTTGATATTCCTCTTAAATCAATGCCACCAAAATTTGAGCCAAAAACATTATGCCTATTCCAAAAAACTGATTTATACTTCTATAAAAGATCTCAACGAATTACCAATTATACTTAAAAACCTCTAGAGATTATAAATCCAAAGGAAGATTAGGCTACTTCACCCAAACAAAAAATACCAAACCTTTCAAAATTGTGGCAATTTAAGAACATATTCCATTATTTGAGCACAAGCATAATAAATTGTTGCATTCCCATGCAAAACCAAAATTTTCCTCCTGAGATCTGAATATAAAAACCAACCAACCCATTGGTAAAAGGAATAATTTTGAAATATATCATATATGTGAAGCCCATTCACCCTTCAACCACAACCTCAATGATTCCTGTATCACTTTTAAATTGTGGAATTGTCCCATGAGAGCTTCAAAGGTCAACTCAAAAACCTTATGCATTTCTGTATTCTCACTTAATACTAATTTGGTAGCTCCAGGAAATTCTATGATTTATGAACTTCGTTCTTATCCAACTACTCACAACCTTGTCACTACTACCATTGTTCACCTTTATCCCCAAATTGGTATCCCCTACACAAATAATTCTCCTTAGTTGAATCTCTACATTAAACTTGTCATCCAATGTATTGTTGATACTGTGTACCTTGATCCTTCTCTCACCTAGTTCAATATTGTTCACCCGATTAATACTTGGATCCACTAAAGTCTAGCATTGCAATGTCCTTTGAAATTTGTCCCAACACCAACCTCTACATCATTTATACACAAACTATCTTTCACACCAAATATCTTTGAGAAACACCCAAATCAACACCTGAAAATTGTCCAAAATCAACTTTATCGAGAAATAATCTAACATCTTCTAAATTTGTTGCATATACAACTAGTCAGTTACCTATTTGCAAAAGATGGTTTGAAACCCTCATAGGGGGATGTTGCAATAGTTCATGGTGGTGGATTTGAAACCCTAGGCTAAAACACACTGCCATGACTTTTGGAACCTTCACCTATGAGCTATAGTAGAGTTCCAGACCATTAGACACAAGTTTCTTTGAGAAAACCAAGACTTCTAAAAGGACTAAATATTTCCAAGATATAAAGGTCCTGAAATTAATGGATAAGATTGTAGTAGTAAATTCCCTATGCCACCTTAGAATCCAACTGTCAACTCATTAGCATCATTTAATATACCCCATAAATAATTAGGTGTTTGATTTAGTGAATGTGTTCCCTTTATTTTGATATTCTTTAGACAAACCAAGGACTAGGGGAGAGCCACATTATGAGGTGAAACTTTCCTCAATATTTATCATTTTCTTGACATAGCTCTTCACCTATTTTTCCCCTTTAGATATTCTTTATACAATCATTTTTTTTTTTTAAATTTAGTTTGTATTGGCAATTCATGTATTTATATCACATATATATCTCTATGGATAGCATTGAGAAACCAATCATGAAGGTGGGTTGGTCCTTTTTCATGAATGGGGTGGAGTTTAAGGGAAAATAGTGGAAGATGACATGTATGAGGTATAGGGCATTACTGTATGGATTCACCCAATAGTACACCCTAACCATGGGAAATAACTCACTTTATAAAGAAAAATATGTGCAATCATGGTATGATGAGACAAAACAACAAATTAGTAATATGAAATGTTGAGAAGTCCTATTGAGGTAAGCATCACCATAAAAATATAACACCACCCAATTAACTATATGCAATCTACAATCTACAATTATCAATCCTTTATCTACCATATGAGTTGACAAAGTCATTTAATGCACCATGGTTGAGTTGGACTAAGTGGTTGAATTAGAAAATAAGTAGTCTTATCTAGACAAATTAAGGTCAAGTTTGAGCAAGAGAAATCCATAAGTGATCATTATACACCCTTGGGGGTGCCTCTTCAGGTGGATACCCCTTGGGGGATAATAATACAACAACATAATAGCTCACTCTATCTAACATTATCAATCCTAATCTGTGTTACATGGATGGTAGAGAATAGTACATAACTTTTGATCGACAATTGTCCTCTCCTAATCTAGATAATATAGCACCGTAGATGCAAAGGTGTAGCTCCTAACACCTACTATCTTCATACAGAGAAACAAGATACAAATATCAACCCTTTTGGAATGTTGATTGCCATAAAATCTAATCTAACCTACTCAAGATCAGTCAAATCTACCAAAAACGTTTGCATGTAAAGTGAATACACAACATGTTGGAGGAGGAAATCATGTATATATATCTATGTGTGTGTGTATGTGAAAAGAATAGATATACATCGACCAAGTAATAGTACCTTGAGTCCTAGTTGAAGGTATTTCCTAGTTCCTTTCCCAAGCTCCCCCTTGGCCCCCATACAAGTATAACAAATCTACTCATAGAAGGTTGAAAGAGAATTTAAATACTAGTAGGATAAGTTTATACACAAAGTTTTCCCTCCTCTTTTCTTTGGAATGGCCTTCACTATATAGATGACAGAGTGGCTATAATAGGCTAGAGGATTAATTTTGGATACTTCAATGGTCTTAGTGAACTTTGAGTCTAATACAAGTTCATGAATTTATATGTGAAGTTTCTAACCCAGCATGCATTGATTTTCTTGAAATTATCAAAGCTTTGAGGGGCGATTTTGGGATGATAGGTATTCAACTCACACCCAATCATATGTTTCTAGTGGTGAAAGTAGAGATTGGCCACTCCTTGCAACAAGTGAAGGGAGTGACCACCCTCAAAACTAAGCATACAAGGGAAAATATGATAGTGTCTCGATGGGCTAACTCAGTAGGTCCTCAAGGACAGTGAGGGGTGGAAAATAGAGCTATAAAAAGTAGACTGATGCCTTTGCAGTGAGAAATTTCCCAATGTAATTCCAAAAGCATCCACGCGTACTTGAGAAATTTTCATATAATCTAGAAAAAATAGAAATGGAGTTATTACCATATTCTATTTTGACCCTTCGAAACCTTCCTCATGAATAGTCTCCCATACAAATGGGACTCCTTTTTGTAACAACTCTTCTATTTTCAACATTATCATTAATAATTTATGTGCCCTAATGTATATTATAACATATATACATTATTTGGTGTAGGCAAAGTGACAATTGTAATAATATTTGCCATATCAACTAACAATCCATCTTTACATACAATATGACCAAAAAAGAAATTGAATGGGGTACAAAATATGTGTTTCTTAATTTACAATGCTAATTGGATCTATTGAAACCTATCTAGTATAATCCTAATTTTAACTTCATTATCCTTTATCAAAGTGTACATCAGTTAGTCATCCAACTATATCTCCAAGGACTTATGCAAATTTTCTCAGGGTGCAACAACTACCACTCTAGAAAATATTACAAGTGTGTTCTTCAATCCACATGGAATTATTTTGTAGGAATATGGACCCCATTTATAAAATTCGGTATGTTTCTTATCCCCTCCCCCCCAACCCCACCTAGATTGGATGATATCTTTAAAATCCATTTGTGAGGGAGTGTGCCTCATTTCCTACAACATTCTTTAGTATCTCATCACTAAATGGTGTAGGAAAGGGGGTCATGTATGAAAACCTTGGTGAGACTATGAAAGTACATGAAAATGTTAATTTCACCTCTTTTATTGTCTCATAATATGATCAAACTCATCCAATGTGATCCCTCTACTAGAAAAATCAAGCTAGTGTCAAAATCTACTTAAATCTTGTTTCACATGTCCCTTGTACTGTTGATTCATCTTATATTATTTTTCTCTTGATCTGATGGGTTCCTAGCTTCAAATTAATTTTCACCACACTATGTTTTGATAGCATGCTCTTCATTTCCATGAAGTTTCAACATAAATAGATCAACATATTCATGTAGCAGAGCTATACATTTTATGACTATGTGGCCATCCTAATAGTCTTGCATCACGACAAGCATCGGTTCATACTTGATACTAAAGTTCAATTTATTTTTCTATAATGGATCTAATACATTGGGATCTTGGTATTCTTGGTATATCTTTTTTTGAAGCAACCATTGGTTTCCTCAAGCCACAAATATTAAATTTCCTTTGTGAGTTTGAACTCTATAATATTATTTGTTTTTGCAGAACCTATAGTCAAACACTTTGGGTGGTCTATTTATGTGAAACAATGAATGTGTTGAATGACCTTGATAATTATAGTAACCTCCACATAGAGTCCAAAAGTGTCAAAGAAAATATCCTATGGTCCTAGCTAGTTGATCATTTGTCATTGAGTTTCTTCTTGGAGATATGATTCTTTGATAATTGTTCTAATATGTGCACAAATTTATGTACTCATTGTTGAATATGAACAACCTTATCCCCCCAATTTTCTTCACACTAATCCACATATCGAAGCAAGATAGAATTACTATCAGATGGAAAGCATTGGTTGACAAGGATATAATTTCCATTTAATGGTGTATCCTGAATCTACAATAGGAATTAGGTATGCAATTTCTATATTATGTCCTCCCATGAGTGAAATGTGATTTTATCTATTTCCCACCATTTGTAAGGGTATTTTCCAAAGTGATAATCAATGTTGTGGTTGTTTTCTTTGAAACAATTTTCTTTTCCACTTATTCCACAAATTTGATTATGTCAATAATGCCATCAAACTTTGGTGAATCATTGAAATCTATATTAATCCACCCACATTGTTTCAACAATACGCATTATCACATGGATTGCTCATATTTATCCATGTTGCAATCAATTAGTGGAAGCTTCTAATTCTCTTGTAAAAACACATGTTGCACCAACGTAAATCTCTATTGGTCATTGGATTTATGAAATCCTTGTGATACTCAGTGGTATGATTATACATATGATCCAATAGACCTTCACACAACACTTATTCAACCATTTCCACAAACTTTTCACCTTGCAATGGATCTAATTTCTAAATTAGTTTGGGGCCCTATTTTTTCAAACAAAATCTAATTTTGTTTCAAATTCAACATAGCATCATTATTAAATGCCCCATTGATCTCTAGTAGTATAGGGTACGGATTCCTTTTCATACAATATCTCAATGACCTTAAATATGAATAATCCTCGACATTAGAAAATTGCATAATTGATTCACCAACTATAGCTAGATGAGTGGGTCACCATGTTCACTCATCGTATGAATTCCCAATATTTTTTAAGAAATATATTCACATCCAATCCTAGTCTGATGTTTACCACTCTTCATATCCTACAATTAATGCTTCAAAATAAATTCCTTCTCTAATATTTTCCCATGTACATAGTGTAGGGGTCTATCAATTATCTTTGTAGGTCATCCAACTAACCATGCAAGTACACTTCTCAATTTGTGTTAGATTGTGTTATCACAAAACCAGTACTAGGGACTGCAACCAAGCAAGGTCTCATGTAATTGTTTCAGACCATACTTTAGATTAGGAATTAGCCTTCCTAATCAAAGAGGGCTCTCTCACAACTCTTGACAAAATCCTTCAAACACTAGATGGCTAACTCTTTATTTACTTATGAAAGCATAACTGGTTGGAAACACATCAAACTGGCTCTCATTGGGCTATGGAGTCTATAATATCAAGTAAACAAGGAAAAACACAGTGACCTCATAGAAATCAAGGCTCTTAGCATTACATGTCAAACATATTTCACCAAAACATAGCTTGCTGTATACACAGGAAGTCAGAGCATATATTTATGAATTCTGAGTGATTGCATACAACAAAACCATAAAATAACATAAAGTACCACACATCATCACTACATTTGATCATGACAATCCTTCGAGAATCTTGAGAAGAGAATAACTCTGTTTTACTATTACTGTCAAAAAAGGTCTTACAATGGCCCAAAACAACACTGTTTTTCTATTAAGTATCCAACCCCTTCTACATCTCACCTTGGCCCATATATAGGCAAGCAAACTAAAACACCTCGAGCTTCCTCCTCCAGCATGAGGGGAGCCTCGAAGGTGGCTATTAACTATTCCTACATGCTACTAACTAATGCATTAATTACAATCATGCTGGGCTGTAATTACATAAAATCCTAATCAAACTAAAATACTAATTTCACTCTCCTCGTATGCTTGATGCTTCCTTGAATGCTTTGACAGTTGTCCTCCTTCAATTAATCTGATATGGCTGAGTTAGGGATGCAATGAATGCTGACTTGGGATGCTTTGAAAGCTCTGATGGCTCATTTAATGATCAGAAGGTGTGCTCCTATTTATCGGCTTCTGTCTCCCAACATTCTCCTAAAGTATAGCAGCCTGCTCCCAAATGTTTTAATAACCCCAAATATGGAATGATGCCAGACTTCTGATGTGCTGTAGGTGGTATTTGATAGACAACTGTTCTTCTTCCTCAACTCCCGCTCACCGTGTCAGACTAGCTGCTCACAGTATCACACTAGCTGCCCTGCGCTTTAAATCATCACCTACAGCAGTTTCGTAGCGCGCTACGAAACTGCTGTGTGATTTAAAAACACAGTCCTCCTTTAAACTTCTCACAAAATTGAATAGCTGATGTTGCCAATCTTCAGTTTCACCCTTGCTATGCTGAGATTCAGAATCACATTCCATGTATATGAACCTTCATCAGATGAACCAACTGCAATTGATGAGACCACCATGATTTTACCATCTCACTTACTCAACACAGTCCATCAAGCCAAGAATGTAATCCGTTGTTTTCAGCCCGGGCTATTTGAATGGGTACAAGACAAATAAGTTGACAGATCCAGTTTCCCACAGGCCTCTTTTTATAAGAAGAGAACAAAACATCTACAACATTTGAGTCCCAGCTTTCAGACATGATAACTTGAAACTGCATCCCGAGATTTGAAAAATCCTTTCTTTTTCTTTCTCTAACTGCTCAATCAGAGGCTGCAAGTATTCTTTACATTTTCTTTGTCCATCATCTTCTCCAATCATATTTCTTGAGTTCAACAAAACATGGAAGGTAAGATGCCTAATACTTCCGCTACAGAGTGCAGAACTAACAGCATACTCATCAAAAATGTGATAAATGAAATCTAATATAGCGCGAGTCTTCTGAGAGCCATGGTTCTTGGAATATTTACAATCTCCTTTTGAATTTGACTTGATGATCTACTACTGGCTTTGCCACTAGTGCGCGCCTTTTCAACAATCAGATACTTGAAAGTACCACTGTGCAACGAAACCACTGATTGCATACACCTGAGCCTAAACATGGTTGTTGCAGAGCAGATAATTGTGTAAATGACTGTCTCTGTTTGAATAAATGACCAAAAGAACGTTCCCACATCAGGCAAATATGAACAGAAATGTAGAAATCCTGAGAGCAAAGCTAAAACAAATCCTTTGCAACGTTGATTGACTGTACAATGTATAATGTCAAGTTAATCCGGCGATGTGACCCTGGTTCTACAAATTTATCATAAGAAGCCGAGATGTATAAGATACTGGATGCCGTGCTGAACTTTCCAGTTCTTACCTAAACTTATCTAAACTTTCCCATCCAATATCACATCTTCTGGTAATGTTATTTTCTTAATCCGTGGCTTTGAAGTGAGCGCTAATGATATATGACAATCCCCCTTCTCAAAGCTAACAGCTGAAGCATATAACGGGCACGGCAACCACGTTTATAGAAGACAACACCTAAACGATACAGTCCATATTGACTGAGGAAACTTGTCTATTTCGAACTCTTTGCCATTTGCTTCCTTGTATCTACGACAGCGATTTCTCCTCTCTGCCATCGACATTTGATTATGAAGATGATTTGAAAAATTAATGCCAAACATAGATCATTTGGAGTGTTCAGATCAAGAAGCCCTGAATTGATAGTATCTCTCGTAGTAATTGCGCCACCCTTCTTTTGTTTTGCGCACACATCTGTTAATGACACCAGTTAACATAATTCCCGCTTTTGTGCCACATTTCTATCCCGGTGTCACCAATAATGGCGACCTTGTGGCGACCAAATCTTTATGAAAGCTACTTGACACTTGGCGTTAACCACTACATCTCATAAGAGCGTTTTCATAACTTCATAACATGCATTAATAATGAAACAACGTGCTTAATAACATTCACGCAATTTTCATTTATATCAGTCATTTTTAAAACCCGTGTGCCTTGAGAGAATTGACAATCAACCCTAATAGCTCTTCAGATTGCTCTGGCCATTTTGCAAAATCCATAGATCAGAGTATCATATGCAACAACACCAGAGTTATATCCTTTAGTCAACATTAGACCTTTAAGCACATCAACCTCATCCACAGCAGTTGCAGTCAGTGTACAATAGACATGCTATGATTCAGGCCTCCACTGAAAACTCAAACAAATCCCCAGTTTCGTAGCACGATACGAAACCACTCAAACAGGTAGCGCTGCGAAACTGCTAAAAAGAATCCTGGCGCTGCGAAACTGCTAAACAGAATTCAGGCGCTGCGAAAACACCCTGACTTTAAGCTAGACTAAAAAAATTTTGACAATAGCATTTTCAGTGATAACAGTGGCTCCACTTGGGATAGTGTGCCCCTGTGGTACACTAAGAACATGCAGCTCCAGTGCCTTATCCATTTTGACAAACTGAAATTTTCTTGACAAGCATGACTGTAGGAGAATGAGAACTATACCTACTGAAAAATGCTCAGTTGAACTTGAGCTTATTTGCAATTACCTCTACCTACCTACCCTAACCATTTCAACTTCTTCAGCTCAATCAATGTGAAATTTCCAATGCAGCCAATCATTTGCCTCACCTGATATTTGATTTCTTTGACTGTCCTGGAGTTCAGATCCAATATGATAGTGTAATGACCGCTTCCACTGAAATCTTCTCTGACTGTATCGGATTTCAGAGCCAATGTGATAGTGTAAAGACCGCTGCCACTGAAATTGTCTCTGATCTTCTTTGAACAACTGAAATACTGGAGAGTAAAACTCTTCCATGTAATCAGCTATAGGATCCCAGAACACATGATCAGCTTGTCTTTCCTCGAAACTTTCCAGCTGTACAAACTGATCTTCAACCACCGTGTTCAGTTCCTCAATCGTGAAAGAGAAAGGAACCAGCGTAGTCTCCTTGTGTTCTGTCATAGAAAGCTGCTGAAAATAATGATCATGATAACACTCTTCATTTTCAGGCCCCTGATTCTCAACCACACAAGACTCCTCTGATGTACTATCCACTTTTCTATTTGACAAGCTATCCAGTTGCTTTTCTGAATCATTCCAACAAACAATGGAATTTTCCTCACTATTATGATTATTATTTGGGGTAAGCTGCTGCAAGGAATTACAAAATTGAGCAAGCTTTTCCTCTGCCTGAGGGTCATAGAAAATTTCCTCCAATATTTCTTCTTGCTGGGTGCAATTAATTTCGTCTTCATTATGATCTGAAGCCTGACAAATTTGCTGCATCTCTACATCAATATCAAAGGATAAAACATGGTTTTCACAGGTAAACTCTTGTTGCTCTTCATGCGGCGCTTCATGGAGTGTTATACCTTCTTCTTGGTGCTGAAAAACATTGTCATGAAGAGCCTCTAAAATTTCTTCATCTGTAAATTCATCATCACCATAATAATCCTCCAAGCACTGAATAAGATTCAAAGAATGCCTACAGCAATCTTTGAGCAGCAACAAAGAAGGATAACATTCTTTAAACATTTCACAGAACACATCATGGAAATCAGCAAGAGAAGATAATGAACCATTTTCCAAACTTTTATACCAAGACCATGCTTCTCCTTCTAAAGTAGCCATAAACATCCTCATGAGACAATCTTCAGGGAAATGAACCTTAAGACTGCGTACATGTATGTGAAACTTAACCAAATGGAGAGCAGCATCATCCTTCTTTTCATCTTTGAATATTGGAAGATCATCCAACCAATCAACCTTTGGCATAGGATTTGGAAAACCAGGGATATGAGACCGATTCATAGGAGCATACCTGGCATTCTTTCTTGCAGTGGAATCCATCTTGAAACTTCATCAAGCTACTGATCTTCTAGCAGTGGAGTCACCTTCTAATTTGTTCTTTGATGTGTGGAGTCGCCAAGGTAGTTTTGCAGCCTTGAAAATCATTTGAACTCCTGCTACCTTCAGAAATTCAATCTTAAGCTCCCGGCAGACGCACCAAAATGTTATCACAAAACCAGTACTAGGGACTGCAACCAAGCAAGGTCTCATGTAACTGTTTCAGACCATACTTTAGATTAGGAATTAGCCTTCCTAATCAGAGAGGGCTCTCTCACAACTCTTGACAAAATCCTTCAAACACTAGATGGCTAACTCTTTATTTACTTATGAAAGCATAACTGGTTGGAAACACATCAAACTGGCTCTCATTGGGCTATGGAGTCTATAATATCAAGTAAACAAGGAAAAACACAGTGACCTCATAGAAATCAAGGCTCTTAGCATTACATGTCAAACATATTTCACCAAAACATAGCTTGCTGTATACACAGGAAGTCAGAGCATATATTTATGAATTCTGAGTGATTGCATACAACAAAACCATAAAATAACATAAAGTACCACACATCATCACTACATTTGATCATGACAATCCTTCGAGAATCTTGAGAAGAGAATAACTCTGTTTTACTATTACTGTCAAAAAAGGTCTTACAATGGCCCAAAACAACACTGTTTTTCTATTAAGTATCCAACCCCTTCTACATCTCACCTTGGCCCATATATAGGCAAGCAAACTAAAACACCTCGAGCTTCCTCCTCCAGCATGAGGGGAGCCTCGAAGGTGGCTATTAACTATTCCTACATGCTACTAACTAATGCATTAATTACAATCATGCTGGGCTGTAATTACATAAAATCCTAATCAAACTAAAATACTAATTTCACTCTCCTCGTATGCTTGATGCTTCCTTGAATGCTTTGACAGCTGTCCTCCTTCAATTAATCTGATATGGCTGAGTTAGGGATGCAATGAATGCTGACTTGGGATGCTTTGAAAGCTCTGATGGCTCATTTAATGATCAGAAGGTGTGCTCCTATTTATCGGCTTCTGTCTCCCAACATTCTCCTAAAGTATAGCAGCCTGCTCCCAAATGTTTTAATAACCCCAAATATGGAATGATGCCAGACTTCTGATGTGCTGTAGGTGGTATTTGATAGACAACTGTTCTTCTTCCTCAACTCCCGCTCACCGTGTCAGACTAGCTGCTCACAGTATCACACTAGCTGCCCTGCGCTTTAAATCATCACCTACAGCAGTTTCGTAGCGCGCTACGAAACTGCTGTGTGATTTAAAAACACAGTCCTCCTTTAAACTTCTCACAAAATTGAATAGCTGATGTTGCCAATCTTCAGTTTCACCCTTGCTATGCTGAGATTCAGAATCACATTCCATGTATATGAACCTTCATCAGATGAACCAACTGCAATTGATGAGACCACCATGATTTTACCATCTCACTTACTCAACACAGTCCATCAAGCCAAGAATGTAATCCGTTGTTTTCAGCCCGGGCTATTTGAATGGGTACAAGACAAATAAGTTGACAGATCCAGTTTCCCACAGGCCTCTTTTTATAAGAAGAGAACAAAACATCTACAACATTTGAGTCCCAGCTTTCAGACATGATAACTTGAAACTGCATCCCGAGATTTGAAAAATCCTTTCTTTTTCTTTCTCTAATTGCTCAATCAGAGGCTGCAAGTATTCTTTACATTTTCTTTGTCCATCATCTTCTCCAATCATATTTCTTGAGTTCAACAAAACATGGAAGGTAAGATGCCTAATACTTCCGCTACAGAGTGCAGAACTAACAACATACTCATAAAAAATGTGATAAATGAAATCTAATATAGCGCGAGTCTTCTGAGAGCCATGGTTCTTGGAATATTTACAATCTCCTTTTGAATTTGACTTGATGATCTACTACTGGCTTTGCCACTAGTGCGCGCCTTTTCAACAATCAGATACTTGAAAGTACCACTGTGCAACGAAACCACTGATTGCATACACCTGAGCCTAAACATGGTTGTTGCAGAGCAGATAATTGTGTAAATGACTGTCTCTGTTTGAATAAATGACCAAAAGAACGTTCCCACATCAGGCAAATATGAACAGAAATGTAGAAATCCTGAGAGCAAAGCTAAAACAAATCCTTTGCAACGTTGATTGACTGTACAATGTATAATGTCAAGTTAATCCGGCGATGTGACCCTGGTTCTACAAATTTATCATAAGAAGCCGAGATGTATAAGATACTGGATGTCGTGCTGAACTTTCCAGTTCTTACCTAAACTTATCTAAACTTTCCCATCCAATATCACATCTTCTGGTAATGTTATTTTCTTAATCCGTGGCTTTGAAGTGAGCGCTAATGATATATGACAATCCCCCTTCTCAAAGCTAACAGCTGAAGCATATAACGGGCACGACAACCACGTTTATAGAAGACAACACCTAAACGATACAGTCCATATTGACTGAGGAAACTTGTCTATTTCGAACTCTTTGCCATTTGCTTCCTTGTATCTACGACAGCGATTTCTCCTCTCTGCCATCGACATTTGATTATGAAGATGATTTGAAAAATTAATGCCAAACAGAGATCATTTGGAGTGTTCAGATCAAGAAGCCCTGAATTGATAGTATCTCTCGTAGTAATTGCGCCACCCTTCTTTTGTTTTGCGCACACATCTGTTAATGACACCAGTTAACATAATTCCCGCTTTTGTGCCACATTTCTATCCCGGTGTCACCAATAATGGCGACCTTGTGGCGACCAAATCTTTATGAAAGCTACTTGACACTTGGCGTTAACCACTACATCTCATAAGAGCGTTTTCATAACTTCATAACATGCATTAATAATGAAACAACGTGCTTAATAACATTCACGCCATTTTCATTTATATCAGTCATTTTTAAAACCCGTGTGCCTTGAGAGAATCGACAATCAACCCTAATAGCTCTTCAGATTGCTCTGGCCATTTTGCAAAATCCATAGATCAGAGTATCATATGCAACAACACCAGAGTTATATCCTTTAGTCAACATTAGACCTTTAAGCACATCAACCTCATCCACAGCAGTTGCAGTCAGTGTACAATAGACATGCTATGATTCAGGCCTCCACTGAAAACTCAAACAAATCCCCAGTTTCGTAGCACGATACGAAACCACTCAAACAGGTAGCGCTGCGAAACTGCTAAAAAGAATCCTGGCGCTGCGAAACTGCTAAACAGAATTCAGGCGCTGCGAAAACACCCTGACTTTAAGCTAGACTAAAAAATTTTTGACAATAGCATTTTCAGTGATAACAGATTGCTTCACAATAATTTATTTAGCCATCCCTAAACTTCATCCTCCATCAACAATATTGAAAAACTCTGGCATTCATTTGAAATCCCTATGATAGATGGTGGTCCATCTTCCACGTCCTCCACTGCTACGTCCTACATGTAGACAAATTTGTACATCACCTCGACCACAACATGAATATAACCCTCTTGTAGGATTACATTACACTTAAGAAAATTTTGTTGAATTTAACAGATAAGTTCCTTCTACGTATACCTTGCATATGTTCAACTTGTTATATCACAACCAATGATCCTTGGCTACAAATGCATTTTGTTTTATTTACATTTCCTCTAGTCTCATGCCTCCCATTTCTCAAGTAGCTCTATGTAACCTTGAATATTATGGATAATATTCCTACAATGCCCACAATAAAATTGATGAGGTTGAAGAAAAGTTCTTGGGATATGCCCAATTTCATTATAATATTGACATTGTGTTAGAGGATGATTCACATTGTTCCATGAAGCTTTATTATTCTAAAATTGGTTCTATCCCCTATTCTTATTCCTTACATAAGCCATTACTAATAGGTTCTTCTCAAACCTCTCGATAAGTGTAGAAAAATTCCAACAATCCTTTGTATGGTGAGTTCTTACCCTACATAAGTTGTAATTAAAAACTACTACAATGCTACTATACTTTTTTAATAATGGAAAATGGTGGGAACCATGAACTATCTCACATATCCTAACATCCAACTTTTATAACATATATCCAACAAATAATATATTCATAATAGTTGTATATATTCTCAAAGGGGTTGGATCTAATGGTGAAAAGTGTGGATCTTTTCACCATTGGGAAAGGTTCAATTCTCATTATGGTTGCTTACCCTAAAATCTATGGGGACACATTAAGGTAGTGGTTGAATATATGGGTTTCGCCTAGAGAGAGTATGTTATTGGTATTATGATATTGTTGGCTTATAGGGTCTCGACCCAAGTTCGGAAGAGTTATTTAGCTAAACAAATCCCGCAACTACCGGCCCTTTCGGCAACAGCCCGTGGAGCGCGGACTGAGGTCTCACTCGAGGTAGTAGGGGAGGGTGTTGGAACCAGGTTTCCACACCCTTGGGATGTCTAGATGTGGTATGGAGGCTTTGCGCAGTTTTCTACAACTTCACATTGCACTATATTCGTGTAGATCTAGTCTAGCAATTGTGGTTTATTAGTGCGTCGTCTACAGATCTACTTAACATGGATTTTAAGAAAACATTTAACAGATCTAACTAGTCTGCTCACTTTTAAAGTAAACTTAAACCACATGTATTTTCAACATAAACATATGCGCATATATTAAACAGTTAAATTAATCCTTTATACAGTCAGATTTATGATATTCAGATTGTAACACAGAAATTGCATAACAAACTTATCTTTGTTTTCACCTATCCCCAATACATCCAGATTCGCCCTACGCACTCAGCTGCAGGGGTCCATGCACATAGTTGTGGATTCTTCTAGGCCTCTATGCACACAACTGTAGAGCCTCTACCTCCTACACAAACCCTCGACTTGGACTTACAGATGCTTTCTCACTATTCTTCTTAGCAACCCCTTACATTTCAGATCCAAGATAATACCTACAACTTAGCTACTCTACCCATAGATCCTTGCTCTATTTATACCTTTCCATGGACCACAATCCATGGGTGGGCCGACTCGACTTACATTTCTTTACATTATTTTTGGGCAGATTACCCCTTTACTTTGACTTATTACAAATCACACTCCATGCATACCGCGGTGTCTTTACCCTGTCTTTTTCCCAAAATTTCGAAGTCAAAAATAGAAAAGTCAAATATTATTATCTCACAATAATATTTGGACTATAAACTTAATCTTATTCTCTTGGAGCACTTCAGTTTGAGCTACGGAAGTGGCACATGCAGCTGTCAGAAGGAAATTCGTTTTTATTATGAGTCAGTTGAGTTGTTGCATGCATGACTTCAGTTAGAACTCAAGTGAGTTGAGTTTAGTGGACTGGAGGTACAATTGATGGAGTTGTGTTCAGTTTAGCTTTGTTAAACTGGTTGTATTTAGTCTAACTGATCAATAGACTAAAGATGAGTTGGGTGAATTAGTTATTAATTAATTCACAAGTTATTAACTCATAATGCAACTATAGAATACATCAGTTAACTCAGTTGCATGTCAGTGCATGTTCAGTTCAGCAGGGACAGGTGTTAGAGGATCAAATTGCTATCAGTTGTGACTATAGCTATGCATGATGATTTGCACAATCAAAGGATTGAGTATGCCAATGAGTTTGCTCACGTATCTTCATGATATTATATCTGTTGCTCACGTCCAACATAGTGTGGGTGACTATTTTGCAGTGTAAAATCGAGTTTGGGAAGCTATTCTCATCAGTTCTCGAGCAGGTTTGAGCAGTGGAGGCAGGCAAGCAGCGGGAGAGATTTGGAGATCAAATCTGAGCTGTATTGTGTGTAACAGGTGGAGATACTTGTGAGAAGTATTATGCTTTGTATTGTTACATGATTCAATCAATATAATATACAGATAGTGTGGGGTTTTTAGCGAGATGCTTTCCCCGGGATACATACTGTGTTTATGAGTTTGATTGATGCTTCTATGTGTGCCTGTGGATGTTTCTGCTTCTGTTAATTGATGATCAACGTAGAGGAGATTATGTATTATACATGTTCTGCTTATAATTGTATGATCAGGATAATCTCTGTGAATATGTGTTAAATTATTCAAAATTTCTACATGGTATCAGAGCTAGATGATTTGTAGAAAAAGTTTCTACATGGTATCAAAGCAGCTTGATTTGTAGAAGAGATTTTTACAGGATATCAAGCGAGGGTTGATCATTAGATCTACTATTCAGGAAGTGTTTACATTCTATTTCTCTAGGCAGAGTCTGTAATCGGGCCAGGTAGCCTCTGGATTCATCCTTCCTTTGGAAGGTGAGATATTCGGTGAATGCCCATACAGTCAATCTCTGTACGAGAAATATTGTGTTCTCACGAATTCTAGATCGGAAGCGGTTGAGTTTTGAGCTGGTGGAATTCGAATTTCATTCCAAAGCAAGAGATAAACTCAGAAACATTAAGTGTGAGAATGGAGACAGCATGCCCAGGTAACTCAAGAAGTTCATCCAATGCCGGGATGAGCTGAGAAGTGTGGGGGTGACTGTCAGATGAGGATGGTGAGTCTAGTGCTCCTTGACCTTCCTAAGAGTTGGCATAGCTACCAGGACTCAGTGAATGGAAGGGAGAAACTGCCAAATTGGGAACGACTATGGTCGGATTTGATGCAGGAGGAGATTAGACGGCACACCAGAGACAGTTCTTCATCCATGCAGGATGAGGAGAACTGTGCCTTAGCGAGTAAGGTGAAGAAGGGGAAGGAGAAGGGTTCTCTTTCCGAATCCAGTTCTTCCAGTGGTGGGAAGAAGGTTGACAAATCGAAAGTGTGATGCTTTCGTTGTCATGAGATTGGTTCATGGGTCAGGAACCTGTATGCTCTTGAGGTTCAAGATGCATGCAAAGCCTTGAGCAACGAGGCAACTGATGGAGACTTGGTGGTTGAGAGGGAGCGTATATTACCTCTCAACATGCAGAGCCAGAAGAAGTCTCAGACGATTGTGGAGGAGCCACGATTGGTGCAACAACTTCACGAGGTTGTGGAGGAGCCACAACAGGGGAAGCTAAAAGGAGATCGAGTAGAGACATCTACTCATCCAGAGACCTCCAGTAGGGGGAAACTTCAAGCCAGGTGGGCTGAGGGATCGCATGCAACCATGCCTCCAGGTAGGAGGTGGGGTGATGTGGATTGATCGTCCCAAGGAGGAGGGGCAGGATCCTTGAGGTACCCAACCTCTTGGATGAGACCTTGCTACGGGAGCCCCGATGTGTAGTAGCAGGAACTGACTGATTGGGTAGAGACAGATGCGGATGGAGCGGCAGAGAGAGCAACAGTGCAGGGAATCCCAGGACAGCGCATAGCTAGCAGGCTGTAGCAATGCGAGAGGCACAAGTGTTTTGCACAGTGCTAGGTGGCACAGAGAGGTGTGCAATGGTGTGAGATGCATGGAGATGTTGCAGTAGCGTAGATGTCAGAGAGGGAGCACTTGTCAGTAGCAGGTAGAGCTTCAGCATCAGAGGGTGTTTCTATCCCAACAGGGAGGTCAGTTGGGAGGTGCAGTGCGGATGCAATGCTGGGAGATAGAACCAGAAGCAGCACGGATGCAGTCAGAGATCAAAGTGACAGAGGCTAGAGTAGTCAGATACTGAAGAGCACAGAGATGCAAAGTTTCAGTCGACAGACGCAATAGCAGTCAGAGACTTTGATGACAGAGCAAGTGGACCAGCTAGATGTGTTGCATGGAGAACATTCCAGAGTTACAGGATCGGGTTTGAGAGGAAGCCTTTCTTGTTGAGAGGGAGTGTTGAAAAGTGTGCAACAAGAAATGCTTGTTGAGAATACAACAAGATTATGGAGCTTAGTGAAAAGAGTCGCCTTCACTAAGTGGGCCCGCAGGCTATTTTTGGCGCAAGTCTATTTTTAGACTATGTCTATTTTTAGACATATGGATCATGTCTATGGATGATTGATCAAGTTGGGAAAAATAGATGGACTTCTATTTTTGATGAAAGTGTGAGTGATCACAGTGTGAGTGATTACAGTGTGAGTGATCACAGTGTGAGTGATCAAAGTCAAAAATAGAAAAGTCAAATATTATTATCTCACAATAATATTTGGACTATAAACTTAATCTTATTCTCTTGGAGCACTTCAGTTTGAGCTACGGAAGTGGCACATGCAGCTGTCAGAAGGAAATTCGTTTTTCTTATGAGTCAGTTGAGTTGTTGCATGCATGACTTCAGTTAGAACTCAAGTGAGTTGAGTTTAGTGGACTGGAGGTACAATTGATGGAGTTGTGTTCAGTTTAGCTTTGTTAAACTGGTTGTATTTAGTCTAACTGATCAATAGACTAAAGATGAGTTGGGTGAATTAGTTATTAATTAATTCACAAGTTATTAACTCATAATGCAACTATAGAATACATCAGTTAACTCAGTTGCATGTCAGTGCATGTTCAGTTCAGCAGGGACAGGTGTTAGAGGATCAAATTGCTATCAGTTGTGACTATAGCTATGCATGATGATTTGCACAATCAAAGGATTGAGTATGCCAATGAGTTTTCTCACGTATCTTCATGATATTATATCTGTTGCTCACGTCCAACATAGTGTGGGTGACTATTTTGCAGTGTAAAATCGAGTTTGGGAAGCTATTCTCATCAGTTCTCGAGCAGGTTTGAGCAGTGGAGGCAGGCAAGCAGCGGGAGAGATTTGGAGATCAAATCTGAGCTGTATTGTGTGTAACAGGTGGAGATACTTGTGAGAAGTATTATGCTTTGTATTGTTACATGATTCAATCAATATAATATACAGATAGTGTGGGGTTTTTAGCGAGATGCTTTCCCCGGGATACATACTGTGTTTATGAGTTTGATTGATGCTTCTATGTGTGCCTGTGGATGTTTCTGCTTCTGTTAATTGATGATCAACGTAGAGGAGATTATGTATTATACATGTTCTGCTTATAATTGTATGATCAGGATAATCTCTGTGAATATGTGTTAAATTATTCAAAATTTCTACAAATAATGTTTCGGTGTTGCGCTAGGATCTCTGGTGGTGTTGGTGGTGGAACCTATAGTTGTAAGTCCACGATCTGTGAGTTGAGCTCCTGCTGGATTTGCACGACTTCCTCCTTTGCATCTCAGAACCCAGTAGCCAATTGATGGATTTGTGCCTCAATAGGTAACTCCGTTGCAATCGCTAGCTCCCGAACACTCGAGCAGGTTGCTGCTACTACCTTTTCCACTTGTTGTTTTTGTGTAACTGCTTTGTCTTGTTGGAGGCATAGTTGTTCGATATTAATCTTCTGTTCTTGGAGTACTTGTTCAGCGCGGCCGACTCAAGCACAGAGCTCCATGGTGGTGTTGTCCTGAAGCTGCTGCAAACTTTGGCGCGGTAGAGCAGCCACATTTAATCCCAACCCTTTAAGTTGTCCTAATGCAGCACGGTCTACCGCATTCGTGGTGATCAATGCTCCTATTGGAATCGGGATGGAATGAGCCATTTGGGCCTTCAACAACGGTTCAATGGTTGGCATCCCATAAACCCCCAGAGTAGCGCAGCTGCTTATCGGCGCAATCCATGTTCCAAGATACTGTAACTGCATATGAAGTTCCCCCAACACAATCTGTTGTTCTGACATGGCCTCGTCGACCGCATCCCGAGCAGCATCCCGAACCGTGGTTTCTATGTCATTTAGATCCCCCTCTATTAAGGTGGTCACCCCGCTGTCCATTTTGGACACCTTTTCCTTCTTTCATGGCTTTGACCATTGTTTGGGTGCTGATCGCTTCAAAGGCGAATCAGTGCTAGTCATTGGTGGCTTGTCCGCGGCTCTCTCAGTGGGCAGATTTTGGCTTCTTTTGGCCATTGTCGATGTAGCCCCTCCTAGTGGTGTCTTTCTTGTTGCTTTTAACACCGCCTCCCAAGCTACCTGAACTTCCACGGTGAGTTGTTCATTTCACTTTTGTTGCACGACACACTTAGCTTCCTCCTTTTTCCTTCGAATGGCGACCTTGTCACACTCAACTTCCTCGGGTCCGCACTAGGCCACTAGCCAAGTGTCCACCACTCCATCAACGACGTCATCGATGGAAATAAATTGGAGCACAGTCCCTTTATGTGCCGAGTCCTTTTGCGCCCTAATGTAGATGCGATGCATGTCTTCCTTAAATCTGGAAATATGCTTCATGCTTTCATAGATCTCGTCAGATAGGCGAGGTAGTTCGTTAATCCATTGTCGCACATTTGCATCCATTAGTATCCAAAAGATTTTGATGTTCCGAAGTTGTCCCACGTCCCTTGTTGCCTAAAGAGAAGCATATTTAGCATCTTCTGGCCAATCTGGATCCAAATCTGGAAACTGGCTATCTTTGGGCAATTCAGTGGCGACCAACATAATAGACAGGAGCAACCATGCGTAATGAAAAGTCTTGCCTTCCTCTTGAACCTCGCGGCAGTTGGTCAAAAATTCTTCACACAAGAACTGTGACCAATTGAACCTTGCTCCAGCTGTGCACTCCTCAGCGAGTGCAATGACTACTACTGGAACCTCAGTGCCATGGCATTTCCACATCACTTTTCTTGCCAAGTGTTGTGTGGCGACATAGACGACATTGTCTAAAATACTCTCAATGATGTATCCCCACTGGCCCTTCGCGAGGTTATACTTCTTTTTCAGATTCTCTATCATAACAACATCGCCAGTTCTATCAGTAATTTCGCGGGGATCTCTTCCTTCGCAGGGAAGGTGTGAAACCCGATGGACAAGTTCCGCTGTGATGCGGACAGGCTTGCCAACCCATAATATTTCCTCATGGACCAAACAAAGAAACTGCCTTATAACCAATATTGTGATAGGGGGCCAGGAAAAATGAGGGATAGACAAAAGACAGAGCAGCCCGACTGTTTCGACCTTTCGCAGCCACTCCTTTGGCTGTAGTGTAGTCACCATTCCTTCGACGCTTTTCTCCATGAGCTCAGTGGTCGCCAAGTGGGGAAACTTGACAATATCTGCTAAGTCCCAGTGTTCGAATTTCATTGTCACAATACGGCCAACCACCAAGCCTTCTACTGGGACTACTTTTGGGAGTGAGGGCGTGACCAGGATGGTGTTGACTTCATCCATATTTGTAGGGACCTTCGCTTTCCCCTTGCTTGGGGCCACATACTCAAGCCGTCGGATTGGCTGAATGGGATCCTCTTCAGGGAGGACTTCTTCGATGTATGTAGGAGAACCCTTGTCCTCTTCCTCACTTTCAATGACAACAGTTTTAGCTTTCTCCTCCATCGTGAATTTTCAAGATTTCAGGTGCCGGGGTGACCTTCTTACAAGGTCTGGACTCTGGGGATCCTTCTTGGCTCGCGGCATGCGGGGGGATTTAGGGAGCTTGGCTATCTGTGGTGGAGTGTTTAGTGGACTATCAACAGAAGGTTTTGGGGCCTTAAGAATCGCTTCTTGGTAATGATTTGGTAAGTCCTGAAACCACGGAAACGCTTTCAACTGTTCGTCACTCATCCTATATTGGCTCTGAACTGTAGCTTTCTTGTGGAATGGTAAAGTGAGGGGGTGTGATTGATGTTGTACTTATAAAAGATTTCGAATTTAAAACCGGCTGCTTACCCTAATTGTAGCTCATAAATGCGATTTTGGCGGTTATCCTACTGTATTAGCTTTCTGCCACCCACTCCAATGCACCTTAAATGGGCCATCATGTCATGAATAGTACCTGCAACGGTCGCTTTCCACCTTTCCTTCACGGAAGTGAATCTCCAGAGACGCAGGTGGGGTTTTTGTATATATATTATAGCTATGTTGCGTAATTGCGCAGTAGCCTCTGTTATAGTCTCGCGCCCTCTTCCAACTGCATGGGGCACTGGGACTGGTCCTCGTACATATAGTTAGGTGGGAAAACCCCTCATGTGGGTCTTTCATTTCCCTGCTAGCCCGGTGTAGAACCTCTATTCTACACCTATTTGTCTACCATTTTCCTCAATTTTTCCTTATCTTTCCTTCACTTTTGCCTCATTTTCACAATAAAACCTCTCAGATCATTACATTAGGTGTTAATAAGCATAATCAAGCAAGTTTTGCTAATGGATGACTATTTGTTTAGTTTTTGACTTACTTGCAGGAATCCCGCAGCTATCTGACGATCCCGCAGCTGTCTGAAGATCCTGCAGCCATTTTGTTAAACACAATGATCCACGTGTCGGTTTGCTAGATGAGCCACATGGGCACTCAGGTATCAACGTGCTCGAGGTTCCTGTCCTATTTTTCCAGCCATCCACGTCATCTTCACCCATGGTCAAAGCTAGTTAAGCTACGGTCAACTCAAGGTTGTTTAAACGGTGATTGTGAGCTGCTTGGTCACGTCATCTTAAACGGTGATTTTTCCATGTTCTACAGGTGGCAGGGGACATGATCCAACATGGGATTCATTACCCATGACGACAGAACCACTAAACTCGTCCACGCAGCCGTGATGTGTCAAAGGACCATTAATACGCATGACTGTTATTGTTTTTCTGTTAATTAGCTGCACGAGTAGGTTATCTTAGGAACCTCTATAAATTGCTGCGTCTGCGTACGCTCAAAGAACTTTTTGATTAGTTGTAATTTTCTGCACTTGTGTTGAATTTAGAAGCATTGTGAACTCTGTTTTCTAGTGCTATTCCAGCACTCTGTTTTGTACACTTTTTGCAAATGGAGGAATAGATATAGCACTGTTTTGAAGTTTCCAGATCTCTGAGTTCTCTTGTGGCTGAATGAACAGAGGGCCCCTGCTCATCTCAGCCTTTGTAAAGTATTTCATGTGCAGCATTTCATTATTTTCTTATTTATTTCCTTAAGCATGTATAGTTTCATTTACTTGTTTTCCTTTCTTTCAAGCTGATCAGTGTTATTTCTTTGCAGGTTTCTCTTAGCCCGGGATTTATTTTTATATGTGTGTGTTTGCTTTATAAGCTAATGGTATTTGAAGTTGAAAAATTCAAGTGCTGCCTTTGTCTTTATAGTTGATTTTTAATCTTATTTCTCAAAGAGCTGTTAACATATATGAATGATCTTCATCATAAACTATTATCTTTTAAGATCAAAATATCACTAATTTGCAGCTAACTTGGGTGCTTTTTGGACTGTTCTTTCACTACTTTCTATCCGTGCTTTACACAGTACATGTGCTTTGAAGCATTGAGTTAGAAAGAGCAAATCATTACCACTAGTCTTTAAAGTAGAAGTTTTGATTTTAAAGTGCTTCCTAGACTATTTCCTCACTACTTTCTAATCATGCTTTCCATAGTACATATGGCTGAAGTAGAGAATTAGAAATAGCAAATCATTATCATTAGTCTTTCAAGCATATTTTTCTCACTTTTCTAATTCCACTTAAGCTACTTTCTTTCCGTGCTTTACACAGTACATGTGCTTTGAAGCATCGAGTTAGAGAGAGATAATCTTTATTTTTGGGTTTTAAAAGTGACTCTCTTTTCTTTTATTAGCAGCAACTTGGACGGTGTCTAGTACCATTGGTAGTGGTCATTTTCTTTCAAGTTTATTTCAAGTTATTTCAATTCACTTATTCTTTTCAAGCATTTCCTTTCAAGTAAATAGTTAGAGATCACTCAACACACACTTTCACTCATTTAGGATTCACTCTACACACACACCATCACTCACTTGTTTATAAATTCTCACTCCATCTTAGGAACATAATTAACCACAACAACACCTCCAACGATAAGAAAAACTCTAAGAGGTTACTTAAGTACATATAGTACACCTTCACTTCATCAGCTTACGAGCCCCGGGTTGACAATAAATACTAGCAATTTAGATAACACTAAATTGACTAAACATTTTGGCGCCGTTGCCGGGGAAGTGAAATTAAGTAGCCATATTCTTAGAAGAAAAATAAAATAAAAAAAACTTCAAGTAAAGAAGTTAATAACCTATCTAAATATGCTCTCCTCTTGCACTTTGAAGTGATCTGGAGGATCAGAAAGGAGAAAGTTATTGATTTGATAGTCTCTTGAGTATGCTCTCTTCTTGCACCTAGAGTGAACTGGAAGATCAGAAAAAGAACTATTTAACTTGACTTGAAGATAAAATAAAAATGACATGCATAGAGCTAGAGATTCTAGGGGAAGGTTTTTAGCTAGAGCTCGAAGTTCAATTTTTACAAGTCCATCTGCTTCAAGAGATAGACAAGAGACACCTCCCTTATCTCCAACCGAAACTCCTAGTCCTGAAATTCAAGAGCCTAGAGTTGACTCTCCTATACCTTCTATTGAGTTTGAACTAGGAAGAGACTCTTCTCTTTCTCCTACCAGAAAACCAATTGTAATTGAGGAAATAGACTCACCTGAAGAGGAAGGAGAAATCTCTTCTCATTCACCCTTTGTAGAAGAACCAGAAGATTTTGAAATCCCTAGGAGAATCATCATGGCAGAGGAAGAAGGAGGCGGTAGAGGTAGAGGTAGAGGAGGAGGAGGAGGAAATAACAATAACAATGGAGGAGGTAGAGGTCCCATTGGAGGAAATAGAGATGGGGATAACTCATTTGGGTTTCCCATTGTTGATGAGGACTCCCGAGCCACCATGAAAAACATATCACCATCCGTCCTCCCAAATTTTCATGGATTAAGAACTGAGGACCCTGAAACATTCTTGTTTGAATTTGAAGTTGTGTGTCGAACTTATGACTATCTGGATGATACCCAGAAACTCAAACTGTTCCCATCAACGTTAAAAGATCAAGCTTTGAAATGGTTCATGGGGTTACTTACTCAGTCCATTAGGACCTGGGATGAAATGAAACAAACCTTTTTGGATAGGTATTTGGACTATTGTATGCCTACTAATCATAAGGATGAGGTTTTTAAAATGATGCAAAAAGAAGATGAGAGCTTAGAAGATTTACTTGAGAGATTTCAATATAATCTAAAAAGAGCAAAAATGAGTACCTTGGATGAAGAGACCTTAAAAGCCCTCTTATTAAAAGCCATTAAGGATGAATGGATAGATATCTTAAACATGATGGGGAAAGGGGATATTTCTCAACTTTCTCTCAATGATATAGCAGAACTTTGTATCCATCTCTCAAGGGGCAAATCAAAAACTCAAAAAGGGCCTAGAGATCCTTCTCTCCTTAGGGCAAATAAATCTGCAATAGGATCAGTGAGTAGGGTTGAAATCGGTAATATGCTAGATGAATTTAAAACTGATATCTTAGGGAGTCTTAGTGAACAAATTGATACCCTTAAGATTCAGAATAAACAAAAAGCAGAAACCGAGGCTATGACCATCTTTTGCCCGAAGTGTAGAAAGAAGCATGCTTTAAGGGAATGTCCCTTGGAAGCACAAGTTGTGGAAACCTGTGTAATTTGCTCAGAAACCCATGAGACCAAGGAATGTCCTTCAATCCCTGGCCTCAAAGCAGTCTTTCAAGAAGATCCAAGTACGCTTGAATCTCTTTGTTTTGTTGCAAGAAGACCTTGGCAGGGGCAGCAAAATCAATGGTTTAGTAACTCTATGAATTTCCAGCCCCCACCAAATTGGAATCCTTGGCAACAACCTTGGTCACAACCACAAAATCCTTTTCAAGCATGGTTGCAAAGCATGCAAATGCAAAATCCTTATGGGAGATTTGCCCAATTCTATCAATATCCTCAATCCTTTCAGAATCAGCAAGCTCCCCAAATTCCAAATCAAGGTCAACAATTGTCATTACCATTCCCTCAACAACAACAACCTCTTCCACAAAATCAAAATTCTCAACTCTTGTTACAATCTCAACAGAGGCCAAATCAACTTCCCTCTCAACCTCAACCAAACCCCAATAATAGGAATCCTCAAAGTGCTTATGTGATGGAAGGTCAACCACTTATGGAAGGTCAACCATTCCCTACCTATATGGTTGTCCCTCTCAATGAGGTCCAACTCAGATCAGGTAGAATCCTAGACCAACCTTCTACAAGTGCTCAACAACCAAGCATTTCTGAGGAAGAATCTCTCAAAGCCAATAAGGGTTCTGAAGTATCCCTTCAAAACCCAAGCATTAAAGAAAAAGAAAAAGAATCAACTCCCTTAGTAGAACAACCCACATCTTCAGCTATTCCTCCTTTTCCTGAAAGATTGCAAATTGATAAAGGAGTGGAGAAGCAGATTTGGTTGCCTGACTATAGCTTTCTAGATGAATTGAAGAATGTTTGTATCAAGATTCCCTTGTTAACAGCCATTAAGGAGATTCCCATTCTAGCAAAGACAATAAAGGAGATGAGTCTGAAAAAAACAATAAAAAGAACCAGAGACACCAAAAGGATACATCTAGTTGGAAAAATTGCAGACATTATGATGGGTAAAATTACCATGCAAAAATATGTAGATCCCGGTAGCCCTATTGTTAAAACTCATATTAATGGGGTTGAAATCCCAAATACCTTGATTGACTTAGGAGCCGCTATCAACATTATGAGTAGACAGACCATGGATCAGTTAAAACTTCCTAACCTTCTCTTTACACCTACTCTGTTGCAACTTGCAGATAGATCAATCATTAAACCTGATGGTGTATTGGAAGACATTCCAGTCTCACTAGACTCTTGGGAATATCCAGTTGATTTTATGATTTTAACTCCCAAGAACAATCTAGGAGGACATCCTCTTATTTTAGGAAGACCTTGGCTGGCCACAGTTGATGCTTTCATAAGTTGTAGGTCGGGAGACATGTATATATCAGATGGTAATTCTACCAAGAAATTCAACTTGTATCCTCCCGCAAAGGCAATAACAGAAATAGGAGAAGATGAGTGGATTGATGATGAGGATACTCTTCAACCTGTTCTAACCATCTCTGAAATCAGTGAGGACAGTCAAATTCTAAATACATTAGAAAATTTTGAGGCACCTTTAGAATATGACCCTTCACAATTCCAGTTAGATGCAGATATTGAATATCTCTCCTCTAGACAGATGTCTCTCTTCTCAATGGAAGAGTTTGGTAGTTCTACAGTTGAAATCTTTCCAGGAAAAACATTAAACATCAACAAGAACTTGGAAAGACTACAACAAGAAGAATTAACTAAACTGTTGCAAAAACATTCCACTGCCTTTGCATGGGAATATACTGACATGAAAGGAATCGACCCTAAGACTTGTATTCATCATATTTACATTGAAGAAAACAGCAGACCTATTAGGCAGCCACAAAGACGGATGAATCCAAATCTTAGGGAAATTGTGAAAGAAGAACTTCAGAAATTGCTCAAGGTAAACTTCATTTACCCCATTTCAGATAGCCAATGGGTTTCTCCCTTGGTTATAGTGCCCAAAAAGAATGGTAAATGGAGAGTTTTCATTGACTATCGAGAATTGAACAAGGCAACCTTAAAGGATCATTTTCCTCTACCTTTTATTGATCAGGTATTAGACACTTTAGCAGGTAAAAAGTATTTCTCATTCTTGGATGGTTTTAGTGGTTACAATCAGATTCAGGTAGCACCTGAAGATCAAGACAAAACCACCTTTACTTGTCCTTGGGGGACTTTTGCCTATCGAGTACTCCCTTTTGGTTTGTGCAATGCACCTGCTACATTTCAAAGGGCTGTACTAGGAATCTTCTCAGATCTGATTCATGATTGTGTAGAGGTATACATGGACGATTTCACAGTCTATGGTGATACATTTGAAGAAGCTTTGGCAAATTTGGAAAAAGTACTGGTAAGATGTAAGGAAACAAATCTTTCTTTAAGTCATGAAAAGTGTTTTATGATGTTTACTGAAGGGATTGTTTTAGGACATCATATTTCAGGAGATGGAATCAAAGTTGATAGATCTAAAGTAGAAGTCATCTCTAAGTTACCTGTTCCAAATTGCCAGAGAGATGTTAGAAGTTTTCTTGGATTTACTGGTTATTACAGAAGATTTATTGAAAACTTCACTAAGATAGCATCCCCTCTTTTCAAACTACTTACTAAAGATTGTGAATTTAAGTGGGATCCTGAATGTCAATTTGCCTTTGAAGCTTTAAAGACTAGAATATCTGAAGCACCCATTTTAAGGGGTCCAAATTGGAAACTCCCTTTCCACATTTCTACTGATGCTTCAGATACAGCTTTAGGAGCTATTTTGGGACAAAAGGATTTGATCCCTTATGCCATTTATTACACGAGTAAGAATTTGACTCCTACTGAGTTAAATTATACTGTTACTGAAAAGGAGTTTCTAGCTGTTGTGCATGCTATAAACAAGTTTAGACACTATATAACCGGCTATGAAACCTTTGTCCACACTGATCACTCTGCCATTAGATACCTTATGAACAAACCAGTCACTAATGGTAGAGTTACAAGATGGCTTTTGCTTTTACAAGAATTCAACATAACTGTGTTAGATCGACCAGGTAAACAGAACACAGTAGCTGACTTCTTGTCTAGAATCCAAAACACTAATGAGGACTCTCCTGTAGAGGATAAATTTCCAGATGAGTATTTGTTTGCAGTAACTACCAAAACCCCTTGGTATGCTGATATTGCTAATTATTTGGTTACTGGAAAATTACCTTTACATTTATTTCCTAATGAGAAAAGGAAAATCATTCAGGATAGTTCACTTTATTCTTGGATTTCTAATGAATTGTTCAGAACAGGGCCAGATTTGATGATCAGAAGATGTGTACGGGAGGATGAGATGCCTGACATCCTTAAGGCATGTAATGACGAACCTTGTGGCGGACATTTTTCTGATAAGAGGACTGCCTATAAAATCCTTTCATCAGGATATTATTGGCCTTCTCTCTTTAAGGATGCAAAGCAATATGTTAAAAGGTGTGACAGTTGTCAAAGAACTGGGAGACCAACTCTTTCAAATGAAATGCCACTACAGCCACAGGTATGCATCGAACCTTTCGAGAAATGGG
Source organism: Pinus tabuliformis (assembly GCA_031772625.1). Lineage (NCBI taxonomy): Eukaryota > Viridiplantae > Streptophyta > Pinopsida > Pinales > Pinaceae > Pinus > Pinus tabuliformis. The sequence goes on from CM062807.1 coordinate 1,057,398,673, forward strand.
CTCTAGATTTTGTTGGACCAATTAATCCACCATCCAAGCAAAATAGATATATACTAGTTTGTACTAATTATGTTACCAAGTGGGTAGAAGCTATAGCATTAACTTCTGCTACTGAAAATTCAGTTGTTCAATTTCTTTTCAAGGATATTTTCACTCGTTTTGGTGTCCCAAGAGAAATTGTAACAGATCAGGGAAGCCAATTTACATCAAGGATGGTGGAAAAGCTGATGGAAGAATATAAAATTAAGCATAGAACATCTACTCCATACCATCCGCAAGCAAATGGTGAAGTAGAATCTACAAATAAAGTTCTTGAAAGCATCATCATGAAGACTGTTCATCTTCATAGAAGAGATTGGGCAGAAAGGCTTCCTGAAGCCTTATGGGCCTATAGAACTACATGGAGGAACACCACAGGACATTCTCCCTATGAACTTGTTTATGGGAAGGAAGTCCTGTTCCCCATTGAGTTCCAAATCAAGACCTTCAAGACAGCAGTTCAATTGGGGATGAGCTTATCAGAAGCCCAGAAGCACAGAATGGACCAGTTAAATGAACTAGATGAAATGAGACAAGATGCAATTCTAAGGACCGATCTAGTTCAGCACCAAAGAAGCAAATGGCATGATCGACATATCAAAGAAAAGAAGTTTCAAAAGGGTGATTGGACACTCTTGTTTGATTCAAAATTTAAGGACTTCAAAGGAAAATTTCAAACTCATTGGCTTGGGCCATATGAGATTGATGAAGTCTTTAATAATGGAGCAGTTAGAGTGAAGACTATTGATGAACTTCAAACTCCCTTTATTGTGAATGGCCACCGGTTAAAAGTCTACCACAAGCCACTCTCAAAAGAGGAGTTTGTTAAGTTATTCCAAGGCGATTCTGAAATGAGGCTGGTGGAGAAGAATTCTTCTCCTCCATCAGCCTAATCTCTGTTTCTTTCAATTTCAATAAAAAAAAAAAAAAAAAAAGAAAAAAAAAAAAATAAAGGAAAAGAAAAAAATGAATAAGAGTATGAGCCTGAAAACCAATCTCTGATTGGCAGTCTCATGCAGAAAACATGAGGTGAAAATCAGGGTCACCTGACACCTCATGTTTTCCAAAAAAAAATCTCTCTCTCTTTCATTTCCATTTCATTTATTTCATCTCACCATTCCCTTCCATCTTACCATCCTCACTTCACCTCACTGCCTTCCACTCACTCATTCATTCATCCCTTCATTCCATTTCACTTCATTAATAAAGTTTTTTTTTAGACAACTAAAGTATTTTATGCAGCTGGAAGACTTCATTACAGTTCCTGCAGCTATTTGACAATTCTGCAGCCGTTTAGCCTTTCTGCAGCCTTCTGCACCTGCACAAGAAACACAGTTTGTCTGAAGAAAATATTTACAGTTCAAAATCATCAAAAGACAAGGAGGAAAGATCATATGCTAGCAATAAAGTTAACAAAAGGTTAGTAGCAAATCATCAGAAGCCAAATCAAATATGAATCCGAGGTATGTTCAAAACTCTAAACCTATAGTTATTTCATTATGCGGAATTTTCTGGGTTATGTCTTGTTGGCCACTAATCGTAATGATTACCCATTTTCTTTCCCATGCGACCACAAATCTACAAATCCTCCACGTCTACCAGCTCATAATAACCATGATTTTTGAAATTACATATGGCAATTTCGGTCATTAAGGTCTCGTACCCTAATGACGTAACCTACCGTATTACGTCTCTCAGCTCTCGTCCCGCAGCCATGTGTCAATCCACAGCCGAAAATTGGAGAATATAGCCGTTCCATTCATTATTTCCATATCCTCTGTGCTCATAACATCCCATTCCTCGCTATCATCTCCCTTATTCCGTTTTCACTCACTACGATTACCTCCATAAACCATCCTCTGTTTTCCCTCTGCCGTATAGCCGTAAACCTGTGATACAGTCGTATTACGACTGTTAGTCACCGTTTCACTGTGTCCATGCTGTTATCCACCGCTTAACTCTAATTCAAGCCGTGAATTTTCGGTGTCTGAGGCTGTTGATACACCGTAGACCCTCTGTTCCACAAAGTCTGAACAGGAACCGAGGAGTTACTGTGTGAAGTTACAGAGTACTGTGTAAGGTCACCATCAAATTCGTGTTCTAAACAGAGCTGAGGAGTCTATGGGAAAGCTTTTAAGGGCTGAACCGGAAGGTTCAAAATTCTTGGAGGCATACCCTCAGGTTGAGGAGGCACTACAAAAAGCCAATTGGTTACAATGCATCAGGAAGTTTAAGGGCTACCATAAAGAAGTAACCAAAGCCTTTGCAAGATCATTTAAGGATAAATACAGTCAAGCAGAGGTGGGTGATTTAACATTTACAGTCAGCGAAGGAAGCATAGCAAGGGCCACCTCTCTTCCACAAACCGGTGAACGTTGGTTCAAAAACCGGGCAGTCCAGGATCAACAGTGGAAGCGGATTTTCAAAAACCCAGGTATGGACACAAGTGTTTTCACCAAAGGAATTCCAATCTCCCATGTTAAAGACGAATGGAAAATTTTATTGCTATTAGTACAAAAATTTTTCACCTGTGAAGGGAGATTTGGAGTGTTGTATGTCTATCATGGTAAAATTATGCTGCAATTTCAAGGAGAACATGATATAAATCTTCCTTACTTCCTATTTCAAAGCCTTAGGAAAATGTGTTCCATGGCTCAACGAAATCCACGAAACGTAGAAGCTTACCTCAGTCACCATGGTCTTGTAAAGTTATTGATAGAAGAATAGTTAAAAGAAAAACAAGACACATGGGAGAAATTCCTTGTAAGGAATCATTTTGCAGAACCTGGAGAATCTTCTATACCTAGAAAAAGCAGAAGGAAGAGAAAAGAAAGTATCTCTGAGACTGATATCTTAGAGGAAACTGTTCAAGGACAAACCATAGAGGAAATAGAAGTCCATCATCCTGAACCTGAGATTGAACCCATGGAAGACAGTGCTCAAGAGGTCATCTCAGAAACCCTCGCTGAACTTGCCAAGCAAGCTGTCAAAAAGAGAAAAGAAGACAAAAAGAAACAAAAACAAGACAAGGGGAAATCCATAATCCAAGAAACTGACCAGACCCCAGAGCATTCTAGTGGTGAAGAAAGAGATAACCAGCCCTTAGCACAAAGGGTAGCTAAACTCCATGAGAAAATTGCCCTCTCTGAGAAAGTAAAAGTACAAAAACCAAAGGAAAAGGCACAAAAAGAAACACAGAGTGCTGCCACTGTAAGAAGGAGTAGTAGATTGCAGAATAAAGGGAAAGCCACAAGGACACTCTTCGTTGATCTTAGCACACCTGAGAAGGGTGCTACAAAAATAGACCTTGAGGATAGTCCATCACGAGAGGCAGCTACTCCTCCAAGAGAAGACAGTCCATTTCAGCCGGAGTTTGAAATTGAAATTGAGCATGAATATAGTCCAAGGAAGTCACCAATTGTTGACCCAATTCAACAAGAGGTGTACAACTATTTTGAAACATTGGAGCAAAACACTGCTGGCCCAAGTAATGTCATACCTCCTGAGCAGCAAATAGATTTACTTAAACAAGAAATCTATGAACTTGAAGTGCTAAACCGTCACATTAAACAGAGAAATGAAGAAATGAAGCAGCAAGCTGATATTGCCAAAGCAATCCAAGATAACACTTTTCTTCACATGAGCATGTGGCAGAAGAAACACAACAGACTCAAGAAGAGATGTAGAAGGCTGAACAGAGCCTTAATCAATTTGAAATTCAGATGCATGTTCAAGAGGCCAAAGGTTAATGTTTCTACACAAAGGAAGAGAAGGAGGTTGGATGTCCTAGCTGAGGCATCCCAGCAGATGGACTGAATTGTGTTTTCATTGCATGAGGACATGCAATACCCTCGGAGTGGGGGTATGTAGAACCTCTATTCTACACCTATTTGTCTACCATTTTCCTCAATTTTTCCTTATCTTTCCTTCACTTTTGCCTCATTTTCACCATAAAACCTCTCAGATCATTACATTAGGTGTTAATAAGCATAATCAAGCAAGTTTTGCTAATGGATGACTATTTGTTTAGATTTTGACTTACTTGCAGGAATCCCGCAGCTATCTCACGATCCCGCAGCTGTCTGAAGATCCTGCAGCCATTTTGTTAAACACAATGATCCACGTGTCGGTTTGCTAGATGAGTCACATGGGCACTCAGGTATCAACGTGCTCGAGGTTCCTGTCCTATTTTTCCAGCCATCCACGTCATCTTCACCCATGGTCAAAGCTGGTTAAGCTACGGTCAACTCAAGGTTATTTAAACGGTGATTGTGAGCTGCTTGGTCACGTCATCTTAAACGGTGATTTTTCCATGTTCTACAGGTGGCAGGGGACATGATCCAACATGGGATTCATTACCCATGACGACAGAACCACTAAAATCGTCCACGCAGCCATGATGTGTCAAAGGACCATTAATACGCATGACTGTTATTGTTTTTCTGTTAATTAGCTGCACGAGTAGGTTATCTTAGGAACCTCTATAAATTGCTGCGTCTGCGTACGCTCAAAGAACTTTTTGATTAGTTGTAATTTTCTGCACTTGTGTTGAATTTAGAAGCATTGTGAACTCTGTTTTCTAGTGCTATTCCAGCACTCTGTTTTGTACACTTTTTGCAAATGGAGGAATAGATATAGCACTGTTTTGAAGTTTCCAGATCTCTGAGTTCTCTTGTGGCTGAATGAACAGAGGGCCCCTGCTCATCTCAGCCTTTGTAAAGTATTTCATGTGCAGCATTTCATTATTTTCTTATTTATTTCCTTAAGCATGTATAGTTTCATTTACTTGTTTTCCTTTCTTTCAAGCTGATCAGTGTTATTTCTTTGTAGGTTTCTCTTAGCCCGGGATTTATTTTTATATGTGTGTGTTTGCTTTATAAGCTAATGGTATTTGAAGTTGACAAATTCAAGTGCTGCCTTTGTCTTTATAGTTGATTTTTAATCTTATTTCTCAAAGAGCTGTTAACATATATGAATGATCTTCATCATAAACTATTATCTTTTAAGATCAAAATATCACTAATTTGCAGCTAACTTGGGTGCTTTTTGGACTGTTCTTTCACTACTTTCTATCCGTGCTTTACACAGTACATGTGCTTTGAAGCATTGAGTTAGAAAGAGCAAATCATTACTACTAGTCTTTAAAGTAGAAGTTTTGATTTTAAAGTGCTTCCTAGACTATTTCCTCACTACTTTCTAATCATGCTTTCCATAGTACATATGGCTGAAGTAGAGAATTAGAAATAGCAAATCATTATCATTAGTCTTTCAAGCATATTTTTCTCACTTTTCTAATTCCACTTAAGCTACTTTCTTTCCGTGCTTTACACAGTACATGTGCTTTGAAGCATCGAGTTAGAGAGAGATAATCTTTATTTTTGGGTTTTAAAAGTGACTCTCTTTTCTTTTATTAGCAGCAACTTGGACGGTGTCTAGTACCATTGGTAGTGGTCATTTGCTTTCAAGTTTATTTCAAGTTATTTCAATTCACTTATTCTTTTCAAGCATTTCCTTTCAAGTAAATAGTTAGAGATCACTCAACACACACTTTCACTCATTTAGGATTCACTCTACACACACACCATCACTCACTTGTTTATAAATTCTCACTCCATCTTAGGAACATAATTAACCACAACAACACCTCCAACGATAAGAAAAACTCTAAGAGGTTACTTAAGTACATATAGTACACCTTCACTTCATCAGCTTACGAGCCCCGGGTTGACAATAAATACTAGAAATTTAGATAACACTAAATTGACTAAACACCGGGTCGTGGGCACCCTTTATATTCCTTTGACTTTTCTAGTAGCAGGAAATGTGCGCATTCCTATTTTCCTAGGTGCAGTCGCAGCCATGCTAGCGGGGTTGTTGCCTATGGCAGAGTAGAAAAGCTAACCCAGTTTGGTCCTTCGTTAGTTCCTCTATGGAGCTTGTGTAGGCGACTTCTAATTGTAGCTTGTCAATTGCTTCATCTAACTTCGTACTTTGCGTGCGAAGTCTAGCTTTTGTTTTCTCTAACTTATCAAGTTGCATTTTACCATGCCTAATGACTGCCCAGAGCTATTGAATTCTTTCGTGAATGTTGTCACTGGTAGGTTGAGCTGTATCCAGGGTAGTACATTTAGTTGTAGAGATACATCTCCTCTTGGTTTCACATTCCTGTGGTTCGATCATATCCGGTTGATTTGCTATGCACCTGCTCTGCATCCTTCATTGTTGATGGATGACCACCTTATGCCACTGTGGCTGTTGTGCACTTCTTTGAAGCCACACATGGAACCACCACCTATGGTGCAGCTTCTGCGGCTCCCCTTCTAGTGCGCACACCACATTTATCGAAACATTATCTTGTTCCTGTGTCACACATACCATGGTTCGCTGGGTAAGCTGTCCCTCAGTTGTCACGTCGCTCGCTGTTGGCTACTACCTTTCCTCTGTGGTTATACATTGCAATGACCGAACCATCATATTACAGTTTACTTTTCTGCAATTGTTTCTACCAATGCTCGGTCTCTTCATTGAAATCCTCTAAATAGGTGTTATCACGTTCCCACGAAATTCTTTCACTGTCCGTGGAGTGCACCCAATCTGGGTCCTGTGCGGTTATCTGATAGATGCAATCCAATTTGTCATCACTGTCTTTGTCGTGCACCGGTTTGGTGTAGTGTTCTCCTTCCGTTGGGTCCAATGGAACTACTACTCGTAGTGACTTCTTTTCGAATGTCATCTTACACCTTTTTTAGTTAATGATCCCTTTCATATCCGTTGCCCAATCAATCCCGAGCAATGCAGGGTAAGGGTTACTGTCATCAACAATCTCTATGACCTTGAAATTGGTTTGTGTACTAATGCCGTCAATATCCATGGTCACTCCTTGAGGTCGACCCATTGGTAAGATATTTTGTTGGTTGGCCATTTGCAGCTGAATTAGGGACCATTGTAGTGCAGGCTTTCCCATGCGCTCCCGTGTTTGTTTAGGTAACACGTTCGCATCCAAACCTAGGTCCAGGATGACCTAATCCATTTCATATTCACTAATTTGCACTGTCAGTCTCATCTCTCGTCCGATGTGCAGAGCATGCCTTCCTATTTTCCGGACTACCTGTGGTTCGCTGGATCCGGTGCACCTAGTGATCAAATCCTGCAACCCTTGAACGCCTTTACTATCGCGCAACAGTTTCATGTAGGTTTCAAGAAAGGTTGTAACCATGGAGGGGTCCATCCCTTGATCAATCTAGTCCCTCTGATTTAGAGAAGAACCATCCATGGAGCTCTTCCAATCTCCCTTAAGCATCCCCTTCTCTTGCTCCTAATCTGCTCCATATTTCGGTTGGGCGGCATCGTGCTCCTTCCTATCTTTTGCAAGCTCTATTTGCGTACTACCCCCTATGGCTGCGCCACTCCGTAATACCATGTTTATGCTGGGCTCCTCTTTTTGGGGTTCTAATCTCATCATCTGGACATTTTGAGTCGGTGTAGGTGGTAGCACTCCTTTTTCACGCATCTGTGCAATCAACTTTGGACAATCTACCATTTCGTGATCAAACTGTTCACAATGTGGGCAATAGGCTCTGGTCAGGCTGGTGCAGTCGCGCACGTAGTGTCTTGGCCCTCCGCAATTATAACAGATCAGCTGTCCGCGGCCCCGTCTAGGCCCCATGCCTCTTCCTCGGCCACGTCTTGGAAATCCTCCCCGTACTTCAGTCTGCATGCGGTAGACTGGGGTTCTCTCCATCATTAAGTCATAACTTTGACATGTTTTCTCATCGTGTCCCACCGATTGACAAAAGTTACAATACAATTGCTACGAGGTTTGGGTATACTTTTGCAATAGGTGGCAATTATTTGTCTCATGTTTCCCACCAACTTGAAAAATCGTGCACCAGAGTGCAGGTGAGGCACTGGGTTCTGCTTGTACCTCAACTTTTAATGACATCAGGCCTCCCCCCACCAGGTAGTTCGCGAAGATAGGGCATTGGTCCTTATCATGCATTTGGATCTTGCACTTAATACAACCTATCTTCGTACGTACCTTTGGTTGGGACACTCTTTCGTGCTTCAATATTTGCATTTCTAAACTCAAGTTTTGAAGTTGTGCGTGGATTTGCTGAACTCCCAACGTTGGATCCGATATTGGAGCTTCGTGTAACCTTATTCCAGTTTCCAGTGCCTCGACTTGGGTTGAGATCTTTTGTTGTGACAGTGCCACCCTTAGGTGTAGTGTCAATGATGCCACAAACCACGTGCAATGCTACGCATCTGTCAAGGTCATAATAGCTTCACAGATAGTGCTCTTTAACCTTTGGTCCAGGTTCCACAGTGTTTCACCAGGAAACATTGCGATCTCCTTGAACCCAATGACCGACTAGGTCTCTGACTTTGGTCGACCAAACTCTTTATTTAGCGCATCCTGGATTGCCCTTATTCCCTCATTTGGGTGGTCGGTTGAGTATTTTATGTACCATGTCAGCGTGCGGTCCTGTAGTGCACTAACTAAGGTGGCCTTCTTGATGTTCTCATCTGTAATGCCTTGGGCGTCCCATACAAATCATATCACAAACTAGAATCGTCCTGGTTCTTCATTCCCTACACCCCTAAAGACCTCTAGTTTGATTGCACTCGCCATCACAACTTTTGGTGGAAGTGGTTGGGGCGGGAGTTGGAGTCGGGGTCGGTGTGGATGGCTTCGCTCTAGGTGAAATGGTTGGTGGCGTGGACAGATGGGGTATTAGTGGGAAATGCTCCCTGATCAACCAGACCACACTTCCTGGTGAGAATCTCGTGAGCTCCTCCTTGCCTTCTCGAGAAATAGAAGCTAAAGGACTGTTCTCTACTCCTTTCATTCCGTGGTATCCTCTCCCCCTCCACATTACTCCAAACATCAATACATGATCATAATCCTTTTTTCACACAATAACATCTTGATCCAAGTATTCAATGGTTTGATAAACCTACCTCGCAGTCCTTGGAGAAATTGCCTTTCTGCTTCACTGTAGCTCATGGTTGTATCTATCGCGAATTCGGTGATAAACCCTCCTATGATTCGATCCAACCAGTGATCTACCATGCGTGCGAATTTATTTTCGATGGATTCTAGTCTGCGCACCAGTTCTGGAGTCCACTCTATAGGCTGGTCTAATCTGCACCTCCCCACACTATCAGCTAGCTTTGCGATCCACTCGTACAATTCTATAGGAAAGGTTGCAAAGAAGATCTCATGTATGTCTGTGAATATGTAGTCTTATGATATTTGCAGATTTCTATTTTCCTAAATTGTGAACTCGTGAAGCTTCAGATCCCACCACTCTTCAAGCTCTTTCTTTGTAGGATTCCATTGTTCCCACATTTGACATCCTTTAGGCAGATCCCGGTCCTGGCAACGGAACCATTTGTTGGCTTATAGGGTCCTAACCCAGGTTCGGAAGTGTTATTTAGCTAAACAAATCCTGCAGCTACTGGCCCTTTCAGCAACAGCCGGGTTTTTAAGCAAACATTTAACAAATCTAAATAGTCTGTGCACTTTTAAAGTAAAATTAAACCACATGTATTTTAAACATAAACATATGCGCATAGATTAAATAGTTATATTAATCCTTTATACAGTCAGATTCGTGATATTCAAACTGTAACATAGGAATTGCAGAAGAAACTTATCTTTATTTTCACTTATCCCCAATACATCTAGATCCGCCCTGCGCACTCAGCTGCAAGGGTCCGTGCACACAACTGCGGACTCTTCTATGCCTCTGTGCACACATCTACAGAGCCTCTACCTCCTACCCAAACCCTCGACTCAGACTTACAGATGCTTTCTCACTATTCTTCTTAGCAACCCATTACATTTCAGATTCAAGATAATACCCAAAACTTAGCTACTCTACCCATAGAGCCTTGCTCTATTTATACCTTTCCATGGATCGCAATCCATGGGCGGGTTGACTCGACTTACATTTCTTTACATTATTTTTGGGCAGACTACCCCTTTACTTTGACTTATTACAAATCACACTCCGTGCATCCCATGGAGTCTTTACCCTATCTTTTTCCCAAAATTTCGGGCTTCACGCCTCATGACTGTTGCACGGGACTTCTGCTATCCAACATATATGTTCACACATATGTGGATAAAATCCCATCCCCGTGACATTCTTTAAAATAGAACCCTTGCTAGGTAAAACTTAACTCAGTGAAAGATTCAAAGTTACTCGGTCTATAGTGGTGATTTTGGGCATGTGGTTTTGTTTTCCCATGGTTTTTCCCCCATGGAATGCATGTAATTAAGCCTTTAAAAGGCTTGGGAAAACTCCATTTTAATGGGTCAGGGGAGGTGAGCGATGATGGTTCACTTGGTTGTTTTAGCTGGGTTTTGTCCAAGGACACTAATAAAATTTTGTTAGCGAGTTTTTTCTTGAAATGGGATTTTCTAGGATAAAACATTTTGTTTATGTTTTATGATTTGTTATTGATGGTTTTAATTTTTCTCATTAAATTTAATTTGATCCCCATTAATTTTAACACGGTATCATAGTTGAAGGTTTATTTATAGCTTGGCTACTTGAATCTTATGGATATATGATAGAAGTTTTGGCTTCAAGGAGTCACATTTGCGGATACGTTCTTTGGATTGGGCCTATGGTAGACCATGTTACAATGGAATATTTTCAAAATTGATTCTTGTGGTGAAAAGGAAATGGTGAGCAGTTTGGAGATAGAGTTACGAGTTGTGGAAGCTCAAAGTGGAAGATTTGTTGGTGGAAATAGATCAGTCAATCATTATGGATTCATGTATTGAACCAATAGGGATGCCAACAGAAGACTAGTCCAAGTTACATTGAAAGGAAAAGAGCACAATACAATTGTGTCTCTAAGATTCAATATTATTGAATGTTTGAATGGAAGTTATGGTAAAGGTTTTGTGAGCTAAGTTAGGGAATTTGTATCAACCTCCTAAGTCCTTGGTGAACAAAATATTTTTATAAAAGTACTTGTATAACCTACGTAAGAAGGATGGATACTCAGTGACAGAGCATGTGAATGCCTTCGATATTGTGGTAAGTCAACTATGTTATGTTGATATTAAGATTTTAGATGAAGATAAGTGCATCAATTTGTTATGTTCTCTACCAGACTCATGTGATAGTCTAGTTGTTTCCATAGGTAGTAATGCAACTACTTTAAAGTTTGATGAAATAGTCTCATATTGTTATCAAAAGAGATGAGATGAAAAAACATGGAAATGAAAAATGGAGATGGTTTTTCTGTAATAGGGTTCTCCCATAATAGAAATACATATAATTCCTTGAGTGGGAGATATAAATCTAGAGGAAGATTTAAATCTTTAGGAAATATTGTAAAGGTATGTTGGAGATGTGGAAAAGAAGGAAATTACATGAAATATTGCATATCTAAAATTCTTAAGAAATGGAAGGCCTCTAATGATTCTCCTTCTACAGAAACAAAAACCACCTCAGATGAAGGAGGGGATGTGTACTTGAATTCTTCAAGTACACATTTAGATCATGAAGCACGAATAGTCAACTCAAGTGCAACCTTTCATACGAATCCCCATAAGGAGTAGTTCTGGGAGTATGGAATATATGATGGTGGTGAATAAAATTGAAGTAAATTCATATTTATGAGTCATGGTGCGTGATAGTAAGTAGGTGATTGTAGAGGTCATTGTGCATAGGTTCACGGGGAGAAAAAGCATAGAAGCTGCATCTAGAGAGGAGAGCAACAGGAAAGAGGATGACCATAGAAACAACTAAAAAAATATGCATATCATTATATTATAATGGAGTTAAAATCTTTATTACATGTAAATTTCCATAATATTGTAAGTCCTTGTAAGGCATGTGTACCCCTAGGAAAATATCGTTAAAGTATAGAGTTAGATCTAGGTGATAGGGGTATGCATAATTATACCCTATATATGGTAGGGCCTAGAGGTGAGCATGTTGGTTCACTTGGACGGTTTAGCTAAAATTGGTCAAGGGAAGCCCCATGTCAAGTTTTCAATTTCTATTGTTATGTAGAACTTGACTCAGCAAAAGAGTCAAAGTTACTTGGTCTATAGTGGTGATTTTGGTCATATGGTTTTGGTTGCTCATGGTTTTGTGATCATGGAATACTTGCAATGAATCCTTTAAAAGTTTTGTGAAAAATTCATTGTAATGGGCCAGGGGAGGTGAATGGTGAATGCTCACTTGGTTAGCTTAGCTATATTTGGGCAAAGGATACTAATATAATTTTATTAGTTGGCTTTTCCCTGGATTGGGTTTATCCATGATAAATTATTGTCTTTATGTTTTGTGATTTTTTATTGGTTGTTTTAATGTTTCTCTCAATAAATTTAATTATCTTTGGTATTTTTTAACAACCCTTGGATTACGTGTCTGAAGGATTGGCATGTTACTTAACAGATGCACCCGACCACATGCACATTCCTCCATGATAATCCATATACGAGCTTAGTGGCATGTGATTATGGAAAGAATAACATCTCAACATTTATGGAGAAGAATATGATTGTAACTAATTTTATTGATGGTGAGAATAATGTTTCCATCCATAATAATGAATTCCACATAGTCAGTGGTTGTCCTAGGCATTCAACTCTCGGCTCGCTTTAAAAGCTAGTATTTAGTCCTACAATGTTGATAAGTATTTTTCATATTGATATTCTCATGTTTGATAGGTAGCTCATATTGTATAGTTCTAATGAGTGGGTCTTGTTTCATCAGTTTTCTCCCATGGATCAGTACACTTCTTATAAGGGAAAGGTTTCCATTTTAAGAAACAAATTAGAGATTGATATTGAAGCAATGACTAAGATATATAAATACACCATTCCTTCATACAACCAGACCTTCCTTTTGTCCATTGAAGAATATTTAATATCATCTATGCATATATGGAGGATAGGGTGGTATATCAGTAGGTAGTTTAGTATATACATAATTCAAATACCAACTAAACAAGGAATACTAAATTAATCTACACATTGTAGCTTTACTAGCATACAAAAACTTTTTTTGTCCATCCATGCTAGCAAAGGAGTTATATTTCAAGGACTTTTGTTAATAGATCAATGCTTTAGATAAACAAAATCACCCATTGCTTTCTCTATGCTCATGTCTGGTCAAGAAAAAAAGGGGTGTCATTAAGCCAGTTTAGGAGGGCTCCTTGAAGAATTCCCCCATTCTAATCAACTCTTCTTAGGGAGTTAGTGTGGGGCCTTCTCCATATCATGATCAGGTTCCCTAATTTTGATGTCTATGGCTATAGTTTTAACTTTTTATTTCAACTTCTCTTTAAATATGTCAAAAATACATCTAGTTTTTTTTAACCAGAATTTTTATAATATAAATAGGAAATAAAATTACATTTTGTAGACACACTGAATTTGTATGAAACCAAGGTAATTACATGCCTGATACAAAACTTTAACTTGCACTGAGGGAACTGAGAAATGCAGAAAAAAACCAAGGCACACAAGATTGTCAAGTTAAGATATTTAGAACATAGGCCACAAACTACTAAAAATCAAAAAACAAAATACAAGAGGCACACATGCCCTCCAAGGTCCCAATTAGGGAGCAAAAAAACTAGGAAAAAAAATCTGACACACAATGAGTCTGCAAGATCAACATAATTGGTCCAACGATATACAATGAGAGGCCACAAACATTGGCCCAAGAAGAATACCATGAACCCAGAAGGCTAAAGTAGAGACCAATTATAGGAAGGGATAGAGTGAAAAGGAAAGAAAAGGGGTATAAAACCCATCCCCTCAACTCTTCATTGTGGAGAATCGTTCAGCAAAAAATGGCGACATACCCCATATAGTGACATGGAAGACCCACAAACCAGGGTTCCTACAAAGTAAAAACCTTCGCTACGATAGAAAAGGGATGTGAAGCCTAGCAAAAATCCTTATGAATCCTTGCAGAAGATGTGAAGTCACCCATAGTATAAGAATGGTGATGGGAAAGTTGTGTACAACAAAACGCACGCAGATAAAAAACATTACCACCACAAAAACCCATTCGATGAATATGCAAAAAATATAGTAGGTAAAGGAATGAAATAGAGTCCAAAGAGCTACACCCCCTCAAAACTCCACCTAAAAGCAAACCTAGAGTTAATGTGGAAGCAAAAAAACAAGCACATGAACCTGCAGAGGAAAACTCATGGCAAAGATGGAGAAGAGGGACAATACAGGGGCATAGAATCTAGGGTTAGCCACTCACCCCCGCCCTCCTCCCCCAAAAATATATCTAGTTATTCCTAGTATTATTGATGTAAGAGCATCAACCCATCCTTAGAAAAATCAACAAGAACAAGTTCTAGAAGGCACAATTATCTAAAAGGCAGGACACTATCTATTTTGTAAAGGATTAAAATATTAAAAAAACACATCTGTGAGAAATCTTAGGAATTCATTGAGGGCTTTGTGGAGAAGATCATGTTGAACGCTTTGTGGAGAGGATCATGCTGAGAGATTTATGGAGAAGATTGTGGATCTTGAAATAATCCATGATATTGAAATAATCCATGATATTGTAATTTTCTAATATAAATTGTAAATGTGTGTGTCTATGAAGAGCGACAATTAGAATGAATATCTGGTCAGCCAAGGTGCCAATAGATGCTATGTAATAGTATAGTGGTTTTAGTTAATGAAATTTGATTTCTACTTTGTGAAATCCTATGTGTGTGAATCATGGGTTGATATTTTGATAGCTTGATGCATTGAAATTGTTTGATGGATTGATGTTGCATGCATGCATAAAAGAAAATATGCAGCAGAAGCATAGTGGGCACATAACCCACAAGTCAGAGGATCAATACCAGTAAAAATATTGAAAATTATAGACCCCCATAAAAAATTTTCATCAAGTGGTATCAGAGCAAGAGATATGGAGACAAGAGAATAATTTTGTGCTACAGTATGGAGGAAAATTAGAATGAGATTAAGAGAGTGGCAGGTAAATTGATTTTTGGTTTTTTTCTTTTTATTTGTGGATATTGATGACAAGTAGTAGCAATTGAGAAGGAGGATGTGGTGAGAATTATGACAACTAGCACAATTGTGATGTAGGAGAAAGAGTGATTGCAAAAACCTGAAGAATAATGAGTGCTCGAAAAAGATTCCAGAGGAGCGTATTAAGAATGCAAATAGTCTGAGCTCAGAGGAGAATATTTGTGAGGCGTGTGTAGCATGAAAGAGGCTTGCTACTACATAGGTGATTTGCAGGTCACAGTGGGTAGCAGGAGGGTCATGAAAGGTGATAATGAAGATGACTATGGGAAGTCATTTTAAGAATTTCGAAGGAAGCCACAGATATGCCAAAGAAATTTCTATAAGGAAAATGAATGATAAAGAATATGAGAAGCCATATGCATATGACCAAGAGGGCATAATTTTTTGTACATTGGGAGTCTAATGCAGGAACATTAACCCATCCTCTGAAAAATCAACACGAATGAGTTATAGAAGGAGCAATTATCAAAAAGGTGAGATAATATCTATTTTGTAAAGGATTAAAAGCTTGAAAAATCACATATGTGATAAATCTTAGGAATTCATTGAGGACTTTTTCGGGAGATCATGTTGAGCTCTTTGTGGAGAGGATCATGTTGAGAGCTTTATGGAGAAGATTGTGGATCTTGAAATAATCCATGATATTGAAATAATCCATGATATTGTAATTTTCTAATATAAATTGTAAACTTGTGTGTGTATGAAGAGCGGCAATTAGAATGAATAGCTGGTGAGCCAAGGAGCTAATAGATTTTATGTAATAGTATAATGGGTTTAATTAATGAAATTTGATTTCTACTTTATGTAATTCTATGTGTGTGAATCATGGGTTGATATTTTGATAGCTTGATGCATTGAAATTGTTTGATGGATTAACCTTGCATGCATGCATCAGACAAAGTGTGCAGAAAAAGCATAGTGGGCACATCACCCATTGGTCCCACAATTGAAACTAGCAAAAATATTGAAAACAATAGACCCCCATAAATCGTTTTCATCAATTATTCCTTTTTAGAGGGAGTCTCTAGGCTTCTTTTTGGACACTATATGTCCTCTAATCACTCATTTTTTGAGTTTGGTCTAACTTCCCCATGGGAAAATGATCACATTCTCTATCTTTTTATACTTTTGGCACATACTAGTAATGTTGCAGCTTTTATGTTTATGTTTTTATCTCTATACATTATGTTACAATTGTAATAGAATAGTTCTTCATACAAAAATGAAAATAAAAAAACACAATAGTGGTTATCTCTAAAATTTTTGGTAATCATTCCATATATGGCCTTTTACTTTGTAGTCCATGCACCACACCACCTCCCTTGCACTTTGCTTCCATTTTTCCAACTCTTGAATTCAATTAGACGACTTTGTTATTTGGTATTAAAAATCTACTAATCCTGCAGGAAACCCTAGAATCATGGATTCTTTGGCCAATCCACAAATGAATTCTAGCTACATTTCAAAGTCCAAAGATCCCTACAAAATCATTAATTGTTATTATGGAAATGACATGTGTGTGATTTTATCACTCCTATGAATCTAAAAGGCTAAGGAAGTCTTTAGCTAAGGTAACCACAAACCAATCTTTTGACTTGGTAGTTAGCCCTACCAAGCTGGAGAGGGCTCTCTCCAAAGGATCACAACCAAGAGGGCTAGATGGATTAGGGTTTTAGGCTAGGTATAAAGTGCAGAGGTTGCTTTGATTTGATTGGGGTAGTCACTGGATGAGTGAATTAGGTCAGAGAGTGAACTAGGTAAGGGAAAAAGAGAATAATAATTGCAAACATCTAATGGGGCAAGGTAGGAAAGTTACTTTAACACTTTGTAGTCTAGTGATAAGATGGTTTAGACTAGTGAGGTTCTAAAAAGAGCATGAGATCATGAATTCTTTTTAAACTGATGAAATGAAACAATCTATGGTGATTTTCCCAAAACAAAGCATACAAGATGAATTCTGCTTATCACACCTTGAAAATAAAACATACTTAGAATGAAAAGAAACATGGAAGGTACAAAACATTCATACATATGAAACTGAAGAAGAAATAATATAAAAATACCATGCCACCAGAATCCCACCAAAATAGTTGCAACTCATCCAATATATTCCATGCCAAAGTCTGAAACACTAGTACAACATCCAAGAGAGTCCAACCCTTGTCTATGGTGAAGAAAGGGACTAAATAGACATGAAAACCACTTCCCCTCATCCTCAGGGGTCGAATCCATGAGGTGAGGAAGATATTACACAAAAATATGAACTGATAGCTAAATTGTAGGATGGTCCAAGTGACTCATTCCTATCTTAAGTGAACTGATTCATTATACCTCATTTTCTTGATTTACCTAATGCATTTACCCTAGGTAATAGTAAAAACATGATAATTACATTCAATTTGATAATTTACATAGGTAAAATAATCATTTGCCAAGGTGAACTTCAAAATAGGAGAGAAACTCAGAAATTTGGAGAAGATTGTCAAACACACCCTCTTTGTAGAAATTCTACAAATTATCTACAAATCTTGCTCTGAGACCTCTGTAGAAAATCTAACTGTAGATTAACCCGATAACACAATATACCAAAGCAAAATACTATAATCTATTTCTACTATCAATTTGCTTTGCGGAAGCTTAAATATCTAGCTGAAACAAAGTTGAATAATATAACCATAAGAAGAAGAATCAATGCACATGAAACACAAAAAATACTCAAGGGAAAGCCTCAGCTAAAAACCCCACTATCTGTATCATCATACAAGGTGGAAATATATCAGAATTATACAAAGCTTTAGCTCTCACAGCTAGCCAGCTCTCAGTACAATCCTCCTGGATGCTCAAAGGGAACCAAAGCTTCTCAGAAGCCTTCTCCTCTACCTTCCAAGATCCGATTTCCTTGCGGAATTTCTCCTTGGTGATCCTCCTGTTACCAAGTGTAACACTAATCTCACACCCTGTAAAACTGCGCAATCCTCAAGGAACCTTACCTTGAATGCATGCATGAGTTTCCTTTATAGGAGAAAACATGCAATTAATAGTACATTTTCCTTGACATTTAGCTCAACTGGGTCTTTCTTAGAATAGACATGCATGAGTTTCTGATGAGGGAGTCTTCAATTATCTAGAGTACACTTGTTGAGAGCATGCATGCATCAACTGACTGATAACTCACAATTAGTTCCTCAAACAGTTTGGAACTAATTTAACTGGACTTAACTCAATAAATTGAGCTAATCAATTACAAGTGAAATATAACTCAATCTTATCTCCTTAATTAAGGGATAATCTCCTTAATTTAAGGGATAACTGTTGCAAGACTGCAGAAAGAATTCTAACTTGAATTTCTCCAACTAATTTCTCCATAATGAATTAATTAATTATTTTCAAACAGCTGGTAAGACTAAATTCGAATTTTAATTCACAATTTTAATTCTGGATTCCATTTTTATCATTTCTTGTTGCTATTTTCAACAGTCTTAGTGTCAAACACGCCCTCCAAGTTCAATACTGCTTTTGGGTGCCTTCTGGGTGTCCAAATTTGCTACAAGATGGCTTGTTTGAAAGCCCTTCAAGTCTACTTTATAGAAAAATATTCAGTTTTCAAATTGGATCTCCTTTTCCCTATCAAAAACTCAATCTCGCAAGGGTGGTAAATGCACAGTGCCCAAGCCAGAAATGAGGCAGAAACATGGTTTTTTGGTGGTTTTTGACCTTTTTGACTAAGCCGTTTATCTCCAAATGCTTAGAAAATGCATAGGGTGCATGTCCTCATCTCTCTAAATCCAATTATGTTGACATTTTTCTCATTATATGCCCAAAAAAGGAGCACATCACCTTAGGTGCTGCGCGTTTCAGCTTTTTACTGTGCTAAAAATGCCTCAAAAGACACAAAAATTCACAACTTGCAAAATTTGCTCAAAACTTGTCAAAATTTGTGGGATGAGAGCTGATCATGTGTTTGAGGCATGGAGTGATGCGTCAGCAAGAATGTATAGCCTCCTTTTCTCCTCTTGCTTGGTCAATGATTTAATCTTTGCATGCACTCTTTTCAGCTTGGCTCTTGCAATTTTGTTTCTCATGGCATAATACTTTGCCATCCTTCTTTGAATATCATTGTCCTTTTTGGCCTTGTCTAGGAGTTTCTTAAGATGACCGTTTACCCACTCGAGCTAATACTTATGGTTCTTATTCATCATTTTGGAAAATTATTCATTTAGGGTGAGCTGATTATCTAGTTCTGCCTCTCTTTGCTTTTCAAGCTCCAATTCTCTTTTTAGGCCTCTCGTCCTTGGCCCACTTCTTGGAACCTATTTTTTATCTATCTATTTCCTCTTCCTCACTATGTGGTCTATATTCCTCCTCTACCATGGTGTTTAGTATCAAACCATAGGGAGGTGTAGGGTAGGAGGAATGAAGTTTTTAGTGGATAGTAAATGGGGATGGGTAAATATGAAGATTATGGGTGAAATTTGTTTTCAATATAGGGTGTTTGGGAGCATAGGTAGTTGTATTACCTAGGACTTAGGGTTAGAGGGTATCTGGGATAAAAAGGTTTAGGGAAAGGAAAGGAGGGTGGAGGGAAGTGTATAAAAGGGAATGAGAGTGGAAGGTAGTTATTGGGGGATATCTAGGGTTTAGATATAACAATTCAACCAAATATTGAATAAAACCTTTCAAACACATAGGAATTGATTTGAGGAGGAGGAAAAGAACATCTTTTAGCTACTACTTACTTGTTTTGAGGTTGAATTCACTTAGGAGGAGCTGAGGAGATGACTGTAGCCTTCCTAGGAAAACACGCAGTACTCTTAATAGGCATGCAGTGCCCTTAGGAAACGTGCAATGTAACATTGAAACATGCCCTCCACTTTCCAGGTGTGCAGTGCCCTTAGGAAAAGTGCAACGTAACATTGACACACACCCTCCACTTTCCAAGCGTACAATGCCATCTTCAAACCAACTTTGGAGTGCCTTCCCAGAGTCCAAATTGAGCCCATGATAGCTATTTGGAAATATCTTTCTCTTGGCTACACAATGGACCTATCAAGAACTGAAAATGGTCAATTATAGCCCCTCAAAAATAAATTCTCCCAAGACAAGTCAAAAAGTACAAAATGAGGCTGCAAAAATGAAGTGTTCTGTTGCAAGAAACGTTTGGAGGTACTAAATTCTCTCTAGTTATCGTTTGGCTCATCAAGCAAGTCATTTGGACACTCCATATAGGAGAACAATTGATTTTCCCAAGGTTGCTTCAGAAGGGCAACAACCTTCTTGTAGAAACTTTATTTTTGACATTTCTCCAAAACCATGAAACTTGTGTAAAAACTGAAGGACATTTTTCATTCTTTACCTATTATGGACAAACATCTCTCTCACTTTTGTAAAATTCATCTTTGTTTGTTTGGAAACGTACTTTGAAACAAAATTGGCCCTATGTGTGGTAAATGATTTGTCTCTTGGAATGACTTCTTGAAAAATGATGGAGAAGTGATGTTTATGAGTTGGAATGACCTCATACTTGCTGAAACGACCTACCTTAGGCCTCCTTTGCTCAGATGTCTTTGATTCTACAGCCAACCCTAGCTCTATGGGAGAGGAAATTAGGGTTTAGTGCTTGTGGAAAATGATGATTTGGACACCCTTGGAAAAAGACAACTCCCTTTGGAATTCACTTAACCCTTTGAAACTTTACCCTTTCACTTGACTATTTCCTTTGACAAATTGATCTTTTGATGGTCTGGAATCATCAGAACACTGAGTTAACAACTTGGGAACCTTGTACTTATTACATGTAAATGACATAAAATTACAAAATGAAAATTAAAAATATTACATTTGAACTCAAAATGACATGATGAAATAAGAATTTCTCTTTACAAATCATATTTCACATGGTGAAGAGATGTTATTTATTTGATCATCCTTTACTTG
Source organism: Pinus tabuliformis (assembly GCA_031772625.1). Classification (NCBI taxonomy): domain Eukaryota; kingdom Viridiplantae; phylum Streptophyta; class Pinopsida; order Pinales; family Pinaceae; genus Pinus; species Pinus tabuliformis. The sequence continues at coordinate 1,057,419,698 of CM062807.1, forward strand.
CTGGTCTTATGCAATGGAATGGAGTTTTGTTGGAACCTTGGAAATCCTAATGACCTAATGGGACCTTGAATGACCAGATTCCATGTTGACTTTATTGACATAATGACATGATGAAATGATCTTTTATGATTGATGTATGCCCAGCAAGACACATGAAGGTGGGCCAAAAAATATTGATTTTTTGAGAGAGGCTTGGAGTTTGAACTTGGGCTATCATCAGTGAGTAAATTTTTACATGATGACCTTGGTGGAATGATAAAAATTTCAAAATGGGACACTAATATGATATAAAAGATGAATTTTGATCATTGATGGCAGTATGCAAATACTGACTCTAACATCAGCCTTATTTAGAGATGGCATCTCCTTGGATGTGTCAAGAACATCGTAGAGCCAGTGCCTAACCATACGGGCCAATACGACCAAAAAAATTTAAACTGAAATGCATGACTAAATGTTGCAAACTCAAGTGACATAAACTGACTTGTGAAAAACTGAAAAACTAACTGAAAACAGATGCTTAGAATTGATCTTATTCAACAAAACCTACTCTAATTGATCCATTCATCACTTGATCAGGTGAAATGGAACAACCAATGCAACCATGTAAGAGTTATGGTTGCTATTTGAATTCTCTGCAAGTGCATGCTTATGAGCAAGAAGAGATAACTACTGAAAGGCAACTCCCATAAAAGCTTGAAATCAAATTGAATCTTGATGAAATTACAAAGCATGAGCCCTTCGACTGACATTAAAAATATGAAAAAAGGATCTTCATAGGAATACATATTGATTTTTAGACCATATAATACATTACTGTTATGCTCTAGGTAGACTTCATACCTTGATTTTAAAATTTTTCCAACATCTGTGATTTCTTCCCTTGATGACTACAACAAGTTGACAAAAGGATCCTGAAATTCGTGAATGACTAATTTTTCTTGATGATCAACAACAAGACAAGAATATTCTTCATTACTATACTGATATGACTACAAATTTTCGGATGAGCTTTGTATTGAGACTCCAGTTGAAAATGACAAAGAAACCAACTGGCGGATCAAGTTTATATCAACAGTCTTTTCAAGCTCACTGTTAGCTAGTGGAGAAGGACTTTCACTACAGATATCATCCAACACATATAGTGTCATGAAAAACTTGAAAAGATTGTTGCAACCTATTTTCCATTGGTTCTAATGAAACTATGTGACTTTCTACAGGCTGCTCATCCTTTTTTTTAGAGATATTATGAAAATTTTCCTTTAAAGACTAAAAGGCTTCAAAACATAATGGTACATAATTATCTTGCATCATTTTATCACATGTTTCAGCTTCCAAGCCTTCATCTACAATTTGGGATTCAATGGAATTTGGTGGCTACAAATTTGGAGCTAAGGAGGATTGTATGTCACAAATGATTTCCTCAACCATTTTAGGAGAAGGTTTATCATTTATAGTGTTGACCACTCGCTTATCTACTTGCTTATAGTTTTCTCTTATTTTTGCAAAGGAGGAGAAACACAAGGGTAATGAGCTCCGATCAAGAATTTCGTTATCATCTTGACTGTCAAGATCAAAACTTAATGATTGTTGATTTCTGATTACATCAAAGTTATCTCCGATGAAATGATATGAAGTAAAACAAAGAGGCATGATCCTTCACTTACTTCCAAATTTTCTGCACTTTCCTCCTCACTTCCATAGCTGATATGCATTGGCTGATCACTATATTTGAGCTGCTGAAACTGAACTTCCTCCTCCCATAAACCAGTTGTTGATTGGTCTGCAAGATTAGCTTCTGTTTGGAGAACATAATCATCATCATACTGATCAAACTTTGGCAAATTATCACAAGTAATGTCATCAAACATACACATTAGATCAACATATTGTTTCTCCTCGGATTGATCTATAAATCCATTTTCTGATCTATGGTAGCTGGGATTAGCAGGAAAGTGTTTAAGGCCAACAACTTTTTCTTCTTCTGCAATAAGTGGGTCATGGTGATCTTGAACGGAAAATTCATCTCTCACGGTGATATTTTGCATCATTTCCTCCACTGCACTCACCAAAATGTCGAGCTTTATCTCTGAAGATGTCAAGTGCTCTACATCTATGTTCTCCCTCTTTTCTTCCTTCAAATTTTCCCTTCTGGTCAACAGATTAGTCTCTACAGCTACTGCATTATTTTTCATCTTTTCAAGTGTTGAAAGGTTCCTTTCTCTCAGCTGAAACTCCATTTCCGGATCAAAGGCATCCAGGTAATGTAAGAGAGCTAACTGGGGAGGAGGTCTTACATTGGCAGGTATCAAACAATAGACTTGATTGAATCTAGCTGAAAATTGTTGTATCGTCTCCCCTGGCTGTCTTTTCAGCTGGTCATACTCTTCTAGAATCAGGAAAGGGTTTTCTTTGACCACCCACTTGTCAAGGAAAACTTTGGTAAACTGTAGGAAAGCTGAGATTCTTGTAGCTAGTAGGTTTTTGAACCAAATCTTGACTTTGCCTTGCAAAGAAAGAGAAAATAGCCTAATACTGACATCCTATTCATCAACTTCAAAAATGTCGAGGAAAGTCTCAAAATTGTGCATATGTCTCTCAACAGTGATGTTGTCACATTCACCATCAAACCTTGGTAGATATAGGTAATGACTTTCAGGGAAAGCATGGAGTATAAGAGGTAAGATGAGTGATTTGTATCTATCTCGAATTTTACAAGGTGTAGGAGTATGTATAGAAGTCATAGGATCAACCTTAATCTCTTGAGGTTCATCAATTTGAAGATGGTCATCATAAGATTAGGAAAAAAGGTCTGGACCAAGATCAAAGGCATACAGGGAATTTGTATTTACAATCTTCAAAGGAAAGGAATCCAACGGAGGTCCATGATCTTTTCTCAAACATAATATACCTTGGAAAATTTTCTAGAAATTTTCAGGAAAAGAGAAGAGATATTTCATGACAAACAACATGATGTCTTGAATAAAAGTCCAAATTGAATACCTGATCTTCCCATGTTTTCCTTTGATATTTCTTGGCAAGGTTAATCCTCCAGTGGAGTCTTTGGATTTGATTTTGAAACTGATTTGGAGTCACCAAGTGAATGATTTCAGCCTTCCTGTGCCTAATTACTGTCCACCATCAGTAATCAGATTTAAAATTTGTCGTACACCCAGGGAAAATGAATCTTTCGTTCCCTGGCAATGACACCTGTATGTTATCACTCCTCCGGATCTCCAAGTTTGAGGAAGAGTCTAGCTGAGGTAACCATAGACCAATATTTTGACTTGGTAGCTAGCCCTACCAAGATGGAGAGGGCTTTCTCTGGAGGATCACAACCAAGAGGGCTGGATGGATTAGGGTTTTAGGCTAGGTATAAAGTGAAAAGATTGTTTTGATTTGATTGGGGTAGTCACTGGAAGAGTGAATTAGGTCAGAGAATGAACTAGGTCAGGGAAAAATAGAATCAAAATTATAGACATCTGATGGGGCAAGGTAGGCAAGTTACTTTAACACTTTGTAGTACAGTGATGAGATGGTTTAGACTAGTGAGATGCTAAAAAGAGCATGATATCATGAATTCTTTTTAAATTGGAGAAATGAAACAATCTATGGTGATTTTCCCAAAACAAAGCATACAAGATGAATTCTGCTTATCACACCTTTAAAATCAAATACACTTAGAGTGAAAAGAATCATGGAAGGTATAAAACATTCATACATATGAAACTGAAGAAGAAACAATATCAAAATACCATGCCACAAGAATCCCACCAAAATAGTTGCAACTCATCCAATATATTCCATGCCAAAGTCTGAAACACTATTACAACATCCAAGAGAGTCCAACCCTTGTCTATGGTGAAGAAAGGGACTAAATAGACATGAAAACCACTTCCTCTCTTCCTCAGGGGTCAAATGCATGACGTGAGGAAGATATTACACAAAAATCTGAACTGATAGCTAAATTGTAGGATGGTCCAAGTAACTCATTCCTATCTTAAGTGAACTGATTCATTATACCTCATTTGCTTGATTTACCTAATGCATTTACCCTAGGTAATAGTAAAAACATGATAATTACATTCAATTTGATCATTTACATAGGTAAAATCATCATTTTCCAATGTGAAAATCAAAACAGGAGAGAAACTCATAAAATTGGAGAAGATTGTCAAACGCGCCCTCTCTTTGTCAAATGCGCCCTCCAAGTTCAGAACTACTTTTGTGTGCTTTCCCGATGTCCAAATGTGCTCCAAGATGGCTTGTTTGAAAGCCCTTCAAGTCTACTTTCTAGAAATTTCTTAATTTTTCAAATTGAAGCATTTTTTCCCTATTAAAAACTAAATCTCCCAAGACTGGTAAATGCGTAGTGCCCAAGCTAGAAATGAGGTAGAAACATGGTTTTTGACCCTTTTGACTGACCCGTTTATCTCCAAATTCTTAGAAAATGCACAAGGTGCATGTCCTCATCACTATGAATCCTATAATGTTGACCTTTTTCTCATTAGGTGCCCAAAAAAAGAGCGTAACATCCTAGGTGTTGCTCGTTTGACATTTTTACTGTGCTAAAAATGCCTCAAAAAATACAAAAATTCACAACTTGCAAAATTTGCTCAAAACTTATCAAAATTGGTGGGATGAAGACTGATCATGTGTTTTAGGCATGGAATGATGCCTTGGCAAGAATGTATAGCCTCCTTTTCTCCTCTTTCTTGGTTAAGGATTCAATCTTTGCATGGGGTCTTTTGAGCTTGGCTCTTGCAATTTTTTTTCTCATGGCATAATACTTTGCCATCCTTCTCTGAATATCATTGTCCTTTTTGGCCTTGTATAGGAGTTTATCAAGATGATTGTTTACCTTCTCGAGCCAATACTCCTAGTTCTCATTCATCATTTTTGCAAAATGTTCATTTAGGGTGAGTTGATTAGCTAGTTCTACCTCTCTCTGTTTTTCAAGCTCCAATGCTCTTTTTAGGCCTCTGATCCTTTGCCTTCTTCTTGGCACCTATTTTTTCTCTATCTGTTTCCTCTTCCTCACTATGTGGTCTGTATTCCTCCTCTGCCATGGTGTTTAGTATCAAACCCTAGGGAGTTGCAAGGTAGGGGGAATGAATTTTTTAGGGAATAGTAAATGGGGAAGGGTAAATATGAAGATGATGGGTGGAATTTTTTTGCAATATAAGGGGTTTGGGAGCCTAGGTAGTTGTATCACCTAGGACTTAGGGTTAGAGGGTATCTAGGATAGAAAAGTTTAGGGAAAGAGAAGGAGCGTGGAGGGAAGTGTATAAAAGAAGTGAGAGTGGAAGGTAGTTGTTTGGGGAGATCTAGGGTTTAGATCTAACCATTAAACCAAATATTGAATAAAACCTTTCAAACACTTAGGAATTAACTTGAGGAGGAGGAAAAACACATCCTTTAGCTACTACTTACTTGTTTTGAGGTTGAATGCACTTTGGAGAAGTTGAGGAGGTGACTATAGCCTTCCCAGACAAACGCGCAACACTCTTAACATGTGCACAACACCCTTAGGAAATGCGCAACATTTTCAGGAAAACGCACAACGTAACACTGAAATGCGACCTCCACTTTCCAGGCGTGCAGTGCCATCTTCAAACCAACTTTAAATGCCTACCCGAAGTCCAAATTGATCCCATGATAGCTCATTGGAAATGTATTTCTCTTGGCTACACAATGGAACTATCAAGAACTAAAAATGATCAATTATAGCCCCTCAAAAATCAATTCTCCTAAGACTGGTAAAAAAGTATAAAATGAGGGTGCAAAAATGAAGTGTTCGCTTGCAGGAAACTTTTGGAGGTCTTACTCAACTCAAACGTGAGCTCATGATAGCTTATTGGAATTATATTTCTCTCTAGTTATCATTTTACTCATCAAGCAAGTCATTTGGACACTCCATTTAGGCGAAAAAAGTGATTTTCCGAAGGTCACTCTAGAAGTGCAGCAACTCTCTTGTAGCAACTATATTTTTTACATTTATCTAAAACCATGACACCTGTGTGAAAACTGAAGGAGGTGTTTCATTCTTTGCCTATGATGGACACAAAATTCTCTCACTTTTGTAAAATTCATCTCTGTTTGGTTGGAAACATACTTTGAAGAAAAACTGGCCCAATGTGTGGCAAATGATTTTTCCCTTGGAATGACTTCTTGAAAAATGATGGAGACATGATGTTTATGATTTGGAATGGCATCATACTTGCTTAAATGACCTCCCTTAGGCCTCCTCTACTCAGATGTCTCTGATTCTATAGGAAACCCTAGCTTTGTTGGAGAGGAAATTAGGGTTTAGTGCTTGTGGAAAATGATTATTTGGACACCCTTGGGAAAAGACAACTCCCTTTGGCATTCACTTAACCCTTTGAAACTTTACTCTTTCACTTGACTATTTCCTTTGAAAAATTGATCTTTTGATGGTTTGGCATCTTCGGAACACTGAGTTAACAGCTCGGGAACCTTGTACTTATTACATTTAATTGACATAAAATTACAAAATGAGAATTAAAAATATTACATTTGAGCTCAAAATTACATGATGAAATAATCATTTCTCTTTACAAATCGTCTTTCACATGGTGAAGAGATGTTATTTTATCACCCTTTACTTGCTGGTCTTATGCAATGGAATGGAGTTTGGTTGGAACCTTAGAAACCCTAATGACCTAATGGGACCTTGAATGGCTAGACTCCATGTTGACTTTACTGACATAATGACATGATGAAATGATATTTTATGATTGATGTATGCCCAGCAAGACACATGAAGGTGGGCCAGAAAATATTGATTTTTGAGAGGGGCTTGGAGTTTGAATTTGGGTTACCATCAGTGAGTAAATTTTTACATGATGACCTAGGTGGAATGATAAAAATTCTCAACATGGGACACTAATATGATATAAAAGAGGAATTTTGATTGTTGATAGCAATACGAAAATACTGACTCTAACATGTGAGATAATATATATCTAATATGACATACATTTTTTGCAACTCCAATATCCTATACTTCAATGACTCATCAAATATTGAAACTGCTAGTCATACTCCCAAATAGTTTCCATAACCTTTAGTTTAATCTCCTTCAATTCCATGACACTCTACTAATTATAATTCAACTTATGAAATTCAATTACAAAGTCAACCAATATTTATGCCAATGCCACTCCAAGGTGGACATGTGTGTTATGCTTATATTTCATCTACCTGTGTATTTCTCTTCCTCATACTATAGCTTGTAACTCCATCAAAAGTATTGGATATATGATCTATTCCATTATGTTTTAAATGAACTATTTCTTCTTTGTTTATTCAATATATTTTCCATGAAGCAAATGAATCCACAAAGAATACTTTTTTGGATACAACTCATCATTCTTTCCTTGTGATTTTGAACTAGCCGTAATTCCTAGAGATCTTCATTGTTGTATTTGTTGTAAAAAAAATGAAAGAATGGTTTCTCTTTTTTTTTTGTGAATGGATTTGCCTTTGAAACAATGATTCATATTTGGTTGTATAACAAAAAATTTCATCACAAAACATTATAAAAAGTATCAGGTTGTAGTCATGACAAAATTGGAGGTGACTAAAGAGAACAACACAAAAATATTTGAGGTAGAAAACAAGGAATCAATGGTTGTGATTGATTCCATGATTTCCCAATATGCTCAATAGTTAGATAATGGGGGATATGAAATAATTTTCTGTCGATTTTATAAATATGATGTGGCAACACTAGGATGATCTCAACCCCCCCCCTCGACGTTGTTTGTTTTCAAAACAACTTGGGACCCCAACAATTGCTTTCAGATGTGGAAATGGAAGGCATGCATAATATTATTATTGCAAATCCAACTCCTCCACTTAGTGTGATACCTAAAATGGCCTTGCACATGGCTTCCTCCATCCTCAGGTTGTCAGCTACAATTTCAATATTATAGTTGATCTTTTTTAATTATATGGGGGGTGCCTACAAGCAATAAAACGAATAGTGGGAATTTTTACCAAGAGTTTGACATTGCTTGGTATTCTAATCATGCCATATTTCTCAATGGAGGCCAACATATGAAAATATTGCTTGGCTGGTATCTCCCATCCTTTGTAGAAGGGAATTCTATACAAGGATCAAATCTAACATTCTAGAAACACTCTTGAACCAAAACTATTATTACTCCATGTTGGTCGTAGCTAGATAGTGTTATGCAACCAACTCACAAAATAGAAGAAAAGATAGATCAACGACTTTAAAATTAGCGTCTTCGAGGGGGAAACCTCCTTTACATTACACAAATGAATAATTATTTGATGATTCAAATGAAAAACCTCATTTCTATATATAGGAGTCTAAGGGGTCACAATATAATCAGAGTTGACATAACAATAATAATGTGAGGGCACAAAAATAACAATAATGGGCTTCTATGGGGCACAATAATAACAATATGGGGACAACATGGGCACAACAATAAAAATAAGAGCTACAATAACAATAATAATGGGGGAATACAGTAGTATTATATGGACCTAAAAAGCCCCTCTCCTTCAAAAAAGTGTTGTCCTCAATGCTTGAGTAGTTCTAGATGATATGTATAAAATTATCATCCTCCCATGTGGAATCTTCAGTGGGTAGGTTCTTCCACTTGATGAGATACTCTAAAATTGATCGATTTCATAGTTGTCGAGTTCTTGTTTCTATGATTGCTTCAAGTTCCAATATGATTTTTCCTTCCTCTTCAAGTTTTAGAAATATTGTTTGAACTGGGAACTTGTCACCTATAACCTTATTTAAGCATGAAACATGGAAAACTGGGTGCACTCGGGAAGATGCAGGAAGCTCCAATTTTGTATGCCATAGTGCCAATATTTTTCAACACCTTGTACGAACCATAATACTTTGGTGATAATTTATTATCCTTCTTAGATTGCTTGAGGGATATTTGTTTGTATGGTTGTAGTTGTAGAAATACCCAGTCACCTACATCAAAACTTTTTTCGCTACAATGTTGATATGCCTGTTGTTTCATTCTATTATGTGTCAAAGTGAGGTTATCCTTTAAGAGTTGAATAACTTGTTTCTGATTCTCGATGTGATATTCCATTGCTTGGACCTTAGAATTTTCTCTTAAAGATGATGTGATGGACGGTTGATGATATCCATAAAGTTCCATAATTCTATAACACTATTACCTTTTTCTTCTTGATATGTCCTTCTATCTTGAGAGTTTGAGGAGTGGTAATACTTGCCAATGCATTACAAGATATGATCAGATTCATTTCTTCTTTCTCTATGGTTGTTTCATGGTGTATATCCTCTTCTTTTGACGTTTCTTTTTCTTCATCCTCTTCACAATCCATGTAAAATAATTTCTTCTCAGCACACTTATGACCTTTAGTTTTTTTTCTATCACAACTATAACAAAGCCTTTTTCTCTTTTTCTTCCAATTGATGTGGTGTCAACCTTGTAGGTTATGGAAGGCTAGGAACAACAACACTTCCATCTTTATAGTTGTGAGTGGTAGGCTTCCTTGTGGCCATAATTTTCCTTTCAATTTTTCTTGCCAACCTGAATGTCTTCTCCAATGAATTAAGTTCCCTAAGGCGAACCTCATGTTGGATGTTATCCTTTAAAATCCCTATCAAGACATCAATCCTCTGCTTCTTTGGAATATCATATACCCTTATATTCAATTTTGGGAAGTCATCAATGTGCTCTTTCATTGAGCCCTTTTGTTTGAGATTTATCAATGGGTTAAAGAAGGTGTTTCTCTTTGTATCCTAATAATGTGATATCATTTCCTTAGTGAAAATGAACCAGGTGACAAGTGGTTTACGAGAACAAAGCCCTATATACCATATAAATTGATTCGGTTCTAAATTTAAAGATGCAATACGTACCTTTTGTAACAGTTGCACATCATTTAGCACAAAATATTTATCCATTTGTAGTATACATGTTACGCGATCCTTGCCATCAAACTTCCTCATATTGAACTTTTTGTTGCTTTTAGGAGCTCGATCTTGAAATGATTTTAGGATCTAGATATTGAATATGATGTATCTCTGTAATTTTAGATCTCCAAGATCTAAAATTTCTTCCTGGGGTATCCCTCTGAGTCTTCTTTCCAACCCCACAAGTCTTATTGCAATTGGATTCTCCAAGAAAGAGTTATGCCCAATCTCCCACGATGACCTGATTATAGACTAGTTCAGTAGAGAGAATTTGTACAAAGTGCCACGTATCATTGTTTCGACCTTTGTACCCAACAACTAAAGTTTATCCTATTTCAGTCATTTTGTATGAAATTTGAATCTGATGCTCAAAGAGAAAGTTATGATGATTTTCCCAAGGTCACCTGTTTGAGATGGAATTCGGGTGCCTGCAAAAACCCTACATTCCTTGGATCATATCTCTGAACATATAACGAACAAAGTTATGTAATACGTACATGACATGCAACACAATTTCGGCTCAAATGGGTTTTAATTTCAACTTCCGAAGCTTCTTAGAAAAATGTTATAGCGGAAATTCCACGATGACCTATTTGAAGCAGTGAAACCCTAGAATCCAAAGCTCTGATAGCAAATGTTATTGAACTAGCTCACAAAATAGAAGAAAAGATGATCAACGACTTCAAAATTAGCCTCTTCGAGGGGGAAACCTCCTTTACATTACATAAATGAATAATTATTTGATGATTCAAATGACAAAACCTCCTTTCGATATAAAGGAGTCTAAAGGGTCACAATATAATCATAGTCTACATAACAATAATAATGTTAGGGCACAAAAATAACAATAGTGGGCTTCTATGGGGCACAATAATAACAATATGGGGACAACAGGGGAACAAAAATAACAATAATTGGTACAATGACAATAATAATGGGGGAATACACTAGTATTATAGGGACCTAACAGATAGTCAAGCTATGTCTACCCAACTTGCCAATTCAAATTTTTCAAAAAAATAGTGAGTTAATATGTTATTTCAAACATTGGTAAATCAATTTTCATCCATTTTAAAAATCAAATTTAGATCACCACCAATAGTGATTCTATCCACTTTCAAACAAGTTAATGAAATAATTTTCTTAGTACCATTTCCTTCCCTCATAGGGTCCATACACATTGAGCAAGGCCAGATTATTATAGAACCCCACTATTGTTATTTTAGAACCCTTACATGATTATTGTTACGTAGGCCCTAATTATATTTTGACCCTTTAGACTCTTATATTTACCAAGGAGGTATTGTCATTTGAATCATTCAAGAATTTTTCATTTATGTCATGCAAAAGGGGGTTTCCCTGTCAAAGAGGCTTATTTTCAAGTTGTTGATCTATCTTTTCTTTTGTTTTTGTGGTCTAGTTGTATAACATTTGGTATCATAGTTTTGGATCCTAAGTTTTTGCAAATTCAAAAATTTCAGTGTGGAATTTTCACTATAAAAAAATTTATGCGAAGCTTCAAAAGCTAAAATTTTGACCATGCAGGGCCGAACTCTCGGTGAACATCATGTAAAAGCTTTAGATCTTGGTTCACTATATTATCAGAGATATGATTCAAGGAGGTTAGGGTTCTTGTATGCTCCATACTTTTATCTCAAACAAGTCTCTCAGGGAAAATCGTTATAACTTTCATTTCGGGCATCCAAATTGAATTTCATGAAAATTGGTTGAAATTGCACGAAATGTAGTTTTTGGGGTATCATTTTCAGGGTTGAATGTTGAAAAATGACGTGTGGCATTCTGTACAAGTTCACTATATTGAACCGGTCTATAATTAGGTCATTGTGGGAGATTTAGCATAAATTCACCTTGAATAATCTAATCCAAGTATGACTTGAGACATTGGAAATAATACTTAGAGGGCTACCACATAACTAAATTTCAGACCTTGCAGAGCCGAAATTACATAGATACAACAATTTCAAGATCAAGCTCCAAAAAACAAGAAAAAAGGTGTGTTTTTTACATTTGCATAATTTTTGTTTGAAGCGATCCGAAAGGGCATAGTTGTAGGTTTTAACATTGCACAGAAATTACCTGCAAATGAATTCTTAAAATCAAGAAATATACAATGGTGAGAAACACAAAACAAGTACACAAATCTTTTCCCTTGGATCCCAAAACTGGGACTACCAGATTGGATTTTCATTATATTCCTTTCAATGTTACAATAAATTTATATACATGTTGAAGCATTCATAAACCTCAATCCATTAACCCTGTATTAGAACATAATCATAGTTCCCTTGACGAGATCTACAAAATACCATGGGCAGAAAACCATCTTGCCCAAAACCATGTGTGAAACCCATGCACAAAACTATAGGTGGGTTTGCCCACCTAATATAGGGTCCCAAAAAAATTCATGGGGCGTTTGACTAGTCGTGGAAAGAATATAACACACACCCAACATTCTCCCACTTGTTGTTTTCTTTTCCACACAGGGAGTCACAGGAGAGATTAATGATCGGCCAACCTTGAAATTACCATTGTTTCTCTACACCAAGAAAACTTATCAGTGCTCACATACTTCATCAATGCATCTGTATCATTCTTCAAAGTGTCCACCTTTACTAGAAAATCCTTTTTGTCCTAAACCATATCCCTCATAATGTGATAATGAACATCAATGTGCTTTGTCTTTGAATGATAAGCAGGGTTCTTTGCCAAGAAAATTGCACTTTGTTTGTCACAATCTATCTTTATAGCTCATTGTACTAACCTCATACTTGAATACAATCTTTGCAACCAAATTGCTTCCTTACTTGCATGAGTGGCTACCATGTATTATGCCTCTGTAGTTGAAAGTGCCACTGTAGACTATCTCTTTCTCCTCCAACTGACTGCTCCTCCAAATAAGATGGACACATACCCACTTGTAGATCTTCTTTGATCCAGATCTCCAGCCCAGTATGAATAAAAAAATACATGGATTTCCAAAACTCTGTCTAATCTTGGTCTTCCTTGGTAGCACATACCATAATCACTATTGCCATGCAAATACCTAAAAACCCACTTCATTGTTATCTAATGCTCCTTCCATGGTATTGACATAAAACTGCTCAATACTCCCACTGCATGTGCAATACCTAGTCTATTACAGACCATTTCATACATCAGGCTACTAACTGCACTTGTGTATGGAACACGGGACATGTCCTCTACCTATTCTGGTGGCTTGGGACATTGTTGAGTAGATAATTTTACACCTACAAGAATAGGAACCTTCACCAGTTTACTATCTTGCATATTAAAACCTCTGCAGTAGTGTCTCAACATACTTCCTATGGTTTAACTAGAGCTTCCCCTTTTCAATAACTCATTTAATTTCCATGCCCAAAATATAGTTTGCAGCACCAAGATCCTTCATGTCAAATTTGGAGGAAAATTGTGTCTTCAAATCTTAGATAATTTCTGTCATTTCCAATCAGCAACATATCATCCACATACAAGACCAGATAAATAACACGGTCACCAATTAATTTAAAATACACACATTGATTTGTTTTGCTTTTGGTGAAGCTAGGTCTCCACACACACACACACACACACACACACACACACACACACACACACACACATATATATATATATATATGTATCAAATTTTTTATACCACATCCTAGGCGACTGTTTTAACCCATAATAGGATTTTTTAACTTGAATACTAGTTATTTCTTTCCCTTCACCACAAATCCTTTAGCTTGCTTCATGTAGATCTCTTCTACTAGATCCTCGTGAAGAAATGTTTTCTTTACATCCATATGTTCTACCTCAAAATCAAAAGCAATAGACAAAAGTAATGTAATAAAAGCGGCCTTGGAAACAGGAAAAAATATATCACCAAAATCAATTCCCGACACATGGGAATAACCTTTTCCTACCAATTGAGCTTTGTATTTCTCCACCTTGCCTTCTGCATTCATCATCTTCTTAAACACCCATTTTCTTCCAATGGGTTTCCTTCTGGGCAGCAATTCCACTAGATCCCAAGCCTCATTTTTGTCCAAATATTCCATTTCATCAACCATGGACTCTTTCCAGAGTTTTCCATCCTCTGAATCTACTGCCTCCCTCATAGATTTGGGATCATCATCAGTAATAGATAAAGTAAAATTTGAACAAAAACTATATGGACTATACCTTTCTGGTTGCCTTCTTTCTCGAACTGATCTTCTCACAACTGGAGTTTGTGGTTCTTCATCATCTTATTCTTCCTCCTTTAGCTCAAACTCTATCTTCTCAGGTTATTTTTGTAGGACTTCATGTTTAATAACATATTTTATCTCTCTAAACACCACATCTCGATTGTACACAACCTTCCTTGTTTCTAGGTTTCAAATATTATAACCTTTTAAACTATCCTGTTGACGGAGCTGGACCCGACAACATGTAAGGGGATATCCCAATAATAAGTCTCAATTAGACCTCAGATTGTTTGGTGTAGGAGTCCCAACAATGGGTCATATGTTAATTCCTTGACTGCGATTTCCAACAGAGGAAATTAAGTTAACTCTGTTGGTAGCAAGGGTGTGACAGTTGCAGTGAGCCAATGAAGGTGCATGAGAGGTTCTAACACACAGGGGTTGAGATGAGTGTGCCCCTTCGAAACCTATGATAGCACGGAGTTAAGAAGGGAACACATGAGTGAAGATGCATCACAACATGGAAGGCAAGTTAGCTAGCAATCCAAAGTGATGTTTAAACCAGCAACACATTTAAGAAAGATTCATACATACATACATACATAGATAGCTATATATTCATGCATAAGCAAATAGATACATATATCATTTAGAGTAAACTAGATAGCTAAAATACAATACAACGTATGCATGAAACGTGTTATCTCTTATTATATTAAGAAGTGTAAGCTCTAGTCATACAATACATCCATGTCCAACCACTAGTTCTGACAATAGAAAATTATAGCCACAACCTCCTACTCTTCCAAAGAGATGTACTAGCTATTTGCAGTGGAGAATCCAAGGCTCGTTACAAAACTATCCAAGCTCTCTCTAAGATAGTCCTATCGGAAGCTTGGCTGAAAAAAAGCCTTTAAAATGAGTTATGAAGTTCTATTTATATCAAAGGGTGGGGTGACCCTTGACATTCCCCTTTATGATAGTTCATCTACACTCATGACTCTTCATCTACTCCGTGACTATTACAACAAAATATCGACACTTGAACTTCCACTTGACGAGACATTACATTACAATACACATGCTCATGTGAGACAAAATGGCTTGAGCAAGCCATACAAGACATCATTGACACTTGGTCCGTTGTGATGAGACCAACTCTTTGACATGCTTGTGATGGTGAAGGTGGTGAGTTGATGCCAAGCTTGGTCATCTGTGATGGTGTGCATGCTCTCCATGGAGACATCTTGTTGAAGCAAACTCTTGCCTCTATTGCATCCTGGTTCATTGGTGTGACTCTTCTATCCAACTCATATGCTAACATGTGCATGGTCTTCTTGGGTGCAGATGAACTGGCAACACACTGATGCATAGTGTTCGTGATGATCTTCTAGTGTGTGCTGGTGGTCATGCACATCAATTGTCAACTACATGTTTAGCTCTAGTCGGACTTGCTTCTTGTCATCACCTTGGTGAGTGTGTTGAATGGGTGGGATCGCATGCATGCACACAATGACATGCATCTTGTTTCATTCCCTTTCATGTAATCAACATCACCACTCACCTTTTCTGCTTCGTGCCAGCTGCTAGGATGGATCTATAACTTTTAAAGGCGCAATTTCATTCGTGAGTGCATGTTGTGCCCCCTGTTGTACATGTTCCTACTACAACTCATTTTCTTGTCTGTGCAGCTCATGTTCTTCCTTGAGTTGCTAATTTAGCACATGCAACTCCTTCTCTGTTCTGCTGTCTGTCTTCATGCGATCTTCATGTTGTGTTGTCTCCTCATAGCTTGAGTCTCCAAAGTTGCTTTCATCACAAGTGGATCTGCTTGAGCTTGCAACCTTGTTCCACCTCTGTGTTGTCAACAACCTTCCTCTTGCGTTCTTTGCATCTGGTATGCTGCCTTTAACTGTTGTTGATGGTGTTACTTGCTGTGATGCTTCTACCATCATATATTGATGTCCTTGTCTACAAACAAATTGATGTCTTCATGGGTAGGAAAGTTCATAGACACTTGATTGACTGCATCCCCAAGTGTGCTCTAAACGATGTCTTTGACTCTGCTCTCCTGGAAACCATTGTACCTGTGTTTTTGAGAGGAAGATGAAAAATTGCGATACCTAGCGACATGGAAACATCATGGCAAGCAATTTGTTAGTCGGAAACCAAAATGAACTTGAGAGCTGACTTGCAACATACCTGTGTGACTGGTCATGAAGGTTGCGCAACTTTGGTTGGGAGGTCGGGAGATTAATTTCCAAAACTACACAAGGCAGAGTCCAAGCTGTCAGGACGCTGACTAAATACTAGAACTGTGCAATGCACAGTCCAGCCTAGCCTGCTAAGGACTGAAACTATGCAATGTGCAAGTTCAGTTAGCAGTGACATGCAACTAACAAACTACATTGCGTAGTTTCTGGGGCAAACGGGACATTACCTCGAAGAATTTCACAATGCAAGCTTGGAGATTAGTGTCTGGCTAGGCTTGTACAATTTTTGGAGGGAAGCAGAGCCTTCGGTTCTGGAAATGTGCAATGCTAGACGGAAAGGCATGGTCCGGGCCAAGGCAGCCCAGTCCGTTCGATGGGGTGACTGAAAACATGAGAAGTCTAAATGCATGGTGAGACTAAGTGTAAGCATAAGTGAATGATCATGCATGCAAATAGTGAATGAAAGATTTAGAAAATGGAACAACATGCATGTGGGTGAGGCGAGTCATCGAATCAGTGACCGTTCATGAAAAACAGTGTCATGCATGCGACAGTAGTGAGATGTTAATGAAAATTGAAACGGTGCTAGTACAATCTAGTATGTATCAAAACAACAAGAAGCGCTCACTGAAATCAAGCAAACAACATTCATACGAAGCGAAATGCAAAAAGTGCCAGAAATGCAATAGAAGACATGAAAGGCGGGCTTACAACAAAACAATTGAGTCGAATGTGCCAAAGACTCCTAGATTCAATGTGGGATGTCAGAGATGCAAGATCGATGTGAAAAATGAGCTTTACAACATCTAGTTGATGAGTTTTGATAAAATCGAGGTTGTGACGCATATGCCACAAATCTAGGAAAAGCAACACTTGGTGGGAGATTTCTGAAATGATCCTTGCATGTAACCTCCCACTGCTAAAAATAGATCCCTGAAACAAGGGATGCCTTTGCATGTTGCCTTGGCAGAAGAAGCCCACGAATGCAAGTCAGTTTTTCTCGATCCCAGGTGGAACTGGTCAACCCAATTGCACATGCATGAGCCTGCTCAACCATTGGGAGAAAATGCACATTTTTGGAAGGGAGTTGGGTTGGATATCCAAGAGATTTGTGCAATTTCTGGGCAAAGTAGCTGACTGCTGCCTAGGATTTCACAATTCCTGGGCTGAGTATCCTTGCTAGGAAGAATTGTGCAATATTCTGGATGAAGTATGACTAGCAGAATTGCGCAATTCTAGAACCCAGTAGGCTGCCAGATAGAATTGCGTAATTTCTAAAGGGAATGTTAGTTACCCTCCAGAATTACACAATTTTTTTAGGGAGCTTCTTAGCCCACTGGTAGACTAAGTCTGGGAGAACAACTTGTGAGGGGAGTGCAATAAGATCTGATGGACATGTTTTCTATCTGCAAGAAAATCACTAAAGCTTGTGTACTTGACGAAGAAAGACATGTTGCTATGAAAGGTTGGTAGGGAGGTTCCCAAACGAAGTTAAGGAAAAATTTTGGAGGGTGGTTGTAGCCGCTACAACACTTGGTGACACACTAGGAGAACTCTAGCTCTTTTAATGGACCTTGTTCGTGAAAAGCAAGTCTAACACCTTCGAAAGTATTTTTCAGTTCTTAGTTCGTATTGGTTTCCAAACTTGCTTGATTGTAATATATAGCATCTGTCAAGCTAGCACAGTTGTTTCGATTGGGGTTGAGCAGTATGTGATGCACAAACAATATAATCATCAGAGTTTTAGTTTCATCTCTGGTGTTGCTCTGCTGCCAGAAGGCCTGGACAGTACCCCGATGGAGTCACGCAAGAACACAAGCATGGCTCCATTGCCACCGAGCCTGGTCAGTAACTTGACAGAGTTACTTGCATCACCTCTCTACGTAGGAAGCCTTTATCTTCTTTTTCCTTATTCATTTTTCATTTTTTTCAAACTTTTTTCACTTTTTCTTTTTTGTTTTCATTTTTATCTTCATAACTGTGCATAACACTTATTCATTTCAGAGGCAGAATATGGATCCTGACTTATTGAGAGCAGGAGAGGTTTTTCCTTCAGAGAAGTAGTTTATGTATACCTCTGACGTGCTTGTTAAGGTTTTCCTCCTCACCTTACTCTACTTGACTGAGCTGACAAGGATTAACCCAAAACAATCGACTTGAGTAGGTGATACTAGTTAGCATGCAAGAATTGTGTTTTCACCAAGGTTCAATTCAAACAATACGTATTTTTCATTGATGTATCATGGAATCAAGACAACAAGTTCTTACATAAGAGAGCGGACAACAGATAACCAAATTTTTATAGTTGTACAAGTCCTCTTGTACTTTACCCAACTTGTTTCAAGAGTCACACATTGTCCATGCAAAACTAGCCTACAGACAAAACAAGCAAACAAAAACTAAGCAAAGCCGAAGACGAATTAAAAGTGAAAGAAAAGCGAGTAAGAAAAAAAACAAGAAATTAAACAAACACACAAAGAAAGAAGCAAACATGCATGCAAGAAAAACAACTCAAAAACAATCACTACTCCTACTCCTAAGCTAATAGTGAATGGGTCATTTCACGTGAAGTGATACTTCCAATGCAGCCACGGGCGCATTGGTTAACCCATGTTGGTGAAGGCATGGTTTGGGAACATCACATTTTCACAAACTAGCAAGAATGAAATATATAACGATGGAGACGGACACACTCTGGGCTTACAAGTGACCACATAACAAATATGAGTGAAATCGCATGACATGCACTTTGTGGACTCACCATGGTGTTGTGCTACACTGCATGCAGATGTTGAGTGTACAGATTCTCTTGACTGTGACATGCAAGAAAACATGAGAAAGTTAGAACACTTACGTTGTGCATGTGTGATTTTTGTGTAATGTTCCTCCAACACATGAGCGATGGGATTGTGTAGTTTGAGTGGAGGAAGCGAAGTCTGAGTGTTTGGTTGATCTTCAATGCAAAGCAAAGAGTGATGAGGATCCTTGAGGGTTTCAACAATTTCCTAATCAGAAGTGAAACCAACCTCAGGACAGAGAGGGCCTAACATAACCATCAGCTCAGGCTGAAGTGTCATGACATTCTGGGGGTTTTCAATTTCATTGATAGATGGATCATCATAGAACAATGTCTTAGACAGTTTTAAAATGATTAAATCAACATAGTGATCGGATGAGGAAGTGGAGAGATCACGACAACCAAGATCATAAAATTCAGGATGTTTGTTGGCATCCTCATGATTTGATGAATCGTGCAGAGGGGTAGAGAAGTAAATATGTTCACCCTTTGCGTTTTTCGAAATTGACAGATGACATATTGAATGGATTTCTGGAGGAAGATGTGTCCTCTCCGTACTTTGATGATAAACTAACATCCAAAGTGTCCTATGAATTATCAGAAGCAGAAACATTCAGAAATGGGTTTTCACAGGGGAAATCAATAGTGGAAAAATCACAAGGGATGTCGAGATAAAGTGGATGAGGCGTGGCTGGAAGGGAGTCATCCTTCATTGTGGGTTCTTCTTTAGATTCCCACACACACTCATCATGAATGATGGTGTAGGTTGGCTGCATAACACCAACTCCGTCAGAAACTTGATCCTCATTCACAACAAGTGAGGAGTCTAGAATGGAAGAACACAAGACAGTACAATCCATAGGATCAACAGAATGCAGGGACGAAGGTTGAGGGAATGATTCCACGTGACAACCATCATTCTTGCAAGCCAAATCTGTTCAAATATCAAGAGCAGGTGGGGTGGGAGGATGTGACAGTTCAACAGATGTGTGTGCATGATCTCCCACATCACTCTGCAGTGGTGGAGTTGTTTGATGATGTGAAGGTGGACAGTCACTTGTGATAGCAACTGTGCCTGCCTATGATTGCACAGTTCCATCACCAAAGTGTGCCGAGAAGGTTTCGGATATGTGAAGAAGATACCCAAATCTTCCATCAAGAAATTTCTAATCAATATCATGTTCAGGGAATCGGTATGCAAGATTACAAAAGCATGTGTAAAATTGTTCAATAGATTCATTGGTTGCTTTTCGTAATTCCAGAATTTTTTTGTTGAGTGATTTATAGTTTTTTTTGTTCTCGGTAACAAGGCTAATCTATTAAATATGTACAGAGTGCAAAAATACATCAGGTAAGACCAGTACGTTCTTTCCCTCTCAGGGCACCAAACATAGACAAAAAACTAAGACTGACAAAGACCCAGACATAATTCCCTGTAGCAAACCCACGCAGGGGTGATTCCATGAAGTACCAAGACTGTCCAAAGACGGAAGCCCGCGCAGGGGTCATAGACAAAAAGAACTGTTCAAGTCGTCCCACGCAGGG
Organism: Pinus tabuliformis; assembly: GCA_031772625.1. Lineage (NCBI taxonomy): Eukaryota > Viridiplantae > Streptophyta > Pinopsida > Pinales > Pinaceae > Pinus > Pinus tabuliformis. The sequence continues at coordinate 1,057,440,425 of CM062807.1, forward strand.
GAAATAGTGATAACTCTCATAATTAACACAAAAAACCAACAGCTTAGACATCCTAAGAAAACATTGACAGAACCAACAACAAACCAGGAGGCGGCGACTGAGCTTGGAGTAACCTGGTGGAGCAAGGGCGCCGGCGTGATTAATCATTCGGCTCATCAGGTTGCTCTTCCACAATTGGGCACCAGCCGTAGTAATTCAGCTCATCTTCAGTCTGCATGGTTGCTTCCGCTTCCCCAGTAGTCGCAATAGGAGCATTTTGGGAATGCTTGGAATTTTCCTCGACGGTGGCCCGACTTTTTTCTTCCTGCTCCAACTCAGCTATCCCTTGCTCCCTGGCTTCTATGGGGTCATCTACCTCAGGAGGATTCTCGATGAATAGAATGGAGACGTGTGCATTGATACTCGGGTTTGCCGTAGAGCTGGTGAAGTTAAAAATGGTGGAGCCAAAAGCTGGCAAGGAGGCCGAGCTGGATGACCCAGCATCCATATGTTGGCCTGAGTGCAGGGGAGTGGCTCTAATGGAGCTTATCAGATTACAGTGGCAGCAATGCCTCGAATCCTCTCTCACAGGTTTGCTCGAGCCTCTACCTCTAGAAGAATCACGACGGCTCAGCAGCCTCTGTCTGGGGCGCACCATACTGGGATGGGACTCCCTACAAACTGCCAAGTGAACCAGACTGTCGATTACTAGGACCAGCTCCGTAATGGACTCAACCTTATGAGAGGGGACCTCTTCAGCGTCAAAGAGACCAGCCAAATGCAGCAAGACCAATATTCCTTGCTCAGAACTAGATATATTCTCTTCATCGTCACCTACCCACCTCGAATTCCCATCCGCCATAACTGCAGCTATGCTCTGGTTCGAGTGCTCTCTCCGGGCATTCACTGCTGCCGTCCTCAGTCCCTTCGAATTAAACCAGGAATGAACTTTCCATCCTCTCGCATGGAGCACCACGTGATGCCCATGGATCGGCATGTGGCCGGTTTCCAACTCCCGTCCCATCGCTTTAAACACCCGCATCCGGGGGAGTCGCCTCCATTTGGACCAGTCGAGAGCATTCTTGGGCTTCCTCATTCGATAATATGTCATTCGGCTGTCCTGTAATTAGAGAGTGATTACCTCCAACTCCAACATTGGCCATGTAGTCTGCTATCTTATTTCCCTCCCTCTTTGTATGGGTAAAGGTGATAGCTCTGTTGCTTTGAAGCTTCTGTTCTATTGCCTCCAGACGTGCCTCTAACCTCCAGTTGGTTGCTACTTTTTTGGCTTGTGATCTGTTTAGGATTTTTTTTGCCATATTGATGAGGATTTGGGAGTCTCCTTCAACTTCCAGAGGATAGAGGTGTAGCTCCCCTGCGAGCTGAAGACCTTGCCATAACCCTTCCAATTCAGCAGAGTTGTTGGTGTCCCAACCTATGCTTCCATAGAAGAGTGTCATGGGAGTCCCTTCGTGATTTCTGATGATTCCCCCAAAGCCTGCTAATCCAGGATTCCCTTTTGAGGCTCCATCAAAGTTGAGTTTGAAAGTATGCTTTGGCGGAGGCTTCCATTCAATTTGTTTATCCATGTTGTTTGCAGGGGGATTCTGCTGATACGTGTCGTTGGTGCATCTGATCTGCCAATTGTCCATAATAGCTTTCTCATTGTCTAGGGTAGGCCAATCCTCCTTCTTCCATGATCTTATCATCAGAGTTTCTTGGATATTTTTGCAAATCATATGCCAGATTGTGTCCATCGAGGAGCGTTGATTTTTGAAGATGCGCTTGTTTCGCTCCTTCCATATACTCCATAGGATTATCCCAGGAATCAAGCGCCAAAGATGATTGAGGATGTTGCTCTTGTACGGGTCCTTTTGCCACTGTCGTATGGAATTCGTAATTTCAGCTTCAAGTCGGCATCTCTTTTGGCATCGAAAGCTCGCTTTCTCCCATAGTTGGTTGGCTAGAGGACAAGAGTCCAACAAGTGTTGGAGCGTTTCCTCATGGGCGCAACAGTTAACGCATATGGAGGGTCCGTGGAAATTTCTTCTTCGGAGCTTGTCCCAAGTTAGGATTCTCTGATGCCCTACCAGCCAGAGAAAATGACAGATCTTGGGCCACGAGCCTGAGTTCCATATTTGGCCCCAGAGTGGGTCCTGAGGTGCAGCGTCATTGCAAATAATTTTATAAGCTTCAGACGTGGTGAACGCTCCCTTTGGTAGATATCCCCATCTTAAGATATCTTCCCTTTCGTCACATCTGATTTTTCTTTTGCTGAGCTCCGTTTCCAATGCTGTGGATGTCTGGCGATTATCATTTGAGAGGATTTGGGTGCCTGGTTTCCAGGTTCTGAAACCTTTCTCCACATCCTGGGTCCAAAAGTGCCTGATTTTGACCAGCTGTGTTTCCTCCTCCAGATGATGTATAGGCTGGTTCAGAGCATTGCTGAGGGTGGGCATTTGATTCCATGCGTCCGTCCAGAATCTGGCGTTGTTTCCATTTCTTACCTCCCAGAAGCTGTGCTTCTGGATCATTTTATAATGTTCCTTGGCAGCATTCCAAATTAACGAACCTTTGCTACAGGGTTCCAATCTGATAAGCTCTTCTTCGGGTCGCTGGTTTGCATATTTTGCTGTCCATAAAGTGACCCATGGATTTCCTGCATTGGTGAGCCATTGCCACCAGATCTTGGCTCCCATGATGGCATTGCTATGCTCTGGATCCCTTAGTCCAATTCCTCCTTTTGCCTTTGGCTTGCAAATTGTGCTCCATTTTACCAGAGCCCACTTGCGATTGGTTGCATTGCTCCCCCAAAGGAAATTTCTCTGAATTTTCCTTAGTCTTTTTAGGACCCATTTAGGTGCTGCCAAGATGGAAAAGAGGTACAACGACATAGCTTGAAGGACAACTTTAATAAGAACCGCCCGGCTGACAAGTTTCAGGGTTCTAAGAGTCCATTGATTGAGCCGAGATTCGAGCTTTTCAATTAAATTGCGCCAGGAGGAATGAGTAATGGCTGAGGTAGTGAGGGGAGCTCCAAGATACTTTGAGGGGAGGGTGGCCATAGGGAATCCCAGGATACGGACTATGGCCGACTTGACAACTGGAGGAGTGTTGAAAAAGAAGATCTGCGATTTGGAGCAGTTGATATTGGTTCCTGAGGCTTCTGAAAAATCAGTGAGGACTGCTTTGAAAGCGGAGGCTTCTTGAACAGATGGGTATCCAAACAGCATCGTATCATCAACAAATTGCTGATGGGAGGTAGCTGGCAGGTGGTGAGTGGAGATGCCCTTAAGCTGGTGCATGTGGAGGGCATTCTTAATGTGACGTCCCAGTCCCTCAACCATCAAAACAAAGAGGAAGGGGGAGAGTGGGTCACCTTGCCTGATACCTTGGGAGGGAGAGAAAGGGCGAGAGGGGATCCCATTTACTAGGATGGAGAAGCTAGAAGAGGAGATAAGGCTCATAACCCAGCGAACCCAAGTGGGGCTGAAACCAAAAGCAGATAACATTTGTTGAATATAGTTCCAACTGAGTTTGTCAAAAGCCTTGGAAAGATCCAGTTTAAGGAGCATACCTGCCTGCTTCGAATGCTTGAGAGTATGTGCCATCTCATGTGTATGGATGATTCCATCTAAAATCTGTCTTCCTTCAACATAACCAGATTGTTCCGGCGAGATGAGCATTGGCAAGAGGGGCTTTAGCCTGTTTGCGATGACTTTAGAAATGACCTTGTATATGACATTGCATAGTGCTATGGGCCGGAATTTATCCGGTTTGAGCGCATCCTCTTCTTTTGGAATCAGGGCAATGAAGGTGGTGTTGAGCAAGGGAAGCAACCAATGAGCAACTCTCGACTCCTCCACCACCTCCCAGACTTCCATCTTAATCAAATCCCAAAACCTGTGAAAGAAAGTAGTGGTGAAGCCATCCAGGTCGGGAGCTTTTCCATATTTGAGCTGAGACATTGCATTGTCTACTTCCTGCATTTGAATTGGGCTTAGGAGGAGTTCATTATGCTCTTCTGTGACTAATTTTGGTATATGGCGGGTAATTCTTTCAATTGCCGGATTTCTGTTGATGTCAGGTTCCTGGTGGACCTGCTTGAAGTGTTCGAGGAGAGTCTTTTCGATTTCCTCATGCTGCTCCACCTTTTCTCCTCCTGGTTTTTGAATGTATGGGATATTGTTGCCCATTCTGCGTTGCACTGTTGTTCTGTGAAAAAATTTTGTATTTCTTTCTCCCTCTTTGAGCCATCAAATTCTTGATTTTTGTTTCCAGTATATCTCCTCCTGCCTTCTTCTTTCTTCTAGCTGAATGTGGATGCTCTGTTCCTGTGTGAGAGTACGCTCGGTATGCCCGCATGTACTTATTTCTCTTTGCAGTTCCTCCAGTGATTTTTGAAGATCATTTTGCTCCTTGAATATGTTTCCAAAGGTCACTCTGTTCCATCTTTTGAGGCAGAGCTTTAGATGTTTAAGTTTCTATTGAAACTGAAACATTTTGGAGCCGTCTTGAGGGCGGAAGGAGGTCCATGTGGAGTTGACGAAGTCTATGAGAGTGGGATGAGTGAACCAAAACTCCTCAAAACGGAAGGGTCTTCGCGTTTTATTGCCTGGGCGTTGCCATTGGAGGGCAATCGGCCAGTGATCAGAGCCCAAGTGAGGTAGAATGGCCGCCGTGAAATCCCCCCCTAAGTGGATCGAGTTATCTGAAATGAGAAAGCGATCCAACTTGGAGGCTATTTGATGAGGGCCTGTTCTGCGATTACTCCACATGAAAGTGTCGTTGCAAAACTGTAAATCTATCAATGATGTATTCTGAATAAAGTTTTTGAAGTAGGTGTTTTCCTGCTCTAGCTTGTTTCTACCTCCGATCTTCTCCTCTGATTTTGTGATCATATTATAATCCCCTCCCGCAATCCATAGAGGGTGCTTGCGATTGGCGTTGAGGACCTCTAAAGTGTGGAGGAGAGCCATTTTTTCCTTTGCTTCCTGAGGGAAGTAAACATTCGAGAGATTCCCATGAATGTTTGTGCCGACTATGTGGAAGGTAGCCTGAATGAGATTGTGTGAGGCATGGAAGTCCGACAGAGTAAGGGCTTGAGAGTTCCATGCAATGGCTAATCCCCCTGAAGCGCCCGATGCATCTACAACGACTGATTGACATCCTGACCACGCTTCGGAGAAGATTCTTTCTATAGTATTGCTATTACATTTTGTTTCCTGGAAAAAGCAAATATGTGGCTTTTCCAATTTAATCATATTTTTAAGCATTCTGAGCTTTCCTGGGCCGTTGAGCCCCCTTAGGTTCCATGAGATGAGCTTCATGATTCACTATTGGGGGAGGGCTTGTAGTACTTCGTAAGCTTAGCATACTTACCAGAGTCCACCAGAATCTTTCCGAGCGCGATTGTTCTTTGGAGGTCTGTTCTTCTTCCTCTTTTTTTGGAGTCTTTTGGGGTTTGACTAAGATCCCAGTGACTGCCTGGCTGAATGCCAAGCTGATTTTGATAGTAGGCCCTGGAAATGACCATTTCCAGTTTGTCCAGCTATAGTTCTGGGATACTTTCATATGCTTTTCTCTTGCATGCTGCTTCCATTTCAAGTATGTCTAAACCATATAGATCTATACTTTCTGGCTCTTCCTCCATTTGCTGCACCTGATTGTCTTCTTCCGCAGTAATACTTGGATCCTGGGCAGGGCCTGAGGATCCATCAACCTCCATTTCGTTATCTTTGTCTTGTTGCTTCTCTTCGCTTTCCACAATGAGGATAGGGGGATCTTTGGAGGAGGGGGATTTGGATGGGTGGGCCTCGGGATGTGGCTGTGAAGAGGAAGAGGGGCGGTCAGAACTTGGAGGGGGGGAGGTGATGTGCTCATCCGAGATATTAGCCAGGATTCCAAAGCTGTTCCTGACTGAATGGTCAGGGCCTGTATTCGATTTGGGTTTCTTCCCTGTGGGTGGTTTTTTGTGAGCTCTCTTGCGAGTTGGGGCTTTGGTGAAGCCATCATTGGGCTGTGATTCAGAGGGTGAAGGGACTTTATCTTGAGCATTCAGTGGGCAGTCTCTAAATAGATGCCCTATGGCATGGCATTTACGGCAGCGAAACGGAACATGTTCATAGTCTAAAGGCTGAATCCACTCATGATCACGGTGAGAGAGACTTACCGATTCCGGCAGGGCTTTGTCCAGGCGCATGAAGACGCATAAGCGGGCATAGGATGTGAATCTTCGGAGTTTCGTTTCTTTAGCAGTCCTAATATATTCCCCTAAGCCATTTCCTATTTTTTTTAGAATGTTCTCATCCCAATATTCGTCTGGTAATCCATAAAGTCTTATCCAGACTGGTGCCCATGTAAGATCCTCCTGATCTGGGTTAAATCTGGGACCCCGATCCCTCAGATATAGACCCGCAGAATTAAAGAAATAAGGACCTTCAACCAGGATTCTATATTTATCTTCCAGACAAAAAAAGATTGCTGTGAAGAATCCTTTTGGGCCTAACTGCAGTGTTACATCTCCCTTAGGTTTCCACTTCGTGGCTATCCAACTGTACAGGGCTTTCTCCGTCGGCCAAAACCCTATGAACTTCCCGATGAGAGCATGGTCAGTCATGTATTGGATTCGGGCTTCTATTATTTCCCCTGGCGGTTCGATTCTGGGACGATCTGTGGCTATTGGTTTGCATGTGGTTGAAGAGACCTTCTGAGTACCCTCTGATGAGGTTGGCTTCACCGTCTCTCCATTTACCTTGTCTTTCAGGTTCTCTTTTCCTTTGCGTTCATTCTGGCGCAAGATTTCTGGATTGATGACGTTCTCATGGATTGATCCAAATCGGATTGATCTCTCATTGTGTTGTTGTACTACATGTACGCTGGGGGAGGTTGTAGAAGCCCCCCCCTGGGGGTCTCCCATGTGTCCTGCGCCTTTTCCTCCTTGGTTTTGAAGAGCCTGCGCAGGTCGTCAGGTCCTTGGTGGGAATCTGCTCTGAACAGTCTGTGCCGTCTGAGCACACAGCCAAACCCTAGCCGCAGTCGCCAGAGCCGTAGTCGCCTTCCCGTTCCTCACCATTGAGTGATTTATAGTTAAAGTGATTGAAAACAAGGTTTATCTCTGCAACCAGATGAGAAAGAGGATGAATATATTTTTCGGGCAACGTGACACACTAGTTCATTGGGTGCCCTCGAAGCATGTAGACAAACAACGCGCAACTCATATATTCTTCAAAGTATCCATGTCTTTCACATGAGCCTACAATGTCGACCACATGCCTAACCAAGGCAACGTGGCCTCCATCATCATATGTTTTATGAGACAAGTTATCCAAAAGCTTTTCCGAGATAATGAAATCGTTTCCATAAGACACACACTCCGGAAGAGAAACTCGATAGTTAGTCATGATAGATATGTAGATATTCAAAATAGATGTGAGGACTCAGCTTATCATCTAGCCCTCCTTCTAGCACCAAAATGTTGACGGTGCTAGACCCGATAACTTGTATGGGGATCTCCCTAGTAAGAAGCCCCAATTAGACCTCAGACCATTTGGTGTAGGAGTCCCGTCAGTGGGTCGTATGGTAATGACTTGACCATGATTTCACATAGAGGCAAGTAAGATAACTTTATTGGTAGCAAGGGCGTGATAGTTGCAGTGAGCCAAGGAAGGTGCATGAGAGGTTCTAACACACAGGGGTTGAGATGAGTGCACCCCTTGGAAACCTATGATAGCACGGAGTTAAGAAGGGAACACACGAATGAAGATACATCACAACACAAAAGGAAAGTTAGCTGGAAATCCAAAGTGATGGTTAAACCAACAACACATTTAAGAAAGATTCATACATACATACACAAATAGTTATGCATGCATGTGTAAGCAAACATATACATATATCATTTAGAGTAAACTAGATAGCTAAAATACAATACAACATATGCATTAAACGTGTTGGCTCTTATTATATTAAGAAGTGTAAGCTCCGGTCATACAATACATCCATTTCCAACCACTAGTTCCGATAGTGGAACTTTACAGCCACAACTACATGCTCCTCTAAAGAGATGTACTAGCTTTGTGCAGTGGATAAGCCAAGGCTCATTACAATACTGCCCAAGCTCTCTCTAAGATAGTCCTATCAGAAGCTTGGCTGACCAAAAGCCTTTACAATGAGTTATGAGGTTCTATTTATAGCAAAGGGTAGGGTGACCCTTTACATTCCCCTTTGTGACAGTTCATCTACCCTCATGACTCTTCATCTACTCTATGACTATTACATCCAACTATCGACACTTGAACTTCCTCTTGACAACAAGTTACATTACAATGCACATGTGCTCATGTGAGACAAAATGGCTTGAGCAAGCTATGCAAGACATCATTGACACTCAGTCCATTGTGATGAGACCAACTCTTTGACATGCTTGTGATGGTGAAGGTGGTGAGTTGATGCCAAGCTTAGTCATCCATGATGGTGTGCATGTGCTCCAAGGTGACATATTGCTGAAGTGAACTCTTGCCTTCGTTGCATCCCGGTGCATTGGTGTGGCTCTTCCACACAAGTTGTCTACTAACATGCACATGTTCTTCTTGGGTGCAGCCGAACCAGAAACACACTGATGCATAGTGTCCATGATCATATTCCAGTGTGTGCTGGTGGTCATGCACATCAACTGTCAATTACATGTTCAGCTCCAGTTGGACTTGCTTCTTGTCTTCGCTTGGTGAGTGTGCTGAATGGGTGGGATCACATGCATGTGCATAATGACATGCATGCTACTTCATTGCCTTACATGCGATCAACAACATTGCTCACCTTGTCTACTCTGTGCCAGCTGCTAGGATGGATCTATAACTTGTATGAGTGTAGTTTCATCCATGAGTGCATGTTGCGCCCCATGCTGTAACTGTTCTTGCTACAACTCATTTGCTTGTATGTGCAGCTCATGTTCTTCTTTGAGTTGTTGCTTCATCTCATGCAACTTTTTCTCTATTCCGTTCTCTATCTTCACATGATCTTCATGTTGTGTTGTCACCTCATAGCCTTAGTCTCCAAATTTTCTTTCATCACAAGTGGATTTTCTTGAGCTTGCAACCTTGTTCTGCCTTTGTGTTTTCAACAACCTTCCTCTTACGTTTGTTGCATCCGGTATGCTGCCTTTAGCTGCCGTTGATGGTGCTTCTTGTTGTGATGTTGTTGTCATCATATATTGATGTCCTTGTCTATGAACAACTTGATGCCTTTGCAGGTAGGCAAGTTCATAGACAATTGATTGACTGCATCCCCAAGTGTGCTCTGAACGGTGTCTTTGACTCTGCTCTCCTGGAAACCATTGTATCTATGTTGCTGAGTGGTAGCCAAACACTTGTGATAACTGGAGAGATGGCAACAGTCATGGCAAGCAATCTATCAGCCAGAAACCAAGATGAACTTGATAGCTAACTTGCAACATACCTGTATGATTGATCATGAAGGTTGCGTAATTTCGGTCGGGAGGTCGGGAGACTGACTACCAAAACTGTGCAAGGCACAGTCTGGGCTATCAGGAGGCTGACTAATTGTTGGAACTGCACAATGCACAGTCCAGCCTGGCCTCCTAAGGACTAAAATTGCGCAATGCGCAATTTCAGTCAATAGTGACATGCAACCAGTAGACTACATTGCGCAGTTTCTGGGGCCAACGATACACTACCTCCAAGAATTACGCAACGCAATCTTGGAGGTTAGTGCTTGGCTAGGCTTGCATAATTTTTGGAGGGAAGGCAGAGCCTTCACTTCCGAAAATGCGCAGTGCTAGCTGGACAAGGCACGATCTGGGCCAAGGCAGCCTAGTCCAGCTGACGGGTGACTGAAAACATGAGAAGTATGAATGCATGGTGAGACTGAGTGTAAGCATAAGTGAATGATCATGCATGCAAACAGTGAATGAAAGATTCAGAAAATGGAACAACATTCATGTGGGTGAGGTGAGTCGTTGAATCAGTGAACATTCATGAAAAACAGTGTCATGCATGCGACAACAGTTAGAAGTTAACAAAAAATGAAATGGTGCTAGTACAATCTAGTATGTATCAAAATGACAAGAACAGATCTCTGAAAATAAAGCAAACAACATCCATATGAAGAGAAACACAAAAAGCGCTAGAAATGCAATAGAAGACATGAAAGGCGGGCTTATCCCTAAACAGCTAAGCTAAATGTGCCGATGACTCCTAGATGCAATGTGGGATGTCAGAGCTGCAAGATCGATGTGAGGAATGAGCTCTTCAACCTTCGTTGATGAGTTTTTACTAAAATTGAGGTTGTGATGCACATGCCACAAATCTAGGAAAAGTGACACTTGGTGGGAGATTTCTGAAATGATCCTTTCTTGTAATCTCCCACTGCTAAAAATAGATCCCTAAAACAAGGGATACCTTTTCATGTTGCTGTGGAGAAGCATCCCATGCATTCAAGTCATTTTTGCTCAGTCTTGGGTGGAACTAGTCAACCCAACTGCACATGCATGAGCCTTCTCAATTGCTGGGAGAAAATGCGCATTTTTGGAAGGGAGCTAGGCTAGATGCACAGGAGATTTGTGCAATTTCTGGGTAGAGCAGCTAACTGTTGCCCAATATTTTGCAATTCCTAGGCTAAGCAACCCTACTGTGAAGAATTGTGCAATTTTATGGATGAAGCTTGACTGGCAAAATTGCACAATTCTAAGCCCAGCAGGCTGCCAGACAGAATTGTGTAATTTTTAGAGAGAAGGTTGGTTACCCTCCAAAATTGAGAAATTTTTTGAGGGAGCTACTCAGTTCGCTGCTAGACCAAGTCCGGGAGAACAACCTATGAGGGGAGTGAAACAATCTCTGATGGACAGGTTGTATATCTACAAGAAAATCATTGAATCTTCTGTACTTGACGAAGCAAAACATACTGTTGTGAAAGGTTAATAGGGAGGCTCCAAAACGAAGCTAAGGAAAATATTTGGAGGGTGGTTGTAGCTGCTACAACACATCCTTATACCCAATAAAGATGCACCTTTCAGATTTACTATCCAAATTGGTTCTTTTCTACTTTGGAACATGTACATATGCATCACATCGAAATACCCTCAGATGTGAAAGAGAGGATTTCTTACCAGTCCATACCTCATGTGGAGTCTTATCCTCAAATGTGATATGTTGACCAGGTAACATGCAGTCTCCACTGCCTCTGCCCAAAATTCTTGTCCTAACCCGACACCACTGAGCATGCTTCTTGCCCTTTCCATCAACATCTTGTTCATTCTTTTTGCAACTCCATTTTTCTAAGATGTGTATGGAGTAGTATTTTTTCATGTTATACCACACTTCTTACATAACTCTTCAAATTCCTTCTTACAGAACTCTCCAACATTAGCTGTCCTCAACACCTTTATCTTCTTCTCTGCCTAATTTACCACCAAATCTTTAAATTCTTTAAACCTGTCAAAGACTTTAGATTTCTTTATGAGGAAATATATCAATGTATTCCTTGAAAAGTCATCTATAAATGATACATACTACACAGACTTACCCAGTGATGGAACTGACACAGGTATAAACACATCATTATGCACAAGCTCTAATATCCTTTTCACCCTCTAAGCACTAGAGGAGAAACTCACCCGATTTTTCTTCCCATATACACAATGTTCACAAAAATCGCAATCCAGAGAGAAATTAGATATACCTTCTACTATACCATTACCGCGAAGTATTTGAAGACCGTTCTCTCCAATATGTTCAAGCCTTGGATGCCATAGCATGGTCTTTCCTCTAAAGACCACTAGATTTTCTGCTCCACTTTTAGGAACCACAAAACTATTGCACCCATCAATAACAATACTACATAGAATCTTGTATAAAGTTCCAATCCAAACTCCCTGCATCAATACTAGTGCTCCCTGAAACATATTACAGGTATCTTTCTCGAACATTTCTTTACACCTGCATCATCCATCTTTCTTATAAAAATCATATTTTTGGCCAAATTATGCAAGAATGTGCAAAACACCTAGAATTATTATAATCCTTCCACCTTGCAACTTCATCTTAACTTTTCTGTGTCTGGTGATTCTAGTCTTCCTATCATCCCCTAAGAAGACATCACCAACTGATCCAGGTGGATATTGGTGGCCACCTGCCAGGTCCACCTGGACCCCCACCATTGTCTTTCTCAGCATTTTCAGTTTCCTTAATTGTAGCACAGTTTACTATTTTTAGAAGTTTTTCGGGTCCTGAACTTCCGGAGCCGTTTTGAGGCCCTAAACGAAGTTTTTTTGGAATTCTGGGGCAACCGAGCCCTATGTTGCCTCCCAAAGTGGTAGTACTCGGATAGATCTTTCTAACGAGCTATCGTACACGTCAAACGGAGATCGTATGCCAAAGTTACGACCCCGGGAAATTGATGTACCAATTTACCCAAACGGGGCCCACAATTTGGCGTTTCATCTTCTAGGGTTAGGTTTCGGTATGTGAAGGGTTTTCCATTGTTTCTCAACAATAAATAGGCCTTCGAGCCTCATTGTAATACAGTTCAGAATAGTTCAGAGGCATGTAGCCGCCACATCTCTTCTCAGAGATAAGCTACCATCGCCCTAGCTGGTTTCTTTCCATTTCTGTTTGTAAGCATATTTCAGTATTTTACAGTAATGAAATGAAGTATTATTTCCGCTGCATCACTGTATTTATGGTTATTGCATCTCTGTGTTTATGGTTATCTCTGTAATTTATTGCGTTCCTGTTTAAATCCGGATCAGTGGTATCAGAGCGGTCTGCTTTTTCTCTGTTTTTCTTTGCATGTCCCCAACGAGGTCGGGATATAAGGAGTTAGGGCTTGAACTGGTCGAACCTTTGCAAGACTAGCGTCGCAAATCCCGACGGCCTCCCATGGCGGATGAGAAGAAAGATGAGGGGGCAGGAGATCCTATCAAAATCTTGCTCAAAGAAGCACTCGAGCGGCAAAGGAACGCGATGCTGGACAGCTTTGCGCAAATCCTTCAGCGGCTACCTAGAGGCGACGCATCGACTTCCACCAGCGACTCTGGAAACGCCACACCGTTTAAGGTACAAGTAAATTTTGAAATCCCCATCTTCGAGGGTCAAATAGACGCAGATGCCGTAGATAAATGGTTAAATCTGCTAGATGGGTATTTTTCTGTTCACGAATTTTCAAGTCGGGAAAAGATTGTTTTTACTCTTCTCAAAGCAGCCCCCCACGTCAAGGACTGGTGGGAAACCTACTGCAAGCAGAAGGATGAAAGTACAGGCTCACTATTTTCAGCCGCACCCACTTGGAATGACTTCCGGGATGCCATCAAGGAGCAATACTACCCTGTCAGAAGCTATGAGGACAAATACATCAAATGGACCACACTGCGGCAGGGATGAGACCAAGATGTGCCGGATTTCACAAACATTTTTCATACCCTTCGCACACAGTTGGGTATCAAAGATTCTGAGCTGCATCTGGTACTCAAATACCGTGGCTGTCTACACAGATACATCCAGGAAGAGATGGGGTTCTTGAACATCCCCTCACTCGGCACAGCCTACCGATACGCTGTCAAAATCGAGCAAAAGTTCAAACAGAAGAAGCGAGACTTTGGATCTGCAAATCCGAAGCCCAAAGGACAAACCCAAGGCGGGGTGACCCAAGACAACCCGTCGAAGTCGCAAGAAAAGAACAACACCACGAAGCTGAAGAAGGACACAGGAAAGTGGTGTGAGTTCCACAAGAGTCCCACTCATAACACAAGTGAGTGTCGGACCAAGCAGTCGCTGGTGGCCGAGTTGAAGGCTTCCGAATTAGATGCATGTTCCGACCCTGAGCCAGAACCCGACAAGGGGAATGGTAAAGGGAAGCAGATCATTGATGCGGATCCCAGTGCCACTGTTGCCACCGCCAAGATCAAGAAAAATGAGCCCGAAGATCTAGAGGAGGGGGAGCGTCTTTTCCACTCACAGATGTGGGTGAAGGGTTCACCGCTGCGATTCATTGTTGACAGTGGTAGCCAAAAGAACCTCGTTTCAGCAGAGTTCGTGAAGCGGTTGAGCCTACCGACTACACCACATCCGCAGCCGTACAGTATCGGGTGGCTTCATGAAGTACGAGATCTCAAAGTTCGCCAGCAGTGCCGCCTTCCCTACAACATCAAGCCCTTCACAGACGAGGTATTGTGTGATGTTACACCTCTGGATGTTTGCGATGTATTATTAGGCCAACCATACTTGTGGAGGCGACATGCTGTGTATGAGTCCAGGCCTCGTGCTGTCATTATTTCTTTGAATAATTCATTATACAGGATACCGGAGGTAGCCCCACCTACCACCACATCTTTGATCACTACCAAGAAAGGCAGCAAGCTCATATCACAGACCAGGAAATTCATCTGTCTGGTCCACCCCCAAAGTAAGGGGAATATCGTTGCTACATCCATGACCCCTGCAAAGGGTTCCTCTACACAGCAGCAGCAACAAAGGAATACGGTCATGAGGAACAACTTCTCCTCACCCACAGGGGTACCGCACAAGCTTCAAGTGGGCAACAAAGTCTGGTTGCATCGACAGAAAGAACGCCTTACTAGAACCCATCAGAAGCTCAGACCACTCCAACGTGGTCCTTACAGCAGTACCAAGGCTATGGGGAACAATGATTTGGAGCACATCATTCCTCCATTCCTTCACCTGCACCAAATGTTCAATGTGGACCATCGGCGACCATGCTGCCCACCATCACTGGACACATCAGAGATTGCAGGACAAGTTCAGCAGATGGAGGAACTCAACGCAATGGGGACCATTGCTTCCTAAGGGGGGAGGAATGATCCAGGTGGATATTGGTGGCCACCTGCCAGGTCCACCTGGACCCCCACCATTGTCTTTCTCAGCATTTTCAGTTTCCTTAATTGTAGCACAGTTTACTATTTTTAGATCGTATGCCAAAGTTACGACCCCGGGAAATTGATGTACCAATTTACCCAAACGGGGCCCACAATTTGGGGTTTCATCTTCTAGGGTTAGGTTTCGGTATGTGAAGGGTTTTCCATTGTTTCTCAACAATAAATAGGCCTTCGAGCCTCATTGTAATACAGTTCAGAGGCATGTAGCCGCCACATCTCTTCTCAGAGATAAGCTACCATCACCCTAGCTGGTTTCTTTCCTTTTTTGTTTGTAAGCATATTTCAGTATTTTACAGTAATGAAATGAAGTATTATTTCCACTGCATCACTGTATTTATGGTTATTGCATCTCTGTGTTTATGGTTATCTCTGTAATTTATTGCGTTCCTGTTTAAATCCGGATCACCAACATCGTATTTATGATACTTGTAGAACCACTCCCTATGGGGAGTGAAGTGAAAGGATGCACCTAAGTTAATCAACTATGCCTCATGATATACATATGTACTTGAAGAAGAATCCAAATACACATACCCACCTTCATCTGAGGTGGTTTTCGCCTATGCAGAAGGAGCTTCATCATATCCCTTTCCTTTCTCAGGAGCTTTAGATCTACAGTCCTTTTTGAAGTGCCCTTCCTTTCCACATTTCCATCACACCTTTACATGTTTTCCTAGAGATTTAGATCTCCCTCTAGATTTAGATCTCCCACTCGAGGACTTATTTTTGCTTTTGTTCTAGGACTGTCCTTGTATAGAAAAGGAATCTCCATTTTGGCCCTCCATATTTTTCTGTCTCATCTCCTCGAACAGTAAGGATGAGACTGTTTCATCAAAATTCAAGGTAGTTGTATTGCTACCTATTGCAACAACCAGACTTTCCCCATGAATCTAGTAGAGAACATAGAAAACTAATGCACTTATCTTCATCTCAAATTTTAATATCAACATATAACAATTGGATTGCCATAGTATTAAAGGCATTCAAATGCTCTATCATCGAGTCATATAACAATTGGATTGCCATAGTATTAAAGGCATTCAAATGCTCTATCATCGAGTCTCCATCCATCATCCTCAGGTCATACAACTTTTTCGATAAGAACAATTTGTTCACCAAAGACTTATATTGGTACTAAGTCCCTAACTTGTCCCACAAAGCCTTCATTATAGATTCCCATGATACATTCAACAATACTAAATATGAGATACACAACAATATTGTGCTCTTTTCTTTCCGATCTAACTTCGTCTAGTCTTCTGCTGACATTTTCATTGGTTTAGTACCTGGATCTACCACGATCCACTAATATTTATCCACTAGCAGATCCTCCATCTTGAGTTTCCACAACTCAAAACTCAGACCATTAAATTTCTCGATCTCCATCTTTCCAATGCTCAACATCTTCTTTCACCACAAGAATTGACCCCACAGGTCTCCCACGGAATAGGATCTACCACAGGCTCGAGAAAAACCCCTCAGCAGCAAAGGCATCCCTTGAAGCCGAAACAACTCGAATTCCAAATGTAGGTTTTAACCCTATAGATGAATTATCTGCAAACGAATTCTTAAAAGCATAAAATATACAATGGCGAGAAACATGAAACAAATACACAAATATTTTCTCCTGGATCCCAAAACCATGACTACCAAATTGATTTTTCATTATATTCCTTTCAGTGTTACAATACGTATATATACATGTCGAAGCATTCATAAACTCCAATCCATTAACCCTGGATTAGAACATAACTGTGGTTCCCTTGACCAGATCTACAAAATACCATTGGAAGAAAACCATCATGCCCAAAACCATGTGTGCAACCCATGCACAAAACCATAGGTAGGTCTGTCCACCTAATATAGGGTCCAAAATAAAATTCTCGGGGCGTCGACTTGTAACTCGTACAGGGGGTCTAATTCCCCCCTGAAACCCCACGATAGGGGGCGCTTCACCCCCCTGTGACCCTACTATTGTGCCTAGCACAACGAACAAGGGGGGTTATCACCCCACTGTGACACCCCCACCCCCTATGCGTGTGCAACTAGTCATGGAAAGAATATAACACACACCCAACAATAGTGAAGCGTTGATATCATTATTTAGTTCCAATATGCCTTTCAAAAAAAATTTGGATACACCCAGTAAGAAACCAGAAAGCTCTACTATGGCGCATGAAGAAGAGGAAGAAATGCAACATGATATATCAAAGTTACAGGACCAAGTGCAACAAATTCCAGTCTCACAAAGAGTAACCAAAAATTAATTGGAAGCGGTGGATGTTAATATGGATGATTTAGAATAATAAATAAAATGGAACATGGAAGGTTTGAAGGAATGTATGACAAACTTGTTGCAAGAAAGGCTTCCAAATGGTGACAAGGTAGTCCATGAAACTATTGATGCGAATAAAAGGAACGTGAATGATAATTTTAGAGAATCTAACCCATGGATGAAGATCAACTATATTCCAAAGATCTATATGAGGAAGTTTGATGGAAATGATCCAATAACAGGTATACTACAGATGGAGAAATTATTTGATATACATGATGTGCAACACACACAAAAGGTACGCATTGCATCATTATATTTAGAACCCAATCAGTTTGTGTGGTATATATGGCTTTGCTGTCATAAATTATTTGTCACTTGAACATTTTTTACTGATGAATTGATAGCACATTATGAGGATACAAAGAGAAATACCTTCTTTATCTAATTGATAAATCTCAAACAAAAGGGTTTAGTTGAGGAGAACATTGAGGACATCCAAATATTGAATATCAAGGTAATTGATATTCCATAGGATCAAATGATTTATGTCATCATAGGGACTTTAAAGGATAACATCCAACATGAGGTTTTCCTTTGGGAACCTATATTATTGGAGAATGCATTTAGGGAAAGAAAATTTATGGCAACAAGGAATTTTACCACTCATAACTATAAATATGGAAGTGTTGATTCTCCTAGCCACCCAAAACCTACAAGGTTGACATCACAACAACTGGAGGAGAAAAGAGAAAAAGGGATTTGTTACAGTTGTGATAGAAAATACACTAAAGTTCATAAGTGTGCTGAGAAGAAATTATTTTACATAGATTAATATGAAGAGGATGAAGAAAAGGAACAACAAACATCAAAAGAAAAAGATATATACCAAATATCATCCTCGGGAGTTGAAAAAGAATAAATGAATCTGACCATATCTTGTAATGCATTGGCAGGTATTATGACTCCTTAAACTCTCAAGATAGAGGGATATATCAAGAAGAAAAAGGTACTAGTGCTTATTGATTCTGGAAGTACCCATAATTTTATTCATTTTAAGATAGCCAAGGAGTTGAATTTCTTTTTGTATCCATCACCAGAGTGTCAAGTAATGGTTGCAAATGGAGGAGCTATAAATTGATCATGAAAGTGCCATAATATCAATCTAACCATGGGTTAATATGTATTGAATAATCCAATGTTTTCTATTCCAATGGGTTTTTTTTATATTGTATTAGGAGTCCAATGGTTAAAATATTTGGGGACAATAGATTTTAATTTTCAAGAACGTTTCTTGATTTTTTATGGGAAGGAAAGGAAATTGAATTAAGGGGTATCACAGGGAAACCTGGAAAGATAATTAGCTCTAATGAGATGACAAAACTTTTTAATAAGGAACAATGAGGGGTAATTGTGAAATTATGCTCACTAAATGTTCAAACCTTTAAGTCATTTGTTTCTCCAAATCTCCAAAGAGTCCATGAAAATCATTCCAAGGTATTTGAGACTCCCAAAGGTTTTCCACCTATTTGTGATCATGATCATGCCATTCACTTGATTCCCAAAAGTGTTCCTGCAAACATCAGACATTACAAATATCCCTATGCCCAAAAGAGTTAAATTGAACGTATGTTTTAGAAATGCTAGAGGCGGGTATAATTCAACCTAGAATAATTTTCTTCTCTTCTCCAGTAGTATTGGTGCACAAGAAGGGGTGATCATGGCGTATGTGTCCATATTATAGAGAGATCAATAAGCTCACTATTAAATATAAATTTCCCATTCTTGTCATTGATGAATTTTTGGATGAGATACATGAAGCAATTTACTTTACCAATTCAGATATTCTCTCAAGATATCATCAAATGAAAATGAAGATAAAAGACATTCTGAAAACAACATTCAGAACTCATGAAGGTCATTATGAATTTTTGGTCATGCCTTTTGGTTATACTAATGCACCTTCCACATTTCAAGGGTTAATGAATTATATTTTCAAACCATTCCTTAGAAACTTTTTGTTAGTGTTTTTTGATGATATACTAATCTATAACAAGTCTTGGAAAATATCATCTTCAACACATTGACAGGGTGCTCAAACTATTGAAGGAGAAAGAATTGTATGCAAAACCTTCCAAATGCTTCTTCAGGGTATGGGAAGTGGAATATTTGGGTCATATTGTATCTCATGAGGTTGATTGGGTGTCATAGATCTGATTGGAGGGAAGTGTGTTGGCTACCCAAAGTAGACCTAGTGTAGCAGACAAGAAGGACATTGTTAGTGCGTGATTGGGTGAAGTTTGTAGCCTAAAGAGTAGCTCTTTAATGGACGCAAGAGGCTATTAGAAGGCAGATTGGAGCTCCAGTATTGGCCATGCTAGAGAGTAGTTTGATGAGAAAGTGTACATGCAGTAGAAGTGACTTGCAGCATTGTTAGGTGGTAACCCTCTTGGGGTCTCGATGTGTAGTGGCCTTGATGGACTAAGGCACTACTAATGAGTAGTACGAGAGAAAAGGACCAATAGGACAAGATACGACATCAAAGTTGCGCAACATATTTTTTCATTGTATCTTGTAAACCATAGACTATTGGATTACTTAGTTAGTTTAACATAACGAAGATTGGGATTGTACAATTTTGTTAAAAGCGTTTATATTTGTGTGTATGTCATTTACTGCTTTATATTTCTACTGCGAAAAGTAGTTTATGGTTGAGATTCTTGGTTTGGTAGCGTCATTGATTTTAATACTCAAACCTAGAACCAAGGTCGTGTAAATGCAACAAGTGACAGAGATCGCATTTTCACTGGAAATTTTTGGACAAAATTATTTTCTTTCCTTGGTACTCAATTAGCTCATAGCTCATCTTATCATCCTCAATCTAATGGAAAAATTGAGATAGTGAAAAAATGATTGGAAGGATATCTTCATTGCTTTGTATCTGATAAACAAACACAATGGATCAATTGGTTACCTCTGGTAGAATGGTGGTATAACACTTCCTTCCATACTGCAGCAAAAATGACCTCATTTATGGCACTTTATAGATATCATACACCATCCATCACATCATCTTTAAGATACAATTCTAAGGTTCAACTAGTGGAATATCACATCGAGCATCAACAACAAGTTCTCCAACTCTTAAAGGATAACCTGACTTTGGCATAGAATCGAATGAAACAATAAGTCGATCACCATCGTAGTGAAATATGTTTTGATGTGGGTGATTGGGTATTTTTACAGCTACAACCATATAAACAAATTTTCCTCAAGCTATAAATGATAATAAATTATCACCCAAGTATTATGTACCTTACAAGGTATTACGAAGGAATGGTACTATGGCATACAAACTGGAGTTGCATGCATCTTCGCAAGTACACATAGTTTTCCATGTTTTAGGCTTAAGAAAGGTTATAGGTGACAAGTTCCCAGTGCAAACTATATTTTTGCAGGTTGATGAGGAAGGAAAAATCATATTGGAACCTGAAGAAATAAAGAAAACAAGAATCTGACAGTTGCAAAATCAATCAATTTCAGAGTATATCATTAAATGGAAGAACTTACCTGCTAAAGATTGCACATAGGAGGATGAGTATTTCATATAGAAGAATCCATATCTACTCAAGTGTTGAGGAGAACACTTTTTTAAAGGGAGGGGCATGTTAGGCCCCTATAATACTAGTGTAACCCCAATATTGCTATTTTTGTGCCCCATAGAACCCCCATATTATTATTGTTGTGCCTCATATAAACACACTATTATTATTATTATATAACCCTTACATTATTATTTTTATGTTGTACCTAATTTTATTTTGACCATTTAGACTCATATATATACCAAGGAGGTATTTTCATTTGAATCATCCAAGAATTGTTCGTTTATGTGATGTAAAAGGAGACTTCCCCCGTGAATAGGCTTATTTTTAATTCGTTGATCTATCATTTCTTTTGTTTTCATGCACTGGTTGCATAACAAAAATATCTTTCATCGAATATATACTTTAATAGGACCAAATGATCCTCTTTCCCCACAATTTATTAAATCATAAATACATCACGATTGTCCAACTCCACCAGCCTTTTGAGGGCGAGTGTTTAGCTTGCTCTACCCCCAACCAACACCATGTCCCCTCTACATATTTAAAAATAAAATATTCATGGAGGATAAACCTTAGGGGTATTTCCTACTCTAAGGACCATTTAAATGTGGGTTTATTTACCCTAGTGAACCTCTATAGCTACTTTCTCTCAAGTGTACTTCACTGTCAATTTGCAACCTACTTTTAAAGTGCCTAACTTCTTAATTTAGTCATATACCAATGCACTTGATTATATAGAGAAAGAGAGAGACACATTTTTATGTTTTTTAATATAATAATTATAAACAAATATTTTAAATCAAAATAATATATTTATAATATAAATTTTTAAAATAATCTTTTAATGAATAAATAAAATTGTAATCATGTTTTCTATTACATTTTTTATTAAATTGTTCATTAAGCACATGAAATTCGACATTAAACATCATTTAAGTGTGAGTCAACAAGGTCTAGGGATGGGTGACCTGAGGAAACTTATTAGGCATAGTATAACAAGGAAAAATTTTGGTATTTTTCATCATAATCCATAACGCATCTTTGTGAGATTGCAATTTTATGTCATTTAAATTGTATTTTTAATTTAGAAATAGATTCAATGCCATGAAAAACTTTGGGACAATCGGGATTGTGTAGACTCAACAACTTAATATTACAAATTTCCCCGTTTCTAATTGGATTTTAAAATTACAGTTCTCCCAATTTCTAATTTAAATTCAAGCAAAACCAACTAGATAATTTGCTAAGAAAAACTTTTCCCAATTTATAATTTAATTTCAAACAAAATCAAACAGAAATAATAAAATAAAAAGAAACAAAGAAAAATAAAGAAGAAAGAAGTCACTTAGATTACACTTGCTTATTTTTGGAAACATTGAGAGGGGGTGAATCAATATTTCACCTAATTTAATTTGTTTTGTACTTTTAGAGCATTAATATCATTAGCATAAACCAAGTTAGATAATCAACATCACATCACATCACATCTCATCAATAGTACACAAGAAGTTTTACATGGAAACCCAATGTGGGAGAAAACCACATAATTCTTTCTAATATATCTTATGAGTACAATAATTTATCAGCACCAACCCCCTAGTACTCAGTTAGAAAAGCATTGTTTTATCAAGAAGAACCAACACACTAGCTTTACCAGCACCAACTAGAAGTATGCATCAACACAATATCAGTTTCAATATGTCATGTTAGCACCACCCTCCCACCCTTAAAATGAAATATAGAAGAAGAAATTGTGGGTTCTCGCACTAAGGATAATGACGCACTTACAATAGAATCCAAAAACTAATAACTTAATTGTTGCATATGTGGATACATGCTTAGAACACAGATTCTATGCAATGGTGTTTCACCAAAAAACTCTCATATTTCAATGTATTATGACTACTTAGATATGGGTTCAAACTTGAAAAAACAACCTTCAAGTCTACTCTTTAAATTATACTATAGATATGGATTTAAATTTTCAATATACAATGATACTTTAATGTATATCGCTCAACAAAGAAAAAAAACTAAGACTCTAGCTCATACCTCAGATATCAATTTGAAGAAGATGTTTGATCGCCATGCTATTATAGAAGATGGACTTTGGAATGTGCATGTTCCTCCTTTCTCACTGTCTTGTTCTTAGATATACCCTTAAATTCCATTCGATTATATTTTTAGAGTGTAGCGTAATCAAGCATTAAATTAATTTTAACTCTGCCATAAATCAAGTCTTGGTCAACCCTTAATTGAGGTTTGAAACTGTTAACACCCAGGTTGTTCCCTATGACTCCCAAGGGAATACGGCCGGGGTAACCACTAACCAATCTTTGGATTACAGTTTCTAGCCAAACTGTGATCAGAGAGGGCTCTCTCTTTATGATTTGTCTCTGTTATGATAGTGTTTTAGGCTAGCTATTATGCTCAGGTTTTTGTTTATGCTTTGGTTGCAGGATGTCTTTCAAAGCCTAAGATGTAATGTTTAGACAATTGTATTTCATTGGGCAATGGAGTCTGGAGCTGTGAAATGTTGAAATGCTTCACTGGGAATGTTCAGACTGTAGGGCCTATTGTGTATCTCAATGAACAAAACTCAAAGTTTAAATGATGATGTATGATGATGCAGGTTTAGCCAATGGAAAGCAATTAAGAATTTTCCATTAAGCTAATGCAGTGAAAGTGAAATATATTGCTCAGGAGCAAACTTGAATTCCTGAAACAAAGGATCACTGTGAAAGATATATTCTGAAAGAGTAGCAATTAAGAATTACACTTATCAAGATTATAACTGAGGAAAACATTCATTAACAACATAGATTGAGCCCAGGGTATTGCATGAATAAATCCTGAAGGCTATTCCTTTTCTTTGCTGCTAAATACTAAGAACTTAGAAACATTTATGGGTTGTAAAAGATTGAAACATAGAACGAAGAGAGTTACAGAAAACTTATTGTATATGAGATGCACAGGGATCCTGCAAACTTCAACAAAACACCATGAACGCATTCAACAACTCAGAACTTCAGAAATTCCATTACTTCTGTTATTAAACTCTGCAAAGATTACAGCATAGGAGCTTCTCCAAAAGAAATCAACAACAACCCCTGCAAGCTTATGCGAGGGGCAAATATATACAAACGGTGATACAAAATATCTATGGCGTTGAGTCATCTGAGAAATAAATATTTCACCAACTTTGTACATAACAACAGATAAAAAGTTATTGTTGTCTTCAATACATCATAAATGTTCATTTATATCAGTCAGAAGATATTTTGGCCTTTGGAGGCCACTGAGTCGGTTGGAATGATATGCTTTAAATGCTGGAAAATGCGCTGATGTGGCTGCTCCGCTGTAACTTTTCGGCCCTGTCACCTGTAGTTGTCCATCTTGACTTGCTGGCCGAAAGTTCTGCTGAGTTGGCTCAGCTTTTATCTTTTCATGCATGCTGATTTTACTAGCTTTCCTGTGCATGCCACCTTGTATTTTTGATGAAAAACTTGAAGAATGGCTTCCTGGTCTATAAGATCATCTGTATTGCCTTTGTCCACCATTCCTGTGTGGGTAGTTGATGCCTGAGAATTGCATCCATAGTCTCATCTGCGTCTGTGTATTTATAGAAGTTAGGAGGCACTTCAAATAGGTGATTAATTTCATTCATTATGAAGAATAAATTCTCTACTCTATTGTAGAGACTTTGTCCTGTAGCTGGCCCTGTTTCTTCTGAGGTGCTGGGCCTTTCAATGATATGACTAGTGGCAAATGTATTGACCCTTTTGGCATACTACTCATGGGTAAGCAGTTTGCCTGCACTGTTCAGTAAGCCAGGGAGACCTTTGTTTTGTAATACCACAAATTTGTCCATAAATCTGTTCACCTCGGTCTGCATGTCTTGGGTCCTTCTCTCCAATGTCTGCACTAAGTTTCTTAGTGTAAGGACCCTTTTTACCAACATAATAGTCTCAGTCCTGTTAGGAATTCCCATGGTTTCTAACTGAGAACTTGTTCTGTTATTGAGCACATTGATCATCCTGGTGGCAATTTCAGGCATATTGCCTAGAGCTGCCCTTGACCTCTGAATTTCCTTTTGTGCTTTTCCAATGAGCTCCAACTGCTCATGGATTGCGTCAATATACTGCCATTGGTCAGTAATAGACTGGCCAATATTGGCCCATAGCACAGTCTTGATCTCGGCCACCACTTTATCCAGTTGGAGCTCCTTTTCTAGCTCCTTTATCCTGTCTTTGAGGGCTTTTATTTCCCTGCCCTTTTCTGCCATGGTCTGCTTGGATTTGTCATATCTTTCATTTACCTTGGCTAGTTTCTCCCTGGCCTCATTTAGTTCTGTCATTTGTGCTTCCAAGGCCTGAATCTCATTTATCATCTTTTGCATGTCCAGGCTTTGGGCCTGCTCTGTTGTTGCTGGTGGTGCTGAGGTGGATGGTGTTGCCTGTTCTGTTTGTTGAGGAGGAGGAACAGTAGTGGGAGCAGTTTCCTCAAGGTTTATTATTTCAGGAGGAGGAGGAACAGTAGTGGGAGCAGTTTCCTCAAGGTTTATTATTTCAGGAGGAGGTTGGGAGGTCTGACCTTCCTCTTTTTGCTTCAAAGCTGCCTGTAGTGCTGCCTGTGCAGCCTCTGATTCTCCCAGCTTTTCTTGAGTCTGAATTAGCTGCTTGTATAGAGACACCAGCAAAGCTGTGGCATCTTGATCATGCCTCTGCTGGGCAACTTCATCTGTTTGAGGGTGAATTGTGGCTGGGATTTTGATCTTTCTCTTCAAAGCTGCCATGTCTGCATCCCTCAACTTCAATATTTCTTGTATGCCCTTGATATCCTTGGGATCATGCCCAATCTCTATAATTATATCTTCTAAGGACCTTATTCTGTTGTCCTTTGCTTGAGAGGATGCTCTCTCCAACTCAAGTTGTGCAGCTGTATTATTAAGGCTATTTTCTAGCCTATAATTGTCCAATGTTTTGTCTGCCAAGGAGGCATACACCATCTCACCCGTTTTCTTATGTAATTCAATTTTGTCCATTGGGTGGATGTCCTTGGCAAGGACCTCAAGATTGGTCCTTATATAATCTGAAGGGGACTGGGGCTGTGCTACAGCTGGCAAGCAATGACTCATGATCATTTTGCCTTCACTAACATCATACGCAGACATCAGTCTTTGCTGGTTAGTGGGAGCCATTTTCAACAAATGATTGTATAGTTCTATCTTTATTGGCTCATTCCTCCTCTTTATGTCTATGAACTGTTGTTTGATTCCTCCTTCAGCTTCTTTTTGGTGGCTTGAGGAGCTGACTTCTCCTCCTATTGTTCTGTCTTGTCCCTGTTGGAAGGAGCTAGCAGATGCTTCTCTACTAGGTGGGCCCATGCCCAGAGACTGCCCTATTGGCATTTCCTCCTCAGAGAAAGG
The DNA here is from genome assembly GCA_031772625.1 of Pinus tabuliformis. Classification (NCBI taxonomy): domain Eukaryota; kingdom Viridiplantae; phylum Streptophyta; class Pinopsida; order Pinales; family Pinaceae; genus Pinus; species Pinus tabuliformis. Next base: position 1,057,466,623 of record CM062807.1, read on the forward strand.
ATTCAATCTCTGTCTTTTCTCATCATGACTTACTGATGTGGTTAAGGGAGTCTCTCTGTCCCTTTTTCTGCTTATATCCTCCTTTTGTGGAGTTTGGAGGATTGATGCTTCAGTTGATGTTTCTTTCCTAGGAGGAACCGTGTTTTGTGCCTGTTGTTCAGTGAAAATTGGGGCCTCAACTGCCCCTTCTTGCTATGGGGGCTGCTCTTTGTCATGCTGACCTTCTTCTTGCTGTAATTCCTGTTGTTTTTGTTGTTCTACCTACTGCTGTTGTTGCTGCACCTTCTCATGAGGTGGCTGTTCGGTCTCCATTTCCTTTTCCTGGCCTTTGCTAGATATATCTTCAGTGGCTTTGGGTGCTTGCTGATTTGCAGTCGAGGAGGATGCAACTGCTCCCAATTGTGTGCTTGGAAGGGAAAACACCTGTGAACAAAGTTCAAGGTCAGCCATCTTCTTTAGATTCCTCACCGCTCTTTGATTCAGCTCTTCTTGTGTAACAGGCTCTTCTAAGGTTCCTCTCCTCCATTTTACTTTGTTTGCATATTTTTCAATGTGATGAATCTTTACATGATCATAGCCAGACAGCTTATATTTGAGCATTCTCAAAGCTATGAAGTGATTGGGGTCATAAGGTTTCCAAAGGAAACTGGTTTGAAGGCCAAGGGACTCAAGCATCCTGTCTGCTTCTTTCCAACCTTCCTCCCTCTGGTTATAGACAAAGTGGCCAAGTTGGTTCCTGACTTTCAACTGTGCTTTCTTGCCTTTGCCTGAAAAGTGAAGCACATCAACATTGCCAAATTGCCTGAAGTATTCTAGGGCAAACAGCCTCATAGGCACATATTTGGGTAGTTTGTAGGGAGGCAATTCACACCCATATATCCTGATGACGGTGTGGTTCTGGTAAAAGTACCAGTCCCCAATGCTGTATGATTTGGATTACTACAGGATCCTTTGCATGTCATCAGTGAGCCTTGGAGGAGGTGAGCTCATAAACATAGACATAGATGGGTGGATGAAGAGGTCTATGAACTCACAATAAGTATAAGGAGACTCGAATCTACAGTGGAAAACAGAGGACCAATAGACCACTGATCTTGGATTGCCTTGGGCATCCACTCTTTTGATTGGAAAAGAGAACTTCTGATGTTGATGATATAAGATTAAGTGGTAAATGTAAGAGGTGTATCTGAACACCCTCTCTCTTGCCAGGTTCATTAATTGCTCATGTATTTTGGCTGATATATAGGTGGCATAGTCATAGCAGATAGGAGACTTGCCAGGGGTAAACATAAGCATCATTACCAGCACAGTTTCATCAACAAACTCAATTTGAATTGTAGCCCAAAGTGGGACTAATCATGTATGCCAGATCTCTGCCCAATTGGTTGAGGTATACCTGATTGATAGGAGGATACATCACAGAGTCAGAGTCCATGTACAGCTGATTTAATTTGGTGACCTGAGCATCTGTCAATCTGGCTCCTTGATTTATCAAGTCTATGAGTGATAGAGGGACCAGTTTCTTCTCAGTCCTGAAGCAGAGCATCTCTTTGATAGCTTCTGGGGTGATATAAAACACAGCTGAGCCTGAAGGGTCAAGAACTGCCCTCTGAGTAGGGTCATAGTTTTCATCACACAATTGGATCAAATCAGGGAATTGTCTAACCTGAGGGAGCTTGAAAATAGGGAGGAAAGACTCCCATATGCCCAGCACATCTGTTCCAGTCTCATGCTTGGCCTTCAATTCATTGAGCAGGTGGATGTGGAACTTGGTCCTCATCAGCATTTCCTCTGAAATCTGATAGTCCATGTCTGCCAGAGGCTGCCATTCCAATTGTCTATGAGGGGAATTCAATGGAGCAACGTTTAATGCCACCGGGGCCATTGGTGGATCCATGGTTTCTCCTAGGATTATGGATGGGTGTTGCTATGCAGAACAACACAAAGGAGTTTTCTTTATCAGAGAGATGTGAATTATTCAGGGATGAAGGATAAATGATCAGCTGCAGCAATTGAAATACTGCTTTAAGGTACAGATAAGACTAATGTCTGGTCTTAATCTCTCTCTTGTAGCAGGTAGGTGTAGTTTGAGTGGCCGGTTCGCGATTGCGCGGATAGAGTGCAGTTTTTTGGTGAAATTTAGGCAAACAAGGCTCAGCTGATGATTTTCGACCTTTCAGTTGTAAATGGGGACTAGGCACAGGGATTTTGCCGACGAATTGCAAGTTTCTTTGTCTCTTAAGCTTTTTGAGGGAATTTTACAGACAAATCAGGTGTATGAAGGATTTACGAGGATAAATACCTGGTGTATAGCGAGCAACGACCACGAATGCAGGTAGAAATGACGCGCTAAAGGTCTCCAGGTCGAATTTAGCAAGGTGGTGAACGTTTGAACGTAAAAACCATGCAGAGAAAGCAACAACGTTTTGGCAAAAAGTATGAAAAACGCGAAAATTCGGCCAAAATATGGATTTTTTGGGAGATTGGCGCCTTTTTGGATGACGTCATCATGACATCATCGGGTGGGGTCAAGGCCGGATGACGTCAGCATGACGTCATCGGGTGATGTGGTAAGCTGTGATTGGTCCATGGGGATAATGAGGTGGCAGGCATATTAGCACAGGGGCAGAAAAGGGCGCTGACGCGACGGCGGGGTGGCACTGAGGTGGGTCCGACGTGGTGATGACGTTGGCCGGGCGGATCGACCGAAACCGGAAGCGGTTAGTGGTTTCTCATCGCACCGCTTTTGATACGGAAGCGGAATTGTCAGGCGTACCTCCGATAAGCTGTGGGGATGATGCGTGGCGGAGGCCTGACGTCACCCTGTGACAGATATCGGAAGGTATCTGTCGGATGTCGGGGCCGGTCCGATATGGATGAGAGATGTCGGATCAAAGGGGTCCGATCCAACGGTTGACGGATCAGTGAGGTGATCGGACAATATGGAAGGGGGCGGGATTATTTTAATATTTCTTTCGGGATCTGTGTTCGGCGGAAACCTCTTGGGATATGGCGGATTGTAAAGGTTTTTTTAATGCATTTTTAAAATAATACGGCGCCCATACTTTGGATAAGTCAAAAAAGTGGGTTTTTTGTGCACTTATTGCAAATATAGCGGGTTATAGGTAAAAAGGGTTTTTCATAAGGTTTGCTTAGCAAATGGGGGTGTAATGGGTCAAAATGGATTCAGAAGGGGGAAGGGGGTTAGGTTTAGGCTTCTCAAGCTGACCAGATGTCAATTTGATCCCTGACAGAGAACATATGGCTATAATGCCAAGGGGAGGGATATTTATACAATGCTTGGGGATTTATACACCATGGTGTTATAATAGTAGGGAAAGGGTAGCATAGGGGAATTACATAATAGAGGTTAGAAATTAATGTGGATGAAAGAGTGGATGAGGGTTGATATTACTAAGTTTATTTGAAAATAACTTAGCTTAGGGAGTAGATCAAAATGAAAAGAATTTAGACAAGAAATGTGGCTTCTAATAGGACTAAGAACCACCATTAAACCACCAATTCTTCCATGAATCTCAACTGATGAGGGGATATTAGTAATGAATGGAAAAGGGACAAATTGGGAAGTTAGACATGCCTCTTTGCTTTGCTGCAACCTGATAGAGAAGAAGGACTTCTCAATCCATTGATTTTTCTTTGTGAAATAGGTTAGCACACCTTCAATTGTAAGGAATGACACTTCTGCAACCCCATCTGCCTACCCATCTATTTGCCTAGCATTTTTTGTTTCTTCTTGGAGGGTGCACTTAGACTTGCAGACACTTATTTGCCTTTTCTTTTCTCTGGCTTTTTCCTTTTGATTTTCTATCTACTGCTACCCTTATTGCTTCCAAGGTCCCAGATTAAGCAGTTGGGAGCCTTACTTCTCTACCTAAGCTACTTGTCAGCCAAGATTAAACAGTTTGGACAGACTTCTTTCTCTATTCTACAAATGAAAATTTAAAACATGGCATGATCCAGATTAGGCAGTTGGACCATCCATCAAAGTTGAGTCTATATCAAGCTATATGCACCGCTTGTCTTCTCTTCGAAATATGGGATCTTTGCATCATCAAAGCAGAGCATATTTGGACCTTTACCTGCCAATCATGAAATATGAAACCTATTGGTATAGGTAGCTAACAGTGGCTCCACATGGGGATGGTTTTTCATTAGAAAGACCAAGAACAGCAGGTCAGAATGCCTTGGCCTTTAACTGCTTTCACCAATACTTGCAGTATGCTGCCTTAAAATGCCAAAATTGTGCTCTTCCCATCTTGATAGATCTCTAATCCTATTTGCCTTTTGCTGATAGTTAATAAACTTGAGAAACTGCATTTCTACATCATACAGAGAGTAATATATACACTTGAATATGTACAATGGAGACATAGACTACACTTATGGGTAGTAGTCAAAATAGTGCTTCAGCATCCTGCCATTCACAGGACCTTCATCCAAATCAGTTTCATTAAGACTTTTAAGGAAATAAGTATTGTTTCCTTGTACTGCTTGGACAGCAAATGGTCCTCTCCAAAGGGAATCAAATTTTCCATGTTTTCCTTTATCTTCCCTTCTTGAATCCCATTTGAGGACCTTGTCACCAATGTTAAAATCTTCAGCCTTAGTCCTTCTGTCAAAGGCCTTCTTTAATTTTTCTTGTAAAACTTGAACTCTGCTGTAGACTTGATCCCTAGTTTGCTGTAAACATATGATTTGATTTATCCTTCTTTGCATATCATTTGGTTCAGCTTGGCTTTCTTGAAGAAGTTTCATAACAGGCACCCCTAGTGATGAAGGAAATTTAGCTTCTAATCCATAAACTAACTCATATGGGCTGGTCCCAATTGATCTCTTGGTTGTTAGTCTATCTGCCCATAAGGCATTCACCAACTTCTTATGCCAATTCTTCTTATTTTCTTCCAGCACCTTCTTTATGATGTTTACTAGGCTTTTATTTGATGATTCAGCCAGGCCATTTCCTTGGGGATAATATGCAGTAGAATGGCCCAAGGTAATATGAAATTTGTGGCAGAAATTCACCATTTTTTTAGATCTGAAAGCAGCAGCATTGTCTGTTATTATTTTGTCAGGGTAGCCAAATCTAGCCAATATGTTATTCTCCAAAAACTGAATGATTGTTGAATCATTTGCTTGTCTGCATGGAACAGCTTCAATCCACTTAATGAAGTAGTCTGTGGCTGTTAAGATCCATCTATGTTGGCCTGAAGATGAGGGATGAATTTCCCCAATGAAATCCAAGCCCCATTGTTGAAAAGGTATCTCTGTTGCAATAAGCCTTAAGGGAAGTGGCAGTAACTGTCTCTTTCCCTCAAACACTTGACATTTGTGACATGAGGTTGTGAATTTCTTGACATCAGAGAACATGGTGGGCCAGTAGTAACCAGCCCTTAGTATTTTATCCACAGTGGACTTCCAGTACAAGTGTCCACCGCAGTCACCTGCATGAAATTATTTTATGATATTATCAGTCTCATTCTCAATTAGGCAGTTTAGCAATATCCCTTCATGGTTTTTCCAAAATAAATTTCCATCCATAACACAGAATTTAGAAGCTTTCATTTTTAAGAACCCACATTTAGTTCTGGACAATCCTGGGGGAGCACACAGGTTTTGCAATACATAACATATATCAGAGTACCAAGGGGATTGTTCAAAGGCTACATTGATCTTTGGAGTCGCCAGCTCCGGTTCACTGTCCAGCTGGTTGATGTCTAAGGCTTGGAAGTTTGCTTCTGTCATTAGTTTGGCCAAACCTTGCCCTTTTATTAGTTTTGTAGGTTTTATCTCAATATCAAATTCCAAAATGTTGGCAATCCACTTTCCTCTTCTGCCCTCTAAAATTTCTTGGGTGAGAATGTCTTTGACAATAGGACTTGGGACATAAGCTATAACATGTGAATAGAGGATGTAGATCCTAAAGTTTTTGATGGCCTTGACCAAAGCATAAGCTTGTTTCTCCATGATTTGGTATTTTAGGGGAGCATCTCTAAGAGCTCTACTAAAGAAAGCAATGGGTTTCTCATTCCCTTGGTCATCTTTCTGTAACAAAACAGCAGCAATTGTGTGTTGGGAAGCAAAAGAAAATATGATAAATTCCCTGTCAAATTGAGGATTGGTTAGGACTGGGGTTTGGGTAAGGGCCAATTTTATACCTTCAAAGGCTTGGTTTGCTTCAACTGTCCATTTCACTTTTGAATCCTTCTTTAGCATATTATTCAATAATCTGATCAGTTCGGCTAGGTTTGGGATAAACCTCCTCAAGAAATTGATTTTTCCCAAAAATCCTTGCAATTCTTTGATATTTCTTGGGTGGGGCATTTGTAAGATAGCTTGTATCCTGTCTGGATCAATCCTAATGCCATCTTTTGAAATGATATGTCCCAATAGCTTACCTTCCTCCAAACCAAATAAGGATTTCTTGGGATTCAAGGAGATCCCATATTTCCTACATGTTAGGAAGATCTGTCTCAAATGTTTCAAATGTTCTTGATCTGATTTTGAGAAAGGTGTGAGGTCATCTAAGTAAATGAAAAGAAAGTCATGAATCTCCTTGGCAAAAGCAATATCCATTGCTCTTTGAAATGTTGCCCCTGCATTTTTCAATCCAAAAGGCATTTTTACATATTTGAAAGTTCCCCATGGGGTTGTAAATGCAGTTTTGTCCTGATCATCAGGGTGTACTAGGATCTGATTAAAGCTTGAGAATCCATCAAGTAGTGAGATCCTTGAGGCACCCACCACTCGTTGAAGAATTTGATCCATCTTGGGTAGGGGATAATTGTCCTTGAGGGATACTTGATTCAAGTTCCTAAGATCCACACAAAGCCTTATTTCACCAGTTTTCTTTCTTGTAGGGACCAAATTTGAAATCCAATCAGAAAACCTGATTGGTGCTATGATGCCAGCTTTAAACATTTTTTGTAATTCCTTTTCAATTGAAGGGAGGAGCATGGGATTGATCCTTCTCAATTTTTGTTTGAATGAATTTTGATTAGGCTTGAGAGGGATAGTATGCTGGATAAAAGAGGTATCATAGGACTTTAGATCCTCATAACCCCATGCAAAGACATCCTGAAATTCTTTGAAGAGGTCTATGTATTTGGGTTTTTGATCAGGAGGTAAAGATGCATCCAACTTTATTATCTTGGGCTTGTCAATGGTACCAATGTTGCATTCTTCAATGGCTGCATTTAAGGGCTGCATTTTTGGTTTTCTAGGGATGTCATTTGAGTCAAAGATGTCTTCTAATGGAGTTAGGCCTGTTGGGAGAAAATTGTCTCTCAGCTCTATGATTTCATCCTCTACAATAGCCGCTTCCTCATGATTGGTTTGTTGAATTTGTTGTATGTTCTCCTTGTTGAAACTGGTTGGATTTAGCATTTGTTTCGCTGTTTTGGGTGATATTGGGTGGTTGGTCTGTTCAAACTGTACTTGTGATTGACTTTCTCTTTCAAGTATTTGTGATTGACTTGCTCTTTCAAGTATTTGTGATTGACTTGCTCTTTCAGTGTCAATATTTAGTCTTGCAAATTCTTGTTGCAAGGTCAAGAAGTTGTTTATTTGTGCATCATCTTCAAATACCTGCCAGTCTTTGACATTGTTTGGAACAGAAGGTATGTGCTTTACCTCAGCTGTAAAACAGTGGTGGGGCTCAAAAGGTAGCTTGCAGGTACTTGCAAATGTGGCTAAACTGTGGGCATGCAAATTGTGGGTTCTGGGAATCTTGGTAATTTGAAATTCAGTGAAGGACTGTAATAGTTCAGCAACAACAGATCTATAAGATCTCAGTCTTTTGTCATTGGTGACAAAATTTCCCTTCACTTGTTGGATGACTAAATCTGAATCCCCCATAATTGAGACCTTTGTGGCTTGTAAGAACTTTACTAGCTTGAGGCCTAGTAAAAGAGCTTCATATTCTGCCATATTATTAGTACACTTGAAATTCAGTCTATAGGCTCGGCCTTCTGCATGATTGTCTTGTTTATTATGGATCCAAACTCCAGTCCCTGCCCCTAATTTGTTGACTGACCCATCAAACTCAAGGAACCATAGGATCTCTGCTTCCAGGGAGGACTTAATGACCTCCTTGTGTGCTGGAATTGTAAGTTGAAGTTGTGGTTTGCCATCTGGTCGGTTTTCTGGGGCAGTCTCCTCACTTGATGGAACCTGTTCGCTTTCTTGAGTAGCAGCTGTGTTTAATGTTTGATTAATCATTGTCTCTTGGGTAGAAGTTTGCTCATTTGTGTCTTTCTCTTGTATGAGTGCCTTGGGTTCAACGTCATTGTCTGAGAGAGTTGCATTATCACTGAAGAGAATGTATGAGTCTATGTCCGAATGGACAGCATATATGGGAAAGTTTTGAGGCTTTTCTTCACTGCTGACCATGTATTTCATTAATGTTTCTCTGTATAATCTCTTTGGTTGCCCAAAAACAGTGATGGTGGCATATGACATATCTAACTACAGGGAACCTTGAAGTTTAGCCCCCCATGACCTTGATAACAACATCCCGTACTTGGGTGGGATGTCTGCAACTACAACATCCATTAGAATTGTTTTGTTTGGGTACTGAACAAGAGACACACATAGATCTTTTATTAGGCCTAAGCACTTGACTTGGCTGGAATCAAAGGAGAATAGGTCCTTGTATGGTCTGGTAATATCCAGGTTCAGCCTTTCCATGACTGATTTGGGCATCAGGTTGTGAGAGGCACCCGAGTCAAACATTGCATTGTGTAATATTTTGTCATGAACATGCGGGCTGACATAGAAAGGTAAAATGCCTACACCTGCTGTCTTTCCATCCACCTCTGGGCCAAAAAGTAGCTCTGGGGTATCATCCAACACATTAACATCGTCTTTGTTGCTAGTAAGTTGGAGAGATTTCCTGATTTGTTGTTTGTAAATGCTGTGTTTGGCCAATTCTGAGAGAGGAATTGCTATCTTCACTTTACTAATCTCAGTTTCTAGGTCAAAGGGTTTTTCAGATTGGGTCTTTTGGCTGTGGATAACATTTCTTTCCTTGTTCACTAACTCTTCTTCTTGATTCTTATCCTGATTTTGAGGCTTGCCCTTCTTGGTCATCTCTTGAGGAGTGACACTTGGGTTAGGGTGCAAGGATGATGCCTCCATGGGCTGTTGTTTTGAAGAAGCTGGTTCAATGACTTCTTCAATGGTTACTTCTTTTGTAAGCGAATCTGTTGGGTCATTTGGCTCTATAACTATGGTTCCTTTGGGCTGCTGATTATCTTTTATCTTTTCAGGTTGTGTTAGATTTACAGTTCTGCTCCTTAGCTTATATTGCTTATGGACTTCATAAACAACTGTGTCATAGCCTTGTTTGAAGTCAAATGACTCACCTGATTTGATCGGGAACAACTTGATTACCTCATCCTCATGGTCTTCTTGTGTCAAAAAGACTTGACTTTCACCATCTAGACCCATTAAATTAATCTGAGAATCTTCATTGGGTTCACTTGATGTGGAAGTTTCAACATAGTTTTCTTGGAAAGGGGGTCTTATGTCTTGGTCAGCACTAGCCTTGCCAACGTTTGGGTTTTGAGTTCTTCTAAAATTTGGATTCCTAGGAGGGTTGTTTTGTGGTGCTTCCCATGATGATTTTCTCTCAACCGATTCCACTCTATCCCCCAATCTCTTCATACCAGTGAGTATTGCATCCAGTTTTTGATCAAAGGCCGAGGGTTCCTCTTTGAAAGTGGTTCTCTTTTCCAACCTTGCTCTGTTTCTTTTGGCAATCAGGTTAGCTTCCATTGTGACAGCAACCTTTTGGGCCTCTGCAAGGGTTTGAGGGTCTCTTTCCTTTAACTGATAGGCCATATCAGGGTCAAAACCATCAGGAAATTTGTACAAGGCCAAATCAGGGGGAGGTCTTAAATTTTGCGGGATTGCGTTATATACATTGTTAAATCTTGTGCAATACTCCAAAACGGTCTCTTGGGGACCTCTTTTGATAGTGTCATATTCACCAAGTATGTGCAGAGGATCCTTCTTCTTCTCCCATCTGCTAGTAAAGGCTTGATAAAGCTCATCAGGAGTTGTGATGGAATTTGCATTCAGGGATCTAAACCAAGTTCTTACATCCCCAGTCAGACTTTGAACAAACATCCTCATTCTTACACTGTCATCATCTATTTCATAAGTTTCAAAATGGTCTTGCATCCTTTTGGCATGCTGAATAGCTGTCAAAGGGCCAGTGGAGTCAAAGTATGAGATTTTGGTTTGGTAGTCTTGGGGTAGAGCTGCAGCATTAGCTGGTATCTGCAAGGGTGCATATCTGTTAGCCATATTCACAAGGTTAGGGGGATTTATAGTAACAACTGGGATAAAAGGAACGGTGTGTACCACAGGGGTAACAGGTGTAGCAGCACCTAGGGTGTTGTTCAAGGGGATATGTGCAGTGGGTGAAGATGTGAAAGGAGGGATTTGGGATGCAGATGGTGAACTGGGGGAGACAGGGGTAGACCTAAATAGAACTTTAATTGGGGTTGGAACTGGTTCAGGGTGAGTTGACTCAGGACTCAAATCTCTAGGATTTTCCTGTCTCTGCTGCTTCCTAATTATTCTAGGGATTATATTTGGATTTTCAAAAACTGCAAGTGGATTTGGGTCAGGGTTTGACCTAGTGTACCTGCTTTCCCTTTTAGGAGCCAGCTTCTAAACTTCTTTTTGAGTATTTTCTAAGATATTTTAGGATTGTTTAAGGGCCTGATTAAGCCTTTTTTAGAACCACTGTCTATGGACAGACAACAGTTTGAAAAGTATGCTTACATCCCCAGTGGAGTCGCCAATTATGTTAACACCTAGGTTGTTCCCTATGACTCCCAAGGGAATACGACCGGGGTAACCACTAACCAATCTTTGGATTACAATTTCTAGCCAAACTGTGATCAGAGAGGGCTCTCTCTTTATGATTTGTCTCTGTTATGATAGTGTTTTAGGCTAGCTATTATGCTCAGGTTTTTGTTTATGTTTTGGTTGCAGGATGTCTTTCAAAGCCTAAGATGTAATGTTTAGACAATTGTATTTCATTGGGCAATGGAGTCTCGAGCTGTGAAATGTTGAAATACTTCAGTGGGAATGTTCAGACTGTAGGGCCTATTGTGTATCTCAATGAACAAAACTCAAAGTTTAAATGATGATGTATGATGATGCATGTTTAGCCAATGGAAAGCAATTAAGAATTTTCCATTAAGCTAATGGTGTGAAAGTGAAATATATTGCTCGGGAGCAAACTTGAATTCCTGAAACAAAGGATCACTGTGAAAGATATATTCTGAAAGAGTAGCAATTAAGAATTACACTTATCAAGATTATAACTGAGGAAAACATTCATTAACAACATAGATTGAGCCCAGGGTATTGCATGAATAAATCCTGAAGGCTATTCCTTTTCTTTGTTGCTAAATACTAAGAACTTAGAAACATTTATGGGTTGTAAAAGATTGAAACACAGAACGAAGAGAGTTACAAAAAACTTATTGTATATGAGATGCACAGGGATCCTGCAAACTTCAACAAAACACCATGAACGCATTCAACAACTCAGAACTTCAGAAATTCCATTACTTCTGTTATTAAACTCTGCAAAGATTACAGCATAGGAGCTTCTCCAAAAGAAATCAACAACAACCCCTGCAAGCTTATGCGAGGGGCAAATATATACAAACGGTGATACAAAATATCTATGGCGTTGAGTCATCTGAGAAATAAATATTTCACCAACTTTGTACATAACAGCAGATAAAAAGTTATTGTTGTCTTCAATACATCATAAATGTTCATTTATATCAGTCAGAAGATATTTTGGCCTTTGGAGGCCACTGAGTCGGTTGGAATGATCTGCTTTAAATGTTGGAAAATGCACTGATGTGGCTGCTCCACTGTAACTTTTCGACCCTGTCACCTGTAGTTGTCCATCTTGACTAGCTGGCCGAAAGTTCTGCTGAGTTGGCTCAGCTTTTATCTTTTAATGCATGCTGATTTTACTAGCTTTCCTGTGCATGCCACCTTGTATTTTTGATGAAAAACTTGAAGAATGGCTTCCTGGTCTATAAGATCATCTGTATTGCCTTTGTTCACCATTCCTGTGTGGGTAGTTGATGCCTGAGAATTGCATCCATAGTCTCATCTGCCTCTGTGTATTTATAGAAGTTAGGAGGCACTTCAAATAGGTGATTAATTTCATTCATTATGAAGAATAAATTCTCTACTCTATTGTAGAGACTTTGTCCTGTAGCTGGCCCTGTTTCTTCTGAGGTGCTGGGCCTTTCAGTGATCTGACTAGTGGCAAATGTATTGACCCTTTTGGCATACTGCTCATGGGTAAGTAGTTTCCCTGCACTGTTCAGTAAGCCATGGAGACCTTTGTTCTGTAATACCACAAATTTGTCCATAAATCTGTTCACCTCGGTCTGCATGTCTTGGGTCCTTCTCTCTAATGTCTGCACTAAGTTTCTTAGTGTAAGGACCCTTTTTACCAACATAATAGTCTCAGTCCTGTTAGGAATTCCCATGGTTGCTAACTGAGAACTTGTTCTGTTATTGAGCACATTGATCATCCTGGTGGAAATTTCAGGCATATTGCCTAGAGCTGCCCTTGACCTCTGAATTTCCTTTTGTGCTTTTCCAATGAGCTCCAACTGCTCATGGATTGTGTCAATATACTGCCATTGGTCAGTAATAGACTGGACAATATTGTCCCATAGCACAGTCTTGATCTCGGCCACCACTTTATCCAGTTGGAGCTCCTTTTCTAGCTCCTTTATCCTGTCTTTGAGGGCTTTTATTTCCCTGCCCTTTTCTGCCATGGTCTGCTTGGATTTTTCATATCTTTCATTTACCTTGGCTAGTTTCTCCCTGGCCTCATTTAGTTCTGTCATTTGTGCTTCCAAGGCCTGAATCTTATTTCTCAGCTTTTGCATGTCCAGGCTTTGGGCCTGCTCTGTTGTTGCTGGTGGTGCTGAGGTGGATGGTGTTGCCTGTTCTGTTTGTTGAGGAGGAGGAACAGTAGTGGGAGAAGTTTCCTCAAGGTTTATTATTTCAGGAGGAGTTTGGGAGGTCTGACCTTCATCTTTTTGCTTCAAAGTTGCCTGTAGTGCTGCCTGTGCAGCCTCTGATTCTCCCAGCTTTTCTTGAGTTTGAATTAGCTTCTTGTATAGAGACACCAGCAAAGCTGTGGCATCTTGATCATGCCTCTGTTGGGCAACTTCATCTGTTTGAGGGTGAATTGTGGCTGGGATTTTGATCTTTCTCTTCAAAGCTGCCATGTCTGCATCCCTCAACTTCAATATTTCTTGTATGCCCTTGATATCCTTGGGATCATGCCCAATCTCTATAATTATATCTTCTAAGGACCTTATTCTGTTGTCCTTTGCTTGAGAGGATGCTCTCTCCAAATCAAGTTGTGCAGCTGTATTATTAAGGCTATTTTCTAGCCTACAATTGTCCAATGTTTTGTCTGCCAAGGAGGCATACACCATCTCACCCGTTTGCTTATGTAATTCAATTTTGTCCATTGGGTGGATGTCCTTGGCAAGGACCTCAAGATTGGTCCTTATATAATCTGCAGGGGACTGGGGCTATGCTACAGCTGGAAAGAAATGACTCATGATCATTTTGCCTTCACTAACATCATACGCAGACATCAGTCTTTGCTAGTTAGTGGGAGCCATTTTCAACAAATGATTGTATAGTTGTATCTTTATTGGCTCATTCCTCCTCTTTATGTCTATGAATTTCTGTTTGATTCCTCCTCCAGCTTCTCTTTGGTGGCTTGAGGAGCTGACTTCTCCTCCTATTGTTTTGTCTTGTCCCTGCTGGAAGGAGCTAGCAGATGCTTCTCTACTAGGTGGGCCCATGCCCAAAAACTGCCCTATTGGCATTTCCTCCTCAGAGAAAGGATTCAATCTCTGTCTTTTCTCATCATGACTTACTGATGTGGTTAAGGGAGTCTCTCTGTCCCTTTTTCTGCTTATATCCTCCTTTTGTGGAGTTTGGAGGATTGATGCTTCAGCTGATGTTTCTTGCCTAGGAGGCACCGTGTTTTGTGCCTGCTGTTCAGTGAAAATTGGGGCCTCAACTGCCCCTTCTTGCTGTGGGGGCTGCTATTTGTCATGCTGCCCTTCTTCTTGTTGTAATTCCTGTTGTTGTTGTTGTTCTACCTGCTGCTGTTGTTGCTGCACCTTCTCATGAGGTGGCTGTTCGATCTCCATTTCCTTTTCCTGGCCTTTGCTAGATATATCTTCAGTGGCTTTGGGTGCTTGCTGATTTGAAGTCGAGGAGGATGCAACTGCTCCCAATTGTGTGCTTGGAAGGGAAAACACCTGTGAACAAAGTTCAAGGTCAGCCATCTTCTTTATATTCCTCACCGCTCTTTGATTCAGCTCTTCTTGTGTAACAGGCTCTTCTAAGGTTCCTCTCCTCCATTTTACTTGGTTTGCATATTTTTCAATGTGAGGAATCTTTACATGATCATAGCCAGACAACTTATATTTGAGCCTTCTCAAAGCTATGAAGTGATTGGGGTCATAAGGTTTCCAAAGGAAACTGGTTTGAAGGCCAAGGGACTCAAGCATCCTGTCTGCTTCTTTCCAACCTTCCTCCCTCTGGTTATAGACAAAGTGGCCAAGTTGGTTCCTGACTTTTAACTGTGCTTTCTTACCTTTGCCTGAAAAGTGAAGCACATCAACATTGCCAAATTGCCTGAAGTATTCTAGGGAAAACAGCCTCATAGGCACATATTTTGGTAGTCTGTAGGGAGGCAATTCACACCCATATATCCTGATGACGGTGTGGTTCTGGTAAAAGTACCAGTCCCCAATGCTGTATGATTTGGATAACTGCAGGATCCTTTGCATGTCATCAGTGAGCCTTGGAGGAGGTGAGCTCATCAACATAGACATAGCTGGGTGGATGAAGAGGTCTATGAACTCACAATAAGTATAAGGAGACTCGAATCTACAGTGGAAAACAGAGGACCAATAGACCACTGATCTTGGATTTCCTTGGGCATCCACTCTTTTGATTGGAAAAGAGAACTTCTGATGTTGATGATATAAGATTAAGTGGTAAATGTAAGAGGTGTATCTGAACACCCTCTCTCTTGCCAGGTTCATTAATTGCTCATGTATTTTGTCTGATATATAGGTGGCATAGTCATAGCAGATAGGAGACTTGCCAGGGGCAAACATAAGCATCATTACCAGCACAGTTTCATCAACAAACTCAATTTGAATTGTAGCCCAAAGTGGGACTAATCATGTCTGCCAGATCTCTGCCCAATTGGTTGAGGTATACCTGATTGATAGGAGGATACATCACAGAGTCAGAGTCCATGTACAGCTGATTTAATTTGGTGACCTGAGCATCTGTCAATCTGGCTCCTTGATTTATCAAGTCTATGAGCGATAGAGGGACCAGTTTCTTCTTAGTCCTGAAGAAGCGCATCTCTTTGATAGCTTCTGGGGTGATATAAAACACAGCTGAGCCTGAAGGGTCAAGAACTGCCCTCTGAGTAGGGTCATAGTTTTCAGCACACAGGTGGATCAAATCAGGGAATTGTCTAACCTGAGGGAGCTTGAAAATAGGGAGGAAAGACTCCCATATGCCCAGCACATCTGTTCCAGTCTCATGCTTGGCCTTCAATTCATTGAGCAGGTGGATGTGGAACTTGGTCCTCATCAGCATTTCCTCTGAAATCTGATAGTCCATGTCTGCCAGAGGCTGCCATTCCAATTGTCTCTGAGGGGCATTCAATGGAGCAACGTTTAATGCCACCGAGGCCACTGGTGGATCCATGGTTTCTCCTAGGATTATGGATGGGTGTTGCTATGCAGAACAACACAAAGGAGTTTTCTTTATCAGAGAGATGTGAATTATTCAGGGATGAAGGATAAATGATTAGCTGCAGCAATTGAAATACTGCTTTAAGGTACAAATAAGACTAATGTCTGGTCTTAATCTCTCTCTTATAGCAGGTAGGTGTAGTTTGAGTGGCCGGTTCGCGATTGCGCGGACAGAGTGCAGTTTTTTGGTGAAATTTAGGCAAACAAGGCTCAGCTGATGATTTTCGACCTTTCAGTTGTAAATGGGGACTAGGCACAGGGATTTTTCCGGCGAATTGCAAGTTTCTTTGTCTCTTAAGCTTTTTGAGGGAATTTTACAGACAAATCAGGTGTATGAAGGATTTACGAGGATAAATACCTGGTGTATAGCGAGCAACGGCCACGAATGCAGGTAGAAATGACGTGCTGAAGGTCTCCAGGTCGAATTTAGCAAGGTGGTGAACGTTTGAACGTAAAAACCATGCAGAGAAAGCAACAGCGGTTTGGAAAAAAGTATGAAAAACGCGAAAATTCGGCCAAAATATGGATTTTTTGGGAGATTGGCGCCTTTTTTGGATGACGTCAGCATGACGTCATCGGGTGGGGTCAAGGCCGGATGACGTCAGCATGACGTCATCGGGTGATGTGGCAAGCTGTGATTGGTCCACGGGGATAATGAGGTGGCAGGCATATTAGCACAGGGGCGGACAAGGGCGCTGACGCGACGGCGGGGTGGCACTGACGTGGGTCTGACGTGGTGATGACGTTGGCCGGGCGGATCGACCGAAACCGGAAGCGGTTAGCGGTTTCTCATCGCACCGCTTTTGATACGGAAGGGGAATTGTCAGGCGTACCTCCGATAAGCTGTGGGGATGACGCGTGGCGGAGGCCTGACGTCACCCTCTGACAGATATCGGAAGGTATCTGTCGGACGTCGGGGCCGGTCCGATATGGATGAGAGCCGTCGGATCAAAGGGGTCCGATTCGACGGTTGACGGATCAGTGAGGTGATCGGACAATACGGAAGGGGGCGGCATTATTTTAATATTTCTTTCGGGATCTATGTTCGGCGGAAACCTCTTGGGATATGGCAGATTGTAAAGGTTTTTTTAATGCATTTTTAGAATAATACGGTGCCCATACTTTGGATAAGTCAAAAAAGTGGGTTTTTTGTGCGCTTATTGCAAATACAACGGGTTATAGGTAAAAAGGGTTTTTCATAAGGTTTGCTTAGCAAATGGGGGTGTAATGGGTCAAAATGGATTCAGAAGGGGGAAGGGGGTTAGGTTTAGGCTTCTCAAGCTGCCCAGATGTCAATTTGATCCCTGACAGAGAACATATGGCTATAATTCCAAGGGGAGGGATATTTATACAATGCGTGGGGATTTATACACCATGGTGTTATAATAGTAGGGAAAGCGTAGCATAGGGGAATTATATAATAGAGGTTAGAAATTAATGTGGATGAAAGAGTGGATGAGGGTTGATATTACTAAGTTTATTTGAAAATAACTTAGCTTAGGGAGTAGATCAAAATGAAAAGAATTTAGACAAGAAATGTGGCTTCTAATAGGACTAAGAACCACCATTAAACCACCAATTCTTCCATGAATCTCAACTGATGAGGGGATATTAGTAATGAATGGAAAAGGGACAAATTGGGAAGTTAGACATGCCTCTTTGCTTTGCTGCAACCTGATAGAGAAGAAGGACTTCTCAATCCATTGATTTTGCTTTGTGAAATAGGTTAGCACACCTTCAATTGTAAGGAATGACACTTTTGCAACCCCATCTGCCTACCCATCTATTTGCCTAGCATTTTTTGTTTCTTCTTGGAGGGTGCACTTAGACTTGCAGACCCTTATTTGCCTTTTCTTTTCTCAGGCTTTTTCCTTTTGATTTTCTATCTACTGCTACCCTTATTGCTTCCAAGGTCCCAGATTAAGCAGTTGGGAGCCTTACTTCTCTACCTAAGCTACTTGTCTGCCAAGATTAAACAGTTTGGACAGGCTTCTTTCTCTATTCTACAACTGAAAATTTAAAACATGGCATGATCCAGATTAGGCAGTTGGACCATCCATCAAAATTGAGTCTATATCAAGCTATATGCACCGCTTGTCTTCTCTTGGAAATATGGGATCTTTGCATCATCAAAGCAGAGCATATTTTGACCTTTCCCTGCCAATCATGAAATATGAAACCTATTGGTATAAGTAGCTAACAGAAACTAGGACCTTACTTCAACCCTTTATCTTTGGTCATAACATGGCTTAATATTCCCTTGACTATAGCCTACAAACTCATCCCGAATTGGCCCTCAAAATTGGCTTGAGTGTGCTGCAGAACTTGACCCCTTCAACAGTCCTTACTCAACCCTAAACTTGGCCCTTAAACTCAATATCAACCAGCTTAGAAATCAACATTTTAGCCCAACTTAGCCTCCAAAAAATATTTGGCTTGGACCTCAGAAGTATCCCTTGAAGTGTCAATCAAAACTCGTCACCTTAACCCTTATAAGTGGCCTCAAACTGGGCCATAGTTAAAAAAAAAGAAATAATAATAATAATAAAAATAAAAATAAAATAAAATAAAATAAATAAATAAATAATACAAAACCAAAAAAAAAAAAAAAAAACAAAACAAAAAACAAAAACAAAAACAAAAAACCAAAAAAAAAACAAAAACAAAAGCTTAAGGGATGCTTATAATTAGACCTCATATTAAGCTGAAATTATGGCTCAAAGGTGGTCTCATAACAGGCTGAAATTGTGGCTTAGGAACTTGATGTATCCAGTGTATGTATACATCAAAATTGTCCTCGTATCTGCCTCAAACTAGTGCATCACCAAAAAAAGAGATAATGAAATGAAGCCCAAAACCCTTGTAACTTGGCCTCTACTCCATATAGGCAACACTACCTATGACCTCATAAATATAAAATTAGTTTACATAAAATATGATGCAAGAACGATTCCTTTGGAGGGCATATGAGTGCTCTATTTATAGATGTGAAGGTGGGGAAATAGGAGGGTCAACCTGTCCTTAAAAAAAATAACAATAATTTAAAAAATTACCCCTTAATGAGGTCAACCTGAGCATGATAAAATCATTTTCAAAAATAGAAATCCACATTTTAAGGGCCAACTTGGTTGAGATGGAGGCTCTTCTAACATCTATCAGGACCCATCATTTTGAGGCACCTTGACCAAACTTCTGGGCTTCAACTTTCATAGGTAATGTCTCCTTAACCGTAAGGAGTTATGTGGTGTACCACCTACCATTAGAAATGGTGTAACCGGTACTATAATATGATAATGGTCTAGCATTCATTATCATGGTCATATGTCATAACATGAGTGGGGAAAGTGGGGATTCTCTGGATTTTGTTGTAGTTAACATCAATGAAAATCAATTTTCAATATTCATTCTTCCCCTTTGGCATTGATTGTAACACTTATACCTACCCTATGGTTACTTATCCCCCTTCCTCTATACTTTTGAGCTTTCTCTCCCCCTTTGACATCAATGGAAAAGGTGACTCCCCCTAATGAAGCATATTTCTTTGGCTTATTGTTATTTTCCTTTCTCCCCTTTCTTCTTGGCTTCATAGAATGTAGATCAATGTGAACCTGGAAAAACTCCGACCTTATTTCAAAGATACTTGAATGTCTCTTATGGAAGAGGCTTGGTGAAGATGTCAATTATTTGTTCCTTTGTCCCAATGTACTCTACGTTGATATTGTTTTCTGCAACATGATGTGATATTTGATAGGTATATGTTTGGCCTTGGAGTGCATTCCAATAATCTTGGAGAGACTTATGGCATTGGTATTGTAATAGAATATTGAAATGGGCTAATCATACATCACTTGTAGAACTTGTAGATTTTGTTTCATCAAGAGGACCTGAGTGCAACATGTTGTTGCTGCTATGAGTTATTCTTCTATTATAGACAAGAATATTGAAGATTGCTTCTTGCTGAACCAAGACATTATAAAATCTTCTAAGTAAAAGGTTGCTCCACTTGTTCTTTTTGGGTCATCAATTCTACCTACCCAATTTGTGTCTGTATAAGTTTTCATAGTTAATTTATTCCCTTTCAGATACCACAATGCAAATTTTGTTGTTCCTTTAAGACATATGAAGATCCTTTTTATTGTTAAAAAATGTGATTCTTTTGGTGTTTCTTGAAATCTTTCCACCTATCCAACTTCCTGCATCACATCTGGTCTTGAAGTTGTGACATATAGTAAGTTGTCAATCATCGATCTATAGAGTCTCTTGTTTTCTTCCTTGGATTCATCATCCTTGCTTAACTTGCAATCGTTCACCAAGGGAGTGCTTACAGGTTTGCATTCTTCCATTCATAACCTTCTCAACATTTCCTTGATGTACCTCATTTCAGAAATCAATATGCCTTCATCTTCCTAAGATATTTGGATTCCTAAGAATAAGGTCAACTCTCCAAGTAGATACATCTCAAATTCATTTTGTGTATATTTAGCAAAATTCTAACTCAACTTGTCATCCTCGCTTCCAAAGATGACAACATCCACGTATTCTTTCGTAATAGTTAGGTTTTCGCAATCAACCTTTATATATAGATTGATATTTTCACTTCCTCTTTTGAATCCTTATTGTTCTAAATACCTATCTAGTCTTGCGTACCATACTCTAGTTGCTTGCTTGAGACCATACAAGGATTTTTTTTATTTTTCACACATCCACTTCCTTTCATCTTGAGGGAACCCTTGTAGATATTCTATGTATACTTCCTCTTCTAATTCTCCATTTAGAAAATTTTATTTTACATCCATATAATAAAATTTGATCCTTCTCAAGCAAGCATAAGCCAAGAACATCTTGATTGCTTCCATTCTGGCCACAGGTGCAAATGTTTCTTCAAAATCTATCCTTTCAACTTGCACATATCATTTACATACCAATCTTTCTTTGTTTCTGGTTACCTGTTCATCTTTGTTCAACTTGTTTCTGAAAACCTATTTTGCGCCAATGATGTTTTTTTTCTTAGGTCTTAGGATCAATTCCCATGTCTCATTATTCTCAATTTGGTTCAATTATTCTTCCATGGATTTGATCCAATGTTCATCGCGGTTGGATTCTTCAAAGCTACTACGCTCAATTATGGATAGAAACACAAGATGTCTCTATTCTAGCATGCATATTTTTCAACTTCCTATATTTTCTATTCATGCATTCATATCTTCAATGACCTTCTTTGATGGGTGATTCTTTTGGTCCCATCGTTTAGCTTCTTTGGAAGGTACCTAAATATTTTGTTGATTATCTTCCTGGTTGAAAAGTGGCTCTTCTTCTAATTGTTCTTCTTCTTGATCTGGTTCTTGTATTTCCTGCTCCTTTAATGATGTGCTTCCCTGCTTGGTCTTTAGCCCACACATTTCATAAATTTTTACATTAATTATTTCCACTACCTTGTTTAGTCTTAAGTTATAGCATTTGTACGTCTTGATTTTGCTTGAGTATCCAACAAGTATACCTTCATCTACCCATGAGTCAAATTTTCCAACCTTTTTATCTTTCCTTTTTATATAGCATTTTCTTTTGAAAACTCTGAAGTTCTTGACATATGTTGGTCTCCCCTTCCATAATGCATATGGAGTCTTGTCATTGTTTCTTCTGAGAATTCCTTTGTTTATAATATGAACAGTTGTTTCTACTTCTTGTACCCAAAAGATATCACTAATTTGGAGTCATTCAACATAGTTTTGGCCATTTCCTCTACCATTTTGTTCTTCCTTTCAACGAATCCATTTCGCTGAGGAGTCTTGGTTGACAAGAATTGTCTTTTTATTCCTTGTTCTTCACAAAATTTTTGGAACTCTTTAGACATGAATTATCCTCCATTTTCTGGTCTTAAGCGCTGGATTTTTAAATCAGTCTCACTTTCAACTATATTTTTGTAAATCCTGAAGCATTCAAATGCTTATGATTTTTTCTTTATAAAACATATTGTTGTCATTCTGGTGTAATTGTCAATGATCCACATAAGTATTGTTCACCATCCAATCCTTTATTTCTCATTGGTCCACATAGATCGACGTGCACCAATTCCAATGGTTTTGAAGTGGAGTTTTCCTTGGTTTCGAACTCAACCCTTATTTTTTTCCATGTCGGTAGTGCTTACACATGGTACTTGTTGGTTTCAATATTTCTAGCATATCTATTACGACTTTTCTTTTTTTTTGACCATATTGTCAAAGTTCATGTGACCCATTCTCCTATTCCAAAGCCAAATTTCATCTTCCTTCACCAAAACAATAACTTTCCTTTCCAATTTCATCCAAGATGTATATGTTATTGGTATTCCTTGTTATTTTCGCCACTAATCTACCTGATCCCTTCCTTCTTATTTCACATTTATTTGAGTTGAACATAAGAATGTGTCCTTGTTCATGCATTTGACTTACACTTAATAGGTTATTATTCATATTTTCAATAATCAAAACCTTTTATGCCACGACATCCTTTCTTCCAAGCTTGATTGTACAATTTCCTAAACTTTTGGCTGACCATCATTTCCAAGTGAAACGGATCCATCCCTTTTCCTTTTCAAGGTCACAAATCTATCTTTATCCCTTATAATGTGTTTTGAATAGCCTTTGTCAACATACCATTAATTTTTCTTTCTTTGGGCCATAGAGCAATCAAAAAAATTTCGACCTTCTTTTTCTAGACTTTTGAAGGTTCTTTTGGAGGATTGTTGAAATCATGCTTTGGCTCTTTTGGAATGATTAACCTACAAAATTTTGTTATGTGTCCAAAATTGTTGCACTTTTAGAATTCTCTTTCATTACTTAATGATCCAAAAAGTTTCTCTTAGAGTGGCTTCCACAGTTTCTTATGTTCCTAGCACAAGATTTATAATTCACATCTTTGTGCCCAAAATTATTGCAGGAATAACATAAACCAAGAAAGATAGTTTGATACCTAAGAGTGGGGGATCTTCTAGGTGTTTCTACTCTCCAAAAAAATTCTTCTTGAGTCCTCTCCACTTTCATTTGTTGATTGCACAATGTCTTAAATGAATGATATTGACCTTTAATTTGTTTAGCATTCTTTTTTGAGGGCTTGCATTCCTCCTTCTTGATAGGACCCTTGATGACACCTGCATAACTCTTATGTTCCACTTTTTGTTTTCAGTCATCATGGAGCTTGAGTCCTTGTCAACATATGTTGGCTTGTATCCTAATCCAATTTTTTCATCACATTGCCTTTGACTACTGATAATTTCATCCAAAATTTTAGTGTTGTTCGCAAATTTCTTTTGGATGTTTTTCTTCTAAACTTCCTTTCTTAGTGAAACTATTTATGCTTCTAAACTTTCCTTTATTTGTCATTTTATTCCAACTAGTTTTCAAGTGTCCCTTCAATCATTTTGGATTCCTCTAATGAGAATTCAATACTGATAATGGTCTTCTCTGAGTTTTCAGACCTTTTATTGAGACTTCGAGAATGCTCTTTTAGTTCACTTAGCTCTTCCTCCAATGCCTTGACTTGTTTCCTTTATATTTTTAAATATTTTAGGGCACTGACTAGTTCTCTCTCGAGATATACTTCTCCTTTGAATTCATCATCTTTAGGAATTTTCTTTTGATTCTGCATTTCCATGAATAACACTCTTTTTGCATTGTCATTGTCACATTCTTCTTAGAAGAATTGTCTTCTTCTGAATATAAATTTTCTTGGAGATTTTTATTTTACTTTACTTTGTGTCTCTTTTGTGATTTTTCTTTTCCTTCTTAGGAGCTTCTTCTTCTTTATCACTATTTTAACACTTTGCATAATGAAATTTCGAATCAAAATGATTGATTTTACCACAATTAAAACACTTAGCTTAGCTTTGTACTTGCATGTTCCTTTCTTCAGCTTTCTCACAAAATTGGTTATTCCTTCAAACGAATCATCGTTACATATACAACTAGAATTTGGATTTGACTCTTTCTTGTCTTCTTGGATGCTTTGAAGGTTGCTTCTCTTTTGGATGGGTTCTCCTATTCTATTCTCATTTTTTAAGGTGTAATTATTCCATGTAGTTCATCCATGTTGAGTGTTTCTAAGTTTGATCTTTCTTCTAGAACTGAAACCGTAGAATCAAATCTCATTGAAATAGATCTCATTACCTTTTGAACAATCACTTTTTTTCTCTATTGGTTTCCCATGTTGAGAGATGTAACTAGTTTCAGTCTTCATAATTTTTGTACTCATTTCAATATGTATCCTATGTAACAATCAAGAAAAGAAAAGAAAATGTATTATTATCAAAGCATGGGTTTCATGCTCATTATTTATGGTATTCTAGGTAAAAGCATGTTCTTCATGATTCTAGGGTTTGTTAGGTCTTAGGATTTATTATCATAAGTCAAAGGAGTCAACATCATGTTTATAAGACCCTTCCAGGTAAAATGTAATTGTAAAAAGATTTTTTTTTAGTCTAGAAAGTCCTGGAAACCTCTAAAGCACAAGTCAGTCTTGGTAGAATCAAGTTAGCCTAAACCCCTTAAGAAGGTTACATAAAGGAGTAGTTCAACCTCATTTGGCACTCACTCACTACACAAGTTCGATTTATCAAGGAAGAGTTTGATTTGTGTCAAGGAAGTTGGAAGAAGGATAGTGAAGGCCTAGCAGAAGAAAGGATGAAAATATCTTGTTTTTAGGCTCTATCTCTCTCACACATGAAAATTCTAGGGTTTTTGGGCTGCAGAAAGAAGTCAAAGTTGCAGGATTGAGTTGCAGTAGGACCAAGTGCAATATCTTGTAGCGGGGAGGAAGGATACTATGTATAGACCTCATTGAACTTAAAAGGAGTTGTCTTTCCCCAGGAAGGTCTTAAGAGGAGGCTTAATTAGGGTTTCCTTGGAAGCTACAAGGTCAAAAATACAAGGTTGAAGTTGCAGTTTGAGTGGCAATATTGAAGTTGATAGGTCGAAGTTGCAGGTGCAGAAACAAGGAATGGCTTGAATAAGGGCTGACTTGGTACTAGGAGAAGGACTTGGTCTAGGTTTTGGGTCTTTGTATCTTATTTCAAGATTCTAAGAAGAGAAGAGTTTCTAGGTTTTCCCTTTGGAGGGGTTTTTCCCTGGGGGAAGAGACTTATATTTGTGTTCTCTATTGTTGTTTTTACTCTTCTTAATATTGTTTGATGAAAAGATCTAACTTGTTGAGAATAGAAACAAGAAATGTTAAAATTAGCATCCAGAAATTCCAATTTAATTTGTCCTTGAATTAAATTGTCAATTAAAATTGTAATTCTTTTCTCATAGCAACTTGTAATAGTTAATTAAGTTAAATTGACTTAGTTATCTTAGGAAATTCAAGTTGGAATTCTATTTGGAGTCATGTGAGTGTGATCCCTAAGTTTTAGGGGTCCAGATTGAGTTTATTTGAGTTGTAAGTACATAACTCAGTTTGGCTAAGTTACAGACAATTAAACTAGTTCTAACTGTTTGTGGAACTAGTAGAGGATTAGCAGTGAGTTGGTGCATTAGTGAATCCTCAGGTGCTACTCCATCTAACTAAATATTCACTCACGAGAAACTCATGCATGTCAGTTCAGAGGAAGACCCAGTTGAGACTAGAGAGTAGGGACAATGTACTATCAGTTGTATGATTTTCCAATTTGTACAGGTCATGCATGCAATTAGAGAAGTTTCTAGATTTGAATTATGCAGTTTTGGAGGAAGGATTTCCAATTAAATATGGATTGATCCTAAAAGCAACAATGCAAGGAAATAGGGGCTTGGAGAGTAGCAGAAGAGGCTAAGTTTTGGCTTGAGCTAGCTTGTGAGCATAGAGTTGATTATACTTGTGCAGGAATTGTTCTAGTGAGAACAAAATTTGTATTTTCTACTCAGATTTATGATTAATGCAATATAGATAGTAGGATTTTTGAGTTGTGTCTTTCCCCAGATAAATATTGTGTTATGTTCCATTGATTATCTTCCTCTTGTCGATTATTGTTTTCATCGATGTTTATGGGCTTCCACTGTAAAGAGTAGAGTAGATTCTTGTCTTGTGTTTTAGGAAATTACATGAGCTGTGAATCTACAGGAAATTCTACATGGTATCGAAGTTGATTATAGTACAGTAGAGCACATATTTCGAGTTTGGGGTTACAAGTAAAATTTGAATTTGAAGTTCACACTTCAGGGTCAACAAATTAATTTCTATGTTTTGAGACTCAATTATGCCTTGGATGGTAGCTCAAATTATATAGCATGGAAGGACAGGATGGAGACAGCGTTGGAGGATAATGGACTTAAGGAATTCATTGATGAAGACATTCCTAAGCCACCAATATTGGTTGCAAAATATCTGTCTGAATGGAAGAAGTGTGTGGCAAGGGCAAGGCGAATTATCCTTGAGGTATTTTGAGACCACATTGTCTCAAGTCTCCATGCAAAGGAAACTCTGCATGCTATGTGGAAATCATTGATAGACCTATTTTAGAAAAAAAATGACCATAGGCAGTTGGAATTGAAGGAAAAACTTCGAAAAATCAAGATGGAGGTGGGAGACTCAATTCCAAATTACTTGACCAAGTTCACTCATTATCTGGATGAGATTGAAAGTGTTGGAATCACTATTACTGAGGATGATATGGTGAGCCTAGCTCTTCTAGGACTTCTGAAGAGTTGGCATAGTTATTAGAACTATGTCAATGGAAGGGAGAAGCTGCCAGATTGGGAAGGACTGTGGTCATATTTGGTACAAGAGGAGTTTCGACAGAACACTAGAGATGAGACCTCTTCCAAGGAAGTGGAAGAGGACTTTGATTTAATGAGTAAGGAAAATAAGGCCAAGGGAAAGAAGTCCCAAGGTGAGGCAGGAGGCAAGAATATGGACTTGTCGAAAGTCAAGTGTTTTCACTGTCATGAGCACGTGCACTATGCCACAAATTTCCCACAGAAGAAAGCAAGCAAGAAGGCACCTACAGTAGCTACAATAGGTGAAGCTCTAGCTTCACAATTCGAACTTGATTTCACTCTCATTACATGCATGGCTAGCACTATCATGGGAGGCATGTGGTATCTTGACAACAGTGCCTCATTCCATATGACAGGTAACAAAGATCTCTTTAGTGATTTTGAGGAGAAAGACCTCAAGAAGAACATAGAGTTTGGAGGTGACGGGAGGTATAATGCTACCGAGTTGGGTACGGTTACCTTTCAAATGGAGTGGGGCTCCCCTCTTAGGATAAAAAATGTGATGTATGTTCCAAGAATAAAGAAGAATCTTGTTTTAGTCACAGTATTGGAAGACCGTGGCTATGATGTGATTTTTAGTAAGGGAAAGGTTTTCCTTAGACAAATCACCATTAGATAGGTGAAACAAATTGGCACATGTGTCAAGAACATGTATGCTCTTGAGGTACAAGATGCATGCAAAGTATTGAGGAGAAAGGAAAAGGTTAGAGACTTGGTGGTTGAGAGGGAGAGTGAATTACCTCTAAATATGCATCCCCAAAAGAAGCCTTAGAAGTAGTCTCGGACAATTGTGGAGCAGAAAAAATTGGATAAGTAGAGAGAACACTAAGTGGAGAGATCCACGCAAGTGGATAAGAAGTACTCTCAGAAGCAGTCTCAAAAAATCGTGGAGCAACAACAATTGGATAAGTAGAGAGGAGATCAAGTGGAGGCATCCACTCATGCAGATACCTCTAGTAGGGGGGGAATTTTGAGCCAAGAGGACAGAGGGAGGACATGCTGCCATACCTCCAGGTGTGAGATGGGGTGATGTGAAGTGATAGTCCCATGAGGGCTGAAATTGGGTAGGATCCATTGAGAAGTTTTATCTCATGGATCGTACCTTGCTACGGGAGCCCAAAGTACATAGTAATAGGAGGAACCAATGGCGTTTTATGCAGTTAGAGATCAAAGTGACAGAGGCTAGAGAAGTTAGATATTGAAGAGCATAGAGAAGAGTTGAAAATAATGTAGAAAGAAGAGTCAACATAAGCGCATGTAGGAATTTACAGGGTAAGTTCCTCAAACAAAACACCAAAGGACACCACTCACAAACAGATCACAGATCAATACACCAGTATTGTTGACATGGTTAAAACTCTCAAAGTGGGAAATAGTCCACAGCCTGAGCCAATGTGGCTAGTTTAGGCAATTTATTAATAAAAGAATGAAAATTTAGATAAGCTTCTCTCATGAACGGGTTACCCTACAAATGACCCTCCATGCTCTTTAAATAGAGATCATGGACCAATCGGGTATTAAGCCACGGATCAAGTTTCAACAATACTGAGGAGTGAATGAACCATCGGATCACTACATATTGTGACCGTTGGACTGTAAGTTACAAAAGTACATAGTAAAGAAACACACTTTACCTAACTCTACACTATACCAAGTTATACCTAACTATTTCCTATGTGTCGAAATATCCTAACATCCCCCCTTAAGAACAACTTGGGATAGGATTGAAGGATGTACAAATATGACACAATAGGAGAAGGAAGGAGGCATTAGAGCCTATCCCCCCTTAGTGACAATTTCCTGAAATCCAACCATAGATTGAAGTTTAGTCAACTTCGCCTCTGTGAGAGCCTTTATAAATATGTCTGCAACTTGATCATCTGTTGAACAATATTGCACTTCAAGAACATGGTTGTGAATGAGCTTTCTGATGAAGTGCATGTTCAATTCAATGTGTTTGTTGTGCTGATGTTGGACTGGATCTTTGCATAGTTAAATGGGACTTTGATTATCACACCAAAGTGTAGTCGGATGCTGCTACTAAAAGCCAAACTTTGACAGGATCTGACGAAGCCACAGGACTTCCTTACTAGCTTCTAGGGCACCATGATACTCTGCTTCTGTTGAAGAAAGAGAAATGACACCTTGTTTCTTTCAAGCCCATGTAATAGGTCTTGAACCAAGAGTGAACACATAACCTACAGTAGACTTCCGATCAGAAGGGTCACCAACCTAATCAGAATCAGCGAAACCAACCAATAGAGGAGATGCTTCTGCACTGTAATAAATCCCAAACTAAATTGTGCCTCAAACACAATGAAGTATTATTTTAACTGCTTTCCAATGACTTTCAAGTGGGTTTTGCATAAAGCGAGCAATAAGGCCAACAACAAAGGAAAGATCAGGACGAGTATGGGTTAGATACAAAATTTTTCCTACAAGTTGATGGTATAAGGTAGCATCAACTTCAAGGGAAGTACAAGCGACTGAAAGTTTGGTTCCAGACTGAAAGGGAGAAGGGGCTAGCTTATAGTCTTCCATGTGAAAATGGCGTAGAAGATCACATCCATACCTGGATTGGGAAAGGGAAATACCTTGTTTGGATTTAAAGACTTGAAGACCAAGAAAATAGTGCAAGTGTCCTAAGTCTATCATTTCAAAATTCTTTTTAAGGCTAGACTTCACATGGTTTATAAGGTTGGGATCACTACCAATAATGATAAGATCATCAACATAAAGAACAAGAATGATAAGAGACTTGCCCACTTTCTTGGTGTAGATAATATTGTCGGAATGACACCTAGAAAATTCAGTTTCTAAAAGAAAGCTATCCATTTTAGCATTCCAAGCTCGAGGGGCTTGCTTGAGACCATAAAGGGATTTCTTAAGCTTCCATACAAGGTTGGAGTCTATTTGTATAAAGCCAGCAAGTTGTTCCATATAGATTTCTTCATGTAAGTCCCCATGCAAGAAGGCAGATTTAACTTCCATTTGATGGACATCCCATTTGAAAGAGGAATCAAGGGAAAGAACAAGGCGAATAGAGTTCATTTTGGCAACAGGGTAGAAGGTTTCAGTATAGTCAATGTCTTCAACTTGTGAAAAACCCTTAGCAACAAGACGAAATTTATGTTTATCAACTTTTCCATCTGGTCTGTACTTGGTTCTGTAAACCCATTTGCATCTAACAAGTTTTCATCCCTTTGGAAGGGGAACAAGATCCCATGTATCATTTTCCAATAATGAACGATATTATTCATTCATAGGTGCATCCCAATATGGATGGCCTAAAGCTTCTACAATGGTGTCAGGGTCATAATTAGCTGAAGCTTGAGTTAGTAAAGAAGAGGCTCTATTGAACTGAGAACATATACGTCGCTAATCTGTAGGATCACTAACAAGAGCACTTGCTGCATCGAGTAGAACGAACCCATTTTGGAAGCTGAGGAGCTGAAGGAGGATCTTGAGAAGGTGGGGGAGGATTGTCATCCTTGCTACCATCATCTGAAGAAGAAATTTTTTCAGAAGTAGAAGGGATAGAGAGAGGTGGCACATCTGTCGAACTAGGCTCGTAGGCTGATATATTTTCAGCAAACTTTACATCTCTTCTAATGATAACATTTTTGGACTAAATGGAATAAGTCTGTATCCTTTGACATCTTCAAAATATCCAAAAAAAAATACATATTTCACTCTTAGATTCTAAGATTTTATGTTTCTCATATGGAATATGGGCCCATGATTCACTTCCAAAAACACAAAAGTGACTTACATCTGCTTTAATTGAGCTCCATGCTTCTTATGGAGTGATATTCTTTAAAACCTTAGTAGGAGTGTGATTTGTTATGTAATTTGCACAGTTAATTTCTTCGGCCCAGAAATTAAGACTAAGTCCTTTAGATTGAAGCATACAATTAGCCATTTTCTTTAAGGTGTGATTCTTCCTTTCAGCTACACCATTTTGTTGTGGAGTATATGGAATAGTATGTTGCATTTGAATTCCATTCTCAGTGAAAAAGTTGATGAATTTGTTGTTAACATATTCTCTGCCATTATCAGATCTTAGCTTAAGAATTTGATGTCCAGATTGTTTTTCAACAAAGGCCTTAAAGGCCAAGAACATGTTAAATACTTCACTCTTGAGATTTAGGAAACCCAAGTGCATCTAGAGAAATCATCAATGAAAGTTAAGAAATACTTGTATCCAGAGAATGAAACAACTGGAAGTGGACCACATAAATCACTATGCACAAGCTATAAAGGGGTTGAGGCGTGCTAAGAGGCACGTTTTTCAAAACTATCCTGATGATGTTTTCTGAGTACACATCCGGAACAAACACCATCTCTGTAAGATACCATTGGAAGACCTATCACCATATTTTCTTTACATAGATTATAAAGGGAGCGATAGTTTAAGTGACCAAATCTTTCATGCCAAAGTTTTCTCACTTCATCATTATGAGAAACAAATACCGACGGAAGATTTGATGACCCAAAGTTGTTAAACTTATACAACCTTATAGAATCATCAGCAATGCCAGTAGCTAAAATCTGTCTAGGATATCTTAGGTCCTTAATTACAACATCGTGAGGTGAAAATTCAAAGATTTTACCTTCACATGAATGAGTTATCTGATATACAGATAGAAGGTTGCAGGATAAGGTTGGAACACATAATACATCATTGAATTTACCATTGTCTATATGAATAGTTCCAATCCCTACAACACTAAGAGATCTATCATCACCAACATATATATTTTTGGTGTTATAATCATTTAAAGAAGAAAACATGGCTTTGTTTTTGGCCATGTGATAGGAAGATCCAGAATCAATGAGCCACTCATGAGATTGAGAAGAAGAAGATACATTTAGTGCATATCCAGACCGAGATGCTTGATAACGACATGCAGAAAGTGCTATTCCCGAAGATGAAGTTGAAGTTGTTGAGTGCTCCAAATGGATGTTATTCTTCTTCATTGCTGCTTCCAAGGCTTCCATCTTCTTAAAGCATTTGGATTCTAAGTGGCCATCTCGATTACAAAAATGGCAATGTCTATTAGTCTTTTTCCTTTTGTTTTTATTTGCCTTATCATTTTGTTGAAATGATTTTTCATTTTGAGACAGAAATGGCTTAGGACCCTTGTTTGGTTTAGGACCATTCTTTCTAGGATATGGCTTCTTAGGATTCTTTGAATTTGGTTGTTGTTGGGTGACTAAGGCTTTCTTATAAGAGTTTACAATACTAAGAAGTCTAATATGTAAGATTTTTTCTTGTTCCCTTATTAAAGAATCACAAAAGGCATCAAAGGAAGGGGACTTGTAGTCTTGTCCTTGAGAAATGAAGGCTTCTCTTGTAGAATGGAAGGTGAAAACAAACACAGAGTAGGCTGGTCCCAACTTAGTAAGAATGGAATAGATAAGGTTACCATATTCTTTCTTAACCTTAGCACCTTCCAAGAGAAGTCTAAGGGTCTTGAACTTGGACAAAAAAAATTCAATGGAAGAAAAATTATTGGGGTCTAATGTAAGCAACTTATTTTTGAGTTGATGGGCTCTAAGTTCATTTTTAATTCCAAAAACTTTAGTGATCTATTTCATTGCTTCATTAGGAGTATCAAGTTTTGCGATATGGAATCTAAGGTTTGAAGAAATAGACATCCCTATCAACCCACGTGCTTGATCTTGCCTATTTTCCCATTTGGCTGCCTTATCTTCATCTTTCAGTTTGGTTTCTTGGCCTGATGTTATTCCGTAAATACCTTTACTTCTAAGTAAATCCACAATGTAGGACCACCATTGGAAGTAGTTGGTGTTGTCAAGAATAACTTGTCATGGAATTTACATTTTAATAGAAACTAAAGCTATATATGATAAAAATAAGTGTTCTAATGGAAAGATCTCTAAAAATTAGGTTGATTAAAAAAAAACGGCTTTGAAAACGGCTTCCGGATGAAGAAGTTATGGCTTTTTTAAGAAAAGTTTTTGAAGATGCCGATGAAGTGCGGGAATGTGAGAAAATAAATGATAATGTTATATTCCGCCCCCTTTCCAAAATTAATCTAATTAGCTAAAAAAAAATAAAGACTTGAACTCAAGACCTCTATTCTCATAAAGTAACTTTGGACCAAGTGAGCTAGATTAAAAGGTTAGTAATTTTTGGAAAAGAGGAAGGGTGTTTTTTTTTTTTGGT
Source organism: Pinus tabuliformis (assembly GCA_031772625.1). Taxonomy (NCBI): domain Eukaryota; kingdom Viridiplantae; phylum Streptophyta; class Pinopsida; order Pinales; family Pinaceae; genus Pinus; species Pinus tabuliformis. The sequence goes on from CM062807.1 coordinate 1,057,499,427, forward strand.
CATTGAAGCTTTTGGGTGTGCTTTTACTTGAGAAAGCTCTTTTTTGCCTACAAAACAAGAAACACAAAAATCAACATGGAAATACAAAAAAAAAAACATTATAGCTTGAAGTTAGCTTTAGCGGGAAACTAAATATTTTCCTCAATGTTTCTAATTTTCCGAGATCACACTAAGGCGTGGCAGAAAAGAGCATACACATGAGAAAAATCATTCCTTTCCATTTCTGATTTTCCTAGATCGCAAAGAGTCATGGGGCAAAGAGCATACGCAGAAATGAAAGGTGTAGATCCAGTAATAAAAAAATAGAGAGCTAAATAAACCAAAATAAACTGAAATTAATAGAGAGAAAATAACTAAAAACTGCAAATAAACATTGTATACTTCCAGATCTTAAAAATGATGTAGCTAGGGCTACTGGAAACCTTTTCACGTCAAATAAAAGGGGTTCCTCACTCGAACAGATGTCCCTAACACAATAGAGCAATCCTCTCGGCCTGAAAGCAGTCAGTAAAAGTAGATCTAGGAAACGACAGCCAGATGCAGTTCTACCGGCTTCAGATTTGGATCACCAACAGATGGGGCCCTCAAATAGCTCTGATACCATGTAGGAATTTACAGGGTAAGTTCCTTAGATAGAACACTAAAGGACACTGCTCACAAACAGATCACAGATCAATACACTAGTATTGTTGACATGGTTAAAACCCTCAAAGTGGAAAACAGTCCATGGCCTGAGCCAATGTGGCCACTTCAGGAAATTTATTAATAAAAGAATGAAAATTTACATAAGCTTCTCTCATGAATGGGTTACCCTACAAATGACCCTCCATGCTCTTTAAATAGAGATCATGGACCAATCGGGTGTTAAGCCACAGATCAAGTGTCGGTAATACCGAGGAGAGAACGAATCGTCGATCACTACATATCATGACCGTCGGATTGTAAGTTACAAAAGTACATAGTAAAGAAACACACTTTACCTAACTCTATACTAGACCAAGTTATACTTAAATATTTCCTATGTGTCGAAAAATCCTAACGACGCAGGGTTTTCAGACGACAGAGGTAATAACAGTCAAAAACATTGATGACAGATGCATCATGTTGATTAAGGTTGGTTGTTTTTTTTCCAATTCTAGGGGTTGTTGTAGCAAAAAAACTAGAGAGAAGTGTTGCATGTAGAAAATTCCAAAGGTTCAAGATCGGGATCGAGTTGAATTTGTTTCTTGTTGAGAGGGAGTGTTGAGAATAGCAACAAAAAATGTTAAAAATAACATCCAGAAATTCCAATTTAATTTGTCCTTGAATTAAATTGTGAATTAAAATTGTAATTCTTTTCTCATAGCAACTTGTAATAGTTAATTAAGTTAAATTGACTTAGTTAACGTAGGAATTTCGAGTTGGAATTATACCTAGAGTAATTTAAGTGTGATCCCTAAGTTTTAGGGGTCCAGATTGAGTTTTTTTGAGTTGTAATTAGATAACTCAGTTTGACTGGGTTATAGATAGTTAAACTAGTTATAACTGTTTGTGGAACTAGTAGAGGATTAGTAGTGATTTGGTTCACTGGTGCATCCTCAAGTGTTACTCCATATAACTGAAGATTCACTCATGAGAAAATCATGCATGTTAGTTTAGAGGAAGACCTAATTGAGACTAGGGAGCAGGGATATTGTACTATTAGTTGTATGATTTTCCGAGTTGTACAGTTCATGCATGCAATCAAGAGAAGGACCTAGATTTGGATTGCAAAGTTTTGGAGGAAGCATTTCCAATTAAATATGGGTTGATCCTCAAAGTAACAACGCAAGGAAATAGGGGTTTGGATAGCAGCAGAAGAGGCTAAGGCTTGTCTTGAGATAGCTTGTGAGTAGAGAGTTGATTATACTTGTGTAGTAATTGTTCTAGTGAGAACAAGCTTTGTATTTTCTACTCAGATTTATGATTAATGCAATATAGATAGTAGGGGTTTTGAGCTGTGGATTTCCCTAGATAAATATTATATTATGTGCCATTTATTATCTTCCTCTTGTCGATTATTATTTTCATCGATCTTTATGGGCTTCCATTGTAAATAGTAGAGTAGATTCTTGTATTTTGTTTTAGGAAATTACATGAGTTGTGAATCTATAGGAAATTATACATCACTAAAGAACATAAAGAAGAATAATTAAGATTCACAAGAAAATATCAAGGTTAAATATAATAAGACTAATAGTTGTCGCTTTCCATTTTATAACATCCCAAAACTTTCATGGCATTTATTATTTCATCAACATTGAGAAGGTAAGCAATAATATTTTGTCTTCCTTCATTTTCAATTGCTCAATTGTCCTCTGAAGGTTTAAAGCTTGGTCTCTTTGAATTTCTTATCTCCTTCATATATGCTGTAAATTTTGTCCCAATGCTCCATTGCTAGATTACCTTCCATTACTTTAACATAAATTGAACTTGTTAGACCGCTTAAAATCATTCTTAACTTTTGCATTGTTTTCATAGAGTTTCTTATCAGCATCATATGTTGGAGTAGAGGTAGGTGATTTGTATCCACTTTCTACAGCATGCGAGACATCAAATCCCGGTGCTTCCACAAATGCTCTCATTCGTCCATTCCAAAACACAGTTTTTCCCATGAAATAATGGAGTTCAATTTCTAGTGCAATCCATGATCTTCCTTCCAATGGTTAGATCACATCACATCGCATCAATAGTACATACTAATTTTTACATGGAAACCAATTATAGTACAAATACAAAGAATTCTTTCTAATATATTTAATGAGTAAAATAATTTATTAGCACCCACTGAAGGAAAGCACCAACTCCCTAGTATTCCGTTAAAAAAACATTAGTTTTATCTTAAATGCCAACTCCACGAATGGATGCACTAATACCCTATAAGATTCAATATATTTCCCTAGCACCACCCTACCACCCTGAAGTATTCTTAGGCACCAACCTGAAGGAGAATTCAATCTTCGCCTTGTACCACCCTACCACCCTTAAATGAAAGAGAGAATAAGAAATTATGGGCTCCCATACTAGGGATAATGACCCACTTACAATAACATCCAAAAATTGATAACTGCATTGTTGCCTTTGATAATAAATTCTCATATCACTGATTATATGCAATGGTATTTTATCAAAAAACTCTCATTTATCAATGTCTTATCACTGCTCAAATTTAGATTCAAACTTGAACAAACAACCTTCAGGTCTACTCTTTAAATATTGTTGTAGATCTAACTTCTGAATTGCAATATACAGGGATACTTTAATGATAAATATCCCAACAATTAAACAAAAGTAAGATTATAGCTCATACCTCAGATATCAATTTGAAGAAGATGTTTGGTCATCATGCTACTGTAGAAGATGAAACTTAGACTGTGTATGTGCCTCCTTTATCATTATCTTGTTCTCAAATCAACCCTTAATATCCCTTCAATTTTTGTTTTTAGAGTTTAGCCTAAGTAGGCATTAAATTAGTTTTAACTCTACCATAAAACCAAGTCCTAGTCAACCCTTCACTAAGGATTGAAATAGGCCTTACTTCAACCCTTTATCTTCAGTCAGAACGTGCCTTAATCTTCCCTTTAAATGTGGCCTAAAAACTCAACATGATCAGATCATAGATTATATGCAGTAGTGTTTTGTCAATAAACTCTCAGGTATCAATGTGTTATCACTAGTTAGATCTAGGTTCAAACTTGAATGAACAACCTTTAGGTCAACTCTTTAATTTTTTTTGTAAATTCGACTTTTGATTTGCAATATACATAGATACTTTAATGATATATAGCCCAAAAATTAATAAAAAGTAAGACTATATCTCATACCTCATATATTAATTTGAATAAGATGTTTGGTCATCATGCTACTGCAGAAGATGAACTTTAGACTATGTATGTGTCTCCTTGCTCATTGTCTTGTTCTCAAATCTACCCTTAAACTCCATTCAATTTTGTTTTTAGAGTGTAGCCTTAATCATCCATTAAATCACTTTTGTAACTTTGCCATAAACCAAGTCCTAGTCAACCCTGAATGAGGTCTAAAAAAACCTTACTTCAACCCGTTATCTTTAGTCAGAACATGACTTAATCTTCCCTTGAATGTGGCCTAAAAACTCATCCTGAGTTGGCCCATAAACTTGGCCTGAATGTGATACATAACTCATCCCTTTCAACAACCCTTAGCCCTAAACTTGGCCATTAAAATCAATCTCAGCAAGCTTGCAACTCAACATTTTATCCCGACTTGGCCCCCACACAATGTTTGGTTTGGATATCAGAAGTATCCCTTGAAGGTTCAATCAAAACTCAGTCTCCTTGACCTTAGAATTTACCTCATATCAAGCCACATATCAGGTCAAAAATAGCATCTGGGATGCTTATGATTAGGCCTCATATTAGGGTAAAATATTGTCTCGGGACTATCCTTAGAACAGGTCTAAATTGTGCCTCATGAACTCGTCCTATCCAATGTATATATACCTCAAACTCGGCCTTAGATTTTCCTCAAACTAATGCATCACCACAAAAGTAAGGATAAGAAAATGAAGCCCAAAACCCTTGTAACTCAGCCTCTGCTCCATATATGTAACACTACCCACAACCTGATATATATATCAGAGTGGTTTACATAAAAGATGATCCAATAATGATGCCTTTGAGGGCATACAAGTTCCCTAGTTATAGATGTGAAGGGGGGGTTAGGAGTGTCGAGTTTCCTAAAAAACATTAATGAAAAATAACCCCTTGATGAGGCCAACCTAAGAATCCATGATAAATCATTTTCAAAATAGAAATCTACTTTTTAAGGGTCAACTTGGTTGAGAGGGAGACTCTTTTAACATCTTCCATGACCCATAATATTTACCTGAGGTCCAACATAAGCAATATTTATTATCATAATTTTTTATGCTAAGTTTTGAACCAAATCATAGGTTGTCTTAACCAATCATTTTGAGGCATCCTGACCAGACTTGGGGCTTCAAATTTAACTATAAGGAGTTATGAGGCATGCCACCTAATGTTAGAAATGGAGTGACGAGTACTATTAGATCATGATAATCTATCATACATTCTCGCGGTCATATTCCATAACAAGAGTGGGGATTATTCTAGCTTCTACTAAAATTGACATCAATGACAACCAATTTTGAATGCTTATAGCCCTTCTCACGCAAATTCAGTTATCATTTGTGACTATTGAATGTTATTTTGATCTTACGTACAAGCGTAGTTGGATATTGGAAGGCTGGGGATGGCATATTGCAGGTTGGTCAACCCATGCGCTCAACAAGTGGGTGAGTTTCTTGGCAAGCTTTGGAAGCTTCTTAGATTTATCTTTATCAATGTCTTTCCTTCAACAGTTTCCTAGGTCTGTGAGAGGGTGAGAGTTGGTTAATCCTCCTCTGGCTCATTTGTTTGTTTCATTTCTGGCTTTCCATCTGTTCCTTTCTTCTCTTATTTATTCGAATTTCCATGGAGAAATTAAGGAGTTGGGTGGTAGAGGTTGTGGAAAGAGTTTTCAAATAGCTCTGGGGATCCTCTGCAAAATTTTATTATCAATTTGGGAATTGGAACTTGGGGTTCTCTGTGTTTTCTACTTACAACAAATATTTCAAAAGCCAAGGTGACAATAATTTTGAACTCTTGCATGTCCAATTTTTAATTGATTTAGGTTGTATTAAAGTCTGTTGCTTTAGAAATTCTATGAAAGGTTGGTGGTTTAGATCTTTGACCAATGAATTGAGCTTGTGTATCAGTGAAAACTATTTGGCTCTTTCAATTTGTGAACTATGATGTTATTTTTCTTTTGTTTTGGGCTGACCCATAGGAGATTTTTTTCAACGGACATGGTCTCTTTGTCCCAGGGACTTCACTTCTTGATTGAAAAATGGTGAGCATTGTCATCATTCAAAACGTTGAAGCAAGTCGAAGCTTTGGTCTATCTCCTTGGTACCCTTCATAGGTTTCTTGTAAATAATTTAACAATATGGATGGGGTGTCACACGGGAGTTCTATGGAGTCATCGGTCACCATAAGGAATTAATTCAGACCAAGAGCACAATTCTATCAATGTCTTTTAAAATTTAAGAGATACAAAATGCTTGTATCAGTAAAATTGTTAATGTCATGAGACATTCTAGTGCACCAAAATCAGAGAATTTCTTGAGGTTGATTGTAACAAGTGGTGATATAATCTCACTCTTAGGGACTCCTTAACAATGGCCTCTAACAATAGCAAAATAGAGCAGTCAATCCAAGTCAAAGCATAAGGAAGACAATATAGTATATTAATTAAGGGAACCTATGCATTTAGAAAGACACATCTCCCATCAATTTGATGACGAGCAAGAAGGAGAGGGTATTGTTCCTGTAAATCATTAGTACTATCATCTATGTATTTCAAACTAATTTGTATTTTATGAGTGTATGTAAACTAATTTGTCTTTTATGAATGTATGTGACACAGGGGACATGTAGGCCAAAGTGGAACATATGTAGGCTTTGTAGTTGATAGAAGCTTCAATGATTTATTTGAAAAATGTCTTATCTTGCTAAAGCATATAAGAATCAACTCTATGTAGCTTGTGGTATGCTTTGAACTACAACCCCTCTTTGGAATGACTGTAATACTTTTTGGGTTTAAAAAAACACCTTGGTGTCGTCTTACTTTTTGTTGTGGCTCCATTTCTTGCTCCATTCAAAACTAATTTTTGCATGAACTTCTCATTTTGTCACAATTTCTAGTTGGATTAACTTCTGAGTACCTTCTTTTTTGTCTATTTATTCTTAGTGCTGCCTTGGGATTTCCTTCAAGATCTGTTATTGAATGTTAGTTTTTCTATGCTAATTTCAATTACAGATTTATAATCAAATGCTTGTCCAATTGCTTCATGTGCATGGTTCTCTTATGGTGTTTGTGATTGTAGATAGGTAAATTTTTATCAAGTTTTAAGTGAAAGACATGAACAAAATAGCATAAAAAAAGTACTAAATATCAACCATTCAAATTACAGCAAACCATCAACAAGATCACTTAACACACTGTTTTGATGAAGGATTTCACCCCTCCTGGGATACATCTCCTTGGTCCAACTTCCATGGTTTGGGCCTTTGTATTATCTCAATATGAAATAAATGATGTTTAAAAAGCTCTGTTGCTCCTGATACTTATTCCAGTGTGTTCGTAATGTCGAAATTATCTAGGAACACATTTTCCTGAGCTCAATTTGGTCAAAAAATGCTCCAGTTATGACTCAAACTGTCTTTCCCTAGAAAATCTCCTCCAATTCTGGAAGAACTCTAGTTAAGGCCACTATTTTTGGAGTTGGTGCCGATTTTGGAGGTCCACCATAATTCCTGCCAAGTTAAACTACAATTAACTAGAGGATTAATTAAATATAAGCGCAGTTAACAGGAGGATTAGCTCACTGAGCGCGGTTTTATGGTTGATCATTAGCGTTAACGGGTTTTTTGGACACATGTGTCACATTCAATGCCACGTTTTTTGTCGGTTTAACTAACCTCCACCTTAACCTTAACCATCAGAGTTTAATGTGTTCTCATGGTTTGTGATAACTGTCGGGGTCACAGTTTATGTTGGAGCCGCTGGATATTACGTTAACCATGTGTTGTCACCATTGGTGCGTTCACATGTATGCGGTGAAGGTTATGTGTTTTCCATCATTTAACTGACCGCTTGTTAACCATTTTTGATAACCATTGGTGCATTCACATGGGGAGGGATGGCCCTCCTAACTGCCAACACTTACCACATTATAATTTAAATATATATGAAGAACTATAGGGGTAAGAAACATGCGGTAGCGGAGTTGGTTATGTGTTGTGGACTGTGTATAGGAGATTGCGGGGTCGAACCCTGACACCTCCATAAAATTTTGATAAGCGGTGCTAAGCCAAGTCCTTTGGGGAGGGACACATGGCAGCCTCCGGGCTTGCCACTTCTCCCCTCCTCATTGGACCACCATTAACCAATATAAACGTGCCACGTCACCACCTCTAATAACCAATAAAAATATGACACTTGGAAAGCTCTTATTTATCTATTGACCTCAATTGACTCTACCAAGTCACTTGCCATGTCAGCAGTACGGACTGCTAACTGTGTAGTGACTGGGCATTTTCTTTTCAAAATTTTGCCTATTTAACAAAGCGAATAGAACTCAATAACTTCCTCATACACTCAATTTTTGGTGAAATGAATTGCATTAGGATTGCTTTCCCGAGATGGACGTGATCATTTAGGCTTCGAGCCATTATGAGAACTTTGATTTTTGAGCTAAATATTGAGCACCTAATCATTCCTCCCCACTAGAAGCCTTTTGGACCCCAAAAGGTACTATCAATTTTTCAGCAAGTGAGGGTAAATCTCCCTCACATTCTTGATCTGCAACCATTTGGCTTTAGAAGGCTTTTGTCCCTTGAGTCCCACTTTAAGGTATTCAAAATCCCCACTCTTCGAAGTCCTGGCTCTTCTATCAAGTATGAGATCCTGCGAAATTTCATCAAGATATTCTAGTGAGAAATCATCTATTGATGGCAGTTGAACATGCTCTCCTTGATCATCAATCAAAGGAGGCTCAAACAATCTCAAATTCTCAACATTAACAATAGAGTATATTTGCATATAAGGAGGAAAATCAAGCTTGAATGAATTATTACCAATCTTTTCTAGAATTTTAAAAGGACCATAATGGATTGGCTTAAGCTTTTTACCTTCCCCTTGAAATCTCTCTTTGCTAATATATAACCAAACTTCATCTAAAACTTGAAATTTGTGATCAATGCGGTGTCTTTCATGCCTTGCCTTGTAGTTTCTTTGACTCTTTTTGAGTTGTTATTGCATTGTGTGATGTATCAATTGAATTTTCTCTATGAACCTCCTTGCCTTATCAATGTCACTGTGTCCATCAATGGCAACATATTTCTCAAAGATAAAGTCCAATGGTGACCTTGGAAAGTACCGATAACATGCCTCAAATGGTGATGTGTTTATGGAAGAATGATTTTCCCTGTTGTATGCATGTTGTATTTAATGCAACTATTCATCCCACAACTTGGGATGTTTGTTGCAATATCATCTAAGAAGATGAATGGATGTTCTGTTGACCACCTCGGTTTTTCCATATGTTTGTGGATGAAAGGTTTTACTCTTCTTCAATATTGTGTCCATCATGTCCCACAAATTTGACCAAAAATTCCCAGCAAATCGAGAATCTCGATCACTTATAATAGAAGTAGGAAGACCAAAATGAACCCAAATGTTTTGGAAGAAAAGATGAAAATTTTGTTTAGCTGTAATTTTCTTTTTACATGGTGTTAGAATACACATTTTGCTGAACCTATCTACAACTACATACAAGTAATCATGATCTTTCCTTGAAAATGTGAGACCTCCTACAAAAGCCATTGAGATACTCTCCCATGGACGTGAAGGTACCAAAAGTGGAGTGTAAAATCCCAGTTTCCTATTGCTAGGCCTACTTGTTGCACACAAAGAACATCCTCTAGTGAAACAAAATACATTATCAAACATGCATGGCCAATAACAATACCTTTGGAGATTTGCTATTGTCTTGCCAAAACTAAAGTGTGCAACAATCAATGAAGTGTGCACCTCCCTTATGATATTGTTTCTTTCTCCTGTGGAATACACAACTTTCCCAAGTGATACAACAAATTGTTATGTACATGATAATCCAACTCTTCAATTTGGTTTCCTTGACTCAAGCTTGCATACACATCTCGAAAGTCATTATCATATGCATATTTCTCAATGTAACTTTCATGAAAAACATAATTATGCTTGAGTATAACAAATGAAATTACAATAGGCCTTGAAAGCATATCAGCTACCTTATTGTAGATTCCATTTTTGTACATGATAACCAAATGAAACTATTGTAGAAAATCCATCCATCTGAAATGACATCATTGGTGCAACTTTCACTATGATTGTAAGTATTGTAATGGTCAGTGGTTGGTATGGATAATGGTCTCCTTCCCCATCAAGTCGTGTTTCCATTTTTTTACACATTGTACCAATGCATAAATTTCTTTGTCATAAGTGGGATAGTTATTCACATCTCCATTAAAAATTTCAGAATTAAATGAAATGGGCTTACCATGTTGCATAAGAATTTCTCCCATGGTGTAATCAATAGCATCCATTTGGATCTCAAATGGTTGTCTAAGATCCAGAAGAGCCAATACTAGTGCTAAATTGATCTTTTACTTCAAAGCATCAAATGCTTTCTATTGTACATATCCCCAATGGAAAACTTTCTTGACACTAGTCAATGCATGTAATGGAGCTGCAATGGAAGAAAAATTAGCAATAAATTTCCTCCAATATTGTGTTGCCCTGTTGGGTAGCGGAGGCACCAGGGAATAGCTTTGGGGCTCAAGGCCCACAATTTTTGGGTAAAAGTATGGTAAAGACTCTACGAGATGCGCGGAGCATGAATTGTAATGAGTCAAGTCAAAGGGTTGTCCGCCCAAAAATAATGTAAGAAAATAGAAAATGAGTTGGCCTGCCCATGGTCCACAGACCATGGAAATGTATAAATAGAGGAAGGCACTATGGTTAGAAGTCAGTTTTTTCGGTATGCATTATTGATTTTGAATGTAACTGGTTTATGAGGAAAGAAGTATTTGAGTGTCTGTAAGTTTGAGTCGAGGGTTTTGGTAGATAGAGGCTCTGCAGTTGTGTGCGCAGAGGCCTGGTAGAGTTCGCAACTGTGTGTGCGGACCCCTACAGCTGAGTGCGTAGGGAGGATCTGGTTGTATTGAAGAGAAGATCAATAAAGATAAGAATTTCTGAATCATTGCATGTTTTCTTGCACATCTGTCTATTACTTATGTTTTGAGTTTATGCATTATTTATTACAACTGAGTGCACGGGGTTTTAAAGTTAAATGTTTGCTTAAAGACCATAACACAAAGATTAGATCTGTAATACTTTTATTAATAAGAAAGTGCGTCTGCGCGGATCTACACGGTGGCCTGATAGCAGTACAGAGTGGCACGAGGCCGCATACGGTTCGCGACCCCTCCAGACCACATCCAAACATCCCAAGGGTGTGGAAACCTGGTTCCAGCACCCTCCCATACTACCTTGCGTGAGACATCAGTCTGTGCTCCGCGGACTATTGCCGAAATTGCCAGTCGTGCAGGATTTCTTCGGCTAATACACTTCTAAAACCTGGGTCAGGCCCCAACAAGCCAACAAATGGTCCCATTGCTGGGACTAGGATCTGCCTAAGGGATGTCTGATGTCAGGACACTTAAACCCTACGAAGAAAGAACTTAAATATTGGTTGAATCAGAAGCTTCACGAGTTCGTGGTTCAGGGAAACAAAAATCCGTGAATATCAGAGGAAAGGTGGCTGGATCATTACATATACACCTTGATCCATGAGATGTTCTTCGTGTCATTCTAGATAGAGTTGTATGAGTGGATTGAGAGGCTAGCTAACAGTGTGGGAAGGTGCAGACTAGATCAACCCATTGTGTGGACTCCAGAATTGGTGCGCAGGCTAGAAGCATATGAAGATAAAATCGCACGCACAGTAGATCACTGGTTGGATCGGATAATAGGAGGGTTTATCACTGAATTTGTGATAGACACAACTGTGAGTTATAGTGAAGCAGAAAGGTACTTTCTCTAAGGACCGCGGGGTAAGTACATCAAATCGTTGAATACTTGGATTAAAATGCTGTTATGTGAAAAACGGATTATGAAAATTCATCGATGTCTAGCATAACGCAAAGCGGAAGAGGCTATCGAGGAATCGAAGGATTAGAAAAGAGTCCTATGATTTCTATTTCACGAGAAAGCAAGGAAGAACTTGTAGGGTTCTCTCTGAGAAGCGCAGTCCAGTTGATTAAGCAGCGCATTCCATTGATACCACCACCATCCACGCCATCACCTACTTCACCTACATCAAATCCATCTTCACCTACCCCACCTCCACCACTACCAAAGGTTGGGATGGTGAGTGTAGTCAAGTTGCCGGTATTTAAAGGCGCAAGAAATGAGGAACCAGATCAGTTCTGGTTCGTGGTAAAGGTTGTATGGGCAGCACAAGGCATAACGGATGATAACATGAAAAAGGCTACTCTGGTTAGCGCATTGCAAGACTGCGCACTAACATGGTATATAAAGTACTTGAGCGACCACCTGAATGTGGGAATAGTGGTAATCTAGGATGCATTGAACAAAGAATTTAGCCAGCCAAAATCAGAGACACAGTCGATCATTGGGTTCAAGGAGATCACGATGTTACCTGGCGAAACCCCATGGGATCTGGATTGGAGGTTGAAAAGTACAATCCGCGAGGCTAACATGATGCTGATAGATGCGCAACACTGCACATGGTTTGTGGCATCATTAAAACCACATCTGAGGACGACATTATCACAACAAAAGATCTCAACCCAAACTGAAGCATTAGAGACAACAATTAGATTGCACGAAACTCCAATACAGGATCTGAGGTTGGGAGTTCAAAAAATCCATGCACAGATACAAAACCTATGTTTAGAGATGTGGAGTTTGAAATAAGGATAGGCGCTTCGGTCAGAGGTGCGCAAAGAGGTGTGGTATATCAAATGTAAGGGCCAGGGCCATGATAAGGATCATTGTGTGCTCTTCACCAATTATGTAGTAGGGGGGAGACCAATACCATTGCGACTAGAGGCATAACTAGGGCCAAGCATGGCGCCCGCACTCTGGTGCGCGATTTGTTAGGTTGGAGGAAAGCATGCCACGAACAGCTGTCATCTCTTGCATAACCTGAGACAACCCCCCCAACAGCTATTTTGCAACTTTCGTAGGACGATGGGCCACAACGCACGAAATTTTCGAAGTTATGAGTTGTTGATGGATCGAACACCTACTTACAAGATGTAGATTGAGATGCGTGGTCAAGATCCGGTTGTAAAAATCACGCAGGGTCGATTCCAGGGATGCGGACAAGGACGAGGGGGAATGGGACCCGAACGAGGATAGGGACAACTTTGTGGAGGTTTGGGGCACTACGTGCGAGATTGAACGAACCCAACCAGAGCCTTTTGCTTGTGCTATTACCAATTTGACCATGAAGCAGTTGATTGCCCCACACTAATTGCTCAGATGAAGGAAAAAGGGGTGCTTCAGACTACTTCCACTCAGAACGTCCAAATGATGAAGGCTGGACCGCACGAGGGAGACCCCAATGTGAATATGATGCTCAGAAGTAGAGAAACTACAGGAAAAGATAAGGGGAAGCAACCAGAGGAGGATGCCTCGGTTCACAAGGCCCCCGCAAAACAACCTAAATTTTATTTGGAGCACGTGAAGGAAACATTTATGGAAGCTAAGAAGAGCTTCGCGGAAGCTTCTACTTCTAGTAGTAGGGACCAAATGGAGCTAGAGAGGGATACTTCCATGCTAACTACCTTTCTAGAGACTTGCATGAAGCTAATATGGGACACTAAAGTGGTGAAGGGATTGCAAGAGTTGATAACGAGGTGCGCAGGGTTGGATGAACCATGGATGGTTTGGAAACTAGGCAAGCATGCGTTGTGCACCGGGTGGGAGATGTGGTTGACTGCCCAGATTGGGGACTATGAGATGGATCAGGTCATTCTAGACTTGGGGTCAGATGCGAATGTCCTACCTAAACAAACCTGGGAGCGCATGGGTAGGCCCGCACTACAATGGTCCCCTATCTAATTACAAATGGCGAACCAACAGAAGATCTTGCCTATGGGGAGACTGCAAGGAGTTACAGTAGACATCAAAGGTGCAAGCACACAAACCGATTTTGAGGTCATAGAAATTGTGGACGACAGTAACCCATATTCTGTATTATTAGGGATAGATTGGGAAATGGATATGAATGGAGTCATCAACCTAAAGAAACGAAAAATGATATTCGAAAAAAATCTCTCCTTGTAGTAGTTCTGCTGGACCCAACTAAAGGAGCACGCTACACTGAGCCTATATGCGATGAGGACAATGCCGATGAATTGGACTGTATCTACCAGCTCACAGCGCAAGATCAGGACCAAGTGAATCTGACAGCGGACGGGTGAATCTCATGGGACCATGACAGTTCCTGTATGTTGGACCCATATGAAGGAATTGAACGATGGCAGAACCGATTGCATGAGGTAACAACGCTAAATTTCAATATGATGGTTAGATCACTATGATGTGTAACAATAGAAGCACAGGAGCGGCTAACCAAAGAGGATGCCATGAAAACGAAGGAACCAGTCGACCAATGCGAAACGACAAATCTGAGACAAAAGTTGCAAGATGCGCACGAGGAGGCATCGTGCGTGACAATTGCTCAAGAATGGAGTACATGCCAAAAGGTTCGCGGATACAGGAGGTAGGCATGCACATGGTTTGGAGGAAAAAACAGGGTGAGCATCTATCGGCAGCGTAGGGTGCCAGCATATGTGGTGCAGCCACCCAACCAAATCAGACTCACAAGTCTGAATTCACTGCAGCGATCCAGTTCGCCAGCTGCCCACGACAAAGTCGGGAGGAAAATAGGGGGGAGCATGAACAACGTCCACCCAATAAAGTTACCCACTTGGAGGCTACAGATACCACGGGTTCGATGGGCCTATACTAGAAGGGAGGCGAAGGTGAGCTTGTCAATAGTAAGACAGGAGGGAGCCCAAACTAAGCAAGGTAGCAACAGGCCTCACGAAATCAAGGAACTTTGGGTGTGGATGAGAAAGAAAAGCACACTAGTGGGGGAGGGAATCCGTAAGGTGGAAAGTGGTGACACACACGTAGGCCATGTGAGTCTTCACATAAGGGAACTAGGCCTGTCCGGGCCTGCCGCAGGACTAAAACAAGTTACGATCCTGCTATCATGGTTGCACCCGCACCTACAGAAGAATACACCCCACACAACAGTGCACAAGGAGATAACGATTATAAAGGCACTCGCAAGGTGCTCACAACCCAGGCTAGCAGAAAAGTTGAGACATCGTACCTAGGGTGCGACCACCTGACTAGTTGTAGAAAGCACAGTCTTAGTGCCCCAAGTAGTTGAAAGAAGGCATGAGACTATAAACAAGTCTATGGGAGGCCGGTGTGGAAAGTAGGATCTCTACAGAGTCATTCGGTCCACAAAATCATGGCTGCACCATAGGGGTTGCGCTGCCACGCGGAAAGGTCGAGAGGTGACCGTTAACGCCACTATTCCTGACAAGAAATTCAAGTTACGGCAGGGAGGAGTGGGTGACGGGCCATTAAAGATTTGTAGCCTAGCCGCTATTAATGAACTAGAAGTGGAAGGAAGGGATCCATTCAAAATTATGAGTTCCTATCGAAACCTATCGCCAACACTGGATTATTCGAGATTCGAACCAGTAAAGACCAGCAAACACTGGCTACGAAGTATCCCATGAGTACCATGGTGAGAACTTGAGCACGGTTCGCGGAAGAGCTATGTCCAACCCAGGAGGAGCCAGATGAAGCAGCTGTGGCCCCCAAAGTTCCTAAGTCCCCACGCACACTGCGGCCTTGGAAAAACAAGCAGAAGATGGGGCCAGTTAGGGTATCGCTGAGATTCAGTAAGTTATCAGTAGCCGAAAAGGGCAAAGCAATCACCACCGAACTCGAGGAGGATGACGAAGATTTGCAAGCTTTGATCGCTCAGATTGAAGCACAAGATGAGGATGAAGAGGAGGTGTTCTAAATTCCTTCATGACCCCCATATATCTCCCCATGGAATGGGGCGACCAAGATACCAAAGGACCTGGATGCTGCAAAGAATATGCTCCAGACCCCGCTTCTTTCGGATGAGATCAGGTTTGATGGTTTGCTGCTGGGCTGAGTTCCAAGAATCAAATTCGAAGATTGGGACCTTGCGAACAACGACAAGTTTCCTAAGTTGGCTGAAGACATTACTGCTGCGGAGGTGGTTACTAGGTGTGGAAAAGGCGGGATTACATAATTTGAGTTGGATACCCCACTATCACCACACGACCATCACCATTTTTTTTATCCGGCAGTTACTATGTCTGGTACATGATGGGTATCTCTGGTTGGAGGAGCCGATTTAGTACACCGGATCACCCACCTGCCTATTAAAGGGAATGACCCCACAAACATAGCCGGAACAAGTAGCGATGTGGGTCTCACAGAAACAATGAAGGCTAAATATAAGTTGGAGAAGCAAAAGCGGGGGTATGCAGTAGAAATCATCAAAGACCGAGGAGTGCGAATTGCCACCCAGCTACTAGCCAGTAAACTGATGAGGAAATGTTGTGCAGATAAGGTGCTAGCTCCTGTCATTGCACTTACAAAGCTGTGCGTAGAAGGGGTTCAATTCAACTAGGCACAGTTCTTATGCGACAAATTTTTGACAAATTGCCAAGAAGCACAGGACAAAGGTAAGACATTTCATTATGCATGGTTGCTACTATCAATCCTTCTGGTTGCAAGAGAACTGCCGCAGGGTAGCCAGTTTCCCAGCATTGAGGACAACCTACCTAAAGCAGTGCAGTATACCTCACTCTGGGCTACAAAGGATGCCGTGAGGGTTTGTGAAATCAAGGTTTTTTGGACCTTCATGGAGGGGAGTATCCGAACATGGATCACTCGCAGACCACAGATGTCTCCAACGATATACAACAATTTGCAAAGCATGGCCGAGTTCAAAGCAGACATGCATAATTTATATATCCGGGCACGGAAGGATCCAAAGCGAACATGGGTCAAGCTTCCATTCATTGCAATGGACGATGCCATTTATGAGGTATTGGCAGCATGGCCTCCAGAGTGGCGTGCCCCAAACAAGGCCGTACTCGAAAGAATGGTAGCATAGCAGCGGAAGAAGGAAATCCAGCTGTGACTCACTAAATTGGCAGAAAAGACACGTCAGGGACAAAAGGTAGCTTCGCAGCAAGAGGTAACCAAGGAAGTTATAGCCGAAGAGATCACGGCAGGTCAGGAAATGTCCTTGGAATAGGAAATGCACAAGGAAATGGAGACACAGGAACGCACAGACCATCTTACAGAATCAACCCAAGTCAAGAGGCCGTGCAGCAAGGAATCACTGCATACACGTAAAAAGTAAAAAACAACAAAGGCTTTGGAGAAAGAGTTTCTTGACAGTGGCAAACCGATGAGCAATGTCACTACAGGTGCGTTGATGGAACTGATGATAGAGTAGACAATTGTGTTGGGGGAGATCAGAGCGTAGTTGCAGGCATTACAGGTGCGACCCCCGAGCGGGGTGATCCTAAACCTAGCAAACGACACAACCGCAGCCGAGCAGATGGTACGCACCCACACAATTAACACCTTAGTGTTGCCAGCAGGCATTGTCCTGGTAGAAGCCGAAGGTGACATGCGTAGTTGGGGGTTGAATCTGGCCGCTCTTCCTAGAGAAACCCTATACCAACTACAGGATGGGGTAACCGCTGAGCTTCGTGCCAGGGAAGGTCGCGCCCTCCAAACCTTGATGGAGCACAAGGAAAATTTGGAGCAGGTCCATCTCTAGCACGATGACTTGGTTGCATGCAACTAGAAAGTGGAACAAGACGTGACAAAAGCTTGCAACAAGGTATTGGAGCTAGATATCCCAGCAGAACTTCCAACAGTTGACAAGATTCATCACATGGCCACAGGATTCTATGTGGCCCAAGAGGAAGCCATGAAGGCTCGGTGGGAATTAAATTTACAAATTTCAGAGCTAAGACTGAAGGCACAGCTGCCCACACCCCCAAAAGTTTGAGAGCAGTGCCACAGCACAATTCAACCAGGACTGGAAATGATAAAGCGTGTTGTCTAAGATCGCTCGGGACTATTAGATTACTCCCTCCTTATGCTCACCTCCCTTTAGGAAGACCCAACCATACAACAAGTAGAAACAAAAGCATAGGAGTTGCAGCAGGTTTATGACACAACCCAGGGGATTGCGTAGATGGTCGTTATCATGCAACATTTGGCTAAAATGAAGGAGGCCCAGGCTCTCAAGGCACAAGTTGACGCCACTTGGAAAAAGGAGGCAGTGATAAAAGAACATCTCCAGCCATGGCTTAATGAGGCATTTGCAGTTTCTACCACCATTGAGCACAAGGTAGCACACATGCAAGCAGAATATGCATCCAGGAAAGTAGCTGAAACATATATTGATGCATCGGTGGCCCGCATAGAACAGATAGAGTGGATGGCGAAAGAGTTTGCTGCAAGTAAAAGTGAAGCACAGAGGTTGTTGATTGACCTCAGTGTGAATATTGTCGCACTAGCCGAGTGACTCTAGATGAGTCATGACGATTGTGTTGGGGGCTTGTTGATTAGCGGAGGCCTCGCAAAGCGGCTTTGGAGCTCAAGGCCCACAATTTTGGGTAAAAATATGGTAAAGACTCCGTGAGATGCGCGGAGCGTGAATTGTAATGAGTCAAGTCAAAGGGTTGTTCACCCAAAAATAATGTAAGAAAATAGAAAATGAGTTGGCCTGCCCATGGTCCGCGGACCATGGAAATGTATAAATAGAGCAAGGCTCTATGGTTAGAAGTCAGTTTTTTGGGTATGCATTATTGATCTTGAATGTAATGGGTTTATGAGGAAAGAAGTCTTTGAGCATCTGTAAGTCCAAGTCGAGGGTGTTGGTAGATAGAGGCTCTACAGTTGTGTGCACAAAGGCCTAGTAGAGTCTACAGCTGTGTGCATGGACCCCTACAGCTAAGTGCGTAGGTCAGATCTGGTTGTATTGAAGAGAAGATCAATAAAGATAAGAATTTCTGAATCATTGTGTGTTTTCTTGCGCATCTATCTATTGCTTATGTTTTGAGTTTATGCATTATCTGTTATAATTGTGCGCACAAGGTTTTAAAGTTAAATGTTTTCTTAAAGACCATAACAAAAAGATCAGATCTATAATACTTTTATTAATAAGAAAGTGCATCTGTGCGGATCTACGTGGTGGCCCGATACTGGTACATAGTGGTGTGAGGCTGCATACAGTTCGCGACCCCTCTAGACCACATCCATACATCCCAAGGGTGTGGAAACCTGGTTCCAGCACCCTCCCATACTACCTCAGGTGAGACTTCAGTCCACGCTCCATGGAATGTTGCCAAAAGGGCTGGTAGTGCGGGATTTTTTCGGTTGATACACTTCTAAAACCTGGGTCAGGCCCCAACAAGCCAACATGCCCCTAAAAAGCTTCTTACCTCTGTAACTGTATTGGGCTTGGGCCAATTCAGAATGACCTCAACTTTAGAGGGGTCGATCTTCATCTCACCTCCCCCAACAATGTGTCCCAAATATACTAAATAAGTCTTGCCAAATTCACACTTCGACATCTTTAAAAACAATTGTTCTTTTTTCAAGACATCTACTTTGTTTACATGCATGAAATGTTCATCTTTGGATTTGCTGAATATGAGTATATCATCTCAGTAAACAATGACAAAGTCATCTAGAAATAGTTTCAATACATCATTAATTACTCTAATGAAGGTAGCTGGAGCATTTGTAAGACTGAAAGGCATAACAAGCTACTCAAACAATTCTTGTTTAGTTTTAAATTCGGTTTTCCAAATATCTTCTTCAACTATTCTAACTTGATGATAACCACTTCGTAAGTCTAACTTATTGAAATAATTTGCATACCTCAACTAATCAAGCAAATCATCAATTCTTCGGAGTGGATAATGATTCTTTACCGTGATTTTGTTCAATGCACGGAAATCCACACACATGTGCCAAGTCTCATCCTTCTTTGGCACCAAAACAATGGGAGAACCACATGGCTAAGTAGATGGGTGTATGATACCTTTTTTCAGCAGTTCTTGAATTTTCTTCTTGATTTCCATGCTTTCCATAATCGGCATGTGATACATGTCAATCTTTGGACTTGGAACATCTTGATGCAACTGTATCTCATGTTGAATTCCCCTCTTGGGAGGTAACCCCTTTGGTTCCTAAAACATCTCGCCATGCTTTCTTACCACATCAAACAAATCAGATTTCAATTTGTCATCACAATCTTCGAAAGATTCATAATCAATATCATTCTTTTTCTTCATCATGAGAAGCACAAAATTTTTACTTGCATTTACTAGTCTCTTCATCTGCCCTGCATTAACCAAAGAAATGTTCAACTTTTTGTGATGGAATCTCACAATGTACTCCACCCCATTCTTGATCAATAAGTATTTGTTTTCAATGCAATAAAATATTGCTTTCCTATCATACAAATATGGGCTACCCAAAATTATTCCTGAGATTTCAAGTGGAACTACATCTAACTCAACTTCATCAGTGAACTTTTTCTGTAATGGCGAGCTTGAATAAACACTTCCTTGTAACTTGTAAATTTGCATTATTGACTATCCAACCCAATGGATATGGCTTATGATGAGGTACAGTTTCAAGGTTGAGATTTTTGACCAAGTCTTCTGAAATTAAGTTTGATTTTGACCCACTATAGAATAATGCATCAATCTTTGTATGATTTGAAATTACCCTTACATGAAAAAACTATATTCTTGATTCTTCATTTGGAGTGTTGTTTTAACTATGTGAGTGTTACACTAAAAAATGTCACCTTGACTACTTACAGTTAGTATGGCTCAAATCAACAGTCATGCTACCCTCTTAGGCAAGTCTCATGCCTCTGTTATCCATCTCAAACTCAAAGAAGAGAGAAAGTCTTGTAAAAATTATGTTTATCTCTGGGGTCGCAGGTTCTCTCTAGCCTTACCGGCGGGGACGCTGACCTTGTTCACAAAAGCTGCGTCCATGGACGCTCTGTATGTAAAGGGACAGGTGCGTCCCTCTGTAAAAGGCAAAATGCGCGAGTTTCATCTTAAAAAAGTTACTTGTGGTTACTTCTAGAACATTCTAGAGGTCGGTTTGATGGAATGGATGCGCCTCCAGTTGGTTCATGTATCTCTATTAAGGGGGAGCTTATCCCATCAATGAGGGAGCTATCCCACCCATAGAGGGGGATGATCCCATTGATAGTGGACCTGAATAACCTCTTTACAGCACTATAAATAAAGGCATTGAGCCAGAAGGAGAGGAGGTTGGAGCTATACATTTTCTTTGGGTAAATGCTGCAGGATTTAGGTCTTCCATTAGAGCCTTTGTGAGGAGAGATTGTCTTCACTAGATTCTACTTGGGAGAGGGTGAGCTTTGTCAAAGTAGAGGAAAACCCTTGATGGACCCTAGGAGGAACTTGCACAACACCAAGGCCAGGTTGTAAGAGTTTCTTTGTTTCGTTATTAATACAAACTGGTTTATTTTTCTCAATAGCTTGTGTTAATGAGTTATTTCATGTGTTCCTTGGTCTGCATGTTGGATATATGTTTTATTATATGAAATGCAAGTGCTTGGTAATTGTTTGATTGTTTGTGGTTGCAGGAATTGACTTGAAGGAGGAGCTCATCCGGATCGTCAAGAACGGACTTCAACAACAGCGTTTTGGAATAAGGTAAGCCTAAACACTTGTAGTTTTCATGTTGTAAAAGGTGTATTTAGAGAAAGATCACTCCTTTTTGTCTTGTTTGTCATTAGAATGTCTTAGACTTCTAGGAAGGTCAGTCGTGTCCGCACCCTTGACAGATTCCGTGTGACAAATTGGCGACCCTCAAGCCCGAAAAAGTATAAAATAATACCTGGGGGAACCGCTTGATCTTACGACCAAGGAGTACTTTCATAATAGTGTCGTTAACCTGAAAAGTAAAAAGCGATCAAGGACACGTCGTTTTATTTCCTTATCGAGTTCGAAACGACAAAAACCCGGCGATCTTTTCCTGATTTTGCGGTCAGAAAAGAGCTAAAAGGGGACCGTCTTTTAATTTCGTTTTAACGAGTGAAAAAGAAACACTCGGCGATCTTTTCATGTTTTAGGAGTCAGAAAAGGGCTTAAAAGATGACTCTGAAATTTTGTTTGTGAAAAATTACAATTTCCCTCGAAATCCCTTTGTCCTGCACAAAAGCGACACATTACTCATACCTGTTTAAAATAGGCAAAAATACATTCAAAAACATCTTTTCATGGTAAAAAATGAACTAATTCATCCAAAAAACCTATAAAAAGACCTTTTACCATGTCATTTTTACCGTTTCACTGTTGAGGTTGAAAAAAGGGCTTTTGACAAGAAAACTTCCCGTGGTTGCTGCGGAAAATCTGACCGTTGGAATCGAACGCCGTCTCATCCAGGTATTGTACACATCCTACTCTGCATTTCTATCCGTTTAGAATCAATTTTTAGGTTTTAGTTTCATTTTTTGGGGGGGTTTTGGTTTTGGAATGCGCCTCTCGGCGGACGCAGGTGCCCTTTGGGTGACCTGCGTCCCCCGACTTTTTCTCATACGGGAAAACGGTCGGAAGACGCAGCCCGCCTTCAGGCCAGCTGCGTCCGGGCACCCTGTGCTACAAAGCCGGGGTGCGTCCTCCGAGAAACGCGCATTTCAAAACCCCAACTCTCTCAAAAAACCACCAAAAATTCCCAAATTAATTTCTAATGCTATTTTTGATATGCAGGGCATTAATCATGTTAGAATGGAGAGAAAGAGAGCATGTAGAGGAAGATGAAGCTGCAATAAATCATCAACCTTCCCTGGATGCCCTAAGAGCATGCGGATTATACAAATATACGAAAAAGTTCAACGTGGAGTCTCCTTTAGTTTTTTCAGACTCTCTAAAAATGAAAAACGCCGAGTTTCTCCTATACTGGGCTCGTTAAATTTTTACAGTAAAGGACCTGTTCAATTACAAACAGGAACGAACCACTCCTTCCTAGGGTTCGAATTTAAACTAGGTTGGACTCGTTCGAAGGATGAGCTTATAATCGAGCATATGTTATCCTCCTCAAGCTTGTTAAAAATAAAGAGGTACCTGCCAGAAATGGTGGGGGAAAAAAGAGAAGAATGAACCTATTTGTCATCTTTTGTCTCAGAAGAAACTTTATTACCGCTCTTGAACACGACACTTTTCATTCACCTGGGTTGGGAAATCTTTTACCTCACAGTTGACCAAGTCACTTTGAAAGTCTTTAACCGGGTTTCGGGGATTAACTTTGAGTTATTCATCACCAAGCCATCTGTTGTGTCGTTATGTGTTCAAGAGGTCTGCAAGCAAAAAACTTTCATCTGCAAAATACTTGTCATCCATTTGACCATCCCTGAGTCAGTCCTTACAGCAACATTTCTTCAACTTGAACAATGATTTCGTGTTGCGGGCTTGCCTGCAACGGGTCACTTTCTATCGACATCGACACATTATCTAGAAAAATGACTTAGGAATCGACAGTACCTTGAAGTCTGCATGCATCAATGGCAGGTTTCTCGCCTTTGACGTCAGTTTACATCATTGACTTTCGATCAGAGGATTCCGTGGAGTGTTCGACATCAAAACATCTATTCACATTTCACAGGTTGTGCTTGGTACTTTGGGGACCATTGACATTACTGGTGGTTTCTCTCACGCTTGTTAACAGTTTACATCATTGACTGGTAATCAAGTGGTTTCTACCATGTTCGACATCGAATCATTTAATCACATGGCTAGAATCGTACCAATTCGAGAAGTAGAAGTGAAGACCCTGGATCTAGTTTCTACCATCCAGGCTGCGAGGAGTTTTGTATTCATTATCTATGTAGGCTAATCATAAACAGATGGCTGCGTCCATACTGTGTCTACAAAAGTCTATAAAAATGATGTACTGCAAGATCATTCCTGTATCAGAATAGTTAGTCCATTAGTTAAAGTTTTGAATCTGAGTATGGGAATGCCTACCTCAGTGATGATATAATCTTATCCATGTATTTTGTGTTGAAAATTGCAGGTTCCAACCAGGCCATCCACAAGGCAATCCTTGAAATGATAAAGCGCTTCACCCTTCCTAGAATTACAAAACCCTATTCTATTTCAGGCTTCGCCCTTTAGGGGGCAATCTGTTACACTAAAAAATGTCACCTTGACTACTTACAGTTAGTATGGCTCAAATCAACAGTCATGCTACCCTCTTAGGCAAGTCTCATGCCTCTGTTATCCATCTCAAACTTAAAGAAGAGAGAAAGTCTTGTAAAAATTATGTTTATCTCTGGGGTCGCAGGTTCTCTCTAGCCTTACCGGCGGGGACGCTGACCTTGTTCACAAAAGCTGCGTCCATGGACGCTCTGTATGTAAAGGGACAGGTGCATCCCTCTGTAAAAGGCAAAATGCGCGAGTTTCATCTTAAAAAAGTTACTTGTGGTTACTTCTAGAACATTCTAGAGGTCGGTTTGATGGAATGGATGCGCCTCCAGTTGGTTCATGTATCTCTATTAAGGGGGAGCTTATCCCATCAATGAGGGAGCTATCCCACCCATAGAGGGGGATGATCCCATTGATAGTGGACCTGAATAACCTCTTTACAGCACTATAAATAAAGGCATTGAGCCAGAAGGAGAGGAGGTTAGAGCTATACATTTTCTTTGGGTAAATGCTGCAGGATTTAGGTCTTCCATTAGAGCCTTTGTGAGGAGAGATTGTCTTCACTAGATTCTACTTGGGAGAGGGTGAGCTTTGTCAAAGTAGAGGAAAACCCTTGATGGACCCTGGGAGGAACTTGCACAACACCAAGGCCAGGTTGTAAGAGTTTCTTTGTTTCGTTATTAATACAAACTGGTTTATTTTTCTCAATAGCTTGTGTTAATGAGTTATTTCATGTGTTCCTTGGTCTGCATGTTGGATATATGTTTTATTATATGAAATGCAAGTGCTTGGTAATTGTTTGATTGTTTGTGGTTGCAGGAATTGACTTGAAGGAGGAGCTCATCCGGATCGTCAAGAACGGACTTCAACAACAGCGTTTTGGAATAAGGTAAGCCTAAACACTTGTAGTTTTCATGTTGTAAAAGGTGTATTTAGAGAAAGATCACTCCTTTTTGTCTTGTTTGTCATTAGAATGTCTTAGACTTCTAGGAAGGTCAGTCGTGTCCGCACCCTTGACAGATTCCGTGTGACAGTGAGGAACTAGTGCTTGCAACATCTTCTTTTCCTTTTGTAACCATGGCTGAAATCTTGGTCTCATCACCAGAATTTGATCTAAGGTAATGTTGTGTGGTGGCGGTCGTCTTTTGTTTTCCCTTATTGTTTTGTTTCTTATGCCTTAGTTCGGGATGTAATTTCCAACAATGGGCTTCATCATGCCCAGCTTTGAAACAATGTTGGCATATGGTTTTCTCCCCTTCTTTCCTCACACTTGCATTCTTCTTTACTTTCCATTTTCCTCCCTTCTCTTTCTCCATACCCTTGAATGGCTTCTTCTTATTACCCTCTTCCTGAATGTTCTTTCCCCTTGCTTCAAGGTGCATGGCTTGCACACATACCTCATCCAAATTTATTAGATTGAACATAAGGATAGTATGTTTCAAGTAGGAACGTAAACCCCCAATATATTTCAACAGTGTTTCTTGGGAGTTCAAGTTTACTCCTAACAACAAAGCCCTCTTTCTAAACTCTTCGGTATAGTCTTGGACTATTTGACCTTTAAGCTGCCTAAAATTATACCAACTCATAATGGTATTTTGCATATAGGCTAAAGGGTAAAACTATCTTTTAATTGTAGAAACAAATTCAACCCAAGAAATGGATATCTTACCATGAATTTGCATTTCCTCTTGAGTCTTTTCTTCCCACCAAACTAATGTTTCTCCTTCTAGCCTCAATGAAGCCAACTGGATCTTTATGTCATCTTCTTGAAGGTTCTGAATTCTACAGTATACCTCCAATTGTCAAATCCAATTGTCTAACTTTCCTGCATTCACTTCACCATTGTACATGGGAAGTTCAAACTTAATGTCCAATTTGAATAAGGGAGTTTTTCCTTTTAGGTTTTGGGAATGAGTATGGACAGTTTTGGTGGTGGAAGTGGAAGATGTTTGAGAAGTTGAGGATGATGAAGATGATGAGGAAGATGATGAATATGGTGGAGACGGAGGTGGTTTTTCTCCATTACGCTTAGAATCCTTCTTATCATCTTTTTTTCTCTTGATCTTCCTCCTCCATGTGGAGGCTTAGAAATCTCTCCAGCCATTCTAGTGTTCCTCTCTTCATAGAGGACTCTAACCATATCAGTCAAGTCATAGAAAGATTTCTTGAATGCTTCCTCTTCTAAAAGACCTTCAGTCTCTCTTGCTCCTAACATGATGGTTGTGGATTCAGGCTTAGTTTTTGGTACTGCTTGTACCTCTTCAATCTCAATTGAAGGAAAAACTTGAGGTGTTTCAAGTGCAACTGGAATTGGAACTTTGGGTGGTGGAGATTGTGGCCTTGTGGCTCTCCTTCTTCTGGGCATTAACTCAAGAGTTGCAACCAACAATTTCACTTCTCCTCTCTGCAACATTAACCTTGTAAGCATCATAATTTTGTAACCATTAAAACCCTACTTGCACCAAAAATCAAGCAATAAAGAAAATAAACCTTGGCTCTAATACCAACTTGATCTATTATTGAATGTTAGTTTTGTTTTGTTAATCTCAATTACACATTTATAATCAAATTCTTGTCCAATTTCTTCCTGTGCATGGTTCTCTTATGGTGTTTGTGATTGTAAACAGGTAATTTTTTATCACGTTTTAAGTGAAAGACATGAAAAAAATAGCATCAAAAACAAGTATTGAACAACATTCATTCAAAGTACAACAAACCATCAACAAGAGCACTTAACACAATGTTTTTATGAAGGACTTCACCCTTCCTAGACTACATCTCCTTAGTCCAGCTTCCATGGCTTGGGCCTCTATATTAGCTCAATATGGATAAAAAGGTTGTTTACAAAGCTCTACTGCTCTTGATACATGTTCCAATGTGTTTATAATGTCAAAATTAGCTAGGAACACCTTTTCCTGAGCTCAACTTGGTCGAAAAATGCTCCAGTTATGACTCAAACTATCTTTCCCAAGAAAACCTCCAATTCTGGAAGAACTCCAGTTAAGGCCATTATTTTTAGAGTTGGCACTGATTTTGGAGGTTAGTTAGAATTTCCACCAAGATAAACTGAAGTTAACCAGAGGATAAATTAAATATAAGTGCGATTAACTAGAGGATTAGCTCACTAAGTGCGGTTTTGTCACTGACCGTTAGCGTTAACAAGTTTTGTGGACACATGTATCACATTTAATGTCATGTTTTCTGTCGGTTTAACTGACCTCCACCTTAACCTTAACCATCAGAGTTTAATGCATTCACATGGTTTGCGCTAACCATCAGGGTCATGTTTTATGTTGGAGCTATAGGATATTACGTTAATTGTGTGTCGTCACCATTGCTGCATTCACATGTATGCGGTGAAGGTTATGTGTTGTCCTCTATTTAACTGATCTCTTGTTAACCTTTTTTGATAACCACTGGTGTGTTCACATGGGGAGGGCTGGCCCTCCTAACCGCCAACACTTACCACATTATAATCTATATATATATATATATATGGAGAACTATAGGGGTAACAAACATGCGATAGCGGAGTTCATTATGTGATGTGGATTGTGTAGAGGAGGTCGTGGGGTTGAACCCTGGTGCCTCCATAAAATTTTGATAAACTATGTCGAGCTAGGTCCTTTGGGGAGGGACACGTGGTAGCCTCCCAGCTTGCCACTTGTCCCCTCCTCATTAGACCACCATTAACCAATATAAACATGCCACGTCACCACCTCTAACAACCAATAAAATTTGACACTTGGTGAGCTCCGATTGTTCCATTGATCTCAGTTGATCCTGCCTAGTCACTTGCCACATCAACAGTACAGACTACTTTTTTTTTTATCGTTGAAACTACACTAATTCTATTATTTACAGTAACAACAGCGAACAATTACATCCAGGATTACAAGTCGCCAGAGGCCTGGGGTGGCACTCTGGATCATAGAGCTTCATTAAGACAATTACCCGCGCAGGGGCCTTCTCCTTGTAACTAAGCACCCACGCAGGGGTTATATCATTGTGACCACTACTAAAACTGGAAGCCCATGCAGAGGCAGAGGAGCTTTGGAAACCAAACAAAGCAAAAATGTCTTTCCCACGCAGGGGCAAAAGAGAGAACTGTAAGAAATTCATCAGAGTCCCACGCAGGGGACGGGACACGCACTGAACAGCAGAATTGTCAAACCAAACAAAACGATTTACGCCATACATTAAGCATTGGCAATAGGGAGAACAGCATACAAAAAAACCTGAGCTCGAGCTGAGAACTGGAGCTTGGCTGAGCCAGCAACTATTCATCCGAGTCTTCCTCCGAATCTTCCGGATAGATCCAGTATTCGCCTTCTGGTGGGGGTCCCCAGTCATACTTGGCTTTACCCTTCGCGGATGCTGGTTGAGAGGCTGGTGGAACAGCTCCTGGCTCTGATTGTGCCCCTGCTTTTTCCTCAGCAGCCTTGGAACTCTCTGCAGGATGAGTTGGGGCACTGGGTTGCTCCCCTCCTGCATGATGAATTGGTGCACTGGGTTGCTCCCCCCCTTCTTCTTTCGCTTCTTCCATGAATAATACTGAAACATGAGCTTGAATGCTTGAATTACCTTGGGCATTGCTGAAAGAGAAAATCGCTGAGCCAAACGCCGGCAGCGGAGCAGCTCCTGGTTCCTGTGGTCTGGCGTCCATGAATTGCTGCGTCTGGATGGGGTTGGCTTCCTCCACCCTGTGGCACAGACAGCGGCAGCAATTTGAAGACGGGTTGACAGGGGGGCGTGAAGTTCCGCCTCGTCCTGTGCCGCGGCGACTGAAGGGCCTCTGTCTTGGCGGCATGATTTCCAAGCTGCCTGCAATCCCTTTTGCTGCCCTTCCACCGTTTCCGAAAGCCAGAAGGTGTCTTCGTGCTCGCTCTCTGAGCCTTGACACACAGAGACCCACCTCCACAATTCGAACAGAGAAACATTCCCAATTCTCTCCAGTCTTATGCCGCAGTGGTTGGCATTGGTTCTGGTGAGCCATAACTCGCCTCTGCCACAGCGTATGGTGCTCATCTGTATCCATAAATGGCCGTCCCTTCGATCTATTGCTCTCACGCTTGCCAACCAGGGCGGCGTAGAGCATTTAAGTTTATGTTTGTGCTTGAGCCCGCCCATGTAGACCATGTGGCGTACTATCCTCCCCTTGCGTGGCACCCGCATCCGGGTGGGCTTTGTCATTTTGGATAAGCTTATCCAGCTCCTGGGCTTGAGCATTGTCTGGGATCACTGTTGGGCCTCCTATGAGGAGTGTATGTTTGTGTTCTGCCCCTATGTTGGCAAGAAGGTCGGCGACTTTGTTGCCTTCTCTTTTTGTGTGAGAAAAAGAGATTGCCCTGTTACTGCGTAGGGCTTGTTCAATTGCTTCTAAACGTGCTGCCAGTCGCCAACTGTTTGTGATTTTTTTCGCGTGAGAGCCATTCTGCAATCTCTTGGCCATGTTTATAAGAATCTGGGAGTCTCCTTCCACGATCAAGGGCTGCAATTGGAGGTTTTCAGCTAGGAGGAGCCCTTGCCATAGTCCTTCTATTTCCGCTGAATTGTTTGTATCCCAGCCCAGGGATCCCAAAAATATTTTCAATGGTGTGCCTTCATGATTTCTGAGGATGCCTCCAAAGCCTGCTTTTCCGGGATTGCCTTTGGAGGCTCCATCAAAATTGAGCTTGTAAGAGTATTTAGGTGGGGCACTCCAGGTATCTTTGCTTGAGTCACTGCTAGTGGAAGTACTATTCCCGTGTTGGGATTGAGAGATGTTCAGTTGCCAATTGCTTAATATGCCTATCTCATTATCCAGCGAGGGAAAATCTTCCTTTGTCCAGGAGTGGAGGTTCAGCGTTTCATTTAGGTTCCCACATAGTTTGATCCAAACCTCCTCGATCCGTGTGCTCTGATTTTTGAAGATCCGCTTATTCCTTTCTTTCCAAATACTCCAGGATATGAGGCCCGGTAGAAGATTCCACAAGCCATTGAGGAGTTCACTCTTGTAAGGGTTCTGCGGCCAGTGCCTGAGAGATTCAGTGATGTCGTCTTGTGTTCTGCATCTCTTTTGACATCTGAAGCCCGCCTTTTCCCATAGTTGATTAGCTAGAGGGCAGGTATCCAAAAGGTGTTGAAGCGTTTCCTCATTTTGGCCACAGTTGGGGCATCGCGAAGGTCCATGAAAATTCCTTCTTCTTAATTTATCCCAGGTAAGGATTCTTTTGTGACTGACAAGCCATAAGAAGTAGGAGATCTTGGGCCATGAACCGAAGCTCCATAATTTGGTCCAGATGGGGTCCGGGTGGATATTATTGTTGCAGAGTATCTTATAAGCTTCTGAAGTAGTGAAGTCCCCTTTTGGGCGATATCCCCATCTCAGGATGTCGGCCTCTTCATTATATCGAATTCTTCTTTTATCCAGCTCCCTCTCTAGAACCCCTGTATTCTGCAAATCTGTGGTAGTGGCCCATTGATTTCCATGTTTCCACTCCCTGAATCCGTGTTCCATTACTGGCCCCCAGTAGTGGTGTATCTTTTCTTGCTGCTGCTCCTGTCTGACTTGTTCCAAAGGTAAATGGAGGGTGTGAATGAGCTTTGGCATCTGATTCCAAGCATCTGTCCAAAACCTTGCTGTTTGACCATTTCTCACTTCCCAAAAGCTGTGTTGCTGTATTAAGTGATAGTGTTGTTTGGCCGCATTCCAAACAAGCGAGCCTTTCTCCCAGGGGATGAACCGGATGAGCTCCTCCTGGGGTCTGTTGTTGGCATATTTAGCAGTCCAGAGCCTGGCCCACGGCTTTTCCGGGTTAGTGATCCAGTGCCACCAAATTTTTGCACTCATGATGGCATTACTGTGCTCCGGATCCCTCAGCCCAATACCTCCTTTTTCTTTTGGCTGGCATACTGTTGGCCATTTGACCAGGGCCCATTTCCTATTAGTAGCCGTTCCTCCCCAGAGAAAGCTGCGTTGAAGCTGCCTAATTCTCTTCAGGGCCCATTTGGGCGCTGCAAGAATTGAAAATAGATATAGCGGCATGGCCTGAAGCACAGATTTAATGAGCACAACTCTACTAGCTAGGTTGAGAGATCTATACGTCCATGAGTTGAGACGGGATTCCATTTTCTCTATAAGAGTGCGCCAAGCAGAGTGCTTAAGAGCTGAGGCTGTAAGAGGAGCTCCAAGGTACTTTGAGGGGAGAGAGGCGCTCGGGAATCCAAGGATGCGAATGATGGCAGATTTTACAAGGGGAGGCGTGTGGAAAAAGAAAATCTGCGATTTGGAACAATTTACATCCGTGCCTGAAGCTTCAGCAAAGTCAGTGAGTAAGGATTTGAGGCGGGCAGCTTCCTGGGCAGAAGGGTAGCCAAAAAGCATAGTATCGTCAACAAATTGCTGATGTGAAGTGGCTGGGGTGTTGTGAACAGAGAGGCCCTTGAGATGGTGAGATTGGAGAGCTTGCTTGATGTGACGTCCTAGTCCTTCTGCCATGAGAACGAATAGGAAGGGAGATAGGGGGTCCCCTTGCCTGATTCCCCTTGAGGGCTTGAAAGGCTTTGAAGGGATGCCATTTACTAGGATGGAGAACTGAGACGAGTTTATTAGACTCATAACCCATCGAATCCACATAGCACTAAAACCAAAAGCTTTTAACATTTGCTGTATAAAGGTCCAGCTGAGTTTATCGAAAGCTTTTGAAAGATCTAGTTTAAGAAGCATACCTGCCTTTTTGGACTGCTTGAGGGAGTGGATGATTTCATGCGTGAGAAGAATGCCATCCAAAATTTGTCTGCCCTCCACATAGCCTGATTGTTCCTGGGATATGAGCAACGGTAGCAGAGGCTTCAGCCGATTAGCTACTACTTTAGATACGACTTTGTATATAACATTACAAAGCGCAATCGGCCTATATTTGTCAGGCGTAATGGCTTCCTTCTCCTTGGGGATCAAGGCTATAAACGTTGTGTTGAGAGCTGGTAACATCCAGTGGAGGGCTCTCGATTCTTCCACCATTTGCCATACCTCTCGTTTGATCAGCTCCCAGAAGGTGTGAAAGAACGTGGATGTGAAACCGTCAGGCCCTGGTGCCTTTCCTTCTTTGAGCTGGAACATAGCTTCATCTACCTCCTGAGGCGTTATTGGGCGAAGGAGGAGCTCATTGTGTTCTTCCTTGACGATTCTGGGCACGTTGCTGGTGATTTTTTCGATTGCTATTTTCCTGTCTCCTTCGGGCTCCTGTAGGATCTGATTGAAGTGATTACGTAATTCGGCTTCGATTTCCTCATGCTTTTCTAGTTTTTCTCCTCCCTGCTTCTGGATGAAAGGGATATTATTGTGCATTCTTCTCTGTATTGTGGTTCTATGGAAGAATTTTGTGTTGCGTTCTCCTTCCTTCAACCATCTTATTCGGGATTTTTGCTTCCAGTATACCTCCTCCTGCTTCTGCCTGTCCTGAATCTGACTATGGATGCGTCGTTCCTGTTCTAGAGTCCCTTCAGTATGCCCTTCTGTGATTATCTTCTGATGGAGGTCTGTTAGTTCCATGTTGAGAGACTGCTGAGCTTTGAAGATGTCTCCAAAGGTTTCTCTGTTCCATCTCTTTAGGTGGCCTTTGAGGTACCTGAGTTTCTGCTGAAATTGATACATCTTGGATCCCTCTGGAGGAGTGAAGGAGGTCCAAATGGATTTTACAAAGTCTTTGAACTCAGGGTGCGTGAGCCAAAAACCTTCAAAGCGGAAGGGTCTTCGCGTTTGATCCCCAGGTCGTTGCCATTGAAGAGCTATTGGCCAGTGGTCCGAGCCCGTGTGCTGAAGTATAGCTGCTGAAAAGTCTCCTCCCAAATGAATCGCATTATCTGAGATGAGGATGCGATCGAGTTTGGAGGTGATTTGGTGTTTTCCAGCTCTGCGGTTGCTCCAGGTGAACGTGCCATTGCAGAATGGCATATCTATGAGGGAGGCATTTTGTATGAAGTTCTTGAAGTGGGTGGTTTCTTGTTCCAGTTTGTTTCTCCCTCCTTTCTTTTCCTCTAGCTTCGTGATCATGTTGAAGTCGCCCCCGAGAATCCATAGAGGGTACCTTCTGTTGTTGTTCAGTGCCTCTATGGTATTTAGAAGTGCTATTTTGCTCCCTGTGTCCTGTGGGAAGTACACATTTGAGAGGTTGCCATGAACATTCGTACCCAGAATATGGAAAGCCGCCTGTATTAGATGGTGGGAGGCATGGA
This sequence comes from Pinus tabuliformis, assembly GCA_031772625.1. Classification (NCBI taxonomy): domain Eukaryota; kingdom Viridiplantae; phylum Streptophyta; class Pinopsida; order Pinales; family Pinaceae; genus Pinus; species Pinus tabuliformis. Next base: position 1,057,532,627 of record CM062807.1, read on the forward strand.
AATCTGAGAGGTCTATTGCTTGTTCATTCCATACAATGGCTAACCCCCCTGATGCTCCTGATGCGTCTACTGCCACTGAGCGGCAGCCTGGCCATGCCTTCGTGAGGATACTACCTAAGGTATTACTGTTACATTTTGTTTCCTGGAGGAAGCATATTTGAGGCTTCTCCATTTTAATCATGTTTTTCAACATTCTTAGTTTCCCTGGGCTGTTGAGCCCTCTTAAATTCCAAGAGACTAACTTCATTGTTCACTATTTGCAGTGGGTTTGTAATACTTTGTCAATTTCGCATACCTTCCAGAGTCTAGCAGGAGCCTCCCGATCTCAATGGTTCTCTGCAGATCTGTTTTCCTTCCTCTTTTCTTAGATTCTTTTGGAGGTTGGCTTCCATCCCATTGGCTTCCGGGTTGAATCCCTAGTTGTTGCTGCTGATAAGCTCTTGAAATGACTACCTCCAGCTTATTGAGTTGGGATTCAGTGATGTTGTCATAGGCTTTTGTTATGCATGCTAACTCCAGCTCTTGAATGTTCAAGCCATGCAAGTCGATGCTCTCAGGTTCTTCTTCCATAGGTTTCACCTGATTTCCGTCTTCCTCGTTTGGCAATGTGCTTGAAGGCGGATCCATCGTGCTCCCCATCTCCATTTCCTTGTCCTTCTCGGCCAGAACCTTCTTATCTCCCCCGGGAAGATCTGGGGTGGTATCCGGGGTCCTGCGAGAGGGGGAGGATGGTGGTGGTGGAGGGGGGGCAGAGGAAGATGGCTGGGAGGGGCGGGGCTCCGAGGTCGTGGGCAGATCCTCTGAGGAGTGAGCTAGGATTTCAAAGCTATTCTTAGAAGCTTGACCGCTAGTGCTATTCTGCTGGGCCTTTTGCCCATTGGTGGTTTTCTTGTGCGCGCGCTTCCTGCTGGGGGCTTTAGTGAAACCGTCTTGAGTGGATGTGGCCGAGGGGTTCAGAGACGCTGCTGTGGCATTCAGAGGGCAGTCCCTGAATAAGTGACCAAGAGCATGGCATCTCCTGCAGCGGAAGGGCACATGCTCATAGTCCAGGGGTTGGATCCATTCTTCATCCCAGTGGGAGAGCGTTATCGATTCTGGTAGTGCTTCATTCAGCCTCATGAAAACACATATGCGGGCGTATGAGATGAACCTGCGTGTTTTGGTTTCTTCTGTTGTTCTGATGTATTCTCCAACTCCATTTCCAATCTTCCTGAGCGTGTCCTCGTCCCAGTATTCGTCTGGAAGCCCATACATTCGGATCCAAACTGGTGCCCAGGTTAGGTCCTCCTTATCCGGGTTGAATCTGGGTATCCAATCTCGCATGTACAAACCTGCTGCATTGAAGAAATGAGGCCCTGTTCCCAGTACTCTGAGTTTATCTTCAACGCAGTAGAAAATAACTGTGAAGAAGCCCTTCGGTCCTAATTGCAACAGGACATCCCCTTTTGGTTTCCATTTGGCTGCAATCCATCCATATAGGGCTCTTTCCGTAGGCCAGAAACCTATGAACTTCCCTATAATGGCGTGTTCTTTCATGAACTCAATTCGAGCATTTATCAGGTGTCCCGGTAATTCTATTCTTGGCCTTTCAGCAGCTACTGGTTTGCAGGTAGCCGAAGTGACCTTTGGCGATTCCTCCTTGCTTTTCCCCTTGTCCTGAGTGCCGCTGGCTTGGCCATGTAGTCCTCCTGACTTCTTATTCTCTTGCTGTGGCGTATTTCCATTATTCAAAATCTCCCTGTTGATCGAGCCAAACAGGAAATCGTTGTCCGGATCGTGCTGCATTGGGGAGGGCCCTGACGCCCCCCCCTGCGGCGGCTCCATGGTGTCTGACTAGCGCTGTTCTGGTTCTCTTTTCGCCCAGGGGTACGATTTGGTGTGGGTGCAGGGCCTGCGCTTCACAGTCTGCGCCGTCACGGATTGCAGAAAACCCTAATCGCTTCCTGCAGAGCTCTCGCTGAGAATGTTAGCATTTTGAGAGAATCATATTGTTACATAACAGTACAGACTACTGCTTGTGCAATGACTGGGCATTTTTTTTCAAAATTTTGCCTATTTGGCAAAGCGAACAGAACTCAATAACTTCCTCATACAAACTCGGTTTTCAATGAAATGAGTTGTGTTAGGATCATTTTTCTGAGACAGACGTGGTCATTTAGGTTTAGAGCCATTATGAGAACTTTTATTTTTGGTCTAAATACTGAGCACCTAATCACTGCATTATCATATTTTTATTTAGGTTAGATATTCTCTTTTTATATTATTATTTTAATGTAGATTTGCTTTTATAATTTATCTTTTAATATTTACAAAATGTTACGTTTATGTAATTTCATTTTTGCAAAGAAAATATTATATATTGAGATCTAAAAACTTTCACCAGGGACCCTTTTAATGAATCATTGATAACTATTTCTCTATTTAGCATATACTATGTATGTGCATGAACAATTGTTAAGTTCAAATAAGATGCAACAACTCAAATTTATTTGTATAAGCATGTGATTTGTGTTGTGTTACAATTTACTATAGAATTCACACCATAAAATAATCATAGTAGAACATATAGCTAAAGTTTAAGATATCCACACAACATGGTTTCTAATTACTCACAAACCTTGGTTTTTTCTCCAAACTTGTTTTTGGATACCTCAAATGGTTTTCTAGAGGTGAAATTCAATTCAACTAATGGGATATGAAGTTTGTGTGTTTTTATCCTAAAAGTGAGAATCAATTCAACCAAATGGGACATGAAGTTTGTGTGTTTATATCACTAAAGGAAATAGTGAACACTCCCTTCTAAATTTTTAAAAGCAATGTCAAACATGATGATACATTTTTATGATGGTTAAAGGAGTATTCAAAATAGAATACTGAATTTTTCAATTCAAGGCCTTATCAAGTTGACTTTAAGAAATGTTGCTAGAGATGGTATTAGGAAATACAGGTTGTTCACACTTCCTAATTTTTTATATAAGGTATTGGCCATTTCATGAGTGTTGAGAACCTAGAAGAAAGTGTTGATAATTATGAGACGAGAAGAAAATGGGTTTGTTAAAAGAAGTTTCATCTTGGACAAAATGATCTCGACCTAGAAATATATGGAGTGGGCAAAGAATACCTTGTTGAACACTTGAATTCAACAAAGCACATGACAAAATTGATTGAGAATTCATCCATAACATATTAATTTAACTAGACTTAATATCCAACTTTATGATCATAGTGTCCACCATGTTTTCTCAAACTTATGCATTGGTGTATGTAACGGTCTTATGTATAACTAGAGCCACTTGCACATATTTATTAGTATAGCCATATAAATTAAATGGATGGTAAATGTTGATTGGCATCAAAACACTTACTTCATCATAGTTCTCAAGTTGCTAAAATAAAAAAATTAAATAAAAACATAAAAATTAACTAAATTTTAAATTTATTAAAATAGTTATTATTATTATTATTATTATTAATGATAAAAAAAAAGTTATATATATATATATATATATATATATATATATATATATATATATATATATATATATATATATATATATATATATATATATATATATGTTGGGAAAAATACTGAGAGGGTGGTGAATCAGTATTTTAAAAAATCACAATAATAATTTTCTTTTATGAAATATGTACGTGACTTTACTGAACCCAACTCGTGTATGTACGCAACTATTGTAAAATAAACTAGTGTATTCTTAGTAAACTTGTAAAACAATTAATTATTTATCTATTAAACTTAAACCAGAATGTAAGAGATTTATCAAGCATTTGATATGCAGTAAGCACATGCAGTAAGAACAGAATAAAGCATCATACATAAGCAACACACATGAACATCATGATTTAAGGTGGAAACCTAATGTGGGAGAAAACCACCATTGTTGTTGTCTTGGTCTTCAAACGTATTAATGTCAAAAAGTTCTTACATTCTTATACTGGTGCAGACTCATGCCAGTACGCAGGCACCCACCTACTGAATGCGACAACCTTCACTCGTTCTCTAGGTCTTACTGGAAGGGAGCTCCAATCCCCTGATCTGATTACAAGCTACTACTGACAGGAAGCTTCGACTTCCTCACTAAAGGCTACAACCCTCAACAACATCCGTGGACAACATTTCATAAATTTTCACACTAGATCCACATGCTTTAGTACATCACAACTTGTAGATCAACTGAACCAAACACCAACTTAATTCAAACAAAACAGTGAGATCATTGTAACCAAAACACAGAAGTGAACTCAGAATACTACATCAACACACAAAATCAACTACCACTCTCATCATTCATATGCCAACATGTATACACTACTTCACTTAAGGCAACCCACGTGTATACGAGCTTTTCTATAGAGCAACCTGTGTACAGATCTCAATATACTAAAACTTGTAATTCTAAATCAGATGCAGAGTTGACCACAATTATTCTAAAATATTATGTCAGCTTACATAACCCTCATATAGTTAGCAACATTGATAATATTTTCAACCAAATTCAACTTCATCATTTAATCAGTCTTACTTCAGAAATTATCACTCAACATGAGGACATCATTGATAGACAGTAGATATACAACAGAATTGATCAAGTTGATCATTCATTTATGAACAAAAACCATTCCTTTATATACGTTATTTTGAAGAAACGAACCCACGTGTATATGTGACTTAACCGAGACCAACCTATGTACAAATCTACAAAATTTGACCTAAAATTGTGTATCTCTTCATAACTTTAGAAAGGCCCAGATCATAATATTCAAAGATAAAAACATGTGTCGATACTTAGATCTATTCAATCCATGAGAAAATCATACAATGGAAAGTCATTTCAAGTCTCATGATCCTGATCCATCATTGTATTCATCGGTGCATAATTATTTTAGATCTATGTGTCAACTATGGCCCTTACAATGAAAATATACTTCAGATTGAAGTATTTGTCAAAAACCCTTTCACATGCACACTTAGCACTTTGATCTTCACCTCCTTATATAGTTAGAGCCTTAGCCAATACCATGAGTCAAAACTACACTAGTGTCGGTGGTAATCTTGGATGGGATCAAGTAACCATTACTACGCTCAATATTCTAGGATAATACCATGGTAAGGACCCTTGGTATTTTTAAATGACTGAGCCATCATGTACACGACTCTTGTTCTTTGTACTTGCGTGTATACATAACTTGGCCTTGACAAACCCGAGTATAGATCTCCAAATATTCACCTTTATCAATCTTCTGATTATGATCTGTAAACCCTTGTCTCATCATTATCTTATTATGTTCCATCACTTTGTCACCTATGAACTGACTTGTGGATTCATCTAATTACCATATACTTGTTCTATTACAAGTGAGTTTCCATCAAGGACAACACATGCATCATAATGCCAAAAATCTCCCCCTTTGGACTTGATGGAAACCATGTTAGTGTTGATCACCTAAACCTTTACAAACCTATTAGATTCATCAAATAATCATTATTCAAACACCAAGATACTCTCCCCCTTTGACATAAAGGGAAAAGGGCAGACCAAATCTCCCCCTTTGGATCTGATTTTCCACTATATTGTCCATGCTCTCCCCCTGAGCACATGTTGAATCTTCAGAAAGATTTTTAAATGAAGAATATAACTCTATAACTCAACTAAGTATGACCTTCCTATCACCAAGGAATTATACTTACATCAATCACCCAACCAAGTGGGGATACATATTTAACTCAACCACCGAACCAATTGGGATTACATTTTTGACACTACAACCCAACCAAGTGGGATTACATATTTGACATGACCTCAAAAGTCCATACATGACTGAATATGACAGGTATTATATCACAGGTCTCCTCATGGCCTTTACATCAAATGACAGATGTGACATTTATAACTTGGACCAAAAGATCTTAGTAGTAGTATAATTCAGCAACCATAATGCCAAAAATGCATTATATTCTGCAGGGCTAATTCTCCCCCTAAACCTGTGCTACATATTCATTGTCAACAACTCATTCATCAAAGCATCTTCATCAATCAGATAAATATCAAGGAGAAAAACATAACTCAATACCATATCAGTAGATTGTACCCATCAACATCAGACCAAGAAAAATCAAATCATAGTTGTTAATAGCATGTTAGAGGTTGATCTTGAGTCTATCCTATTGTTTTTCTATCAGATAAAAAAATGCGTGACTGTCTGCAAAGAAACTCGCATATATACATGAGTATACATCATGAAACCTGCATAAAGAAAGCAACCTTTTGAATTTTCACCTATAGAATAAGCAGGAAGATTAAGTCGTGGATATAGAAAAATCCAAATAATTTATATTAAGGGTTGGTGTGACCCCTATTAAGTGTGGTCCCCACTTTCTTAACCAAAACATTGAACTCACAAATTATGGACAAGCTAACAAAAAATAAAATCTCATAAGTATGGAGGGGTGGCGCCTTCACCCCCATGCATGCATAAGCATGTAAGCATTTGTTAACTCATCAACCATGGGATGCAGAATACAAAGGAAGAAAGGGGGTCAACGAGTCCTGCTGAGATGCAGAGCTGAAGGGAAACAACTTGGGATCCTGGTGAAGGTGGTCTAGCTCGATGCTTGTGAGAATTTTGGCGTTACTACAAGCAACTAGTTACAAACAAATTAGGGGAAATGTTTGTCATCCCCAGGAGTGACTCTGGAGAGAACTAAAAAAAGAGTGGCTTTGCGAGTAGGTTGTGGGGGAGAATTTAGTGTTAGTACTGCAAGGCATGGGGATATGAAAGACCGCATGGAGAATTAGAAATTCTCTAACAGAAGACCATAATGTCTCAGGTGCTCTTAAAGCAGTTATTATGTAGGGATCCTCTCTAGTTATTCACCCTTGGTGGATGAAATTCACCTCAGCCTGGGTAAACTCTAAACCCCTCTTATTATTATCATTTAGATGCTTGCATTTTTCTTGGCTTCTCATGTTGGCATGAAAGTGATTTTTCATGGTTTAATAGTGTGGAATTCACATTATATCTTCCTCGTAGTTGTATCATTAGGGTTATATCCCTACGTTACTGTAGCACCCCTTGGTGGCACGTAAAAATTCTTTATTCACTTTTACTGTGGTAATTGGAAGATTACCTAGGATAGATAATAAACATGACTATATATTTTGAATTGGCTTGTCAAAGAATTACTAAAGGGAAAACATTCTAAGCGAGAGTTCACTTATCAGACAATTAAGACAATTAATCCTCTCCCTAGAGAAAAACATCTCAGTTAGGGAAAAGGAAGCCAAGAGGGTGAGAGGGAAGATAACCTTAGGCAACCTGAAGACCTGGAATCTGGATGGGGGGGGTCTCAAGGAGGAAGTAAGTTGAGTCCTCTTATAGGACACTGTGGATGAAAGGCAGGACACTGCCAAAGGGATCTCTTGAGTTGGTTGGCCAATAGAAATTCTCCGAGTATGAATAACCTAGACAAACTTGGTTCTAGGTGGACTTGAATGGGTCCTTGTCTAAAGAACTATTCTGTTAGCGGACTCGCTCAAGGGAAACGTTGGTAAAGTTGCTATACTTATTGGTTGGGAGGAGTAGTATTTTCTCCTCAGTAATCATGTCGCAACCTAACGGTGTTGGGAATTAGATAATTATTATGTTGCTATGACTAAGTATTCCTTATATGAACAGTTCTTGTGGTGCCTAGTATTTTGTTCCGAACGAAGCAGACTCTAGCAATTGAATATAAAATTTTCAGTATTGTTTTCTATACATATGAATATGTGTATTTAATAGTAGTTAATGTTACCAAGTAAAGGAACCGTTAGTCCCAAGTTGAACAGGTGTTAACCTGATAGTCTAGAACAGTCCAAAGACAGATAAAATTTCTGGAAGAAAGGTAGCAGGTCTCCAAATAAGGAGACTACTAGAAAGTATCTAGACTATTTTTTCGTAAAATACAATAAGTTAAAAAAATACTGAAAGTCTTTGGAATCTAAATGATTAAATGAGGTTATAGTGTCTGAATGAGGTACTAGAACCACAATTTTGATTCTACGGCTGAGAAATCCCAATAGAATACACCAACGTTAAAGATATCAATCACCAGTTATATGAACAAGGGAGTGCCATGATAACAAAATCTTTAACATAGTATGAGTTTTTAATTAATATATATAGAACAAGAAGTTGGACCTAAGTCATTTGGGTAAAGGGCCTATGGAAAATTCACCAAAAAGTTAATAATTACCATTGGGTGTTTATTCAGAAAACATAAGAAATGAAACATATTAAGAGGTAAACAAATTCAACCCAAAGGTTCCACAACAACAGTCCCAATGTAAGTTCATTTATACATTCACTCAACGTTAACACACATTTAATTATTGGGTAATAGTCATTGAATAAGATTTGAATACACAGGAATTAATAGAGCAAAAATTTGAACAAAGTAACTGAAATATTATTCCTTGAAAAATTAAGACTTGTAACAAACCCTCAGGAAATATAAATGGTAATATGCATTGTAGCAAGTGAAACATTAACTTGAACCAAGAAATGTATAGCTAAAGTAATAGTGTAACCTTTAGTAATCTTTATAACATGAAAAATTGTAGATAATTTCTCTTTCAAACATTAAAACAAGTTTTCCTTACTTTCATTTAAACAACATAGGGTTTATGATATAAGAGGGTTAAAACCCTTTCCAAAATCCAAATATTTTCTGTAACAAAAAAAACCCTTAAATGAAGAATCATAACTACAATGATGAGAAGCTCGAGCAGCAAACGAAATTACTAAGCAACTCAAATTAAATAGGAAAGCCCATACAACCATTTCACTGGAATTGTTGAATCTTTTGAAGCCACAAGTAGGAACCCTTCTCTAGGGGCCAGTGAAATTACTTCATAAAATCCAAAGTAAGGAATCGAAGAACCAACCTGGAGAAATCCCTTCCAGGGTTAGACCAGGCCACGACCACCTTGATTCATCGAAGAATGTGTATCATAAATTGGAAAAATGAAAAATATTACAGAGAAGCAAACCTACGACATAAAATAAGAGCACAGGAGTTAGTCCTCAATAAGTTAAAATTTTAAACTTTAAACGACAGAAGGTAGTCGTGCTCGACAGGCTGAAGATATTGTACCTCAATAAAAGGAAGAATTGGACCTCTGCTCCTTGTGTACCTGGAAGAAACCACCAATTGTTAGCTAGGAGCATTGGTGTTGAAGTATGAATCATGCAATTCACCCAATCCACATTTAATTTACAACCTAGGGTTCTACTAGTTGTTTGAAGGGTATCGTGCACTATATGTGCAAGCCACAGTTTCCCTACCTGGAATTGAACATTAACTAGAAATTCATCAATATGTAACAAAAAAGCAATACTGTAACAACAAATAAGAGTAACAACCAGTAATAATTGTAACAACAATAAAGAATCACAAGAACAAATTAATAAACATTCACAATAATAATAAACTCACAGAAATAAACCTAACACATATCTAATCCAACAACACCTGGATAGGAGAGTGGGCCCAACTCCATGATCAGGGTTGTGGTGAGATCAACGAATCAAGATATGCTCAAAAGATCAACTTGTCATTAATAAAAGAAATATTACAAGTGTGATGTTATAGATTCAAAGTTAGAGTATTTCTCTTGTAACCTTAATGACTCTTAAAAGTGATGGCTTTCACAGCCCGCAACTCTACTTTATACAATTTGTCAATAATACAACTCCTAGAATTACAACACTGTCTACCCTTAGTTACATGGTGGTTTTCAGAATGAAACAGAATGTTAAAATATAGAAGTGTGTCAATCGAAAGGTTGATTCATCATTGAAGCTAGTATTCAAGGATAGTGCTGCCAACTTTGATATCATCGTTCATTGAATCATGGGCCTGGTCATTCTCCATTTAAGTTTGTAGAAATAACTGAATTAGAAAGACACTTAGGTAATAATCCCCTATGACTATTCTTCATTGACCAATAATCCATAAAGACATGAAGATAGGTAAAGTAAAAGTATGCAAATCTAGCCACCAACATCTCCCCCCAACTGGCCTTACTTCATGTCCTCATGCAATTCGTCACCTGCACAAGTATGGGTTAGAGCTTCGATGATTAACGTGAATCTTTGCAAGATCGTATTTTGCAGACATCCTTGTTCTTGGAGGCTTATACCCATCTATTTGGATGACTTCCTTCCACCAATCCTCGCTTACCTCATAAGTTGGAGTGTACTGATCACTTGGTAGCCAGATGATTGGAAATTGAAACCTCATACCCATCCATCAAACCCCACGAAGCCGTATGCACACAATATACCGAGGTACCCTATTTAGAGCTCGAGCAAAATTGGGGGCCCCAAAAGGCTCACGTATCTTGACAGCTAATGACGAGAGCATCCACCATTTCTGGTAGCTGTCTCGGGCCTCCTCCTAACAAGTGAAGATATGTTTTGTGCATATATCAATGCACCATTTCTGAGTTTCCAACATCTATTCTTTCTATCCCTCGATCCCCAAGAGGGTTTCGTGTCTGTTGTAAACATTCACAGACTGACAATTCTCCATCTGAATGACAAGTGACCTATTTTCCTAATTTTCTTCAAATGTATCAAAAGCCTTTTTCCATTTAACCTAGTTGATTATGTAGGAGGTAAAGGCTCTCAGTTGAATGTCTCCTACATATGGAACTATGTTAAATGATTGATCATTGCCCAGGAAATAGTCATGCATGTAAAAATCGCACATCAAATGTTGATCCAAAATATTGTGGCATATCATGATGCGCAGAAACTGCATCAAATCTTCCATATCATGACTGAGCTCTTAGAAAACACTTTCTAAACAAAAGAATAGATATTGTTCATGGAGGAACAAGGCGTAGCTACGAGAAGGGGGGTGAAAATCCATTGCTTGTTGATCCAAGGTAAACATCTCTTCCTTATCAACCTTTAATAGCTTCACCTATTCTTTCAGTCCCTCAATTTTCTTCTGCTATTTCTCCTGCGTCTACTTTTCCTTTTCTATATGTTCTATGTAGCTGGAGACTATTTTTGTAGCCTGCTCATGAGTTTTCCTTATTCCTTCCTGGTGTGCCTCTAAAGGAATGGTCCCTCGTTGAAAATGAGATGTTGTAGCTTTCCACTTCTAAATTTTTGCAGACATGACAAACTCTCGTGCCTTGATTATATGCAAAAATGACTCTATCTATGTAGTTGTTGAAGTTGTTTCCTTGTATTTAGTCTGTGTTTCCACTGAAATGGTTTGAGGGCAGGACTTTGCAATGTTTTTCTTTTTCTTTCTCACTTTTGTTTGTGAGCGCCACAACCATTTCCTCAATTTCATGATTTCTATTTTCAATTGCATATTCTCTCTAAATTGTGTCTAATATCTTTTCATAAGAGGGGGTCTCCTTCTCACAAATTTTTTGATAAAATCTTGTTTTGCAGCTACTTCTTCCACAACCCTCACAACTAGTCCAGGGCCTGGCGGGTTGACGTTGACAAAATTATTAAGTAGTTCTTATTTTACTCTAATTTCTTCCATTTGTTCCTCAACTTAAGGAATAGTCTCGTCATCTCCTTCTTCAGGTCTCAAAACCTCTACATCTTCCCTCTACACTTTTGGATTCACTGTAGGGTCTTGTGGGGTAGTGTCTTTGACACCCTCCTCTTGTAGTTGCTCTGTTGCCCGACCATCCTCTTCCACTTGTACAGGAATGGTTCCTAGCCCTTGTGGGTTAGTTTTGTTAGCAACATCCTCTTCCATTTTCTCAGGAATGGTTTCTAACCCTTGCAGGTTAGTCTGATTAGTAGTGTCCTCTCCCATCTGCTTAGGAATGGTTTCTAACCCTTGCGGGTTAGCCTTATCTGCAACAGTCTCCTCCATCTGCTCAGGAATAGTTTCTAACCCTTGCGGGTTAGTCTGATTAGCAACATCTTCCTCCATCTACTTAGAAACAATTTCTAGCCCTTGCAAGTTACTTTGATCAATTGCATCTTCCTCCATCTGCTCAAGAATAGTTTCTATCCCTTACGGATTAATCTGATCAACTCCATCTTCCTCCATTTGCTCATGAACAGTTTCTAGCCCTTGCGGGTTAGTCTGATCAACTGCATCTTCCTCCATCTTCTCAGGAACAATTTCTGTAGAAGTAATACCGGCCAAAGCTTCTTCATTTTGTCCTTCGGTCGGCACTGGTTCTTGTGTGATAGTGTTGACCTCCAACCCTTCAATTTGCTCAATTCTTTCACCAATCGACACTGGTTTTTGAATAACCGTGTCGATAATGGTGCCCTTAGCTTTCCCAACAAATTTCAGGATCAGAGGAGAAGCTTATTCTCTCTCCATGTGTATAGAGGAACAAGTTTTCCTTGCCCCTCTTGGAAAATATGCAAGAAAATGAGAACGAGTAATAATTTCATTAATTTTCGTTCTCTCAATGCCTGTTGATGCAGGCCCTCCTTCCTCTTCTTCTATATCCATCGGTTGTTCTATGCTCCCCTTTTCTCTTCCTGCATGTGCTTCTTCCAAGTTGTCCTTCTACCCAGCAACCGACACTGTCTCTTGTGGAGTGGTGTCGATTGCGGCCCCTATTTCCCCCAAAGGTTCCACATTCATTTGAACAAGTGGTGCTGGTTCTTGTGTGACAACACCACCTACATTTTCAATCATAGGTTCTTCAACTATTTGAACAAGTGGTGCTGGTTCTTGTGTGTCAACACCACCTACATTTCTAACCAAAAGTTCTTCAATTGCTTGGACTGGTGGTGTTGGTTCTTGTGTAACAGCACCGCCTGCATTCTTAACCAAGAGTTCTTTAATTCTTCAGACAGGTAATGTTGGTTCTTGTGTCTTAGCACCACCTGTAACTGCACCCAAGGGTGGTGATTCTTCTCCCAGACTGGTAGTCGACGCAAGTTATTGTGAAGCAGCATCGACTACACTCTCTTCTATCTCCATTGAATCTATCTCTATTGGGATAATAAGCGACACTGGAACAATGTTGTCTGTGGCCTCTTCTTCCACTTCTACATCTTCTTCCTCTTCCCCTGCAGGTAGCATACCCACAAGTTCTTCCTCTGCCAACTCGGTGAATTGTGGCCAAGCCACAGAGGTTTGAGACAGAGCATGCACCACCAATAATCTAACCAACCCATGATTTGTGAGAACCGCTAATGGTTGTCGAGACCGTCGGGCAGATTGCGCCATTAAGTGGAGGTTTCTCCATAGGAAGTATGGCATGTCTAAAGCATGAACCTGCACATGCCGAAATTGAAGGCATGCAAGGAGTTTGAAATGATACTTAAACAATGTAGAGAAATGACCTTCGCAGGTAACATACCTCATAACAAAATATGCCACCTCACCCCATGGATATGGTAGTGATTTATGATCATACCCTCTTCCTTTCTAGACCACTGTCTCCCCAACCTGCAAAAACAATTCTGGAAACTCCAGCAGAGGAGACTTTTGAGAGAACCATTTCTGACATCCTCGTTGTAATCCACTAGAAATTGAAATAGCTTCCTTTGTGAGAGAAATACCATTCCCACGAACTTTAGAATGATTTCCTTTCAACTTTAACGCAAATTCCACTGTGATGGCTTCATCAAATCCTTGTAGCCTCTCAAAATACACATGCCACCTTACATCCAAGAACACTTGCCAAACATTTGAATTGCGTCAAACCTACTCTGTATTCTCTAGTTCGTGTCTCACAGCCTCTCCACCCATTTTGAAATGGCCCTGTAATAGCACTTTGGAGTAACAACAGACCATCAGGAAGGAGTTCTGACAGGGAGATTTGTAGTGAGAGTTGTGATAGTGATGGGGTGTAGTGAGAGTGAAAATTGGAAGGATAATGATGATATATGGAAAAATCATGGCAGATAATGGATGATAATGGACGATAATAATGGTAATTACTTCGTAATGTTGGAAATGATCGTTCATTAGTACAAAAGTACTAACATCAAGTCCTGATGCATATGGTTATTGTGCGAAGTATGGTGGAAAATCATGGAGTGAATGCGCTTAGTACAAGGTTTAATAAAAATAATAATAAGTCATTATTATAGGACCTAAGGGATGACCATCCACAGTCATGTTGAGTCATGTCACATGAATTATTAATCAAATCCACAAATTCAATCGAGGATGTACCTCGTGACTTACCTTGATAGAGTAACAGTAGAAGGGGAGTAACAACATCGAGGGAGTAATATCACTTGAATAACAACATCAGAATAGTTAGAAAAAATCGTGATGGAGTAACAACACCAGTGGAGTAACAACACCGAAGGAGTAACAACACCAGTGAAGTACTTAGATAAAATCACCATCATTAGAGTAACAACATCGGAGGAGTAACAACGTGAGTGAGGTACCTGGAAGAATTCCTTCCACTAATCACTTCAAAACCATAGTTATCAAAGAGATATTTAATAAAGGAGTCTCTTGAAGCTGGACGGTGATATAATCTGAGGTGATGTCCATTCACGATCAAAGGAGTATGTGGCACATCAATTGTGATAAGCCTAACAGCCCCATTATCAAACACCATATCAAATTCATATGGTCCCATCCACTTGGAGCATAATTTTACCTTAAAATACTTGAACCAAGAATCATAGAGTAATGCTCAATCCCCTCTTTGGAACACCTTTTTCTTAATGAATTTATCGTGCCATTTAGTTTGTTGCTACTAGATTGCAATAATATTTTGGACAGCTACCAAATGAACTTCATCCAACTCATTCAACTGTTCTAGTCGGTGTTTCTGGGCTTCTGAAAGATCTAAACCTACTGCAAGGGTTGTCCTGAGCCCCTTAATTTTGAATTCCACTGGAAACAAATGGGATTTCCCATAGACAAGCTCATATGGTGAAAACCCTGTTGTGTTCCACCATGTTGTTCTATACGCCCACAGTGCCTCAGGAATTTTTTCAGCCCAATTCTGATGATGGTTCACTACAGTCTTTGTAAGAATATTCTCTAGTACCTTATTTTTTCTTTCGACTTGACCATTCGTCCAAGGGTGATATGGAGATGTTACCCTATGCTTGATTCCATATTTCTTCATAAGTCATGCTATCAGATGTGATGTAAATTGTGCCCCTCCATCTGAAACTATCTCTCTAGGAGCTTCGTATCATGCAAGAATTTCTTCAAATAAAAAGTATGAGAAAAGTCGTTTCATTGCTTTCACAATAGCCTTGGCTTCTACCCACTTTGTTACGTAATCCATGCAAACCAAAATGTGAACTTTCTACTGTGAAGGTGGATTAAATGGCCCAACAAAATTGATAGCCCATTTTTCAAAGGGCTCAAGAGCTAGTTGAGGCTGTAATGAAATTTCATCTGCCCAACTAGGCTGACCCATCCGCTGGAAACTATCGCACCCTCTAACATATTTTCTTGCATCATGAAAAATAGAAGGCCAATAGTATCCCATTTGTAACACCTTATGACCTATCCTCTTATCTACAAAATGTCCCCCATAGGGGCCATCATGAGAATCTTTCAAAACATCATAGATGTCATCTCCACTTATGCAACTCTGGATTTGCTTATCAAATCCCATGTAAAAGAGATATCCCTCTATCCATGAATAATGAACATTGTGATGGATAATCCTTCGTTGTTCTCTGTAAGACAAGTGTTGAGGCACCTTTCCCGTAGCAAGAAAGTTAGAAATATCTGCATACCATGGAGTGTGAGTAGAAATTGCAAAAAGATGTTCATCTAAAAAACTATCCTCTATAAGTGTACCTTCATCACTAGTATCCATCCTAGACAAGAAATCTTTGACTACGTTATCTTTCAATGGTTTGTCTACAATGGTAATATCAATCTCTTGAATTAACAGTAACCATATTGTAATGCGACCATGGGTTATTGCTTTGTTCATTTGATACCTGATAGTTGTATGATCAGTGCACATGAAAGTAGAATACTCTATGATGTAATGCTGAAAATTATTAACGACGTAAATGACAACCAAGAAATCCTTTTCAGTTAGCGTATAATTTAATTCAATAGGGATCAAATTCTTGCTGAAATAGTAAATAGCATACGACTTCTTGTCCTCCTGCTGTCCCAAAACCGCCCCTACTGTTGTTTGAGAAGCACCAATAGAGATGTGAAATGGGAGTTTCTAGTCAGGACCGCATAATATTGGAGCCATGTAGACTAGTTCTTTGATTTCTACAAAAGCTTCTTCACATTTAGTTGTCCACACAATTTTGTATCTTTAGGTAACAATTGAAAAGGTGGGAATGCTATTTTAGAAAAAAAATCTATGAAATGCCTAAAATAGCCAACATAACCAACAAAAATGCGTACATGTGTCGGTGTCTTAGGCGTAGGAAATTTTAAGATTACCTCTACCTTTGCAGGATTAACCCAAATTCCTGCAGCTGAAAGCAAGTGTCCCAACACTATCCCTTCTTTCATCAACATATGACATTTGAATGTGCTTAGATAAATGTGTGTTTTCTTGCATCTTTCAAGTACTTTCTCTAAGTTTTTCAAAGTTTCTATAAAGGAATCCCCAAATGGGGTAAAGCCGTACATGTAAATCTCAACACTACAATTAACTAGATCAGATAAAATTCCTAATATTGCCCTTTGAAAGGTAGCATGTGTGTTACAGAGGCCAAAATGGTAGGACCCACAAAGGTTCCCCAAGGGCATGTGAATGTAGTTTTGTCCTGATCCTCAGGAGCTATTTGTATTTGATTGTATCTGTTAGAGCTCTAGGAAACACTCCTAGGTCGTAGCTTGGAGATACCTAGTAACATATAATTGTCAATATGGTTCTAGGAACTTATTGGGATGGGTGATGGTTTGGTTCAAGCTAGATAACCACTTCTACTATGTTTTCACTCCAGACATGCATGAACACCCTCAAACTACAGGGCTTTAGACCACCAATGCTGAACAATTCGGGAATTAGGTGAACAGACGAAGGATACTAACCACACTAGCAGATGCATACAAAATGTATGATGGCCAGCTACAACTAGTAAAGAAACTTGCAAATCTAATCTATCAATGCAGAGATAAGATGATAGTTATCTTGCATTAGATACAGAAGAAACCTGAGTGACCTACTCACTGATACATTCAATTGTCTAATCCAGAGATAAGATGACAGTTATCTAGCATTAGATGTAGAAGAAATCATGAATACAACACTTCAGGCACAAGCTTAGAACAGAGGAGAAATGGGCATTGAGAAATTAACAACAAAAGAAGCTTGCATTGTTGAAAATGAAGATGAGATGCTGCAAGTTACATAATATCTATAGTCTCCAAAAGTTGAACCAAAACATAATTGCCAACCCTGATTACATCTTTCTTCCGGCTATTTATAATCTATCATTACAATGGCCCTTAGCCGTTTAGGGATGGAGGGGTCTTAATTGACCACCAACTACCATTAATTGTCTGATAACGTCTTTGAACGTAGTTGCTTTCTCCACTACGAAAACTTGATCAGTTATGATACCATGTTGTCCTCTAAGGGGTCGGATTGATCATGGAAGTAAAGTTCCATGACTGTTTAATTCAGTTGCTGAGTCATGTTGTGTCCTTTTCTCCTCCGACCATGCTCTTCTTTTAATTCAGTTTCATGGTCAAACTATCACCAGACTGACAGAGTTGGCCATCTTCTCCTTCGTGCAACAAACAGGGAGTGGAGTATGGAGTGCATGGGCAGATGAATGGTTGGGAGTGATCGTGAATGGTGGCCGTCGGATCAAGGGAGATGTGTGGTGGAGATCATTTTTTGGAGGCTGACGGTTGTGGTGGGAGCGGGATATGTCCATACTGTTAGATCTTCAGGTGAGTAGATCAGACGGTTGTCGGGCAGCGAAGATGTGCGAGCGATAATGCACGGGGTGGTTTGATTTGAGTGGTAATGGTTTTTATCAGAAGGGCCTCAGGTGGTAAGCGGAAAGTGTCAGAACTTGCCCGATGCCATTCAGTGGATGACATGTAGTGGCGAAGGAAAGAGAGAAAAGCCCTCATCGGGTGGGTACCTTTCATGCTGTTTTTCCGCACAATATGGGCGATAGCCGTTAGATCTGGCGGGGGTGATCTAACGACGGAGATAAGGTGAAGGTACGAGATGTATTCGAGGAATGTGTTATAAGTGCGTAAGACATATGGGTACTTTTGGCTTTCGCACTTGGGGCTAAGGCCAAAGGGGTGTTTTGTCAGGATTAGGAGGTTAATAAAGGAAGCAAGAAAGGTAAAGAGTGAGCGGGATAAGGGAAGAAGTGGAAAATGGCTTGTGTAGGACTCCTTTAAGAACAACAAAGCAGACCGAGCCTTTCCTTCATTCTTCAAAAAGTCATAACTGCACCTCAGGGCTAACACTGGCTCCTTTTGGGGATGAAATCCTCCCTATAAGGTTTCAAGAATCATAGACCACTACCTTTCAAGTAAGAAACAAGATTAGAAATATTACCTAGTATTCCATTGGGCATGGAGCTTATATAAGCCTACACTAAAACCTTAAAAATAACAGATTTACAAGACTGAGGCCTGAAAGACTTAAAAAAATAAACTTTCAAAAACCGCCCATTGACTGGGCCATCAAAAATAGTTTCTCCTTCCAAACTTTGCAGCATGAAAGTATTGCTTCCCTGGACCTGAGAGATGACAAATGGTCCTGTCCATAGAGCATCAAATTTAACATGATTGCCTTTCTTTTCCTTCAATGCATCCCATTTGAGGACCTAGTCACCAACCTGAAGATTGTCAATCTTTTCCTTTCTATCAAAAGCTTCCTTGATTTTCCTTTGATGTATTGTAGACTTCTTCATCAGTTGATCTCTGATCTGATGAACTTCAGCCAATTCACTTATCCTCCTTGCCATGTCACTTTCCTCGTTCTTCTCTTCTTGCAAGAATTTGGCCACAGGGAGGATCAATTGGATTGGGAAAACAACCTCAGTTCCATATACCAACTTGAATGGAGAATTCTCTGTGGACTTCTTGGTGGTGACCCTGTCGGCCCACAATGTAAACTTCAGTTTGGAATCCCAGCTTCGCTTGTTGTCTTCCAACAGCTTTTTGATTATCCTTACCAAGCTTTTATTGGATGATTCTGCTAGGCCATTACCCTGAGGATAATAAGAGGTGGAATTCACTAATTTAATTTCCATTGACTCACACATGTCCACCAATTCTTTCGCCCTGAAAGCTACTGCATTGTCTGTAACCAATTTGTTTGGGCAAACAAACCTGGTGAAAATGTTTTCTGTCAATAATTTCATGACAACCTAGTGATCAGTTTTCTTAGTGGGGGTGGCCTTGATCCATTTGGTAAAATAATCAGTGGCTACTAAAATCCATCTATGCTGGCCACTAGAATGTGGATTAATCTCCCCTATGAAATCCAAACCCCACTGTTGGAAAGGGCCACTGGTATGTATTGGCTTCAGGGGCAAATATTTCAGTTGTTGCCTTCCTGCAAACCTCTGGCACTTGTCACAAGATTTCACAAATGAAAACACATCAGAGAATAGAGTGGGCCAATAATACCTAGCTCTCAGGATCTTGTGGGCTGTGGTTTTCCAATAATGATGTCCTCCAAAAATGCTAGAATGGAACTGGTGCATGAATTCCATAGATTACTCCTTGTCTAGACACCTTAAGAGGATTCTAGATAGGCCCCTCCAGTAAAGCACGTTTTTATTAATACAAAACTTGGTTGCTCTGAGCTTAATGGTCCTGGCTTGGCTTGAACTAAGGCCTGGAGGAACTTCTAGCTTCAATAGGAAGTGAGCTATTCTAGAATACCATTCACAAGAAGCCATATTTTCAGCCAAAGACTGGTTTTGCCCTTGTTCCACTGTTTCTTCCCCTGTCTGTCCAACATCTGAATTTGTACCCATGCAATTTATGTCTAGCAGTCTGCAATTTTCTTCAGCCATCAGCTAAGCTAGGCCCTGGCCTTTGACAAGCTTGGTGGGCTTCAACTCTATGTTGAACTCAATGAGCTTTGCAATCCATTTAGCCCTTCTTCCATCAACATCTGGTTGTGTTAGGACATCCTTTACTGAGGTAGAAGGTACATAGGTAATCACCTTGGAGTGCAGAATGTAGATTCAGAATGCCTTTAAAGACTTAATCAGAGAATAACCCTGTTTTTCAATAATGTCATATCTTAAATCAGCATCCCTTAACGTTTTGTTGAAAAAGGTCATTGGGTGCTCTGTACCTTCATCATCCTTCCGCAACAAGACTGTTGTAAGGGTGTCACCAGAAGCAAAAGAGAAGATATGTAACTCCTTGTTATAGTCCGGGATGATTAGAGTGGGAGCTTCCATAATAGCTCATTTGATGGCTTCAAAAGATTTTCTTGCTGCATCGGTCCATTTAATCTCTAATCCCATTTTCAGCATGGAGGTGATATGTTTCACTAGCTCTGCAAAATTTGGAATGAACCTGCTCACAAAGTTAATCTTTTCCAGAAAAGATTGAATGTCCTTTTTCGATCTTGGGATGGACAATGTCTGTATTTCTTGAACCCTTTTTGGATCAATCTTAACACCTACAGCAGAAATGATATGCCCTAAAAGCTTGCCTTCTTCTAGAGCGAATTGTGACTTCTTGAGATTTACTAAAATCCCAAACCTTTTGCACTTCAGAAACACTTTCTTCAAATCTTGCAAATGATCTTGATGATTGCTGGAGTAAGTTGTTATATCATCCAGGTAAATTAGGAAAAACTTGTCCTTCTCTCCCACAAAAGCTATATCCATGGCCCTTGGAAAGGTAGCCCCGACATTCATCAGTCTAAAAGGCATCTTGGAGTACATGAAAGTGCCCCAAGGAGTAGTGAAGGCAGTCTTTGCTTGGTCCTCTGGATGTAAAGCAACTTGGTTGTACCCTGAAAATCCATCCAAGAAAGACATGACTCTAGCCCCTGAAACCTTTTGCAGCAAATGTTCCATCTTGGGCAGGGGATAGTTGTCTTTCTTAGAGCACTTGTTCAGGTTCCTGAAGTCAACATACATCCTGATTTCCCCACTTTTCTTCCTTACTACCACCAAGTTTTCTATCCATTTTGAATACCTTAGGGGAACTATGACCTTGGCAGCCAATAGTTTCTTAATTTCTTTTTCAATCAAAGGTAGTAATAGAGGGATGATAGGCCTTAGCTTCTACTTAAAAGGGATGGTGTCTTTCTCCAGTGGAATCTTATGCCGGATGATGCTCTGGTCATAAGTTTTAAGGTCACTATATTCCCAAGCAAAGACATTAGCAAATTGCTTCATCAGGGTGCAATATTGGGAACTTTGGGTAGCAAACAAGTGGGTAGACAAGTTTATGTACTTTGGATGATCTAGGCTCCCTACGTTATGCCTATGGACTGCAAACTTATTTTCTTTTTGGGTAGTCTTATAGGGTACATCATTATGGTCAAACAACTTCTCTAGAGGCACCAACCCTTTAGGTATATGGTTACTAGGCAATTGTACAATGTTGTCTTGGCCAATTTTGTTTCTTAGCTGAGACTGGTGACATTCCTCCATGGCTTCATTCTCTTGATCAATTTTCATTTCAGAGAATTCATCAATGACTTGCAAAAACCTATTGACTTCATCATCATCCTCAAAAACTTTCCAGTATTTGACATTATCAGGCAGAGATGGTCTATATTTTACCTGAACTTCATAAGCCAATTTAGGGGGCATGGGAGGGATGAACATGCTAGCAGACACAGCGAGGGAATCAACAAGCTGATTTTTGACTCTAGGAATATATGAGATACAAAAGCTACTAAAAGAATCTTTGAGCCTCCATACCTCATCTCTGTATGCTTTTAGCCTGGGGTGCTTTGCTTGGAACGTTTTGTTTACTTGTTGAATAATGAGATCGACATCTCCAAACGCCTTTATCTCTCTGATTCCCATTTCTTTAGTAGCATTTAAGCCCAATATCAAAGCCTCATACTCTGCTATATTATCGGTCACCTGAAAATTGAGCTTGAAAGACAAATGTATGAATTATTGTGTTGGGTATACCATCACTACACCTGCTCCTGCAGCTTCCATAGAGCAAGCTCCATCAAAGAACATATCCCAAATATGTGGCCCTTCCTTCTCCATGACCTGGCATACTGGTTTCTTGAGTTGTATTGAGGCCAGTTGGGATTCTTCAATTTGGAGAATACATGCTCCAAAATCAGTGTCCACAGTGTAAATGGGATGATTAGTGGGATTCTTCTCATCGCTGATGATGTAGGCCAGCTGGGCTTCCCTGTATAACCTTTTTTTTTCTCCCCCAAAAACTGGGACAGTGGCATAGGACAGGTCATTTTGCAATGTCCCACCCAACCTCTTAATCCATCCTCTGGAAAGTAGCATGCCAAACTTAGGGGGGACATCTGCTACTACAATATCCATCATCATGCTCTTCATGGGCAGCTGAGACAAAGTGATGGCCAAGTCTTTGATCAACCCTAGAAATTTCACTTTTCTGGAATCAAAAGAGAACAAGTCATGATAAGGTCTGGTGATATCAAGGCCTAACTCATCCATGACAGCCTTGGGCATTAGATTATGACTGGAACTTGTGTCCAGTAGGCAATTGTGAAGGATTTTGTCATGAATGGTCAAGGAGACATAAAATGATGAGGAATTTTCATCAGCAGGTTCAGTCATGGTACTAAGAACAACAGGAGGTTTATCATCTTGCAAATTGACATAGTCATTTGATGCTTGTGTGGCTTTGAGCTCAAGGTCATCAAGGATGGGTTTCTTAAAGGCCTCGTTATTGACTAGTTCTATCAGAGGTACAAATATTTTCAACTTCTAGACTTCTGATTCAAAACTGAAAGGGGAAGGGGACTTGTCAGGGCCTCTTACCTCTTGAGCTGGTGCTTTGAGGATGATGGGATTAGCTGCTGGTTGCTTCTGCTTGCTAACCTACTACTCTGTGGGGGTAGCAACTCTTTGGATAGGGCTTTCTTTGACATTACTCATCCTTGACCTTAGGTTATATCTCTGTTGATCTTCAGTTTGCAGAACAGCTTCTTTGTCCCACTCTTGGCTGGTTTGGTCCTTGAGTAATGACTCCTCATAGGCAGCTAATGTAAAAAAGGAAGCAATGCCTTTGTCTTCCATGCAGTGGATCTCATCCTCTTCATCAAACTACTCCTCCTCCATGACTACGTTCTGGAAAGGAGTCTTCACCTTCTGTTCTTCACTAGCCTCTTTGACCCTTTGCATGATCTGCAATTGTTCATTTGCTCTCCTATATGGATTTGGGCTTCTAGGAGAAAATGTATTAGGAGCCTTTCCTTTCCCTGAATGTTGTTCAACCTTCAACTTGTGTTGGGTTGTGTTATATTCTTTCCACGACTAACCCACGTAGTGAACCGGGGGGTTAGAGGGGGGGCGGAGCCCCCCTTCACTGCGCTGATTGCGCAGCAGGGGGATCACAGGGGGGGCAGCAACCCCCCCTGTCCAGGGGGTTTGAGGGGGGTGGGTAGCCCCCCTCTACGGGGTCCAGGGCAATGCCCCAAGAAAAAAAAAATTGGACCCTATATTAGGTTGGGCGAACCTACCTATGGTTTTTCAGTCCATTGTTTTGGACGCAATGGTTTTCGGTCCATGGTATTGGATGCTTCGGCATGTATAAATATGTATTGTAACAATGAAAGGAATATAATGAAAAATCAAGCTGGTAGTCCCGATTTTGGGATCCAGGGGAAAATCTCTGTGTATATGTGTTTTATGTGTTATGCTCTCGCATTATTTATTTTTCTGTGATTTAGAATTCGTATGCAGGTAATTTCTGTACGGGGTTAAAACCTACATTTGGTATCAGAGCTATTTTGGCCTCAAGGGGATGCCTTTGTTGCTGATGGGTTTGGCTCAGGCCTGTGCCTGTTCAGTGGGAGATCTGCGAGATCGATTCTGGTGGTGAAAGAAGATGGCGAGCAGTGGAAAGATAGATATTGAGAAGTTCAATGGTCAGAGTTTTGAGTTGTGGAAACTCAAGATGGAGGATCTGTTGGTGGATAAAGATCAGTGGATCGCGGTAGATCCAGGTACTAAACCAATGGGAGTGACCGATGAAGAATGGAAGAAGTTGGATCGGAAGGCAAAGAGCATAATACAATTGTGTGTCTCAGATTCAGTATTGCTGAATGTATCAGGGGAAGCTACGGCGAAGGCTTTGTGGGACAAGTTAGGGACTTTGTACCAATCTAAGTCTCTAGTGAATAAATTGTTCCTACGGAAAAAGCTGTATAACCTGAGGATGAAAGATGGAGACTCAGTGACAGAGCATCTGAATGCATTTAATACTATGGTAAGTCAGTTATCATCTGTTGATATTAAAATTTCAGATGAAGATAAGTGCATCAGTTTGTTGTGTTCTCTACCAAATTCGTGGGATAGTCTGTTTATTGCAATAGGTAGCAATGCAACCGCTTTGCAGTTTGATGAAATAGTCTCAGCCTTGCTGACGGAGGAGATGAGATGGAAAAATATGGACAACCAGAATGGTGATGCCTTGTCTGTACGAGGAAGGTCCTAGAATAGAAACAAAAATAAGTCATCGAGTGGGAGATCTAAATCTAGAGGGAGATCTAAATCTCGAGGAAAACTGATAAAGGTGGTGTGCTGGAAATGCAGAAAGGAAGGGAACTTCAAAAGGGACTCTAAATCTAAAGCTCCCAATAAAGGAAAGGGATCTGATAATGCTCCTTCTGCAAAGGCGAAAACCACCTCAAATGAAGGTGGGGATGTGTACTTGGCTTCTTCAAGTACACATGTAGATCATGAGGCATGGTTGATTGATTCAGGTGCATCCTTTCACTTCACTCCCCATAGAAAGTGGTTCTGCGAGTATGATAAATACGATGGTGGTGATGTCTTCTTAGGAGATGATAGGAAGGCTAGAATCATTGGTCGCGGAAAAGTAAAGTTGAAGTTGCAAGGTGGAAGGGTTAGAACACTTCTGGGTGTTCTGCATATTCCTACATTGGCCAGAAATCTGATTTTTGTAAGCAAGTTGGATGATGCAGGTGTAAAGACAGTGTTTGAGAAGGATACCTGCAAGATGGTTTAAGGAGCACTGGTATTGATGCGAGGAGTTCGAATTGGAACTCTGTACAAGCTACAAGGTAGCACTGTTTTCGATGCACTACAACAAAACCAACGATTAGCGTCCCTTTTTACTTCTTTTTTTGCATCTAGAGCCCATTTTTGGTGCTATTTGCATCCATTTATCAAATATGGTCCAAAACTTGACACAAAATTTGCATCAAGTTTTGCACCAAATCTTACACCAAGTTTAGCACCAGGTATTACAATAGGTTTTGCACCATTTTTTGCACCAAATTTTATGCCAAGTTTTGCGTCATCCTTTACACCAGGTTTTGTTCCAGGTTTTGCATCAAGTTTGGCACCTAATTTTGTTTGACATACTTTTGCATCCTCATTTGCATCCACTTTTTGCACCTACACTTGCATCAACTTTTGCATCCTTTTTTAAATCATTTTTTGCATCCATTTGTGCATCCCTTTTGTGCCAAGTTTTACATCGAGTTTTGTGTCTAGTTTTGCATATAATTTTGCATCTACTTTTGTTGCATCCACTTTTCCATCTTGTTTGGCATCCATATTTACATCCTCTTTTGCATCTATTATTGTACCCACTATTGCATCTAATATTTTTGTGCCACAATTAGCGCCTAGTTTGGCACCTCCTTTTTCACCCACTTTTGATTATAATTTTGCATCCACATTTGCATCCTCATTTGCGTCTAGGTTTTCATCAACTACTACATCTATTTTTGCATCCCTTTTTGTATCCAATTTTGGACCAGGATTTGCATCGGGTTTTGTGTCTCGTTTTGCATCTACTTTTGCATCGACTTCTATTGCATCCACTTTTGCACACAATTTTGCATCCACGGTTGCACCCATTTTAAATTTCACTTTTTGCATCCCTTTTTACATCTTTATTTGCATCATACTTTGATTCTTTTTTTGCATCTATCATTACATCCACTTTTGTTATGCCACAATTTGCACCATGTTTTGCACTCACTGTTATATCCACGTTTGCTTCCAATTTTGCATCCATGTTCGCATCCTCTTTTGCATCAAATATTGCATCTATTTTTGCATCCACTTTTTTTTCAGGTTTATGCATTGGGTTTTTCATCTCGTTTTGTATCTACTTTTGCATCTACTTACATTGTATCCATTTTTTGCATCCAATTTTGTTTTGCATGTTGCATCAATGTTTGCTTCCACTTTTACATCCATTTTTGCATCTTATTTTGCATATTTTTTGTCTATTGTTACATCCACTTTTGTTGCACCATATCTTGCGCCTACCATTGCAACCACATTTGCTTCCACGTTTGCATCCCCTATTGTATCCACTTTTGTTTCATCCATTTTTGCATCTGCTTTTGTGTCCGTTGTTGCATCCACATTTGTTTCACCACAATTTGTGCCAAGTTTTACACCTACCATTGGACCCATGTTTGCTTCCACTTTTGCCTTCATGTTTTCATCCAAGTTTGCATTGACAACTGCATCTACTTTTGCATCCACTTTTGTGTCAGGTTTTTCATGTTGTTGTGCATCTACTTATGTTGTATCCACTTTTCATCCAATTTTACTTCTATTGTTGCCCCCATTTCTATGTTCGCTTTTGCATCCCTTTTCCAACACTCATCATATTTTTTGCATTGATGATATTCCTTATGGCATTGACAATTATGAACAATTGATGACAATGTCAATAATATTGACAATCCTGAAAATGAAGATGATGGCGATGACATGAATTGTGATTGTGATGATAAAGACGATAGTGGTTACAATGACAATGATGATGATGGCAATGATTATGATGATGATAATGCTAATGACGTTGGCGAATCTTCCCAATTTTAGATGTTGTCATTGTCATAATCATAAGCATTATCTTTGGTGTCATCATCATCATTTTCATCTAGGTCATCATCAAAAACTATAATGGCATGAATGATGATGATGATTACAGCAATGTCGATAGAAATTACATTAATGATGATGATGGGGATGATAAAAATGACAATGACGATGATAATGGTGGTGATGATGATCATGATCGATCATCTCTCAAAAATAGAGTTGTTTTTTCTCTTACGTATATCAATGTGTCCTAAACAACCCTTTTCTAGCACTGATCACATTTTTTGGGTTGATGATATTTCTTACAACATCTACAATTATGAACAATTGCAAACAATGTCCATAATGATGATGATGATGGCATGAATGGTGATTATGATGATAATGTAATGATGGAAATAACAATGACAAGGATGTGATGATGATGACAATGATTATGATAATGAGAATGACCTTACAATCTTATGGATTCGTGAACAATTACTAGTTTCAATACCATCTTCTGGATACGTATTACTATCATACTTTTTAGATTTTCTGTCTCTCTTGAGGTATCTTACTATAATGGTGTTGTCAACACTAGAAATATATCTTGTTGTAATGGTGGTTCTAATGTTAGCACTAGCAAAGTTTTTGTTAAATTTTGGTTAAAAAAAACGGATTTATGCAATTATTTTGACAATCTATGTAAAAAAGTAAATAACATCCAATTATTTTGACTGTAGTCCCTTTGATTATCATGAATTCACCAGTCTGAAGACCATCTTCTACATACATATTATTATTAAACTTTTTGCATTATATCCCTCTTATATATTGTTGTAATGGCAGTATTAGCACTAGAAAAATATCTTGTTGTAATGGTGATGTTAGTATTAGCACCAAAAAAATCACTAAATATAATTCCCTAAGTCCTATATATAAGAAAAATCAAAAGAAAGAAAAATAATGCCCAATGAATGGTAACTCATGTATTCACACCCTCTTTGGAAAACATATGAATATATACACTCCTAGTCACACTTGATCACATGTTTGTGATGGTTAAATCATGAAGTCCTCTTTTCCCCTTTCATTTTCACTTCATCATTTAAGCACCTAATTGAGGATCTAGGGAATTTTTCTTGCCTAAGGGTTTCATGTCTACTCTTGGTTTACTTATGTCACACTATGGTCAATCATGTGACGGAGTGAAATACTTAAGTTTGTGGAGTTATTAGAACAGTGTATTAAGTTAGTCACCACACACACATGTATTACATGTCATTGATCCACATGTGTGGGTTGGAGACTCATTGCTTGAGAACTTTAATGGATACTACTTTAGAGCCTTGATGGTATATCTTACAAAATTGCTTGGTAAACATTGTGATTCATCCTTTCTTTTCCTCGAGACACTTGATAATATTGAAGTCACTCCCAATAATCCACGGAGATGGGGAGTATAAATTACTTGTGCTGGAAATAGAATTGAGAAATAGAGGTTTTCCATTTGCGATATTGGAGTCATAGACATTGGATACATTGGAGTCTATGATTTGGATATTGGAGTCATAGACATTGGATATTATTGGAGTCATAATGCGAAAATAGGTAAACATATTGGTAACCTTGATGTCTTGATCATTCCAAATAATAGCCATTCCAACCAAGTATATCTAATCATCAATCACTACTATTTGGAAATTCCTCCCCAATTTTCTAATTATATGAGGTAGAACCTCACTTAATATTTTTATTTCTTATATCAACATTATTGATGGGTGCTTTGCATACCATTTTTCTTTTATGAGTATTTGTTTTCCTTTACTATTGAGGTCCCTCATGTTCCATGAGACTATTTTCATGGATAATTTACACCGAAAGGAAGTATAATGTGACTAAAAAAAACATGTTCCAAGATTTATGTTATTGGACAATGCCACTTCATGACTCCTATATTTCCTTAACCTGGGACTGAATGGTGAACTTGATAGCCTTAAGGGAAATTAACTAATGAAAATCTCAAAAAGAGGTGACTTTTGACTTTATCACATATACGTTAATATACTAAAAAAAATATCCATAAAAATTTCATCAATCAATGAATCTTTAAAAAAAATATCCAAAACAATTTCATCAAGCAATGAAGCATTACATTATAAATTACAATCTATAAACCTTTTGGGAACTTTTTGCTAAACCATGTTCAAAACCAACATATTTAATATTAATATTTAACAATAATATGGAAAATAACACATTTTCATAAATTAAATAACATGTTATCAATCCTAAGAAATGTCACTAACATAAAACTAAAAAGCATGCAACTAATTGGAATGACCACTCAAGGCCACCATAAGACAATTAATCTATTAAGACAAGGATTAATGGGGAAATAAATCTACAAAGGACAAAGGCAAACCTATTTTAACTTTATTGTTTTATTAGGTTCAAGTTGAACATCTCAATATATAATGAAGAGAAGAATTAATTTTGTTGCATTGAGAAAACCCAAGCACATTCTATAACTTAGCAAGGAAGAGATGTATAATACCCATCTCAGTGACACAATGCATGGCATTAAGTTACTTTTTGATATATAATTTAAAGTTATATCATAAAATCACAAATTTAGCATGAATGGATGTTTAAAATTCATTTTTATAAAAAGAAAATATAATTTTTGTTATAAAAAAAAAAACCAAAAACTAAACATATTTTTTTAGAAAATTAAAAAAAAATACTAAACTGAATATATATTAAAAAAATCATAAAATTAAGCAAATATATATTTTTTATTTATTTATTTTTATTTTTTTTAATTTAAAATAATTTTTAGAATTTTTTGAAACACTTCCCTCCATTCTAAGAAGCAAAAATAATAATAGAAATAAGGACAGACCAAAAATATTCCTTTCCTTGGTAAGTTTTTCCCACCATTCATTCCACTCACTTGAGTTATTTCATAAAGCAGATATAAGTGTTATTTCACACTCTTTTGGCAAAGTCTATTGAGCTTCTCTTATGATATATCTATTCCTTGATGGAGTCCTTGATATATTGATCAAGTTTTGATTCCTTGGAGATTAATTAGAGCAAACAAAACATGAGTACTGTTAATTCCAAGTTCAATGCCTTTAATGGTGGACACAAGGCAAGGGAGGGGTTGCTATCGTGGTCATAACTCCAAGTTCATTGTCTCTGATGGTGGACGAGGCAAGGGAGGGGGTTGCGGTCATGGTTCTGGTCATGGAGTTTTCTCTTTTACATTATATGTAGGGAGTTCAAAGCAATTTGAAAGGAATCATTGTCGTCACTAGGTATAATGGATAAAATGAAGTAATTATTTGTGAGCATTTTTTCTTGAATGAACATTAGGATCCATCTTATTATAGAGAAAATTACATGCATTAAAAACAACTCAATATTTCATGTGACATTCATATTGTATGCGACTTATTTTTCATTAAAAACAATTTACTTTTTCATGTGACATTCTTTTTTTGTTAAAATTTCTTCTATTTCTAATCTGAATTACAATTGTAATTTGAAATAAAGCTTCCAATAAATATTAATTTACCAATTCTGCAAGGAAATCATAAGAAACATTGACAATATAATATGAAGAACAAATGGGTACCTACTTCATATGGATTAATAAATGCTTTTACTACTTAATGTGAATTACAAGTGTTATCTTAGTTGGATCTCCAATATATCTTAAGCCATATATTCATTTCATTTTTAGTACTATTAAAGGTTATTATGTCCTACCTCATTTTATTGTTAGAATTGTAATAAAAATATGCATTTTGCTGTAGAATTAGTACTAACATGTAATATTGATTTTTTTTCGAGAACGCTATAGGTAATGACCACAAAGATGATGATATAGACTATGTTTAGATTACATCATATATCAGAGATGATGATGATTACGATGGCGATGGCATTGGTGATGATTATGTGGATGATATTATCCAGATGGTCAGGATGATGATCATGGAAATGATCATGAGGATGAGCTTGACTATGATTTTCGTGGTGCTAGCTAGCCATGCATTATTTTTTATATTTAGTTGGATGTCTTAATATGGTAATCGTACATTTGAATTTTAGTTTATTTGAATAATGATGATGATACTATCGGCACTATCTTGTTACCTTATGAATATGTTGAAAATTGTTTACAATTTTTTTATGAAGAATTATCATGTATGATGAGATTCCTATTTTTTTATGGATGTTGTGAATTTACCTTAGCATAATGATATCTATGAAACATTTTTAGTTGGTAATCTTACATTGACTTTTAGTTGATTTGATTAAATATGATGATGATATTATCATTTTTATCTTGTTATTTTATGTATATATTGAAAATTATCAACATTATTTTGATGGAGAATTATTATGTATGATGATATTACTATCTTTTGATGGATGTTGTGAATTTACCTTAGAATAATGGTGTTCATGAAATATTTTGATATGATAATCACACATTTCAATCTTAGTTGATTTGATTAAAGATGATGAGGATATTATTAGTATTATCTTGTTACTTTATATATGTGTTGAAACCTATCAATGCTTTTTTATGGAGAATGATTATGTATGATGATATTACTATTTTTGGATGTAATGTTGTGAATTTACCTTGGAATAATGATATCTACGATAAATGTTGATTTAGTAGTAATATATGTATATTGAAAATTGTCAATGATTTTTTGATGGAGAATTGTTATATATGAGGATACTGCTATATTTTTTATGAATGTTGTCAATTACCCTTAAATTTGCTTACAAATAATAAGTTATGAATTTGAATTGTGATATATTCTTAAATGTGTTATACATGAAAATACCTCCTCATCATCTTGGAGGAGAATACTATGCTGTTGGTTGAAATACCCCTTTCTCCTAAACTATATAAGCCTATAATATAAGTTATGTATGATGAGGACCATGATATCCTAGTCTATAACAAGTTGTCCCCTTCATCTAACTTTTGTTATCAAAATTCTCACATTAGAGGAATTTTCAACTCAAAAAATAACCACTTAAGAAAAAATTAAGAAACTAATAAAATAATGCCATGTAGACAATTTTTTAATATATCATTTTTATTATTCTTTTACCAAAATTACCCAAATAAATGTCACATTTATCAAAATAACTCTATATGTATTTTATATTTAAATTAATATATTAGCACAAGATTTAATAAAATTTAAATTAAAAAAACAAATTTAAATTAAAAAAGCAATTTCAAAATTTAAAGGAAATTTAAATTTAAATTTGAATTACCCAAATAAATGTCACTTTTATCACCATCTACATGTATTTTATATTGAAATTAATTTATTAACACAAGATTTAAGAAAATTTAAATTTCAAAGGAAAATTTAAAATATAAATTTAAGTTAAATTTAAATTTAAGTTACTCAAATAAATGTACTTTTTTCAAAATAACCATATGTTTATATTTTATATTTAAATTAATTTATCAATAGAAGATTTAATAAAATTTAAATTAAGAAAGTAAATTTAAAATTTAAATTAAATTTAGGATTTATGATTTTATATTTAAATTTATTTATTTAACACGCCATGATTTACTCTTCATTAAAAATATTCTCGATATTCTAATTTGTATAGATTAAGATATTAATTTAATTTTTAATATTTAATATAGTTTTGGGTCACTTGGGCACTATTCACAGTTAAATTAGGTAAGTTATATTATTAAAAAAAAATCCACTGCCTAGTCACACTTGTATGTCTTTTAAATTTTAAAGGATTTTGATTGGATTACACATTATGACATGGAAATTCAAAGTTAACATTTTAAAATGAAAATTCCTCGAGGAAAAAAGCTCGAGTTAACTAGAATTTGACACTCTTGTTCACTTTTGGAAACTCATATGGTGGAATGTAATCTCTTTATCCTCATCTTTAGCTTTTTCCTAAAAAATAAAAGCATACAAAAGTGGGAAAGAGCCATAAAGCATGGAGAAGCTTTTTCCTAAGCACAAAAGCTTCTAAAAAGTGGAAAATGCCATTTTTATATGAGGAAACATTATTCATCCAAAAGCTTTTGCCAAAATTGAATTAATGAGGAATTTGGGAAATCTTCATAGCCTTCACTTTCCTATATATCGGAGGCTTGGCCATTAAGGAAATGATGGGAGTTCATGTATTGTCATGTTGCTGAGATTTATCCTGAGAGGGAGAGTTTTGGAGCTAGGAATTGGGGGAGGTATTGTTGCAACTGCATCTAATGGTTGTAACTTTCCTCCAACTCCTTTATTAATATAGATTAGTTGTTCTTCCTTCCATATGCTACTATTCATTCTTTACTTATCCTATTTAACTAATGAATGTATGGGATTTTGGTTTATTTATTTATTCAGTAATATTTATATGTTTATGATAGTTTCAATTATCAAGATATTACGTTGTGAAGTTTTCTTTGTTCTCTCTCTTGTGTGTAGGACCAAGATTTGGAGCTATCTAGAAGCGCTTCCCAGCTACACTAAAAACTCCAACAAGACCTGCATGCGAGGACTCACATGAAATCATTCTTCTTTTCTTAATCTGTACTCTAAATATTGATCTACTAAGAATCCTGAGCCTTAGAACAACCTTTCTCTTAATCAATCTATCTTAGGTTTTTGGGATAAACTGAGAGGGTTTTATGTTCATCTAACTGTGCATTAAATCCTACAGCAAAATGATATTTAGAAACTGTAATATATTTCACTGTGTAATAAAATTAGTAAAATGGAAGTAAAAGTAAAACTCTAAACAAGAAGCCAGAAGTGGATGTAACCATCGATGCAAAATTGGGAGTAGAATTGGATGTTAAACTAGCCATCAAAACAAGATGAAAACAATGAGACAAAAAGAGATTTAAAGTAGAATTAAAAAAGGGTGAAAAACTAGACACAAAGAAGGGAACAAAATAGGGCATACAAAAAGATACCAAATTGGGTGCAAACAAGGATGTAAAAATGGACACCAAAATGAGGGTGCATAGAATGGTGTAAAATTAGGATGCAAAATTGGGTGCAAAAAGGATGTAAGAAAAGACACAAAACAAGAAGCAAAATGGGACTAAAAAAGGGTGAAACTAAGGATGCCAAAAATGATGCATAACTAGATGAAAATTCAAACTAAAATCTAGGTGCAAAATGAGATGCAAATGTGGACACAAAATGTGGCAGAAAAAAATGATGCAAATTTGGATGCCAAAAAGGATGCAAAATTAGACACCAAAAAGGATGCAAAATTGGACATAAAAAATGGTGAAAAATTAGACACAAAAGTAGAAAAAATGGTGCGAAAATGGGCATAAAAATGGCTCAAATTTGAATGCAACATTGGATGCAAAATGAGGTGCAAAAAATGATTCAAAACTTGGTGCAAAAACAAATGCAAAAATAACGAAAAAAATGGCTCAAAATTGAACGTAACATTAGACACAAAATGAGATTCAAAGGTGGACACAACACATGGTCCAACATAGGGTAAAAATTTAGATGCTCAAAAGGATGAAAAATTGGATGCAAGAAATGTTGTTAAAAATGATGCTAAATTGGATGCAACAAATGATGCAAAATTAGGTGCAAAATAGGATGCAAAAAAGGGAGACAAATGAAACGAAAAAGTGGATGAAAAAAATGGTGCAAAAATGGATGAAAATTTTGGCACTAAATCGGATTCAACATATGGTGTAAAATTAGATGCAAAAAATGGTGTAAAAAAAGGCAGAAAAACTGATGCAAAAACAGATGTAAAAATAAGTACAAAATTAGAAGCAAAAAATGGCATAAGACTAGATGCAAAAAATGGCACAAACTCGATGCAAAAAAAGGCACTAAATCAGATGCAAAAGATGGTGTAAAACTCGATGAAAATTACGACACAAAAATAGAAGCAAAGAATGGCACAAAATAGGGAGCAAAAAATGATGCAAAAATAGATGCAAAAAATGGCACAAAACTAGAAGCAAAAACTGTTGTAAAACCAAATGCAAATCTTGGTGCAAAATATGATGCAAAAAATGATGCAAAATTTGGTGTAGAAAAAAGATGCAAAATTTGGCGCAAAAAAGGACGCTTTAAAAATTGTACAATAGAGCCAGATTTAGTGCCAGGCTGCTCATCCCAATGGAGAGAAAAATACACTAAAATATGGTGCTAAATCTGGCGTAAATTCCCTGTTTTGTTGTAGTGATGGGTGCAATAGTTCTATGGTTCCTGAAAATGGAGCAAAAAATCTAGTGGTCTCTAGAGAGAAGACCATGTTGTGGCATCAAAGGCTTGGACATATTGGAGAGAAGGGCCTTCGAATACTTCATGGTAAAGGTATGGTAGAATGTATGAGTAATATCTCTCTGGATTTTGATTTTTGTGAAAATTGTGTATATGGGAAGCAAAATCGGGTGAGTTTCCCCTATGGTGGTAAGAGGGCGAAACAGATATTAGAGCTTGTGCACAGTGATGTGTTTGGACCTGTGAAGGTTCCATCACTGGGTAAGTCTATGTACTATGTATCATTTATAGATGACTTCTCAATGAATACATGGATATATTTCCTTAAGAAGAAATCTGAAGTCTTTGACAGGTTTCAAGAATTTAAGGCTCTAGTGGAAAATCAGACAGAGAAGAAGATAAAGGTGCTGAGGACAGATAATGATGGAGAATTTTGCAGCAAGGAATTTGAAGGATTCTGTAAGAAGTGTGGTATAGCACGGTAGAAAACTAATCCATATACACCTCAACAAAATGAAGTTGCAGAAAGATTGAACAAGACATTGATGGAAAGGGCAAGAAGCATGCTCAGTGGTGCCGGGTTAGGACAAGAATTCTGGGCAGAGGCGGTGGATACTGCATGTTACTTGGTTAACAGGTCACCTTCATCAGCGTTGGAGGATAAGACTCCACAAGAAGTATGGACTGGTAAGAAACCCTCTCTTTCACATCTGAGGGTATTTGGATGTGATGCATATGTACATGTTCCAAAGGAGAAACGAACCAAGTTGGATAGTAAATTTGAAAAGTGCATCTTTATTGGGTATAAAGATGGTTTAAAGGGTTATAAGCTTTGGAACCCAGACACATGAAAGGTTGTGTACAGTCAAGATGTGGTGCTCAGAGAGGTGAAAGATGTTATTAAACATGAAGTCGAACCAAAGGAACCTGTGAAGATCGAGTTTGAACTAAAGGAGGAAGAATCAGACTCTGTAGCAGAGGAGGAATCAAAAGATGAAGAGCCACAAACTCCGGCTGTGAGAAGATCAGTTCGAGAAAGAAGGCAGCCAGAAAGGTATATTCCATCTGCTTTCTGTTCAAATTTTACTTTGTCTGTTATTGATGATGATCCTAGAACTGTGAAGGAAGCAGTGGATTCATAGGATGGAAAACTTTGGAAAGAGGCCATGGTAAATGAAATGGCATCTTTGCACAAAAATGAGGCTTGGGATCTGGTGGAGTTGTCAGCTGGAAGGAAACCCATTGGCAGCAAATAGGTGTTTAAAATAAGACAAATGCAGAAGGGAAGGTGGAGAAATACAAAGCTCTGTTGGTAGCAAAAGGTTATTCCCAGGTGCCGAAAATTGATTTTGGTGATATTTTTTCTCCTGTTTCCAAGGTAACTTCTATTAGGTTACTTTTATATGTTGATGCTGCTTTTGATTTTGAGGTAGAACAGATGGATGTGAAGACAACATTTCTTCACGAGGATTTGGAAGAGGAAATCTACATGAAGCAACCTGAAGGCTTTGCGGTGAAGGGTAAGAAAGAACTAGTATTCATGTTAAAGAAGTCTCTGTATGGGTTAAAATAGTCACCAAAGATGTGGTATCAGAAATTTGATACATTTATATGGGGACTTGGCTTCACCAGAAGCAAAGCAAATCACTTTGTGTATTTTAAATTAATTAGTGACCGTGTTATTTATCTGGTCTTGTATGTGGATGATATGTTGCTGGTTGGAAATGACAAAGAAATTATCCAGGATTTGAAGACCAAATCGTCCTCCAAATTTGACATGAAAGATCTTGGTGCTGCAAACTATATTTTGGGCATGGAAATTAAAAGAGATCGGGCAAAGAGGAAGCTCTGGTTAAACCAGAGGAATTATGTCGAGACAATACTGCAGAGGTTTAATATGCAGGATAGTAAACCGGTGAAGGTTCCTATTCCTGTAGGTGTGAGGTTATCTACTGAATAGTGTCCCAAGACACAAGAAGAGGAAGAGGACATGTCCCGTGTTCCATATGCAAGTGTAGTCGGTAGCCTGATGTATGCAATGGTCTGTACTAGACCAGACATTGCACATGCAGTGGGAGTATTGAGCAGGTTTATGTCAAAACCAGGGAAGGAGCACTGGACAGCAGTGAAGCGGGTTTTCAGGTATTTGCGTGGCACTAGTGATTATGGTTTGTGCTACCAAGGAAGACCACGATTGGACGGAGTGTTGGATATTCGTGGCCTTGTTGATGTAGACTAGGCTGGAGATCTGGATCAAAGAAGATCTACAAGTGGGTATGTGTTTAACCTATTTGGAGGTGCAGTCAGTTGGATGAGTAAGAAACAATCTGTAGTGGCACTATCAACCACAGAGGTAGAATACATGGCAGCCACTCATGCAAGCAAGGAAGCAGTTTGGCTGTAGAGATTGTGTTCAAATATGGGGTTGGTATAGGGAGCTATAAGGATAGACTGTGACAGCCAAAGTGCAATTTTCTTGGCAAAGAACCCTGCTTACCATTCAAAGACAAAGCACATTGATGTTCAATATCACTTTGTGAGGGATATGATAGAAGACAAAAAGTTATTGTTGGTAAAGGTGGACACTTTGAAGAATACAACAGATGCATTGACAAAATTTGTGAGCTCTGAGAAGTTCTCTTGGTGTAGAGAAACAATGGATGTTTCAGGGCTGGAAAAATGACTAAGCTCTCTTGTGGCCCCTTGTGGAAAGAAAACAACAAGTGGGAGATTGTTGGGTTGTGTTATATTCTTTTCGGGGGGTTTGAGGGGGTCGGGTAGCCCCCCTCTACGGGGTCCAGGGCAGCGCCCTGGGAAAAAAAAATTGGACCCTATATTAGGTTGGGCAAACCTACATATGGTTTTTTCGGTTCATGGTATTGGATGCTTCGGCATGTATAAATATGTATTGTAACATTGAAAGGAATATAATGAAAAATTAAGTTGGTAGTCCCGGTTTTGGGATCCAAGGGACATCTCTGTGTATATGTGTTTTATGTGTTATGCTCTCGCATTATTTATTTTTCTGTGATTTAGAATTTGTATGCAAGTAATTTATGTACGACGTTAAAACCTACAACTTGGATATTTCAGAGGCCAATGACTCTATCATCTTGGTCATTTTATCCATCTTGGGGTCTAAAGATGAAGAATATTCACCCCTCTATCTCCTTCGATCAACATGTCCTTTGAGTTTCTCTGTAGCCATGATATTGGACTTTACTTCCAAGGCTGCATCATGCATCTCAGCCAGAGAATCACATCTTATTTCTCTCAATAGCAGGTAGAATTAAGAATCAAAGGCATTGGAATAGGTGAGCTTGGCAGAAGTGGGAGTAGGTTTCACTTCAATTGGTATCTTGTTGTACATGCGGTTGAACCTTTTATTGAAATCAGACAATGATTCCTCATTTTCCCTTTTTAGGTTGCCAAACTCAGTATGGTAATAGTGCAGATCTTTCTTATCCCCCCAATGCTTTAGGAACATGTCATCTAAGGCCTCAAAATTTGTTATAGATCTAGGGATCAACTCTCTGAATCATTTTCTTGCCTCTCCATCAAGGCTTTCGACAAAAACTCTCATCCACACATCATCTTCACTAATGTCTAGATTATTTGCGTAGCTATAAAAGGACTTAAAATGTTCTTCTACTGTGGCTCCTTCTGTCCCAGTGAAATTAGGCATGTACTTCTGATATTCTCCTACAGGCATGGCATTCAAAGGAGTAGGCAATACTAAGGGTCCATACCTAGCAGCTATGATTCTTTCAATTTTGGTGGGTGCTTGTGGACCTGCCATGACTGGGGTAGATGAAAGAGTGTTGGTAGTATGAAAGGTAGGGAGTTGAGAAATGACTGACAGGGTTAAAGGAATATGATGTACAGGAGGGGAGGTTTCCTTTGGGCTGAAATCCAAAGGAGGACCTAAAGAATAAGGAGCTTTATGAATCTCTAAAAAAAATTCTTCACTGCTAGTACTAAAGGCTATATTCTCAACATGTATGTGCTCTGTTACAAGCATTTCTTGCAGAGATGCATAAGATTGTTTAGGTTTACTTAATCCTGATGCTCCCTTTTGTGATGTCTTTCTTTCCTTAATAATCTTCTCAGGGTCAGGTACTAGGTCAGCTGGTGATTTCTAAGGATTTCTCTGAGTGTGCCTCACAAACTAAGTCGGAACTGTGATGTGGAGTCACCAAGAGTTTCGGCCTCTAGTAGAGTCGCCAGATAGATGGTTACAACCAAAAATGTGTCCAGACTTTGTCTATCATCAAAGATGGATATGTGTCGTCTCCCAGGGAAGTTGAGCTTCAATCTCCTCTCCCCGGCAATGGTGCCAATTATGTTAGAGCTCTAGGAAACTCTCCTAGGTTGTAGCTCGGAGATGCCTGGTAACATATAATCTTCAATATGGTTCTAGGAACTTATTGGGATGGGTGATGGTTTGGTTCAAGCCAGATAACCACTTCTACTCTGTTTTCACTCCAGACATGCATGAACACCCTTAGACTACAAGGCTTTAGACCACCAATGCTCAACAATTTTGGAATTAGGTGAATATATGAAGAATACTAACCACACCAGCAAATGCATACAGAATGTCTGATGGCCAGCTGCAACTAGTAAAGAAACTTGCAAATATATTCTATCAATGCAGAGATAAGATGACCGTTATCTTGCATTAGATACAGAAGAAACCTAAGTGACCTACTCACTAATACATTCAATTGTCTAATACAAAGATAAGATGACAGT
Source organism: Pinus tabuliformis (assembly GCA_031772625.1). Taxonomy (NCBI): domain Eukaryota; kingdom Viridiplantae; phylum Streptophyta; class Pinopsida; order Pinales; family Pinaceae; genus Pinus; species Pinus tabuliformis. Next base: position 1,057,572,622 of record CM062807.1, read on the forward strand.
TATCTAGCATTAGATATAGAAGAAATCATGAATACAACACTTCAGGCACAAGCTAAGAACAAAGGAGAAAGGAGCATAGAGCAATTAACAACAAAAGAAGTTTGCATTGCTGAAAATGAAGATGAGATGTTGCAAGTTACAGAATATCTATAGTCTCCAGAAGTTGAACTGAAACACAATTGCCAACCCTGATTACATATTTTTTCCGGTTATTTATAACCTATCATTACAATGGCCCTTAGCCATTTAGGGATGGAGGGGTCTTAATTGACCACCAACTACCATTAACTGTCTGATAGCATCTTTGAACGTAGTTTCTTTCTCCACTATGAAAACCTGATCAGTTCTGGTACTGTGCTGTCCTCCAGGTGGTCGGATTGATCATGGCAGTGAAGTTCCATGACTGTTTAATTCGGTTGCTGAGTCATGCTATGTCCTTTTCTCCTCTGGCCATGCTCTTCTTTTAATTTAGTTTCATAGTCAGACTGTCACCAGACTGACAGAGTCGACCATGTTCTCCTTCGTGCAACAGACAGGGAGTGGAGTATGGAGTGCATGGGAAGATGAATGGCTGGGAGTGATCGTGAATGGTGGATGTCGAATCAAGGGAGATGTGTGGTGGAGATCATTTTTTGGAGGCTATCGGTTGTGGTTGGAGCGGGATATGTCTGGACCATTAGATCTTCAGGTGAGTAGATCAGATAATTATCGGGCGGCGGAGATGTGCGGGCGATAACACGCGGGTTGGTTTGATTTGAGTGGTAATGGTTTTTATCGGAAGGGCCTCGGGTGGTAAGCGGAAAGTGTCAGAACTCGCCCGATGCCATTAAGTGGATGATACGTAGTGGCGGAGGAAAGAGAGAAATCACCCTCATCGGGCGGGTACCTTTCGTGCTTGTTGTCCACACAATATGGGCAACAACCGTTAGATTTGGTGGGGGTGATCTACCGGCGAAGATGCGGTGAAGGTACAAGATGTCTTCGTGGAATGTGCTATAAGCGTGTAAGACACATGAGTAAGGTTTTATGGGTACTTTTGGCTTTTGCACTTGGGGCTAAGGCCAAAGGGGTGTTTTGTCAGGATTAGGAGGTTAATAAAGGAAGCGGGAAAGGTAAAGAGAGCAGGATAAGGGAAGAAGTGGAAATGGCCTGTGTAGGAATCCTTTAAGAAAAACAAAGTAGATCGAGCCTTTCCTTCATTCTTCAAAAAGTTAGCACTACACCTCAGGGCTAACAGTATCCACTAAATCCATCCAGAAAGGAGGAAAACTCCTTCTCGTCTAATGTATCAAAGACTTGGTCAATGAAGGGTAAGGGAAAATGGTCTTTCTGAGTTGCTTTTTTTAATTCCCTATAATCAACGCATATCCACCACTTGCCCTTCTTATTAGGAACAATGAATAGCAGGGAAACCCATTCATTTTCCGATATCGGATAAATAAAACCAAAATCTAATAGCTTCTACAATTCATCTTTGACAATGTTTTTTAAGGCAGGATTCATTTTTTTTGTGGTTTCCTAATAGCTCAACATTCCACTTTAATGTACATATGATGAGTACATAAATCAGTATGGATGCCTTTCATCCCAAGAAAAAGCTTCTTTATGCTCCCGAAGGGATTTTATCAATTGTTCAGATTGGGAGTGTGAAAGGTTAGGATTAATATCAATGTTTTCCCTAGTTCAATTTCTACAGGAACATTGTTACAAGGTACAATTTTAGGAATGTTTTCTATTTCTATTTCTGGTTCAATATCTTCCTGAATATTGTAGCTCATGACAGTTTCTAATAGTTGACAGGTTGAATCAGAAATGGAGTCAGGATTGCTGAGAAAGGTGCTAATGGCATCGTCCTCCATTTCATATTTAAAATAGAGAGCCTTACTGATGGTAAGGATGGGTTTAATTTCTTCATCTTCAAATTCAGGTTCTTTGGTAGGTAGAGACTTTTGAATCAAGGTAAATCTGGATTTATTTGATGAACTCAGTTCTGCAAGGGGTAAAGGATAAGGTTCTTTGTAACTTCCCCATTGGATATTACCATGTTTCCAGACCAGCACCCAATGTAAGCATTTGTGGTTACAAGCCAAGGTCTTCCTAAAATCAAAGGGTGCCCACTAGTTGGGCATTGGGCATATAAAACCATAAGGTCAACAGGGTATTTCCATGAGTCTACCGAAATAGTGATATCTTCTAGCTTCCCTACCAAACTAATAGTAGACCCATATGCCAATTCGAGGAGGTTGGGAGTTGGTTTAAGGTTCCATAGACCCAAGGTAATCATGTTTGCAAAGGTTATAACATTAATCTCTACCCCCAAGTCTACTAGTACATTTGGGATATCTACCCCATTAATCTACACTGTCAAAATTAGATTCTCATGATACTTGCTTTTGATAGGTATAGATTTCCCCAGCATTATATCTGATAATTTACCCATGACATGAATAGTAAGTGGGTCCTTTGGTTTTCTACTAGGTTTCTTAGAAAAATATTCTTTAATTGTCTTAGCATAAATTGGTACATCCTTCATAGCCTGAAGTAACGGAATTTTAACGAATAAATTCTGCAATTCTCCCAAAAAGTCAAATTCAGGATGAGGACTTTGTTTGCTCAAAGATAATCTTTCAGGATAGGGTGGACCAGTCTAACACCCTCTAGTAACAATAGTTTGTGAAGGGGTTTGTTTCTTTATAGGAATCTGTGCTAGCTCATCCCCTATCATTCTTTGTTTTGGTTCTGAGACTTCATCATCAGTATGCTCAACAATTATAGGTGAAGTCTAAGTATTGACCACCCGACCAAATCAAAGATTTAATTCATTACATTCCATAGTGGCAATACTATATGCAGGGAGGTTGAGTGTCTCAACCTATTGAGCCCCTATATTATTTGGATTTAGATTGGGTTGGACAAGAAATTGGGGACAAAGAGGAGGATTACTAGAGGGCGCATTAGTAGGTAGTTGTATTTGTTATTGTGGCATATGGTAGGAGAATTGTCCTGAAGGAGGAGGAGGAGGTCCACACCAATTCTGGGACCATGAGGAATTCAAACCAAATTGAAGATACCAGGGTTGCCAGGGCATCAAATATTGGTAAGACTATGGCCAAGAAGGTGAAAAAGGTACAAATTATTGACCAAAATTCATATTATTAAAATACTGAGACAGGTCTTGAGGCATACCTTGATTCATATTCTTCGGTTGTGGTTTCCATGGTTTCCTTGATCCCATAAAATAAACTTGTTCTGGTTCTTCATTCATCCCCTGAAATACTTCCTTTAATCTAGGAAGAGTGCTCGTGGAATGACTCTATTCACATATAGCACAAGTCTCCACGGAATTTAATTGGCATTCCTTCAATGGGTGCTTCTTCCTACATTGAGGGCAGAAAATAGACATGGCCTTCTCTGCTTCCATCTATTTTTTCTTCACCTGCAACACGTCTAGCTGTGATGATAATGTGCTCAGGATATCGGTTCTTAGGTTGTCCAACAGATTCCCAATTTTAGCCTTTGTAACTCCATTGCTGGATGTTTTGAGAGTTCAAATTCCCTGCCTCTGTCTCGTAGCCCCTCATGAACACTTGATGCATAATTCACAGATGGTATCAAATTCCTCCTTTGATATATCTCCTTTCCCTACTACGTTCAATAGCTCCAGAGATTCCTCCCTCAGTGCCTTGAGAAAAATGATCTTCAAGATATTCTTATCCAAGTCACTGTGGCCGGATCTCTGCAAACTATATTGAAAACGTTCCACAAAATCTTCCATATTCTCATCCTCTTTCTACATAATCTTAAAAATTTATTCCTTTACATCCTGGGATTTGCAGTAGTCCTGATATTTCTCAAGGAAAATCATTTTCATATCATCCCATGTAGCAATATATTTTCCTCCCAAACCCATAAACCATCTTAAAGTTGTGCCCTTCAAAGTAGTGGGAAATATATTCAATTTTTGAGCATCACAAATTTAAACATACCCCCAAAAAACAATGTTGAATTCAAAAAGGAATGTGTTCAGATCCTTGGAATTAAGACCATGGAAGTTGGGTAGTGTTGTCAAAGGAATAGGCTTCATAGGTGCATCACCTCTGATATCTCCAATTGGAAATTCAATTGAAGAAGTTGTAGGAGCCATGAATATCTGCCAATACTCACTTGGAATTTCAATAGGTTCTAGCTCTGGCTATTCTATAACAAGTGATGGAAGTTGTTTAACAACACTCCCTTGATCAAATGGTGCCAAGAATTAATTCAAATATTCTTCCTCTGAACTTTCAATATGCAATTCCTCATATTCTCTACTTTCTACTTCTTCTTCCCCGAATTACACTCTTGCTATTGGAGGAGGTTTTGGTTGTGAAACTGATTGCCCTCGAGATCTCATATGAGATATTACCCTAAAAACAGCTTGTGATGATGCTACAGACTCAACCCTTGAGATGATCTCTTGGATGTAAATTTTTCTGCCCAAATCAACCCATTTTGTTTTCGGGGTTCTCCCTCTGCCCCTTTTATTGGTGTCTCTGTTCATACAATTAGGAAATAGAAGGGAAAAATTCAAACAAATTAAAAGCTCAAGACCTGGAGCAAGATAAGAACTTCCTTCCCCAAGACAAGAGAGTGGCCCCTAAAGAAAAAAAAAGAAAGAAAATAAGCAAAATCATAGAAATCAAGCGTAGAACCTGAAAGAGGGTGAAAAAAAATAAAACTTCCCTTCCTATGAAGAGATAGCAATACTTATGAAAGAAAAACAAAGAAACCTAAAGCTCTAGCCTTGGAGAAAGGTGATAAAAACTTCCTTCCCCAAGATGAGAGAATAATCCTACAAAAATAAGAAAAGAAATGATCCAAACAACCAAATGATCTAATACTCAGGACATGGAGCAAGGTGTAGATCAGCCCTATGGTCAATGTTGGTTGTACTTTCAGGCCTTTGATAACCTCCACGACAATGACGCCAAAATGTTGGTGTCGAAGTATGAATCATGCAATTCACCCAATCCACATTTAATTGTCAACTCGGGGTTCTACTAGTTGTTTCAAGGCTATCATGCATTGTATGTGCAAGCCACAGTTTCCCTACCCAACATTGACCATTAACTCTAAATTCATCAATGTGTAACAACAAGCAACACTGTAACAACAAATAAAAGTAACAACAAGTAATAATTGTAACAACAATAAGAGTAACAACAATAAGTACTCACAACAACACACTAATAAACATTCACAACAATAATAAACTCACAGAAATATACCTAACACATATCTAATCTAGCAGCATCTAGTTAGGAGAGTGGGCCCAAATCCCTTATCAAGGTTGTGGTGAGATCAACGAATCATGATATGCTCAGAAGATCAACTTGTCATTAATAAAAGAAATATTACAAGTGTGTTGTTACAGACTCAAAGTTAGAGTATTTCTCCTGTAACCTTAATGACTCTTAATAGTGATGGATTTCACAACCTGTAACTCTACTTTATACAATTTATCAATAATACAACTGCTAGAATTACGACACTGTCTGCCCTTAATTACATGGTGGTTTTTAGAATGAAACATAATGTTAAAAGATAGCAGTGTGTCAATTGAAAGGTTGATTCACCGTTGCAGCCAATATTCAAGGATACTATGCTTCATTGACCAATAATCCATAAAGACATGACAAGAGGTATACTTGTGCATTTTAAGATATCGATTAACCACTATTGGCTTGAAATGGATAAAAATAACATGGTAAAAGGGTGAGTAAAAGTATGCAAATATAACCACCAACAAGGAGCACGAGGAGGTTATAGAGTAAATTATTATAGGAGAAAAACAACTAGTGATGGACCTATTATCTCCAAAACTCTCTCCCATAGTCTTCAAGCAAACAATGCACCATCCCTATGGACTTTCAATAAGAATAGGCTTGTTAGAAAAAGCCTTGTGAGAATTGGATAAACAAAATTGTAACCAAAACTGAGTGCGATATGGGAGTTGTGTGATTTACCTATAGTTGCTAGTAAGAAAAATGCTTGGCATCAAAGCCCTAATCGAACCGCAAACCGACAAAACCCCAAGCTTAGAATGTTGAAATGACTGGGCAATTGTGGGAGAGAAGGGTAAGTGGTTACACAGGTAGTCAAATTTGAAATCTTCACCATTGATTGAGGTAGTGGACGATCAATGGATCTCTGTCGAACAAGTGGCTTTTAGAGTACAAGAGTCATGCCATGTTGAGGTGGTATGGAAGACCCTCGAGAAACTTTGAGTGGTATAGCTTAGGGTATGGGAAATCAACACCATAACCTTAACAAAAATAGGGAAAATTTTAATGATGAAAAATTGTCTTAAATTTTAAATTGATTGGAAAATCTTACCAGTCCCCAAATTACAAATTATAAAATGTTTGTTGATATCTTTGTAAAAACATGCAAATTTCTAATAGATTTATATATAGCCTTTATACAATTTTGGAAATTTTTAAGGTAAATATATTTATACTATAAAATTTTGGTGAATCATTTTTGGAAAAAAATGGAAATTGGCTAATTAAAAAAAAAAAAACATGGAAAATTGGCCCACTTTCGAATATTAGCCACTAAAATTTTCCATGAAGAAAAACCATGTAATTACAATAATATATGATCAACTGCTAGAGATATATTAATAATTTCTAGAGCATAACATTTGATTATTAAGAATTCATGTGCTAGGCTTTAAACTACCAGTGGGAACTCCTAGTTAGACCAAACATCATATTTATTAAAAGTTGACTTTAATAATAATTCTAATGTCCTAAACAAAGTTTGAGTGTAAATCTAGGTAGATAATTTTATTTTTTATGTGTATGATGTATTTTTTACGAGTGGTATAAAAGTTGAAGGGTTCAACACTTTGGCATGTTTAAGGGCATAAGGATTATATATATATATATATCAAGTCAAGCTAAAAAAAAATGATAAGTTAAGCTTGACTAGCACTTCCATTAATGAGTTTTTTTATATCTAAATGACGATTATTCTTCATTTGTTATAGAAAGATAAATGCTTGTGTAGTCCTGGCTTACAACTAACTATTTCCTTTCTTCTGTAATTGTGTTTTTACTATCTCATTACTTCCTATTTCTTCTCTATTTCTCATTTCTAGCTAGCTTACCCTTTTATCTTTCCACATTAGTTAGTTTTAGCTTAGAATCCATATTTTCCTTTGTTGTGGAAATAATCCATATATCATAGGAATTCTCAAACCAAGAATGGTTACAAAGCCAAAATATTTATTGGTCTCTCATCCTAAATGGTGTCAGGCCTAGTTGATACATCATACTAGAGAGTATCCCGAACTATTGTTGGGCCATAATTCCTTGTCAAAAACTTGATAGATAATATACCTTATATTATGAAGGATATATATTTTTTGGATCTACTATCTGTTATCACTCCGTAAATACCTTAAGGCTGAAGAAAGAAATCCCAGAGGTAACCACAAACCAATTGCAGGTTAAGGTCCAGTCCCCCTAACCTTAGAGAGGGCTCTCTCGCTAGATCAACTATCAATCCAAAAGGCTGATAGGATATGTATTTTAGACTAGTTATTAATCTCAAGGGAAAATGATATAAGATTTGATGAAATTGTTAGGAGTGAGAGTCACTGAAGTATAGGATAATAACACATCAGGGCATGCATGATCCATCTAGATAACAGTGGCAAGGTAGGCACATATATCAAGTCATTTTTCGGTTTTAGTATAGTGAATAATAGGGGAAACACATAAATATTTCGTTAAATGTAACAGAGCATATGATTATGAATTCTCCTACACAACTTCTAACCAAATATTCAGAATAAACATGAAAGAGAAATAAATATTTCTATCATGTATTAGATCCATAGTTATCCTGAGCATACAAAGATGAATTCAAGACAAAAATTTCAGAAATAGATATTAATCAAACACAAGGAGAACACGGACTTAAGATAACACACCACATGAATCTATAAAACTAATAACAATTTTTGCTGTGAGCTTTAAAAATATTTATATATAGTGCCTCTTCCTCTAAACAATTCTCCATCCTCTCTATTACATTGTAGGTTTAGCCTTTTATACTATTTTGGCGAAGGGCCAGATACATTAAATTTTATCCAACTAATTGGATCAAAAGGTGCATTTATTATTGTTTCAAACAGAAACAACAAGATTAAGGTAAATTACATAAACACCATCATTTCATCCTCATTTGCTCATAGTCCTCTAGAATGTCCCAAATTTCCTACTGTGATGCAAAAAGACCTACCAAAAATCCTCCTAATGCCTTATTGGGTCACCTCCGATCAATCAAAGCCATAAGACATGGTGGAGTATAAAATCATGACTATGGAAAGGATATTAAGTTGTAAAACAAGTGAGTATTAACCATAGGCTTATGTCTTTTGAGGTTAAGCCTTCTAGCTTGGGACAGGGGGCAGATTATTTGTAGTATTATTATATCACAACAATTCCACCACATATGACACGAGACCACACATATATGCATTTGGGACCATGCCTTGTGTCGATAGCTCCTAGCTCTTTGAGTTCTCTGTGACCGTTATGCTAGCCCCCACATCAAATCCCTTCTCCTGGAGGTTTCCAATCGACGATATAATTTGGTGTACAACATCCCAACTTTGTCGATTACCTTTTCTTCTTAGTGCCTGGTCCTTTGGATCCTCACATGATTGTAGGCAAGCCCCCATATCGGAGCCCCCTAGTCGAAGGTTTTCAATTGGAGGTTTCACTCTGATGCACAATATGCCTCAACCTCTGATCATCGATCCATGATGTCATCACTACCACATGTTACCTATGAGTGGTGACACGTGTCACCCATTTTTTGGCCCCTTATGACCCTTGAAAATGTCAAATCCACCTACCACATGTCCACTGTACCGCCACGTTATTGCTGATGTCATATGCCACATGGCATAATCGAAACCAACCGTTATCTGCCATGTGTACTCTATCAGATCCAATCTATGTTTGTCGTGGGTCCTTTATCAGATCCAATCGCTATGCAACACGTGTCTCTTTGGGAGGAGAGAGAAAAGGCCGACCTTCTCTATTTTTGCAAAAAATTCCTTTGTTAAAATGTTTCCTATGCTCCTAGAAATTTACCATTGGAGGCCTATTTTATCACAATCCCAGTGATTTCAAAACGTGACCACCCTGCCTCCATTGTCTGATCCTTGATGTGCGAATGAACCTCAGACCTTGCTTGTCTCCTAATTGCGATGAACCTTTGGGATGAAGGAAGCAGGGTACTTGGGATCTCTAATCGTCGATATAGCCATGCACCTCTGAACTGTGGGATGCGAGATTTTGGGACCCATACTTAGGCATTTTCCCTTTGTTTTTTAGTTTTGAAAGGGAAACTTCAAATTGCTATAACTTTTGATTCCGGGGTCCTTTTGGGGAGTTCTTTATATTATTGGAAAGATGCTCCAGAGAAATTTCAAATGGAAAGGGTCTGATGAAGCTCTAATTCCAATATTTAAAAAATGACCTCAAATTTCCCTGTCTAAACCACAAGACCTCAAGGACTAAATGACCCCTTGGACAAGAAAACTTTTAGGCTAAGACACCTAGTGATTCATAGGTTGAATTGACCAAAGTGAATAATGAGAGGCTAATACCACTTATTCCTATTATAAGACTCTAAAATCAGCTCCAATGAGGATGGAAGCCTCCTTGTGAGGTTCCATGAACAAAAATTAGACTAGTGGCCTAACCATTGGGCAATGGAGTCAAAACTACAAATCGACTAATTGCAAACTGACTGACAAACTTACATAACTGTAAAATTTAAAAGAAATAAGAAAAATTGACAACCATCACTAAAGCCTTAGGGCCTTCTCCTCAAGCTTCAAACCTCAATGAGACCTGTATGTTACAACTGAGAATATATACACTAGGTGATCTCCTCCTCCCAATGTAACCAGTCAAGAAAATGGCTACTTGACTGAGTTCTGCTCACAGTTCCCATGAGCAGGCAGAAGAAGGAAAAGAGTGGCAACCCAAAATTCAACTGATCTTGAAAACCAACATTATTAAAGAGTGAAAGCTCCCATAACTCCTGCAACATACTGCCCATGGGATAATAAAACTCTTCTTTTGCAAGCTCCAAGAGACCAGCAAAAGAATCCTTAAAAACATAACTAGTTACCTCCACTTGAGCACTTTGTTCATCAATTTTTCTCTCTTCAACTGAGGCAACCAGATCCACAATAGTAATATGCACATCTATAGGATCCGAGAAAACTTGCTCTTCTTCAGTAGATTCTTCAATTTATGAACCTGGAGGCAGATCTTCAAGTGTAAGAGGCTCTAAAACAACCCCTTCTCTTTCATTGTTCTCCTCTTCTTGATTTGGCTCGGTTTGCTGAATTTCTTCATTAATCTTTGTCTGATCAGTTTCATATTCAACTGCAATTTTTTTTTACCTATTGGGAATCTTCAAGAATATATGGGTAACATACCTCTTATATTTCTTCCTAAGGAAAAGACAACTCAAGCAAGGCTTCTTCAATTTCATCTATCATTACATCTTGATCATAGATGTCAATTCCCATGAATTGAAACATATCATCTAATTTTGCACAAAATATTTCTATTAGCACTATAGAAGGATAAATGTGTTTAAAATTTGTACAAAACGTTGAATCGAAATCCATCAGAGAACATATAACTGCAGCTAGAAAACCTTCATACCAGGATTTGGATTTATCCTCTAAGGTTACCATGAACATTTTCATCAATGAATCCTCATGAAAATGAACTTCAAGTATATGTACATGTATGTGGAATTTAATTAAATGCAGAGCAATATCTTCTCCCTTTCCATCTCTAAATATTGGGAGATAGGCTGACCAATTCACAAGAGGCATAGGATTCAGAAAACTAGGAATACAAGATCTATCCATAGAAGCATACCTGGTATTCGTTCTTGTAGAACCCATTTTGAAAAGAATCACCAATAATTCTGCAAATTACTGACCTTTAACTAATGAAGAAATTTTGAACGTTTGATCTTCTGGATCCTTTGAAAATGGAGTCGCCAAGTGAATGATTCATCCTTTCTCTGTCTGACTATTTTCCACCAACAATAATCAGATCTGTAACTTTGATAATCCTTCCTAGGGAAAATTAAGAATTTCATTTTTTCCCCGGCAACAATGCCATAATTTTATTACTCCATAAATCCCTTAAGGCTGAAGAAAGGAATCCGAGAGGTAACCACAAACCACTTGCAGGTTAAGGTCCAGTCCCCCTAAACTTAAGAGGGATCTCTCGCTGGATCAACTATCAATCCAAAAGGATGATAGGGTATGGATTTTAGACTGGATATTAACCTCAAAGGAAAACGATATAATATTTGATGAAATTGATGGGAGTGAGAGTCACTAATGTATAGGATAATAGCAGCGCATGCATGATCCATCTAGATAACAGAGGAAATGTAGGCACATATTTCAAGTCATTTTTCGGTTGTAGTGTAGAGAAGAATAAGGGAAAAACATAAATATTTAGTTAACTATAACATAGCATATGATTATGAATTCTGCCACACAACTTCTAACCAAATATTCAGAAGAAACATGATAGAGAAATAAAGATTTCTTTCATGTATTAGATCCATAGTTATCCTGAGCATATAAAGATGAATTCAAGACAACAGTTTCAAAAATGGATATTAATTAAAAACAAGGAAAACACATACTTAAGAACACACACCACAGGAATCTCTGAAACTAATAGAAAATTTTGCTCTGAGCTTTAAAAATATTTACATACAGTGCCTCTTCCTCTCAACAATTCTCCATCCTCTCTATTACATAGTAGGTTTAAACTTTTATATTATTTTGGCCAAGGGCTAGATACATTGAATTTTATCCATCTAAGTGGATCAAAAGGTGTTTTTATCATTGCTTAAAACAGAAACAACAAGATTCAGGTAAATTATAGAAACAACATCATTTCATCCTCATATGCTCGTAGTCCTCTGGAATGTCCTGAATCGCCATTCCAGATGTCCTGATGCCAAAAGGCCTGCCAAAAATCCTCTTGATGCCTTATTGGGTCACCTTCGATCAATCAAAACCATAAAACATGGTGGTGTATAAAATCATGACTATGGAAAGGATCTTAAGTTCTAAAACCAGTGAGCAGTAACCATAGGCTTATGTCTTTCGGGGTTAAGCCCTTTAGCTTGGGACAGGGGGCCGATTATTTGTAGTATTATGATATAACAATGGTTCCACCACATATGACATGGGACCACATATATATGCACCTGGGCCCATGCCTTGTGCCGATAGATCTTGGCTCTTTGAGTTCTCTGTGACCATTATTCTAGCCCCCACATCAGGGCCCCTCTCCTGGAGATTTCCAATCAATGATATACTTTGGTGTACAACATCCCAACTTTGTCGATCACCTTTTCTGCTTAGTGCCTGGTCCTTTGGCTCCTCACGTGACTGTAGGCCAACCCCCATATTGGAGCCCCCCAATCGGAGGTTTTCAATCAGAGGTTTTCAATTGGAGGTTTCACTCTGATGCACAATACGCCTCAACCTATGATCACCAATCCATGATGTCATCACTGCCACATCACTACCATGTGTCACCCTGACACATGTCACCCATTTTTTTGGCCCCTTCTGAGCCTTGAAAATGTAGAATCCACTTGCCACATGTCCATCATACAGCCACATCATTGCTGACATCATATGCCACATGGCATAGTCAAAACCAATTGTTGTCTACCATGTTTTACTCTATCAGATTCAATCTTTGTTTGTCGTGCATCCTTTATCAGATCCAATCATTGTGTGACATGTGTCCCTTTGGGAGGAGAGAGAAAAGGTCTAACCTTCTATTTTTGTGAAAAAATCCTTTGTTAAACTTTTTCCTGTGCGCTTGGAAATTTACCATGGGAGTCCTATTTTATCGCAATCCTGAAAATTTCAAACGTGACCACCCTACCTCCATTGTGAATCGCCGATCGCTAATGTGTGAATGAGCCCGAACCTTGCTTGAATCCTAATTGTGATGAACCTCCAGGATGTGGGATTGCGATGAACCTTTAGTATGTGGGATGTGGGGTACTTGGGACCTCTGATCATCTATATAGCCATGTACCTTTGAGCTACGGGATGCAAGATTTTGGGAACCATACTTAGGCATTTTCCCTTTGTTTTCTAGTTTTGAAAGGGGAACTTCAAACTGTTATAACTTTTGATTCCGAGGTCCTTTTGGGGAGTTATATATACCTTTGGAAATATGCTTCACAGAACTTTCCAATGGAAAGGGTCCAATGAAGCTCCGAGTCCTTCCAATATTTGGAAAATGAGCTCAAATTTCCTTGTCTAGACCACAAGACCTCAAGGACTAAATGACCCCGTGAAAAAGCAAACCTTTAGGCTATGGCACCTAGTGGTTCATAGGCTAAATTGACCACAATGAATAGTGAGAGGCTAATACGATTGATTCCTATTATAGGACTCTAAAACTATGATAGGGGTAGATTCTACAGATATATACCATTTAATAATCCATTCTAAACCATTCTTATAGCACATGAGTATTTCCCCTAACTCACAAACAGATCACCATCACCTTGCTATACTTCCAGCCCAAGGAAGTAATGCATCAAGCCCATGTATTTCATCTCAAATTCTCTTACAAGGTCCTCCTTGCAAGATTGGATCAACTGCTCATCCCCTATAAGTATCGATTCATCAACATACAAAACCAAGATAAGCAACTTTCCTTATGCCACAATGTGATAGATATTGGCATATGATTCACTTTTGGTGAAGCCCAATCCATTGAGATATGTGTCGATCCGAGTGTACCATGGTCAGGGAACCTGTTTAAGGCCATACAAGGCTCTCCCAAGTCTACACACATGTGTCACCCTATCATATGTCTCAAATCCCTCTGGCTGCTCTATGTAAATTTCTTCCTCAACAACACCATTGAGAAAGGTAGTTTTCACATCCATCTGATGGATCTTCCACCCCATTTTTGCAACTAATTCTAGAATGGTCATCAGGGAGGAATATCTTTCCACTGGAGAAAATGTTTCCTCATAGTCCACTCCATCTACCTGTGATAATCCTTTGGCCACAAATATAGCCTTGTACTTCTCGATGTTCCCATCAACTACATGCTTCACATCGTAGATCCATATTGAACCAACCACTGACTTATTCTCTGGTGTCAACATCACCTCCTATACATTATTCTTCATGATGGAGTCATACTCCTCCACCATGGCATCAACCCACACTGGTTTAGAAATTACTTCCTCAAATTAAGAAGGCTTTGTCTTAATGAGTTCTACCATGAGAGTCGTATAATTAGTGTACATTTATGATGACCTCCTCTATCTACCCTAAGATATAGAAGCTCCCCCATTCTCTCATGTGTCTTGTACCAATCTATCCACTTCTTTGTTTCTCTTCCTCCCACCTCTGGAATATTATGGTTAAGTGGGTGCCTCCTCTCAATGTCCCATCTTCACCTCTGCATGTGGTTTCTCCACAACATCCTAAAGATTTGTTTGAGGATCCTCCTTAGGAAATAAAATATCATCTTCCGATGGGATACTCAAATCTCACTCTAGAGAGCATCTCATATCCTTCTCCTCATCAAATTTGACATCTCTTCTCACTACTATCACCCTCAGTGAGGGAAAATACGCCCTATAGTTATTTGGTGTCTTTTTGTATCCTAAAAACATTCGCATCTTAGCTATAGGCTCAAGTTTCTTCCTTCTATCATTGGAGACATGAAAATACACAATAGCTCCAAAAATCCTGAAATGAGATACATTTGGATTCCTCCCATATAAACCTTCTTCTGGTGTGATCATGCCACGTATTCTATGAGGGATCTTGTTCTGCAAATAAATGGTGGGGTTTCATGCATCTTCCCACAGATGCAATGATAGCCCAAAATCATGCAACCTACTGTTGCTCCCACTATGCTTTTGTTTCTCCTTTCAGCCACCCCATTTGATGTGGGTTAGTGGGTGTTATTAGTTCTCTTATAATACCATCTTTCACACAAAATTCCTTGAAGGTGCTAGAAACATATTCTTCTCCATCATCACTTCTTAGGGATTTCAATTTCCGACCAGTCTCCTTTTCAACCAATTCTTTGAACTCAACAAATTTTGAGAAAAAATCATTCTTCTATATGAAGAATATCCAACATTTTCTAGAAAAGTCATTAACAAAAATTACATAATACTTGTGTTTTGTTGTAGAGGTTGTAGAAAATGATTCCCATACATCATATTGTACTTGCTCTAAGATTTTTCCTGCTCTGCTATCTTGATCCTGAAAGGCGGACTTGACATATTTCCCTAGTGTGCATCTCTTGCATACATCATGCTGGTAAAGGGTGTGTTTCGGGATACCGATGGTGATCTATTGCATGCTCTTCAAGGCCCCATGGTGCAAGTGTCCCATGCACCTGTGCCAAGGTTCTCCAACATATTGACTATGCACTTATCTTGTTCTTCTATTCAATGCAACGAAAGATTCCACCTCAATTTTGTAGAGATTCTTCACTTGAGCTCCAATTTTTTTTACCTTACTGGTATCTACATGTCTTAGAAATGCTTCCCACTTACTGAAAACAACATCATAGCCATGATCCTCCAATAAAACTACATAGATCAAGTTATTCTTTAGCTTGGGTACATACATGACATCTTTCAGATGAAGGTGGTAGCCCAATCGCTCTTAAATTTTAGAGTACCAATTCCTTTAGTACTATTCCACCCATCATCCCCAAGTTCTATGTGCAATCGGAGATCCTTCTCCTCTAGGATACTAAAGAATTATTTGCATCCCGTCATATGGAATGAGGCACCTGAATCCAGATACCACACTCTCCCTATTACAGTGCTCACCATGCATGAAATTCACAGGAAGTCTAATTCAAATTGGGAGGAAAGTGTTTCACCTCCTACTTCTCCCGAAGAATTCTTGTTAGACTTCTTGTGTGGACACTTTGTTGCATTGTGCCCGAATTCATGGCAGTTAAAATATTATGTCTTGCTTAAATAATTCTTTTGTCCATTGTTTTGGTTGGCCTCTAGCTTTTTTTGGGCCTTCTTGTCCTTACCCTTATTTCCCTTCCTAACCAAGGAAAAATTCTCTTCCTCCTTACATTTGGATGTTACTCCATCCCCAGTGTTCCAAAAAATTTCTTCCTACACCAGATCAGACTAGAGTCTCTCCCAATTTGGTAATTTCCCCCCTCCATTTACAGATTCATGGTAGTTGTGCTAGGATTTTAGAAGGCCTGGGAGAGTTATGCTCACCAGTTCCGAAGAGGGAATATTTTCTCCAACTCCTCCTAGCTCATCTCGACACTGAGAGAACCTAGACAGGTAATGTGGAATGGTTTCTCCTTTCTGCATGAAGATGTTTCTGATCTTGTTCCTCAATGGAAATTTCCTAGCATCACTACCATTTTCGAATAGCTCAGTGAGGGTCTTCCATATAGCAAAGGGAGTCTCCTTTCCATGTAAATTTGAGACTATGTGGTCTCTCACACCCTCCAGGATGATCAAACTGAAACCAAGAGATTACAAATTTCCTCTATTATTTTGTGGAATGAAAATCACAGTTTAGAAACACATGCAATGGCATGCAACCATTAAAACACCACAACAACAAAATGATTTACAAGGGAACCCAAATGGGAAAAAGCCATCTGTTTCTTTTCATTAATTAGATGAGAATGATAAACTATTACAATGTCTTGCTTTGATCATGAAGCACAACCTGCATTATAAACCTTTTCTCTTGTTGATTGACCTACTCTGACCAACACATAGCCAATTCAAGCTTCAACTAACCTCCTATTTCCTTTCGCAATGGTAGAGGAAATTAGCTCCTAAAACGTAGGAAATTTCTCCTATTTTCTTTCACAATTCCCAAGGAATGGTTCACTTGCTTAACTACCAAGCTTGTACACTCAACTAGTATACAATTGATAATTACAATGTGCATTTTCCTCCACTCCAACTAGGCAATTCGAATTCCATGCATGTCTGGTCATTTTTTAGATGATTGACTAGTTTAACTGAGAGATCACTAAGTTAACAACAATTCTACTACTCAACTAAACTTCAACTGACTCAACTAGGTAATTGAGCTCAGTTAATTGAGTCAAACTAAAAATAATTGAACTTGATTGCAAAATTTTAGCAATCACTACATGCACAACTATACTTCTAACATATAACTTGAATTTACTAAGTAAACTAGTAGAGAAAAGCCATGTCACACAAGTTAACTGCAATCCAAGTCATCTTGCTGATGTGGAAAATCAAATTACTAAATTTGACTAAGGCGCAAGTCAAATTGATCCTTTCTTTCTATATTTCTAATAGTTATCAGCCCCACTAAGGTTTAAGTATCTCCAACAACATGTTCATTCTCATCCTCATGTTGTCATGCACTTCTACTTGTGAAATATGGAACCAAGTGCAAACATTTGATAATCATTTGATAGTAGAATAAATAGCCAATGCCCATAACATTTCAACCAAAGGGTTTCTTTTATGGAGCAACAACGAAGATCAGTAAGAAATTATTGGCTAAAGAAGAGGATGAAGTAAAAATTATCTTCCTCCT
The DNA here is from genome assembly GCA_031772625.1 of Pinus tabuliformis. NCBI lineage: Eukaryota > Viridiplantae > Streptophyta > Pinopsida > Pinales > Pinaceae > Pinus > Pinus tabuliformis. Next base: position 1,057,590,317 of record CM062807.1, read on the forward strand.
ATCACATAAAATGTTTTGGTAACATTATAATACTTGAAAGTACTCTAATCGACAAAATTATTCTTGATTTTCATCTCTACACAGTAATAATAAAATATTAAAAAGTATCGACCAAGTATGGTTTTTTCACTTATATAACAGGAACCTAAATAGCACAATTTCTAATAAACACTTTCCCATTATAAATATTGTAGTTACATAACTTTTCCATCCATTAAAAGCACTAAAATAGGAATCCAAAAAGATAAAAAATATACCAGGGTGGTAACTAACACTTTTCTTTAAACTTAAGATATATGTCCCAAATACTTAACTTAGGATATAGGTCCCAAATACTTAGTTTTGATAACCTATTTGTACTTATGTTAAGTAAGAGGAATTCCATTAATAAAATGATGACGTAACCTTCGAGTGATGATATACCAAATTCCTCAATAACTATTATGCATAAAGTCGATATGAGCAAAGAACCATGTTTGAAAGATTTGCATACTCCAATTAAGAGACAAGTAGGGAGGTCTACAAGCAAAACTTCAACAACTTGTTAAGCTGTTAAATTTAAGAATAATTGAATATGGTTAGAAGAGATCAATTATAATATAAATGTTAAAGAATGTTATTTATTATTCTCAACCTTTTTGAAATATATATATTGAGAACTTAGAAATGTGTTTCACTTGAAGCCCCTTTTTTCATCACTCTATTTTCTTAGTGGGTTTTTTTGTTTTTTTTTCAAAAAACTCTTATGATAGTGAATAGCAACAAAAAAAAAATCAATTTTTTTGTGTTACCATTGACATATCAATACATTAATTAAGAAAACTAATATTATAAAATCTGTTACTCTAATAAAAATTTAAAATAAGTTGATTCCTGGCTCGACGAAGAAATCAACCGATCGAGCCATAACACCCATTTACACCATCACACAATACGGGAGGGAGAGATGCCGTTACCCCATGGACCCCCGGACGGGGCGGGGTCCACCGGACGAGGGAGGGCATAATGATCGGGGTTGTTATCGTGGGGTAACATTTCACTCCATAAACCCTCAACTAAAGGTTATGATATAGGACATTCTAGAGTCTTACTGAAATTACACGTATGGCTAGTCCCATCTACATGAGTAAAGGGGGATGATGTCGCATCCTCTCCTACCATGGTGCTCAACACAATAGATCAACATGTAGAAAGCATGGTTTTTTCATATAAAATGTGATTGACATGATTCTTTCTTATCAAAAGCTTCGATTGATTCTCCCCCCACTATAACTCTAGTCACTCATTATGTTTATTCTTCCCCCACTAGAACTATAGCCACTCATTATTATGGAATGGAGTGGTGCAACTACTACTGAAAATGAAGCTATGAGTTTCTGTAAGTACTATGATGCCCCCAAAAAAACTTATAACTTCAAATACATTTATAAGAATAAACCACTTAATGATGAAATACAACTTTGTGGGATCTATAGTAAGGTCCCGTCCACCAATCACATACTCCAAATACACCAATAATATCATAAAAATGCACATTTCTTAAGGTTTACCAGTAGTTGGTGCTTCTTCAAGGTATTTGGCACGTGCATCAAAGTCAAATTTCCTCCTCCTAGATAGCACCATATACACACATATCATCCAAATAAACTATAACAAATGAATATAGATATGGGAATAATAAATAATTCATTGGTATCACACATCTAATATATGATTTGCATAAATAAAATGGCATGACCAACCATTCATACAAACACTTTCTAGTTTTGAAGGGGTTATTCCAAGTTTCTCCTTCGAATCAAACTTGGTGGTACATTGATTTTAAATCCAACTCAGTGAAGTATTTTTCATTTTACAACTGATATAATAGATCATCAATATTAGGGAAGGATATTAGTTGTTGAACATAATATTTTTTAATGCTCTATAATTAATGTAAATTTTCCAATTCCCATCCATCTTTGGTACAATTATGATGGGTGAAAATCAAGGTAAGGGACTTGGTCAAATCACGCCTTGATCCATCAGTTGATGCAACTATTTTTCTTCACTTCATTTGCTTCTAGAATATAATGCCTATATAGCCCAATATTTAGCAATGGAGAGTTTGGAAAAATTTAGATTTCATACTCCACTTACCTCTTGGGTGGTATCACTTTAGGCTCTTGGAACATTCCACTATATGCTTGTACTAACCCTTTCAATTGATGTTTTTCTCTTTAATACACTACTTCATGGATTCCTTTTTTCTTATTGATTCATTATCAGGCTAATTTTTTGTTAAGAGAAGCAACATATATCTATTATTGTAACTAATTATCTTCTTGGCTTAGTTGGTTCTTACAAGTGAAATATTTGAATTTCCTTTATGTGTGTTGATTATGAAGGACTTCCCATCCTTTATAAGGATATATTAGTTGACTCTCCACATGAAGATTGCATCCCTTATATACATGTAGGGAGTCCCAAACATGACTCCACACATATCAAGTAGTACTATGTCAAATTCCATTTCATTAATATAATAGACACTTATAGCAATTTTAATCTCGTGTATGAAAAATTTTAAGGATTGAAATTTATCTTGAAGTGTAGAAATTTTGGTAAATATTAATAGTTCTTAATATGTAGAATATAAAATGTTTAGCAATATTTTTGTAAAAACATTCAAATTACTAAGGATTTTATATAGTTTCTATAAATTTTCAGTGATTTTTGAGGTAAAATAATTTTTCCTTTAAAATTTGGTTGAATGATTTTTAGAAAAATGGAAATTAGTAAAAAAAAAAAAATTGGAGGGAAATCATGGAAAATTTGCCCATTGGAGAAATGCATCTCCGAAAATTTTCACTAAATTTCACTATTTTGTTACCTTGATATATGCATCTGTGTTTACCCATCCTAATAGATATGGGATAGGATGAATGTGAACATCCAATCCAAGTTTATTGACCATATCCATTACTATGAGATTAACTTATGAACTTAAGTCAAAATAGAATCTATCTTAGTATTCTTGACTTTGATATTCATGCAGAAGGGTTTGGTCATCCTATTCTCTTCTTGGTGATGAAGGTTATAACATAGATTCACCTCCTTTAGAATTGATGTGGACACAAACTTTTCATCCACATCAAAGTTTCTTTTGACCTAATTAATCAAATGTATAACAAGAATATTAATTTTCTTTTCATCCTTCTAGTGCCTCTTTGGGTTAATATTTAGATGTAGTTTCCAACACTTCTCCTTAGTGTGACCATCAATTTCATAATGGTTACAATAATTTCTTTGATTATTGCACTGATGTGCAGTGAGTTATATCTTCTTATCCTTTCTCACTTTCAACTTTCTCTTCCCCTTGTCAGAAGCTTCATGGTGCTCTTTCTACTTTAAACTACATTTCCCTTTCTTTTAGCCTATGCTTTCTATATATTGTGCCTATGCACGTGCCTCATCCACTATCATTGGCTTGGAAAACATATTTCTTAGATGGCTATGTAGAACCCTCAAATACTTGAGGAAGAGTACATATAGGTTCTCTGGAGAGATACCCATGATGATGGAAATCTTTTTTAACTCATTGGTGTACTCTTGTACACTCTACCCCTACCTATAATTGAAGTAGTGCCACTAGATGCATTAGCCCTCTACATACCTAATAGGATAAATTTAATATTTAATGAAGGTTTTATAGACATCCCACCTAGTAATTGGTAGATTGTCCTTTAGCCTAAGTTTTTTTGTATGAATTTCCTACCAAGTCATGGTGTGGTCCTCTAAATTTAGTCTAGAAAATGATTTATTTTATTTTTGATATACATGTTTTTTTTTAACTTGGTGGTGCTTCCTCTGTTTGTATTATCTGTTCAAAATCAAATTTTCCATTTGTTCCAGGTGGTCTTACCTACCCGAAGGAAACCAGGTAGCCACCTGTCTGCATTAAATGTTGTCCAAAATTTAAAAAGGTCCTTCTCTATCCATCTAGCAGCATTATCTATACTATCTATACTTCAGTTCAAGTTAAACAAGTAAAAACTATTCATCATAAAAATTCAACAAAATGTATCTGAACCTCTGTTTCAATCCTCATCCGAAGATATTACTAGGGCTAGCGCTTTGGCACTAGAGCCCAACATATCGCTCCTCTTCATGTCTTGCAGTGTTTTTTCAATTCTCCCTAGTGCTAAGCTGTTCTTGTAAGTTTGTATCTGGACTGTCGCAATCTCCCATAGGAGTTCTGCCTTGATGGGATCCTTTTCCTTGGTGTCTTCCTTTGCCTCTAGTCCTCTTCTTGCTGCTTGTTCCCTATTGAGATTCATAGCCTGGGACACCATGTTCTTCATGACCTAGTATTGCTGGATCATCTGTCTGAAGAGAGTGTGCCATCCTCGGGAGTTCCCTGGGTTAGGAACCATGTCCTTCCATTCCTCCATGGGAATGTCTTGGCTCCTTATGTTGTCATTTAGTTCTCACTCCCATCAAGCTATTTGGGCTCTGACTTTCGGTGGGTTCCCTTCCATGTAAGCATCGATGAGGGTTTTCATGTGTTCGCATCCTATCTTTCTCCCTCTCTTGCTTTGCTCCTTGTTTGGGCCACTCACCCCCTCTGCCATCCTTTTGCCTGTGTCTCTCTTACCCTTCCTGGTCACCTCTTTTCCATCTCTTGCCATGTTGTCTTCGTATCTGTTTTTTTTGCTTCTTTATTTTTACTAGCCTAGTCTCTGTACTGGACTTAGTTTGAGGTGAGACCTATCATATAACCATAACAAGTATCAGTTTGATGCTGTACATACATCCAAACAATTTCCCATTTACCTGTGTCATGTTTGTCATCACTCAGATAGCGCAATAGAGGCATCCACATAGGATCACCACCACGATAGACTGAGTTACTATTCCTTGCTTCGCAAGGAAGCTTGGCCATGGAGATTTTCTCCGGGGGTCTAAATAGTAGTACCCTGGCCCTATTTTCCTCCGCACTAGGTAAATTTCTTATTTTTTGTTTTCCTTTTTTCTCTATTCTCTTTACTCTATGTAGCTCTTCGTTTTTTCCCTCTGTTTTACCCGAGGAGTCCCCAATAGGAATCATAAGGACCACACTCTCTCACATTTCATTTCTTGAGGTTATCGTGGTGGAAACTTCTCCATTCCTGGTTTCTGCCCCATCCTCTCCTAGTTGTAGGCACCACTTGGTCATAACGAGTTTCCCCATCCTGGTATCCTTACCAGGTTTTCTCGTCTTTCCTCTACTTTCTCCCTTCTCTCTGAGCTCTAGCTTAATCGCTAGGGTTTTCATTAAGAATTATATAATCTTCATCCATCCAGGGTCCCAGGAGTTCCTGGATTCCTCCCTACCAGAATCGCTACCTATCTTGGACACCTTTCCTAGTTTTTTAAATAAAGGCATCCTAATTCTTAATATGTTGAGGGTTAGAGTAGCAACATACCGACTTTCAGAGCTGGTTGCATTGTTATCCCTAGGCCGCATCATCATTCCTCGACCACCTTTCTTCTCTCTTGCTCTCGTTTTCTCCCTCTGCGTACATCTACCTATAGACATTTTTCCTTTATGTTTTATTCCCCTCCCCATCCTATCCTCTTGCACGCACTCCCGCTGGCCCCCTTGCCATCCTCGTTGTCTTCCTTTCTTGCCTCGACCAGCCTGCTCTCGGGGTCTGTTCCTTCCCTGCCCTGTCCGTCCACCTACCCTTCCCCCTGTCCTCTCCCTCCACCTACCCTTCCCCCTATCCTCTCCCTCCACCTACCCTTCCCCCTGTCCTCTCCCTCCACTTCCCACTCTGATACCTGTCCTTTCACTCTCTTGGGCTCTACCTACCACTTCCCGGTCCCATCTCCCCTGACCCACTTCCTCCACGATGCTACACCCCGATCGGGGGATTTTTGATATACATGTTGAATGATAATATGAACTTATAATTTACACAACCAATGATTCAATTATAGTGCATTTATATCACCTTGGTATAGATTTATGTATGCTTTCGTTTCGATCTTGACTATGGACTGTGAATGGTTAGCAACACTCAAACTTGGCTTCCCTTTCTCGAGCTCTTTCCTAAAATCCTTTCATTAGTATTCATGATCTTCCAATTTCCTTTCTGATTTGGCCTTTGGGTTATAACACCCTTCCTCTCCAAAAGGCATGGGCTTGATTGCTAAATTTTACATATGGAAGCTCATATTGTGACTAATGTTTGCTACTTGTGATTATAACCTCAAAAATCTCTCTTCTATTAGGTCATAAGGGTTATTGTGAATAGAATTATCATCTATGACTAGGGTTTTGTGATTTTTTTTCTTAAAATGGTTCTTGGATCCCTACAACTTCCCATAAAATACCCCAAAGAAACATGGCTCTAATACTAATATGATCGATAAACTTTCATGGCTATTTTACTAGAATATTTCATCAAAATAGACTTGATAAAACTCCCTAGATGGGATCTTTGTAGTAAAAAAGATGGGGAGTGTATTATCATGAAATTACTAGTTATTAACGAGGGTGGATGTGGTATCATGGCTCCCCATGACAATAATGAGACATCTTCCTCCTATACATGGAACGATATGGGAATTCACCACTCTTTGATGGGGCAAGGTAAACACTCCAATGTGGGATTAATGCATGATATTGAGTGTAGATTGTTTACATCTTGGGATGAAAGGATGAATCATCCTATACAGTCAGATGATACATTATAGTTAGAATTCCCTACATGTATTGGTCATTTCCATAGGTGGGAGGATCTCATTTTTCTTAATAACACCACCCTATATATAAGGAAAATGATGGGAATCTCCAAGAGTTTTCAAATCTAAATTATGGTCATTCATGCCTAGGACACATTCAATTCAACTATTTACCCTTTAGGTATTGCGATGGATTTCCTTTATATCTCTTATTGTTAATGGTTTTTGGATATGCAATTTATGAAGCCCTATAGCAGGTTCAATGGTCTTGTTTGTGATTTCCCTTTTGTCGTCTCGTAGGCTTGGTTGGAAAGGCTAGGGTTTTTATTTCATCTTTCCTATTTCCCTGGCTATGGTTTCAAAATTCTTATCTCCTATGGCTTCTTAGCTTAATACAACGTTTGGGAATCCAACAGAGCACCAAATCCACAACATATTTTATGGCTAGCATTGCTTTCCCACTTCCTTTCTAACATGGCCTTCTAATTTTGTGTCTCATATTATTCCTTTCCTAAGGAAATTCCTTCTTGGTGTCCAAGCATATATTCTTTATTGTTTGGGTTATAATTCACTATTGACAAGCTATAGTTTGATGTACAAAAACATATTACCATGATCATGGGAGCTCTTACACCCAAAAATGGGTGGATATATCTACTTCTAGGTATTAAGCACACAACCCTCAACCAATCCATGATGATATACCATAGATGGAGCATGAACTGGTTGAAAAAAATTGATACTTAATAAATATGGAAGTGGTGGTTGAAGAGGTAGACTAGGTCCTAGACATGGGCGACATAAGCCGCTGCTACAACAAATACATGTACACTGTTGATATATATCAAATCTAAATTTAATCATATGAAGGTTTTGTTTGACATGAATGAATCCAAAGAGGAATTTTTATTATTGTTGGATGAGATGTAGTAGCATATGACATCCATGGATCGAAGAATCAAAATATAGAGACTCGTATGATCATTTCCCTTGACCCATTCTAGTATAATATTTTGAATCTAATAAGTATGAATGATAGTTTCTATATTGCTTTTTTTTATATTCCCATCTATATGATTTTTTATTTTCAAAGTTAAGAATGACCCTATAGGCCTTGCAGAACATACTAGTTTTTTGTATATTAAATAACATCAACAAAAAATTTATTTCTCTATGGCTAAAATTAAAGTTTGGTCTCTCATATGGTTTTCACTGTAGTAAACAAAAATAGAATTCAGACTATTTTGATGAACACTCTTCAATTTTAGGAATAAAATATTTATTTTACAAAAAAGAAAAAAGAAAAAAACATATATGATAAAACTACTAAAATATTACTTATGAGTGTTAATTCCCTTTAGATATTAGATTATTTATTTACTTTTTCTTATCATTAAATTAATTCATTAATTAAAACATCATAAATTTATAATAGAAATAAAGGCACACAATATCTACTATAGTCATACAATTTTCTCCGTGAAACACTTATAGGAGAAAACCTAGCTAACAGGAAATGTCACTTTTCTCTCTTTCCTCTAGTATGGAAACAAGTAATTACAAATGAAGATGTACTCTTTGTGGCATTACCTAACTCCTCTAGCCTATAAGGTTGCTACAAAACCTTATCCCTATTTTTTCTCTCTTTCCAACATCCCACTTCTAGTTTGTCTACTCATATACAAAATAAAATACAATAGACTAGAATGAAACCCCTAGTCCTCCTAGCAACCCAATCCTTAGCATAGCTTGATCGCCAAGTAGGGCTAAGATTTGACTCCTCCAACCCTCAAGTGGAGTTACAATTTTGGACCTTCTAGAGTATTCTTCAAATTCCACATGTGGTTAGCCCTATATGTATTAGTAATTAGGGATGACATAGCATTCTCTCATACTATGGTAGATCAACTCGTGGGAGTCATAAATTTTGCATACAAACTTTAATTGATGTGATTCATGCATCATTGGAAAGGTATTTTAGTGTAGAATGACACTATATTTTTTATTAAAAAAAAAAATTGGAAGGTTTTAGTCCCCAATTCTCCAAACTATGACCCACCATTAAAAGTTTCTTACAAGATGGTTCCTCCAATTTTTTCCACTCTAAAAGCATCAAGATAGATATCAAATAATACAATGATCCAATTTAAATCACACTTGATTGCAATGCTTATAGAAACCTAGATAAACATGGAGCAAATTCAAAAGTTGTTTATAATTTATAACCTTCAAATAAGAATAATACTTTATATCCAAATCATTTGTGGAAAAATGGGCTTTCAATCAATGAGAATAAGGTTATGACAAGGAGCCTCATGTACATGAGTAAGATGATTAACATTAATAATGAAGGCTTCCTAGATTTACTTGACATGTTTATTAAAAATTGCTTGAGGCTTAAGAGATGATACCATAAATAAGCTCTTTCCTAATTAAACCATATATTATAAAGATGGCGTTTTCTGTATATATCATTAGAATATTTAATAAAGACATTTTATAAAAATATTAATAATTTAAAAAACCTAAAATATAATTAGATTTAAATAATAAAAAGAAATAGAGAATAAGATAAAGTTAATTCATTATCAAGAGATTAGTAACGTGAAATTAAAGATCAAGGCCTATTTTACAAAACATTTAATTAATCATTATTTTTGTTAATGTTCTATAAATCAAAATTTCTTGGGTACTATATAGTACCCCTCATTGTCTTTTTTCTTGTCCATGGCTATTGGACCTCTTGACATACTTTGTATAGATTTAGTAAATGACCACCAAGCCAATGAGGAAGAGTCATTTACTTGATAATTTTGTTTTTTTTAATAAAAGACATAATTTTTGTAATTTAGACAATCAACATTAACAAATAAATATTATTTTACGAAGAGATCAAAGTTCAAATCCACCCTATTGTGACCAGGTTTATAGTAGATTTTCTAGTAGTTATGTGTCACACACGTTGCTAAGTGCCTCTAAAATATTTAAAAATAAAAAGAATATATCATTAAAAAAATAAAAAAAATAAAAATGTTGAAGAAAATTTGAGAAACAAGAAGAAAACTAAGTGAATTCAAAATTGATTTTTAATTTATAATTTTAAAATAAATAAATTTACTTTCCATCCAATTAAAAAAAATAACTAAACATTTTCTATTCAATACAAACAATTAATTAACATAAACAGCGAAAAGTTCAATTACTTGAAGTTTAATAAAGCATAACAATGTTGTTTCCTTACTAAGTAATACTAAGTGTCAAAAGTAAGATACTATTTTAAAAATTATAAATAATGTAAAATTATTAGTTAACTATATCTAAAATTATGGTAACTTAAATAGAAAAGAAGAAAAATAAAGTGATCATTAATCTTAAGTTAAAAGATCAAAATTATATGTATATTATGATTTGTTTGAAAAATTAAACTAACATTATTAAAAAATGAATAAATTGTCAAGATGTAGGATAAGTATTTTGTTAAGGGGAAGGTTAAGCCGTGGATACAAAAAAAATCCAAATTATTTGTATTAAGGGTTGGTGTGACCCATATTAAGTGTTGTCCCCACTTTCTTAATCAAAGAATGAACTCACAAATTACAAACAAGCTAACAAAAAATAAAATCTCATGAGTATGGAGGGGGTGGTGCATCCACCCCCATGTATGCATAAGCATGCGAGCATTTTTTAACTTGTCACCCATGGGATACAACGTACAATGGAAGAAAGGGGGTCAGCGAGTCCTATTGAGATACCGAGATGAGGGGAAACAACTCGGGATCCTGGTGAAGGCAGTCTAGCAAGATGCTTGTGAGAATTATGGGGCCACTGCAAGAAACTAGTTACAATCAAAACAATGGAATTTTCTGTGATCCCCTGTAGTGAATCTAGAGAGAATTGAAAAAAGAGTGGCTTTGTGAGTAAGTTGTGAGGGAGAATTTAGTGCTAGTACTGCAAGGAATGGGGATACAGAAGACCGCATGGAGAATTAGATACTCTCTGATAGAATACCATAATGTATCGGGTGCTCTTAAAGCAATTATCACATAGGAATCCTCTCTAGTTATTCACCCTTGGTGCACGAAATTCACCTCAACTTGGGTAACTCTAAACCTTCTTGTTATTATCATTTAGATGCTTGCATTTTTCTTGTATTCTAGTGTTGGCTTGCAATTAATTTTGAATGGTTCAATAGTGTCGAATTGGCATTGTATCTTCCTTTTAGTTGTATCATTAGGGATTTGTCCCTATGTTATGATGACTTTTCTTTTCATTTTTCTAGTCCCCACATTTACTAGTGTCACCTTATCATCTATTGTTGGATTTTTCCCATTCTAGGGTTGCACCCTCTTCCTCTTAGGTTTCACCATCCTTTTTTGTCAATAGATTTGACTTTGTTTCACTTCTGTAATAATAATAAAAAAGAATTCTTGTTCAGTTTTGTGTTAAAATCCCGAGGATAAGCTTGTTTCATAATATGCAATGCTAAAGGATGAGATCTCAGTGTGGGGGGTTGGGAGGGAGGCTACAACCCCTAGGGCTGAAATTGAACCCAACAGTAGGGCCAATAGGCTCTCGATACTTTTCATTTGGTTGTCCCCCAGAAACCTAAAATGAAATTCGTCAATTGGAAACCCTAAGAACTATAGATAGGAAGGCCTTCTTGAACTAAGAGATAATAGAAGAAGTCGAGCAATGGATTGGTGAACTAGTCATACTAGGGGAAGGAGAAAGCAATATTTTAATGTCATATCACTATACTGGCAAATGAAAACCCTTTTGGGCAGGGTCCTAACGAAAAAATAGGAAGAAATATATAATATATTTGTAATTCTTAAAGACATCAAATATATCTAGAAAAACCAATAGGTATATCTTGAAAGAATGGATGTTACGCTAGATCATATTGAACATGGAATTTGGTGTGTTTTTTCTTCCTCAACTCTCCCAAGATCTAGTGCTAAGGATTCAACACTTACGACCTCATGAAACTCTTAATTTTTGAAATGCTCACTTGTAATTTTTTTTTTGTCGTAGATGCTTTAATTAATTAAATTTATTAATATTATTAGAATTTTGGAAAAAAATTCTATGAATAAATGGTCAAAAAGATTTGGCTTCCCCTGGAAAATTGAGACCACCTAAAAACATGCTTAAAATTATGAAATAACTTAAGTCTTTGGTCAATATGATTTTGTAAAGAAACACAATATTAAAAAAAAGAAAAGAAAAAAAAAGCCATAGATTTTTTTTTTAATCTTTATAACACGGAGAAAGTAGGTGATAAAATGTACTTTCACCTTACATTAACCTTTAATTTTATAATATTTGTGATAATAGTATTTTTTGTAACCACTTAAAACATCAAAATTAAAAAATAATAATAATAAACTAATTTTTATTTTTTCCATTGAAAACAAATATTTAAAAGAAATTATTCATATTTTTTATATAGTTAATAAACTAAAATTAATTAAATACTTTATAATATTACGTTATAAATGATTATAAATTTTAAAATAAAATAAAGAAAAGTATTATCTACTAAATTAGGTTCCTAAGTTTTGGGAGTTGGATTGGTTGGTTTTTTCTTTTTATTTTTATGTATGGAGACCTTGGAGATGCATTTCATGTGTTCTAATTTGTGTTGTTTATTTGAATTTTTACTATAAATATTTTTATTTAATGAATAATAAGTTTTTTTTTGGGTGGGAATCTACAATTTTATATATCGTCATATTAATATTAATGATGTTTATACTTGTTCACATTCATAAAAATTAAATAAATTATAATATTTTTAATTGTTTAAAAAAAAACTAAAATTAATTATTATATTTTTTAATTATAATAAATAAGGATAAATTCGTTTTAATACTAGATTTATATAGTGTTCAGAGAAATCAAATCTTTAAAAACATAAATTTCTTTTTAAATACATAAATATTAAAAACAAAATTACATCTTGAAAATTTTAATTCTTCTCAATAGTGAAGAGAGTCAAAGATAACTTGGATTTATGTTCAATTCTCATAATACTATTTATATTATATATAAATTTCATGTCTCTAAATATATAAATTTTCTTATTTTTAATTATATTAAAACTTTAACAATACATATAAGTATATACATACGTGTATGGCATTATTCTTCGAAGTGTTTTATATTTTTCTAATGTGATACACATAACATAACATAGATTGTGTAAATATTAAGTTTGTATAGTTTTATTTACTAAACTTAAATATAAACTAGTATAGATCCATTTTAACCATGGATTTAACATGAGTCTAGAGGGATCAATTTTCTTTATGTGCAAACTTATTTTTAGAGTGCAAACAAAACGTGTGCTTTTTCTATTGTTAAAATTGTATTTTCAAATGTAATATAGATTACATAACATGTGCATTAAGCCATTTTATCAGCACATTAAACCGGTTTTTTTTGTTATTAATATATTTTTAACTATACATATTACATAGCATGTACATTAAGCCATTTTATCAGCACACTAAACCAGTTTTTTTGTTATTAATATATTTTTTAGTATAGGTTAATATTAATTCGTATTAACCTGGATGCGGGTGTTAATAAATCGCATTTATGAGGGTCCGCACAAGGTAGGCAGCTGGCCCTGCACCTGGCTGGCGGACGACCTCCATGGCATGCGCATTTGGCTGGCGGACAACCTCCATGGCATGCGCATTTAATCGACTGCTGAACGGAATGTTGGTCGCACAAATTGACATTTATGAGCGCCTGGTTCGAGAGCTCATGCTCGAGATTTTATGTGTGGATCCATATCTGGTTCACGCCATTGTTCCTGGTTATTTTACCTCCGCCCGTGGTTCTTCCCGCACCCCTGCCTGGCTCAACTTGTTTGGAAGCTCGCCTGGTTAACTGGTATTGTTGGGTTCCTCTGTGCTCAGTTTCTCTCCCGTCAGCTCCGCCATCTTCCCTTTCTCAGTTGGTCTGTCATTCTGAGAATGCCTCGCCGTCGAGGAGTCTCGCGCCGAGGAGGTAACACTGGGAACAGAGGAAGAACCTCTCGGCCTGCTCCGCAGAATGTCATACCCATTACTTCGGCCTCCCCATCCTCACCGCCCTCTGGTCAAGCTGGGCCTCTCCCGCACAATTCCTTTCAAACTACCAGGTTCACCTTCCACAGCAGGCTCAACAGGCCTATTTTGTCTGCTAGCATCACAGTTATTCTTGCTGAGGAAGAGGGAAATCCCACCAGCTCGGCCCACACTACCACCTCTCAATCTCAGGAAGACAGTGTCCTTCAGGGGGAAATGGCTGGGGTGGTGTCTAATGCTGACAACATGTAGGATGACACCCCTGTTTCTGAAGCGCCTTTGCATCCGGCTGACTCAACACAGAACGAGATTCTTGCCTGTGGACCGACTCATCGTGCAGGCAGCATTCTCAACCTGGTAACTACTCCTGAAGGTGGCATTGAAGGAATTGATGACAATGGTTTCGTCACTTGGGTCGCTTCGTCTAGCCAGGTGGATAAGGACATGCCCGACTCTCCGCAACATGCAGACTAAGGCTGGTTCATCACCGACGGGTGGCATTCTTGCCTTCGCTCTGTGTGTTTTTTGCTATGTGTCTTTGTTTCTAGGTCTCTGGTCCTGTGTCTGGTTTCAGTTCTTGTTTAAGTTCTTGGCGCTAGCCAACCTATTCTCTGTTTGCAGCTACAACTATGGGTTTGATGGGTTCTGTTTTGCCTCTTTTGTTCATGGCGGGCATGATAGCATGCGTCTTAGTAAAGCCTCTGAAGGTGTTAGCTATGTCATGTTAGACTCAGAACAAAAATATTTCAGTGGGTCACGGTCTAACAAAAAAAAAATTGAAGTTTGTAATCTGGAAATGGCTAATAGCATGAAATGTATGTCTCTGAATCTCTGGCTGAGGACTGGCCGCTGCCCCCTCTGAGGTCTCGACCTCTATGTATATAATTTTCTCTTTTTTAATAGAATTAGTATTTACGCAGGAAAAAAATAAAATAAAATAAAATAAAAAATAAATAAATTAATTAATTAATTAATTAAAATATTAATTCGTATTAAAATATTTTATTCATAGTCCACATTGGATATTTTATTCTATACAACATTATATTGTCTTTTAATATATATATATATATATATATATATATATATATATATATATATATATATATATATAGATATATATATATATATAGATATATATAGATATATATATATATATATATATATATATATATATATATATATATATATATATATATAGATATATATATATATATATATATATATATATATATATATATATATATATATATATATATGAACTTTGAAGTGGGTATCAAGTGTTAAAATATTTTTGAAAAGTATAAGGTTTAAATATCATACATTTTTTTGTTGTTGTTATTGTTTCTAATTAATTTACATGAAATTATATTAGGTCATATGGACAACTAATTAAATATGTATGGCATATTTTTTTTTTCATTTTTATTATAGCCAACATTGCTTTTCTATTTAGAGAATATTTTGTTTTATATACTTACACATGGCCTTCACACTGGGCTTTAGAATGAGCCTCTCGGCTCAATAACCCTCTCGTCTCAGTTATCATTATTTTAATTTATATGATTAAATTAATTTATAATCTTTAAATACTATTTGTATTTTTTATATATTTCACCTTCCTTATAATATATAATCATATAATTTTATTTCTAATTCCATTAAAATTCTTATAGTATATATAGCTAAATATATATGATATTTTTGTTTGACATGTTTTATGATTTATTTTAAAATGTTATATATATAAAGAAGTAATAATTAATTAGATTTAAATATGAACTCATGATATTAGGATTATGAATATGATTAACCATTATTTTAATTTATTTTAATGTGACATATTTTAATTTTATAAATTATCGATAATTTTTAAATATAAATAAAATTGCAATATAAAATTATAATAATATTAATAATTAGAATTACTGATGATGATGATGATGGTGGTTAACGTCTATTGAGACCAAACTTTGGTCTATCGGACCTAAAGAAACGAATTATTTAGTTTGATTTAAGATTCTATTCCTATGCTCAAAAAGTTTGGAGAGAAGCCTCTTGAGCTCACGGTAATTTTGAAAAAGTAAAAGGCTAGGAAGGTCAATATTGCAACAAAGATTTTGAAACTGAGATCTAATGTGGTTGTACGTGGGGCACTCTAAGAGGAAGTGATTTTCATCATCGATGTTCGTATTCTCACAGAGATGGCAGAACCTTTCCATTCGTGGTGTTTTAGGAACTTCCCAACGACCCGTTTCACTATGGAGCTCATGAGAGTTCGTTATATTCTTGGCTATATTAATTTTCTTCTTTGAGCTAGTTAAAACAGAGAGATACTTTTGATATTCTAGGGTGGGGTTAATGACCTCCTTATAATATCTTAATTTTCTTTTAGCTGCTAAATCTTTCTCACACCACATTTTTTCTTTGAACTTAGAAGTAACAATATTTTTAATGTTATTAATGTTTTGCAATACAACATTCTCGTTGATCTCCCAATGGTTTAACCAAGCCCTGGTGTCTTTATACCAACCTTGTTTGAGCCTTAGGTGGTTTTGGCTGGAATTTAAAGCTAGATTAGGAAGTCTATGGTCTCTTATGTTATTGAGTTTGTGCTTTTACAACAAATGCCTAGTCATAGCTAGGCTCTCGATAGGGGAAAGACCCACTTCTATAAGGAGAATAGGATAGGGTGTGTTGCTTTAAATTTTGAGGTTATACGTTATAAAACGCTTCTGGATTTTCTCAATCTTTCTCGAGGATTCTCTAGAGATGCTACAACCCCAAATCTCACATCCATATAAGATAACCGAAGTGACTAAAGTTTCAAAGAGGAACTTCTTTCTATCCCACATTACAAGGTTTGTCGTTTTACAATTATTTTCAAGACCAAAATAATCTTTCCATCCCCCATTAATCCTTTTCTCAATGCTATAGTTCCAGTTGAGCTTGTGATGAATATCAATTCCTAGGTACTTGTAAGAAGACACTTCCTCCAAGTTACTATTGTCATACATAAAATTAGTGTAAGTGTCCTTCTTGGATTTGATAATCATAACTTTTGTTTTGTCAGCGTTAACAATCATACCCATGGTAGAATAGAAATCCTTAAGAAGTCTAAGTTGCTTATCAAGATCAAATGGACACCTTGCGAGAAGAACAATATCGTCAGTGTAGAGAAGAAGGATGATGACTATCCTAGCTAAGATCGTGCCAACACATCCTGCTTCCTCTAAACAACCTTCTAGCTTGTCAATGTAAATGCCAAATAGGGTAGGGGAGAGGGGGAAACCTTGTTTAACTCCAATATTACACTTAATATCTTTCGACCACCCCTCATTGCTCTTTAACTTGGCAATTACATTCTCGTATAACCTTATAGCGGTAGCTCTCAACTCAAAAGGAACCTTTAGCTCTTCTAATATGTTCCAAAGATTGTTTCTAGGAACCGTATCGAAAGCCTTTCTAAAGTCCACAAAGCAACAAAAGAGATTGGATTTATCATTGCGGCTTTCCTCCACAATGATCCTAAGTGTAACAAGGTCGTTTGTTGTTGAGTGTTGCTTTCTAAAACCCGCTTGGCCTTTAACCGGCTTACCTTCACTTTCAAGCCATATGCTCAACTTCCTTTCCATAATAATACCATATAACTTGGCTAGGAGAGGGTTGATCATAATTGTCCAATAATTAAAGGGGTTATTTGTATCCCCACTTTTAAAAATAGGGATAAACTATCTTTTGTATTATATTGAATATCAATAAGTGTACACATATAAATGCATTAAGCGTTGACATAAGATAAATATACTATCTATAACCATAGATTTAACTAGTAGAAAGAATATCTCAACCAAACACTAATATAGAAGTGAAATCTAATAAATTAAAAAATTTCTAGATAATGCAATTAAAAAACACATACAAAATTTACGTATGATTAGAAATATCAAATATTAAGCACAAGACAAGTAAGAGTTAATATCTCCAACGCCCTCTGTTAATCAATTCTTGTCTTAAATTTTATATAAATTTACAAATGTCTTAATAATAATAATTTATTCTTCTAATAAGATCCTGCTATAAAATGATCCATAGTTTGCGTCAATAACATCTGCATATAAAACAATCCATAGTTTGCATCAATATCATTTGCATAAACCAAGTTTTTGTGACGTTAATAGACTCCTGTAATATTGTTGATTTGAAAAATAGCACCATCTATTCTAAGAGAAAATATGACAATATGATCATTCATGTTGATCCATCATTACTCTTAGTTATGACCACCCTTCATGTCATCATTACTCTTAGTTATGACCACCCTTCATATGTAAACATAAATCAGTGGCACATGGAGGCGGAATTGAGATTTTCAATGCAGGG
The DNA here is from genome assembly GCA_031772625.1 of Pinus tabuliformis. Taxonomy (NCBI): domain Eukaryota; kingdom Viridiplantae; phylum Streptophyta; class Pinopsida; order Pinales; family Pinaceae; genus Pinus; species Pinus tabuliformis. Next base: position 1,057,608,490 of record CM062807.1, read on the forward strand.
TAAATGAGGCAGTGGAGATGATTTAATTGGGAACTTCATGGTTTTGGTGATCGAGTGACACATGGAGGCAGAATTGAGATTTCCAACACAGGGTAAACGATGCAGTGGAGATGATTTAATTGGGAAGATACTTCATGGTTTTGACGATCGAGCATAGCCTCATTTCATGTTTATTTTCAGATTTTCTTGACATGTGAAGTAGAATTCTTTACACAAATTAGCTACTAACATACACATATATTATCTTATTTTTACGGCAAATTAATTTCATGTCCCTTTCATATTTTGGGTTTTTCATAAAAGTGCTACATTTAGAAATTAGCTCGATAGTGTAGGAAGATACAAGAAATATGAAAGTCACTCCCATCACCAACTCTGATATCTAGAGTTTTGATATTTGGAATCAATTTACAAATAGTCTCACCCATATTCTAACACCAAATTAAAATTGTTACACACAAACTTTATCTTGTATTATATTAAAAATCAATAATCATATACATATACATACATCAAACATTGTATAATATAGACACACTATCACTAACAATACAAATTAGGTAAAATAATGTCTCAACCAAACACTAATATAAAAGCTAAATCCAACTAATTAACATCTTTTAAAAAATGCAAACAAAAAACTCATAAAAATTATTATGCAAAATATCAAATATTAAGTACAAAATAAGTAAAAATTAACATCTCTAATAATATTTAAAAAAAATTAGAAAAAAAAATTAGTATAAATATTAAGTCTTTACAAAATTATTAATTAAATTTCCACACAAAATGAAATATGATAATTATAAATATAAATGACGATTATTTTAATTTATTTTAAAATAAATTAAATATTATGAATTTTTCCAAAAAAAAATTAGCTCTTTCATTTTATCAATAAAGACGCACAAAATTACAATTTAATAAACTAACCAACTTGACTTATTATTTTTATTTTTATTAATTTTTAATTAAATTTAATATTATATTTTATTATTTGTATAATTAAATATAATACTTCACTAAAATATATTTATCTAAATCACCTTTCAATGCAACTCACTGGAGAGTTTAATATCTAAAAATTAAAAAATATACAAACTACGATGGTGATTGGACCGCATGTCATCAGAAACATTAGACTACGGGAATATCAAATGTTAACATGATGCAAGTCAATGGATTTCCTTAAGCGTGGTTGGCAACATGTGTTTTTTGCAAATTTTTAAAGAGTAGTGGGAGTGTTTTGGAATTTTGTCTTCAGCAAGTTGTTTCACTTTTGAATTATTTCAAACCATTATCATCAAACTTTTTATAGTTATTATCCATTATATGTTTTCTGATTTTCTTTCTTTTATGTTTATTTAAATACTTTCCAAAAGTAATATGCATTCCATTTACTTTCTTTTTATGGGTATATCACTTCGAACATATTTTATGTTTTTGTTTCTCATGTTGATTATGTATGTATATGGAATTTGTAATATGTATTCAATAATAATCATTAAATTAAAATCTAAATATAATTGTGTAATATTATAAAATTGGATATTCTAATTTTATGACACTTTAAAGGTTTTTTTTTTTTTTTTTTTATTATTATTTTTATTGAAGAATAGTTTCACTTGGTATATTGGATTTTGTTCTTCTCAAGTTTTTTATTAACTATTTATTCATTTATGTTCAATCTCTAATATGCAAATTGTGTCTTATTGAAGTTTGATTTATTTTCTAGTTTTTTTATTTAATCTCATTAGTCATTTCTTATTTTTTGCTAATTAGATTTAGATGCTTAGATTCTAGTTTAAATTCCAAAGATATATTCTACTATCCAAGGCCTTTTTATTGACAACTTCTATGGTATATTATGATATATGAGCTAGAAGTTATGCTTCTTAGAGGCAATCTAAAACATTATTCCTTACTTTACACTATTCCAAGTGTAACTTTTTCATACTAACTCCATTTTATGCTCATAATATCTCATCGTAAATATCTCACCCAGCTCCATAATTAAAGGCATGAAAATTAATTTGAAATTCCCCAAATAATGTTGTTTGAGGCATCAAAATAGCTCTAGAATTTTTGGACCTAGAAAGTCCTACGAAATATCACATAATATCCCACTAAACTAGCAATTGTTGTGGAATTTGATGTAATATCTAGGTTGGCATGATAGCATGAATTGAGTGGATCTCACCTTCCAAATTTTGCTATAGTAGGAAATGGGTATACGGAAATATGTATGTCATAACCATTATTAGAGAAAAAGTTGAATGGGGTTTCCACTAAGTCCCTTGACCTTTGTATGCATCGTACCCCCTTAACACATGGCAGCCAAGCAGACACCTTTTCCCCTTCCTTTCTTTATTTCAGCCCTGCTTGGTCTCTATAGACCATGCATCAATTTTCTAACCATTTATGGGATGGGAGGGTCCCACCTCCTTTAGCATCAGTCCACATAGTGTTGAATCACTAACTGCAATGATGGGTGGGTTCCATTCCATTCCTTTTATCATTTCACGCCAAACTTGCATGCCCTCAAGATGTGATGGTTGAGGTTGACTCAATCCAATTATCAAGATCAAATTATGACTTATATATGATTGAATATTAATGATGTCACCTGAATCTAAAGAATCTTATTGTCCCATTTTTTTCTAAAATGCCAAATATTTGGAAATTTATACTAGAATACCATGAAATTCTATCAATGTGCTCCCTTTAGCTCAATTCTTACCTATTCATTTCATTTTAATCGCATACACCCAAAACTTGACCCTTTTGATGATACTTGGGCACTAATTTGAACAAGTTACATAGAATTATTTGGGGATTTTGCACGAATTCCACCATGAATACGCATATAAACTTGGATTCAACCATTATAGGATTTAATTAGCTTATATTAAGAACCAAAACTAGGTATTTCTCTTCGAGGCCTTCAATTTCTTGATTTTTCCTTGAAATTTTTCACAATCTACCTTGAAATTCTTCTTAACACTTTGCAAGCTAATCATCAAGCTCACATGATAGAGGTAGAAGGTATGATTAACAACCAACCCATATTAATTTATTTTAGAGCTAGTCACAGTTATATAGAACTTAGGTTTGTTGAAATATTTCATTTAAAGTGGAGCAAACATGGCAAGACCTAGTTTGTTTTACTAGTTGTAGGGAGCAAGGGGAGAAAAAATAAGTGTTAACAGAAATTTCCCCTACAATAGTAAGGTACTATATACCCACAAGCCTAGCCATGGCCTGTCACAAACAATATATTCCCCAATCTATTTTCCTATTGTTACACACATGAAAAGAAAGGAACACATAAGGAGGAGAATTATAGTGCACCTTTTATCAAGAGAATTTTTTTTTGATGTAGCCAACTGGAAAGGTTCTCAAAGATCCTTGCTCTTGACCACCCTATGTTAATTACCTACGCTCAAACAACAATTCACCAAATCCATTTTACTCATAACACCAGTTAGTAGTAGTATGATAAACCGAACTCAAACACATAATAGAGAGAGATGATTTGTTGGGGGGAAAGTAAATTGTTTATATTATAGTATAGTATCACAAAATTTGTTCCTTCGTAGTCTTCATTCCATGGTCCTCCTCTTTCCACAACTCACTATCAAGGCTCATAATGTTTGTAGTTTATCACAAGGAAACCCATAAGTGTGCATTTTGGAAGCACTTCATTACAATAGACTTTCTCCCTTTATCCCATGGAGGGAATCACTTTAATAGATAGCTTGGAGGAGTGATCACATTTCACCTAGACACTTTTTTAACCATGTTTGATATCATCCTTTCATCCCTATCCTTTAAAAGTGTTCAACTTTGACCCTATTTGTTCTTATGCATTCACATTGTCACTTCAACTCTCTTTTATAGTGTAACTAGAGAGTTGTTGAGCCCTTCGACTCTCATCTCAAATAATATAGAGTATTGTTATACTTAACAATGGTGTCTTCTAGTTTCTAAGGGAGTGTTGAAGGTGTAAAAAGTTATTTTTTATGAAGCTTCCAAATTTTTGCATTCTAGTTTTCAATATGATGTTCTTCCCTAATGAACTAAAGTGGGTGACATTTTGTATGAGGTAAGAAGATAAACTAATGGTTGAAATACATTACAATAATATAGTGAGCTAGGTGGAGGGAGGGAACCATGGAGGTAGGACCTACAAACGCTACACAAATAATAGCCATATACATATAAATTAATCCCCAAGGTATGTATACCCATACTTGGTAATGAAATATTAAAGCATGGCCACCCACATAACTTATTGTAGACTCATGTCATCAAGGACTAGTCATGATACAATTTAGGTCTATGTCATAGTAGATATCAGTAGGGATATAAACACCAAAAGGAGTGCCCAAGTGATGGCACTCAATGTACATAATAGATTCTCTAATGTAGCTTGGGGGAGGCAATGTGCTTGAGTGAGTAAGCCTTAGTCCCAAAGATCTTTGACTCATCATAATGGTACAACTCAACTACATGTGAATGAATGAGTTGATGTTGAGCATGCAGGGAGACCTTCTGATTACCATGCATTGAGGGATATCATTAGAAAATGCAAGGGAGACAATGAATGATGAAAATATATCCCAAAGTACCTATCACAATATATAAAGTGAAAACGAATGAGTTGATTTCGAGCACTCATAGAATCCATCAACAAGGACCAATGAGGAAAACCCACTATCAACCATGAGGAAACCTACCACTAATGATTGCAAGTTGCAAGGTACTAGATTGTTTCTATATATACACCCTAAATAAGGTGTTGGCAATGATGGGAAGAGATCCATCAAAGGAGGCCCTTGATGTACCCCCCATCATTCAACATGAAATTGACATCAATATGAGGTCTTCGATGGTAGCAGTTAAAGAAATTATGCACAATTGACACAATGATGACCAACACAAAAGGTAGAATGATACTACAAATGGAAAAAATTTGTATAGGACTTCCCTTGAACATATAACGACATGACACAAATGTGAAATTGATAAGTTGTACTGAATAATACCATACAGACACAATGATGACACAGGAGGCACCACCATATCCATGAGAATAGAACAGTAACCAATCAGGTGAGATACTAGCTCAATAATAAAGTGACTCGACTCATGCTAATCATGTGGAACTAAATCATAACAATGACCTATTTTAAGAGAATGACTCAAACAAGTGCCATGTTCGAGGGTGGTTGATAACTTCCATGATAAAACACAAAACAAAAAAATCTCATTCACATTTCCCATTTTGTATGGATGATCCCCTTCATATTTTAATGAGAACGAAAGAGAAGACATGTGAGCTTGATAGTGTCTTTTTCATTCAATTTTAATGATCCTAAAAAAGAGTCAAAAGAACACTTGGATTGATGTATTTTTCATGAGTTTAATAGTCAGGTCGAAAAAGAGATAAAAGTACACTTGTGTCTTTCTCATGGCTTAACAAGCATGAGAATAGATAAGGTATTTCTTGTTGGCATTCATCTTAATGAATGAGTAGGAAAGAATAAAAATAATTGAACATTTTAATTTAGTTTAATGAACATGAAAATATGGAAAAATGAGGTCATAATTTTAATTGTTTGATGAGCATGAGAAGAAGATGAAAATAAATCTCACTCTTAAGAGGCGAGTGGTATACTAGAATGCATATTTTTCTAAGGTTGATGGAACTTACCTAAGAAAATTATAAGGCAGTGACAAAGTTTATGGAAGTGAAAATAAACCCATTGTAGCAGTCTCTTTAAAAGGGTCAAATAGGTCGCAAGATGGATGTAAGGATAATGCAAAGGCAAGAGATAAAACGAGGTTGCAAGGTTGGAAAACATGATGAAGGAAAGCAACATAATGAAAACATCTAGTAGTAAATTAAATATGATAAGCATAGGTAATAAAAAATCAATGATAGAAATAGTGGGAACCCCTTATAAGGGTGATAATGGCCAAAAATAATAGACAAAGAGAGGCATGGAGCTCAATTTCGACATGAGGCTCAAGTTTGATGTCATGGAGGACACTAAAGAGGTTCTCTAATGCATATATTGTGACATGCAAAAAGGCATGGTTAATGTTGAACCCTAGTAGGGTGGGCCAAAGGAATAATGAAATGATGGGGGAAAGGTAGAAAATGTAGTGGCAAGATTGATGAATCCTAACTCTATATTCTAATTCCATCAATATACCTCAAGGCTACAATAAATGTTGTGAAAGCTCCATCTTCCTATTAAAGAGAGTAAAAAAATCCTAGAGAATCATTAATAACAAGATAAAATGATAAAAAGATATGAAAAAGAACCCCAATAATTAAATTTATAACATAGAGAGGTATGGTCAATGTGAAAGGAGACATTTTGGACCCACTTTCCCCATAGAAAAGAGGAATTTTTTTACCATTGTCTTCATTTGTGACCCACAAGGAGACAATTTTTGGAGAAACCATTTTGCATTCAAATTTAATTTTTCAGAACTTGGGAGCATCAGGCAACGAAACAAAATTTTGTCACCACTAAGCCAATGACCTCAACCTCCTATTTCATTTTATGTATGTTTCATGTTGGTTTTCCCTAAAATTCCTATGTTAGGGACCCTCTATCCAAGTCAAGTTCACTACAATGCACTATCACATAGCAAAAGTAACATTGTTAGGCCCTTCAACAATCCATTGTGAGGAAGATAAGGCATTGTTAGGCCCTTAAACTTATTCATTGACTATTGGCAATGTGTTGAAGGCAATTTTTCTTAGATATAGGAAAGGGTAAGTTTTTGTTGGACCCCTTTTCTTTCTATGGATGTTTTTTTATGTTTTATCTAATGGATTTGTAGAGATTGCAAGATGTTAGAGTGGATGGAAAGAGAACATGAATTTTATGATCAAGTTGCACTAGAAAACATTGGAACAATAGAGGTCTTATGAAACTATGGTCATCTAAAGTTCTTGAAGACAAAAAATATGAGCAGGGAAGCCTAAACTATTTGAGAGGATAATTTAGTGGTGGGATCCTACAAAGCAACACTTTAAAATATAGGGGTAGGTGGAAAATTTAGAGCTAGAGGACATGTGCTTTCTAATGGGCTTACCGAGACGAGGAGGGCTTATTAGGGTACCTAAAGGTAGACTACAGGCAGATAGGATTGTGGAGGTTGTGATTCCCAATTATTACACTACCACTACATGGAAGGCAAGTGGGAAGATACCAATTGGAGATATAGTGGAACTCCCTCTTTATACTATTTTATTTACCATAACCTAAGTGGAAAGTATAGCCAATCCCTAATTTGCCTCAAAAATCTAGGTGGACATTGTGGTTCGATGCATGGCTCCAATAATATTTAACTAGTTTGAGGGGCTAATGGTGAACTTAAAGGAACATCTAAGTGCAAGACTAGAAAACAAAGCATGCTTGTATATAGCATCATTGTTGTTTCTATATTCTTTTAGTGAGTACCAATACTATGACCAAATATTGCGACACCATGGTTAGGGAGGTTGGCACCCTAGATGGACTATTGGACTTATCTTATGTGTAGGTTAGGGGGAGGGACATAAACTCAATCATATGATGATTACTACTTTTACTAGTTTGAGAAGTAGTTCATGAGGATCAATGAATATGCGTATGTAAGAGCTAATTTATGTCATGACCCTGACTTACTTTACCCCCTAGCAAGTAATGGGGAGACCTTGGTAAGTAAAATGTTTTCGGAATTTTATGTTTAATAATTTTTTTGGTTGTACAATGCATTATCCATTAACATGTTATATGAAACATATGTCGCACCACATAAGATAAAGGTAGAGTCTTTGGATGTTCATCAAGAGTTGTCAGAGAGGGGAAGACATTAACAGCCCAAGGGGATTCAAATGAGGAGGAATATAATGACCACAATGAGATGAGGTAGGTGCATTAAACCCTAAAGGGGCTAACAATAGGTGTACCATTCATCCAACTAGAGGATCTACCATGACACATACAACCCCACATTGTAGGTTTGTCCATCAAGATGGGTCATCTTCTTCACTGTGTGGCATAGGTGGCCATGTGTTACTAGACACATAATGACTCAGATGATGAATAGTATAAGACACCTCTTTATGACTGTGTATGCTCCCTTTAGGGAAGTGTTTAGACATTAGTGGAATAGTTACAAGCTTATGAGCCTAGGTTTGAGAGCCTGATTTTTGCACTATATAATCAGATTATATGTTTTGGGATGATGTATTCAAGCTATGTTCGACATATGTACATATGTGTTTTGATTGTTACTTATGCTATAAGTGTAATAGTGATGATTTAATGGATACCAATTGTTTTATGTAATTGAATGTTCAATTATCTTGATGTTATATGTGTGGCATAGTCCATTCTAACACAATTAGCCAAAAAATTAGCTAATGCATTAGAACTTCTAAGAACACATTGATAAATAATATAGTAAAATGAAAACTTAAGAAGTCATACCCTAAGATAATGATGAAATAACATAATAGTTTTGACATGATAGATGCAATTCAATTATGATACCATGAGATGAGAGTTTAGATTGACCACCAACTAATGGACACTTAGAGATGTAGCCTTGACTAAGAGTTCAATGACAACATTATATTCCACTATGTTGTTAGTGACAGTGCCTAGAAAGATTCCCCATGATATGTAAACTGTCATGGATTCCATACGATAGTTTTTCATAAAAAATCTACAATAATTGATGAGAACAGACCCTATACGGTTCAGACCAAAGATGGAAATATAAAAATATATTCAAAAAAATCAAAATTTACACTATCAGGGTTTTAGTTTTCTTTAGATTTTTGGAACTATAGATTATGGTTAATTGTGTATGCATGAAAATTAAAATTATGCACAAATTAGAGAAAAAAATATAAAAACTAACAATTCACAATTGACACAATATATGACCTGGGAAACCCTTTTGAGATAAAACCCAGTTGGAAGGTGAGGCCACTTTGCTCTCTTTCTCTGAATTGAAAATGGTTTTGAGTACACAGAATTATGGTCTGTGGCTTCTGAGCTACTACACTGTAAAAATGATCTTTGTGTGATCTATCTCCTATCCCTTTTGCCTATTTTTTCTCATCTATAGATTAAATTCACTTGAAAAAATGGAACCCATTTTCCTTATAGTGGCCATGTTATAACATGGCTTGATAGCCTACTAGTGTTTAGGTTTAACTACCTAAATTGTTAACTAGAGTTACAATATGGAATATTATAGATTCTTCTTCATCATACTCACATGGCTAGCCCTTTTTCCATGAATAATAGGGGTTGATGTGGCATTCTCTTGATTTATGGTGGTGAAAACAGGAAGGTCAATTTCTAAGTTGCATAACTTTTGCATATAGACTCTGATTGAGGTGATCCTTGTGCCATTGGAAAGGTTTATGTGTGTAAAATATGAATAATATGTGATACGCTAAAGCAACAAATATTTACCCCCAAAAAAATGTCATTTGGTGCCTTAAAATTCTCCCAAAAGGTTTCAAACCTTGATTTTCCAAACTGGGTCCCACTGGTAAAAATGGTCCTGTGAGTTTATTCCTCCACTTTTTCCACTCTAAAAGCATTGATATGGATGAAAAATAATATAACGATATAATCTAGATCAAATATTCCCATTTAGGGAGGATTTTTCTCCCAAAATATTCTAATAAATGAGGTGATGAATTTTTTTCCTCCAACTTCTCTCGGGTATACTATTTGGCTTTGTTTGGAAGTTATTCTTTCAACCCAATCCACCAAAGGTCATGCTACGCATTTTGTAATTATAACCTCTTCTGCAAAATTGTATCCTTTGTCAACTTTTCTTCAGCATCTAATTCCAAATCCTCCATAGAAGGTAAGACCTATTCCTCTTCTTGATCTAGCATGGAAGGCGCATAGAGCTTCAGATTCTCCACATTCATAATTGAGTAAATGTGCAGGTATGGGGTTAGAATAATTCTATGGGAATTATCTCCCACCTTTTTTAGTATCTCAAAAGGATCATATCACAAAGCCTTGATTTTCTTACTAGGACCCTCTAGCCTCTCCTTTTTCAATTGAAACCATACTCTATCTCCCACCTTGAATGACTTCTATGTTAGGTGTTGATCATGCTTGGACTTTCATTTTTCATGTGACTTCTATAATGTCTCTTGTACCTATATATCGATTTGTTTGATCTTATCAACAAAATTTTCAACCCTCAAGGAATTCCCTATAATATCCTCCCTCACTAGTCCTTGATTCCCATATGCAATATCCAAAGGTGAAGGTGGAAAATAGGAAAAACAAGTTTCAAATGGGGATTCATCAGTAGCCATGTGGACTAATCTATTATAAGAGTGTTGTATATATATTATATTTTCATCCTAATTCTTGAGATGCTTTTGATTATAAACCCTAAAAAGTTGCACCAAAGTCCTGTTGAAAAGTGTGCAACAAGAAATGCTTGTTGAGAATGCAACAAGATGATGGAGCTTAGTGGAAATGAGTCACCTTCACTAAGTGGTCCCGCAGGCAAGTTTTGGTGCAAAGTCTATTTTTAGACTACGTCTATTTTTAAACATATGGATCATGGTCCATGAGTTGCAATTTTCTATTTATGGATGACTGGTCATGTTGGGAAAAATAGATGGACTTCTATTTTTGGATCACAGTAGGAGTGATCAGAGTCTATTTTTAGACTACTAGTCAAAAATAGAAAAGTCAAATATTATTGTCTCATAATAATATTTGGACTGTAAACTTTATCTTATCCTCTTGGAGCACTTCAGTTTGAGCTACAGATGTGGCACATGCAGCTGTCAAAAGGAAATGTGCTTTCTTTGTGGGTCAATTGAGTTATTGCATGCAGGACATCAGTTAGAACTCATGTGGTTGAGTTCTGTGGAGTTGGATGAGCAGTTAATGGAGTTGTGTTCAGTTTGACTTAGTTGAACTAGTTGTATTTAGTCTAACTGGCCAATAGACTAAGTGATGAGTTGTGTGAATTAGTTATTAATTAATTCACTAATTATTAACTCATAATGCAACTAGAGAATACATCAGTTAACTCAGTGCATGTACAGTTCACTGGAGACAGGTGTTAGAGGTTGAGATTGCTATCAGTTGTGACTATAGTTGTGCATGAGATTTTGCACAATCAAAGGATTGAGTATGCCCCTGAGAATTGCATATGCCCAGTGATATAACCTGTGCTCTTGTGATTTCCAGTGTGAGTGATTCTCCAAGGTAAATAGAACTTGGAACGAGTTTGGATTCATTCATTCTCTTGCAGGATTGTACAATGGAGGCAGGCAAAGCAGCGGGGGAGATTTGGAGATCAAATCTGAGCTATATTGTGTGTAACAGGTGGAGATAGTGCTAGATACTTGAGAGGAGTATAGTACTATGTAATGTTACATGTTCTCAATCATTAATATACAGATAGTGTGGGGTTTTCAGCTGTAATCTTTCCCCGGGTTACATATTGTGTTAATGTGTGCATGTTATTGATGTTTTCATTGTTTTTGATGCTGCTAAATTGTTGATCAACATAGAGGAGCTTATGTATTGTGCATGTATTCAGCAATAGTGCATGATCGGGATAATCTCTGTTCAATATGTGTTTACTATTCAAAATTTCTATAAGTCCTTTTGAATACTTCTGTTTTCCCATCTCTTTGAGGATAAAATGTTATATACTTTTTCCACTTTGTGTCCATCTTCTCCCACAATGTAGTCCAAAATGCACTGAGAAATCTCGTGTCCTTTTCTTAAATGATGCTTCTTGGTATCCCAAATTGCACCCAAACTTGTCCAAAGAACAAGTTTGATTCTTCTTGCCCACTAATGGTATTTTTATAGGGAATCAGAACAAACATCTTGCAAAACCAATCAACTACCATGAATAGGTAGTCATGTCCCTTCCTGGTTGTTGGTAAACCTCTCACAAATTCAATGAATTTTTTTTCCTAAGGATTAGTGGTTATAGGTAAGGGATGATATACACCCTATTTCCTATTACTATGTTTGTTGGTATAACAAAGCATGCATCCTCTTATGTATCTAGCTACCTATGCTTGCACCTTGGGCCAATACACATACCTCTACAAGTTGGAAAGTATCTTCCCTACACCACAGTGCCTTGCAACCATGGATGCATGAGCCTCTCTAATTAATTGAAAATTCTCACCTTTAGGAACATATAATTTATCTAGCCTGTAGAGAAAGCCATCCTGGAGATGCTAGTAAATAGTTCTATCACCATCATGCACATGACTCTCATACTATAATTGTTGAAACACCTCCTTGAATTTCTCATGCTCTAAATATGCCTTTCTATATGCATCATGGGTGAATGGCTCCATTTGCATTAGAGTTCCCAAAGCTGTGATATTTGATGTGGATGGCCTTGAAAGTATGTCAACCAACTTGTTTATGATTCCATTCTTATACTTGATCAATAAATGAATCTATTGTAGGAACCCCATCTAATTGAAATGCTTGGTTTGTTGTAGCTTACTCTAGGCCTACAGGTACTATAGTGGTTAGTGATCTGTGTGGATTACTGTCTCCTTTCCCATTAGATAGTTCTTCCACTTCTTCATAGCTTGCACCAAGGAATAATTATCCTTATTGTAGGTAGGGTAGTTAATAAATTCCCTATTATATACTTCATAATGGTAGCATACATGCCTTCCTCCTTGCATCAAGACCACTCCTATAACATAACCACTCACATTTATCTCCACTTCAAAGGGTTGCTACAAGTTTGGTAATGACAGAACTAGTGCCTGAGTAATTTTCTTATTTAGATTCTTAAAGGCCCTCTATTTATCTTTTCCCCACTGGAAACTCTTGCCACTTGCTATTATATCATGGAGTGTTGCTACTACTGCTAAAAAAAATTCTATGAATTTCCTTACATATTGTGTTTCCCCAACGAAAATCCTAAGCTTAGGAACATTAGTAGGCACCAACCATTTCATGATGGCCTCCATCTTGGCAAGATATATCTTCATCTCTCGTCCACCTATCCCATACCCTAGATACATCGAATACTATTGTACAAAATCACATTTCTTGATATTTGCTAGCATCGAGTACTTCTTTACTGTCTTTAACACCTACATCAAACATGTGATGTGCTCCTCCTATGTAGCACTATATACCAATATATCATCTAAATAGACAATGACAAATGAATCTATAAAATGGTGCAATATATCATTCATTAACCTCATAAGTGTAGTTGGTGCATTGCATAAGCCAAATGGAATTATTAACCACTCATACAAACCTTTCCTAGTTTTGAAGGATGTTTTCTAGGTATCTTCTTCTTTGACTCCAACCTGATGATATCCAAACTTTAAGTCCAACGTGGTGAAGTATTTCTCTTGCTACAACTGATCTAACATAGCATCTATCATGGGTATGTGTACCTGTTTTTGACCATGATTTTTTTCAACGCCCTATAATCAATGCACATTTTCCAAGTCCCATCCTTCCTTGGAATAATGATGATGGGTGACCCACATGGTGATCTAATCAATTGAATGACACTTTGTTCTAATAGTTGTTGCAATTGTTTCTTCACATCACTTTCTTCTATAAAAAACTTCCTCTATAGCCCAACATTTGGTAATGGGGAGTCCGACAATAGTTGGATCTCATGTTCCACTTTCCTCTTGGGTGGTAACCCTTTAGGCTCCTGGAACACATTCTTATATTCCTTTATAAACTCTTTTGTAACAACCCTAGTTAAAAATCCATGTAAAAATTTATAAGACCACAGTTGATGGGACACATATTCCAAGTTGAATGGTGGGAAAAACATCCTAGTGGGTGTTAATTTGGTTTATTATGGCTATGGAAATTGGAAAAGGCAATGGAAAAGGCTTTGGAAAGGCATCATGCACTATTTGGAATTTATTTATGAAAATAATGGAAATTAGGAGAAAAGGAAGGTGAAAGGTCATAGGTTGCATGTGAAGAGGAAAATGAAGGAAAATAATGAGAAATGAAGAAAATAGAGGCCTTATTTATACAAAGGCTTTTGAGGATCGATGGGTAGGCTTGGTTAATGTAACCTTTTGTCAGTTTAGTTTTGGAGCTCTCTCATTATTCTCTCTCTCTCATACTCTTGGAGAGTGTGGCATACTTGCATTTTTCGAGCAAGAAGGCAAAGGAAGAGAAGGAAAGCACAAGAGGACATTAGGATCAGCAACTATAGCAGGATTTTCTTGCAGGTACCTATTGGGCTCTTAATTGGTCATTATTATTACCACTTCTTAACATTCATTTCATCTATTTCCACTATTATTTTATCACATTATTTACCATAATTTAACATATAATTCCATTTCATAATCATTTATGCTCTTGCGGATAAATAATATTTGATCTCATTTATTTTCAATAATTAATGATTATTATGCATGATTTTGGTTTATTCATTCGTTATAACCTCACTCATAATTTTAGCCTCCAAGATCTCTTTCCGATTTCAGATTTGGTCTTCAACAGATAATTAGATATTCCAACTCAGGAATTCGCTGGCATAAAAAGCGATCGTTTTGAGTTGGACATTTTGGGCAAATGAAAGTGAATCTAGAAAATCCGAGACATGGGTTTTGTTGAAAACAGACCAAAGCAGTTATCTAGGGAGTTGTGTTTATAAATTCGATTTTTATTGGTAGAAACACAAGGTTCTTCGAAGAACATATTTGCAGATTTGTTGTTGTGGCCGTTTTCCAGAATTGCCCAAATTGTAATAACCAAATTCGACTTGTTCCAGTTGAATCATGATGGACAAATCTCTCAAACCTCATCTTGAATATTGAGATCAGTTTTTTTTAACTTTCCTTTGGATGTTTGTATAATTAAAAGACACAATTCAGAGAGAAAGGGGAGCTATCTGATGTAAGAATTGAGTCTTGTAACAGTGGAACTCTTGCTAATGAAATTTCCAGACTTCTGATATTTTTCTCAATATGTGAGTTGAGCACAACCCTAACCAGGGATTTGGGCCCACTCTTCTGATCAGGTGTTGTGCATGTGTCCTTTTTATGTATATTTCTTTTACTAGTTATATTTTCTTTATCACTGTTACATATTTCCATAGATTGTTGTGAATGCTTTCTTTCTGCAATTTAGCTTTCATTACTTTTACAACGATGCTTTGATTTCTTAATTGCGAGCCCTTGATTGATGTAGATTGTAACCTTGCCCTTGCATATACTTTGCGCATTACCTTGAAAAAAGTACGCACCCGGATTGATATATTAATGTAGGAAACGAGATTGAATAATTTATTCATACTCGGACACCAACATTTTGGCGCCGTTGCTGGGGAAGGCTAACAAGGTGCAAGACATGATCTGTATTGACCAGAGGGTCAATCTCTTGTCTTGGGGATGGAATCATTCCTTAACACCCTACTCCAGGTCCTGAGCGTAGTTATTTTTCCTACAATTTTTCTTTTTTATTTTATAGAATCCACTCTCTCATCCTGGGGAGGGAAAGAGTTCTCTCACCCTGCTCGAGGTCTTGAGCTTAAATTTTTTTCCTGCATTTTTGTTTGTTTTTATTTTGGAAAAACTAATCTCTCGTCTTGGGGAGGGAATGGTCCTTTGACGCCCTGCTCCAAATCCCGAGCTTTAGATTTCCTTGTTTTCATTCTTTTCTTGTTTGGTTTCTTGTCCTGGGGAGGGAAGGGTCTTTTGACACCCTACTCCAGGTCTTGAGCTTTAGATTTCCTTTCAATTTTATTTTTTTTCTTAATAAATAGGAAGAAACAGGTAGAAATTTGAAGAAATCTTATCATTTCACTCAAAGTGGTGATGTAAGAACAACCCATTCCACTAAAAAATTGATAGGAATATCTGAAGGAGGAACCTCAAAGCAGCACATGAAGAACATCTTATATTATGGTAAGAAATGGCTCACATTGTTACTTGTGAATTCCCTATCAAAGATCTAGAAGGAGTGACACAAATGCACATAATTCCTCCATCTTCTCTACCAAATTTTCATGGTTTGGATAATGAGGACCCAGATACATTCTTATTTGAGTTTGAAGTACTCTGTAGAGGATATGATTATTGTACTAATTATCAAAGGTTGAAAGTGTTTCCTCTTACTCTAAAAGGAGCAGCTCTCCGATGGTTCATGAGCCTTGGTGGGAATTGCATCAAAACATGGGAGGACATGAAGAATGTATTTTTGGAGAAGTACCAAGACTATTGCAAGGCCAATGAAGATATTTTTAGTATGATACAAAGGGAAGATGAAATCTTGAAGGACTATTTGGAGCGATTTAAATACAACCTTCAAAAATCAAAGTATAAGCATTTGGAAAAAGAGATCTTAAAAACACTCATTCTTAAAGGGATCAAATATGAAATTTTAGAAATCTTAAATCTGATAGGAAAATGTGATTTTTTTCAGCTATCATATGATGATGTTTGTGATTTATGCATAAGGTATTCAAGAGGAATATCCAAGGCTAGTAAGAATTCTAGAGAATTTCCTTCTTTCCTTTCCAAATCTGCTACAAGAACAGGAGATATAAGAGATGAAATCAACGATTTATTTGAACATTTTAAAGTTGATTTTATTAGCTCTCTGAATTCACAATTTCATGTTTTGCAGGTTAAGAAAAGTCAAGCAGAACTTGAAGAAGTGATTTTTCCTCAATGCCAAAAGGAGTATCCCATGGATAGTTTCTCTTTTTTACCTGGGTTGAAAACAACATTTCCAAGAGATGGAGAAGCTACAACAATTTCACAACCATGGAAACCTTGGCTTACATGTATGTTTCAAAACACTTCCTCTCCATTGTCTTACTTGCATGATCTATTATGGAATACTTATGTGCTAGGGCAGCCATGTCAATCTCAATATAACCCCCATCAATATTTTCCACAAGTTTGGCATGGTTCATCCTATGATTACATGACTACTCTCCCTCATCTTGTAGCATAAAAATATCATCCATATTCTTTTCCATCTTTTCAAGAACACCTTGCTTGCATATCAAAACCATCCACACATCTCAATCAACTACATCATCAAAATCCTCCATGCCCTACACAATATCCTACTCAACTCATTCCACATCCTCACCGTAATAAACCAATACAACAGGCCTACAATGTTGAATTGAAAAATTTACCTACTCTTCCCACCCAGCCAATCTCGCATACACAATTGCAAAAAACTTATATCGAGATTGGAAATGTTTCAAATCCAAAAATTGTCGAAGAAAAGGAGGTTTCTTCTAGTCTGCGTCAACAAGTTGTTTTAGAAACTCAAGAACTTCATGATATGAAAACTATGGGAAATCAAGAAAGTAAAGAATATATTGAAGATTGGTTTCACTTCATCAGTTGTTTGCAGCGTCACTCCATACTTCAGCAATTTTTGACATCATATTTTCAAGGGAAGTTGGTCTCTCATACCCTAGTATTTATTGACAGACATTTTTAAAATTCGGGTGTGTATACACTTGAGGCCTTATTTCTAAAATGGCTCCATTGGAAGTACTCTTATACATAAGTATTCTTTACTTTTCAAGATAGAATAGGTTAGTGTAGAAAATAGAATAAATAAGTATATAAATAATTTTTGTTATATGTAGAACGAGTTGTGTTTGCTGCAACTTGCTGAGTATATCAATATCAATGGTAAATATTTGAATTTAATTGTGTATGTAGATGTATTATATTGAAAAATAGATTTCTACAAACACTCATCATCATTTTGAAAAAAAAAAATATCATATCTTAGGGCATGTGGGCATGATAAAACCACTGAAATCACAGTTGGTACAATCATGTTTTGAGGAAAAAAATGGACATATTTTCAAAACATGTTTCTATCCTAAGTATTCCTTTATTTCTACTTTCTAATCCAAATTGAATCACTCAATTTTGATTTGAAATGAAAAAGTTATGACCAAAACATTGACAATATGTCAAGTAGACAGCTCAGGAACAGAGTTGGGACAGTCCATTTTTGAGGCCTAAATGACTAGATTTTTTAAACCTGTTTCTATGGTACATCACCCTATTAATATAGTTTACAATGCAAATTGAATCACCTGATTTCGATATCGTATGAGAAAGTTATGACCAAAATACCGACTGTCTATCGTAATTCAGCACCTTTAAAACTCTATTTTTCCAACTGTTCCTTCGCACATTTGACCCATCAATTCTTCATGATTTCAAAACATGTTTCTACTGGACATAGTTACATGAATATACTTTAATCTCCAATCTGAATCGGTTCAACCCATCGTCAAACGAAAAAGTTATGCTTAAAATATCAACTGTTGGTGTAAGTTGGGAAAACGAAAAATGACTCTGTTATGCAGGTTGTTCTATGTAAATTTAACATATCATATCATGGAATTTTTAAAACCTATTTCAGTTGGAGATATCTCTATTAATTCACTTTCATTTGGCTTTTGAATCACACAAATCGGACGAAAAACAAAGAAGTGATAAAACTACTGTTGGTCAGTATGGTTGGCCACCGATGTCCCGAGGGTAATAAACTAACACTACTTTGTTATTTGTTTTCCATGGATTTGTTTTACAGAGTAACTACTTGTTATTTTTTTCATATTTATTGGATTTAGAGAGCCCGATCACCTCTCTTCTTCCATGATTACATGTTTTATTACAGGTAGACGCTCGTTTTTTGCAAATCCGAGGAGAATAAAGGAGGTCAATTTGTTTTTGAACAATTGATTATTGAAGGCAATGATAATGAAATAATAGATTTTCATCCAAGCATCTATTAAGAAATATAATATCATGTAATTTTGATTCTTTCAAGGTGCCATGGAAATTGAGCATAAGAGTTTGTTACAAATTATTCCTCTTATTTCTCACCAACAACATGAAGACTTTTTCATTACCTAATGGATTCATAATAGGAGAAATGGAGAATTGATTTTCATTTGAAGATCCAAGTCATTTCCACCAAAACATTTTTCCATTCATTTACCATTGACAGATTGTTGTTTCTTCAAATAGATTGATATTCTCTTAGGAAACAACATTGCTGGAGTCAAAATCATAGCCGTTGCAACTTGAACTATTTATTTATTTACTATATTTCAATAAAAATTTTGTTTTTTATGATGTTGTTTTCTCAAAATAAATGAATGAAGTTCTCGGGGTTTCATGATGTTTATCTGTATTTATCCATTAGTTCCTGAGTCTTAGCAGTGTATGGTTTCCTCAGATCCACTGGGAGATGTTACTATGCCACTGCTGTTACTCCCAAAGATTTTCTAAGTGTTGGATGTTGTTACTCCTTGGGTGTTGTTATTCTGCCACTGCCATTACTCCGCTGGTTTCGTTACTCCACAACTGTCGTTACTCTACTGGTGCCGTTAATCCACAACTGTTGTTACTCCACCAATGTCGTTACTCCGCTGGTGGGTTCCATTATTGTAGCAATAATGCTACAACTCCTGGAACTCCCTTCTTTAATTTTATCAACCCGGTAGTTCGTAACAAACTTGGAAGCAACGGTGTTGTATGCACAAGTACTAGCTCTTGCCGCAGCTGTCACTTGGTCAGCTGGCACAAGTCCGCTAGGGGCTCAAGCCAACTTCTATGAGCTCTTAGAAGAATCTTTTTAACTGATGGACGAAAGATAACTCAAAGGAAGCTAATCTACTTGCGGAAAGAAACTGAAAGCCCAAAAAGAAACGCAAACCCTAGCAAACCCTAATTCTACCAGCTAGTCCTACTGATGCAAAGATGTGAATGCAAACTACTGAAAGAGATGCCATTACTTCTATGAAGGTAAAATACATGTGTTTAAGTTATCTCTATTTGAAGAAAACATCTTTTTGTATTTTTGTTTAAGTTGTTGGAATTATCATGCATGTGCTTCTAACTATTTTTGACTGTGCAGAGGTGGATCAGGGAGGAGAAATGCTTGGGAGTGGTTGGGAAGGTTCAGAGAGGGCCTAAGGGGTCCCTAACACCCTTCCAGAGAGTTTCACAAAGTTTGGCTGCCAAGAAACCGCGTTTATGAGCTTCTACAGGAAGTCTGCAGGGGTTCTACAGGATGTTAGGATTTCTACAGGATGTTTCGAAATGGGATTTTGGAGCATGGATGGAGGGAAAAAGATGGAGGAATGAGTATGGAGGTGAAATAGGGGTGTGAAGAGGTCTAGGACTTGGTGGATGAGGCTAAGGAGCGATTGGATTTGTTCAAGGATGGATGAAGCGATGTTGCACAAGAAGATGAGAATCATGGCAAAGTAAGCGGATGAGGCAAATGTAAGGTAAGGTTTATAAGTGAAGGATGAAGCAAGTAGGTTGGATGGAGTATGGGCAAGTAAGGAAGGATAACAGGTACTCTGCAAGTGGTTCTTCAAACTGAACAAACAAAGACATGCAAGAAAATAAAGATCTAGTTATGCTACCCTAATGTGATCTAGCTGACAGTAACAAGAATGGACAGTAGCTTTATTTGCAAGGAAACCATGTACAAAACGTGAGCAAGAACAGTCCAAAAGATCTGAATGCATGACTAAATCCTACCACTCTATTCCAAACATAAAAATCTACTTTAACCATTAAAAGAAATCTAAATAACAAAGAAAGATCTAAATCTAGATAGCATATTTTATTTTAAGAACGCAGCAGAACACATAAAGATAAACAAAGGAGGTATTGGGCACTTGAGATGGGCCCAACCCCAAGAGCTACAACCTCCGAAGAGAGATTTAGAGCTGGTGCAAAGCTGGATTCATCTTTATTGATCAAGAAATGAAGAGTTACAGCAAAACTATCCACAAGAAGGACTTGAAAATGAGCTGAAAGCAAAGCTAGTCTATTGCATAAAAATCGAACTACAAACTAGCTAACTATTGGCTACAAAATGACTAACCACTAGCTACTATCTACTGGCTAACTAGCTAACATCCACTGGCTACACTGGGTAACTGGCTAACCAAAATGAGGCCCTAAGCCTTCTTATTTATACAAATTGAGGACCCAACAGTCCTCCTAAACTTTAGGGACTCGGCTGCCCAAAACTTGGAGTTAACATCAGTTCTACTTGACTTGCTTGGCTACCCTTGTGCTGATTGATTTGGTGGCCCTTGAACTCCGAGCTGATGGTGGAGAATTCGAGGTCAGGGCCCATAAATGAAGGGGACACCTTCCTACAAAGCCTCTCCCTTGTCTTCCCACGAATTTGGCTGCCAAGTGCTCATTAAGACCTTCAATTTTGTCTCCAAATTGACCAAAAAGGCTACACAAAGCACCCATTAGACTTGTTGGCATAATGACTAACCAAATTCACTCTATTAACATAAATATAATCAAGAACATGCAATAAACTAATGAGAATGGTGGATTAAGTCAAATTAGGAGGTTGAATGAGCCCAAATAATTGTCCATTTTTGGGGCTCATCATCACCCCCCTACTGAAATTGTTGCTCATCCTCTGAGCAACCAATCTCTCTCCTCATCTTTGATGGCCCTGGTGGCCTCCTTGGCTAAAATCTCGGCCAATTTCTCCTTTTGCTGCCCTTTCTCCAAACTTCCTGTAGAAACAGTTCTCTGTCTTCCTGTAGAAACAGTCTGCTAACAGTTCTCTGTCTTCCTGTAGAAACAGTCTGCTGTCTTAGCCTGCTTGTCCTCTCTCTGTTGTTCATCAGATGTTTCCTTGTCTGCTGGAGGCCCTTCTTGCTGCTGTTGTTCTCCCAAAATGGAGGGCCTATCTTCGTTATGACTTCCCTATAGTTGTAACTACTGTTTCAGCAGCTCATTCTCCTCCTGTACTTTGTCTCTTTCAGCTTAGCCAGAGTTTCCTGTAGAACCATCCTAGCTTCCTGTAGAGCTGTCTTTGAGTCCATCCTTTCAATCCTTTCTCTCCAGGTGGATGTTTTCGGGCTCCGTCGTTCATAGGTGATGGATATCTTTGGGGGAGACTCCTCCTTTTGTTTAGTTGTGGCGTCCTCAATGATAATTGGCTCTTTTGACTGTGGTTGGGGTCTGCCCACTTTTATCCGTGTGCTCCTTCTTGCTTTAAAGTACATGGATGTTCCCCTTTTTCGCCTCCCTTTTTGCTTTGGAGATGTGCTTAGGGAAGCAAGCACAGTTGCTGCCTCCCTAGCCAATATCTCGGGTGATTTCTCCTCTTGCTGCACTTTTTCCTCGCTTCCTGTAGAAATCCCTGTGCCTGTTTCTTCCTGTTTTGCTGACTGTGTTTTCTCCTTTTGTTTTTGTGTGGTTTCTTTGGCTGTGACACTCTTCAGTTGGACTTTCTCGGCCTTCTTTGTTCTGCCCTGCATCCTCTTTTCCCTTCGTGTTTTTGCTGTTGTTTCTTCCCTTGTTTTAGGCTTAGCAATCTGGCCCATTTCTCCTTTTCCTCTTTGTTCCTGCTGTGCCTGGATGTCTTGCGGTTTTTCACCATCGATTTTCTCACCTTTTCCAATGTGTTCTTCTTCCTCACTGCTGGATGGGGTGATATCTTTGGCCAAAACTCTGATATTGTCATCCCTAGACATGTTTTGGAAGATTTCCCATGATATGGGGACAATGTAGGTGTGCAGGGCATCTTCTACTAATAATTTGATGAGCCCATGATGGGCCATCTGGTCTGGAATCCCTTCATTCATTTTTGTCCCACATTCAACCAGTGACTGAAGAAGAAAATAGGGAATGTTGGTTTCAAGACTGCTGTGACTCAGCTCTCAGCGATCTGGTTATGAAAGGAAGAGTTTTTCTTCTACAGACAGAGGACAGAGACCAATTTTTCTTCTCAGGGCACATTCAGATGTGCAAATTTTAAAATTTTCATCCACAGGCTGGCTCTCACAGCTGCATATGCCTTCCTTATAAGAGAATTTTAGAAACAGGAAACGTGGAGAAGAATCTTGATGCAGACACAACTGAGAAACTCAGTGCAACACACAGGCAAACTTTCTATTTCCAATACACAGGCAGATTTTCACTGATTGTCCAATCTGATGCCATGTTTAATTCACCACCTTGCACAAACAAACCATGCATAGAGGAGTTTTTTTCGAGCCTACCTCGTCTGGAGCTCCAAATTCAACGAAAATTCTGGGTTTTCCTTCCGCAGAGCTGTTCTCTGCCTTTCCTGTAGACGCCTTCCTGTAGGCGGCTCTCGTTTCCTGTAGAACGAAACAGTGCTCCCTGTAGAATGCCGATAAGCAGGAGGGTTCTCAAAAATGGCTGAGAAATATTGGTTTGCTACTATGGAGGTGGTATGGAGCTTGTTGCAGCTACAAGGACGATGATAAACTGGAAACAACGGAGGTGAGAGTTTGATTGGCTGTTTATGGAGACTTTCGTTGATGGAGGGTGAGCTGGCCAAGTGCACGTTGGCCCCATGCAGACCGTTTAAACAACCACCACTAATCACGTCCATCACGTTCACCAGACTGTTTGTTCTCTGCCTATAATCACGTCCATCAATCACGCTGGAGTTTTACTACCTGTTTCCAGTTTTCTTCCTGAGATGGCTGAGCACACGTGTCGTATTCACCCACCGAGCGCTGTTTGAACTGGATGAGGGTGGCCAGTTAGCTGGCCACCAATTTTTTTAATCACAACCATCTCATTGTTCACGCAGTTCTCAAATTACATTCATGCAACAAAGGAATTAGTTTCAGTCACGTACCTGGAAGTCGAACGGCTGCTTGTGAAGCTTTTTGCTGCTGCATGCTCTGATTCTGCTGCTGCATGCTTGGATCCTTTGATTGCATGAGGGCTTGGCTGATGATTTTTTATTGCTTTTCCTTGTGCAGGTGTCCTCTGGCTGGATCTGAGCTGCATGCCATTGTTTCCACGTTTAGATCTGCACCTTCAAGATGCTGCTGCTGCATGGTCACAAAACCAGAAATTGTTTTCGCCATTTCTCCCAAACGGCAAAGCGGATCGATCTGAAACTTGCTGAGCATGTTTCTATCATCATTATGCATCTCCCATAGCAAAATCGTGATCAATGGATGCACGGATTTCGAGAAAAATGGAAAATGGCTGAAGATTTCAGAGATCTATTTCTCGGAAACCGTGCATCGGAACCGGCTGAAACTGCTGGGGTAGGCTACTATCACCCATGTGCATCTCCCCATGAAACAGGTTTTAAAATGGATGCACGGATATGGAGAAAATGCAAAAATGGCTGATGATGATGGAGGCTGATTTCTTGGAAAGCGTGCACCGGAATTGGCTGAAACTGCTCAGGCATGTTGTCATCACCCTTGTAAAATTCCCCATAAAACGGTTTGTCAAATGGATGCATGGTTTTCAAGTTATGGCAAAAACAAATTTTGCTCTATCGGTTTTTGCCTCAAGGCTTTTTGCAAATGTTTGCATGGAAGGAAAAATTGAGCTTGGGCTGTGATGTAGGTATGGAGATGATGGAGGAGGAGTTGGAAGATTGCATGAGGACTTCTGAACCCTTGAGGAAGCTACCATGTTCGCCAAACCACTTTTTGAAATCCATGTCTAGTTTCCCACAATTTCTACAGGAAGTTCCTGTAGAAGCACAATGAGAAGCACAAGGAGGTGGAAAAAATGATGGATAAAGGGAAGGGATGGACACACAAGTGCTTGTAGGCCTAATCAACAGATTCCCACCATTAGATTCACTTTTGAAATTGGATTTGGCTCGTCCAAAGGTTCTACAGGATGTTTCCTGTAGAAATACAGAGCTTCCTGTAGAAGGCAAAAAAATTCCTTTGACCTTGATTTGAGTGCTCCTCCTGTCATGAAACGTCCTTCTTGCAACCTGCAATTAGCCAATGGAATTAGTTTTATTTTTCTTTTTCTTTTTCTCTTTTGTTTTTTTTTTTTTGAAAAACAACTAGGGCGCCTCATGGAGGTTTTCACCCTAATTGCCTGCCTTGGGCGCCTCCAAGGGAGGTTTTCACACAAAGATCTTATTCTCTTTTCTCTTTTTTTTCCAACCCATTGACTGCCTCATGGAGGTTTTCAATCAATGAGCCAATCTAAGGCGCCTCCGAGGAGGTTTTCACCTTAGATTTCTATTTTCCTCTTTTTTTCATTTTTTTCTTCTTTTTTTTTTCTTTTTTTTCTTTTTTTTTTCTTTTTTTTTTACCCTACCCTACTTGAAAAACAAAATCGTTCTCAAGTATAAGAATACTTCCAATGGAGCCATGTGCACATCGAGATTAGAGACAAGATGATGTGGAGGCTCGAAATGCATGCTTGGATAGGTATCCAGATCTCAGAGACCAAATGTTCTGGCTTTGAAGGGATCAAACATAACTTAGGAAGAAAGTACCGCTGCAACTTAGTGACCTTCTGAAACCATATCTCAATATAGCTTTGATATCCTTGGTCGTCTTGCTGATTTGGATCATTCTTCATGTCACCTTCTATCATGACCTTCTTATCTTCCTCTTTTTGTTGATCTTTCTCTTGAGTACATGGAGGATTTGATGATAACCATGAGGGAACTCTCTCGATCTCTGATTTAGATCTCTTCTCTTCATCAAGTGCAGCCCATGGTTCTTTGATCTCCTCTTTTGAATCTTGTTTTTCCGGATGTGGTCCTTCAATGCTTTCAAGATAATCTCTTTTTTGCAAGGCTCTTCCTGAGCTTTGGTGAACATCATTGAGCTCAAAAGGAGTCATTTGCACATGTTGTGCCTCAGCTTTGCAATTTGGTTGAGCTGCTCCATTGCATGGTTTTGGAAATGGTGCTACGGGTAGCTGAGTGGAGGGGTGTAATTGAGATGGAGGTGGATGGCATTGTGGTTGGGCAGGCATTTGGGGTTGCCTTGGTGGAGGAGGAGGCGATGGTTGTGGATGAGCAGGTGGTGGAGGAAATGAAGTGGGAGGAGTGTTGTACTGGGGCCTCCACCCCTGATGAGGTGCATTCCACTGAGGCTGTGGCTGAGCATAAGAGTGAAACGAATGAGCAGCTGGTTGGGCATAATATGGATCTGTGAAGGAAAAAGGAGGAGGTGTGAACCAAGAAGGATGAGCAGGGGGACCCCAAGAAGGCATGAAAGTGGCTTGATAGGGGTCATAATAGGTCTCGGATGTCCCTTGCAGTTCCTGCTGGTAAGATCTAGGTCCATGCGGCCAACTTTGGTTCATGTAATAGAATGATTCAGTGGCTCCTTTGGCTCTCTGATATGCAGCTTTGAATCTGGGTAAGGAAGGGCACTGATCTGTAGGATGGTATTCTTCACAGACAAAACACACTTCTATGGAGTATAATGGACATTCGTTCCTAGGATGCTTTCTAGTGCACCTAGGACAAAAAATGACCAAAGCCCTCTTGGCTTTCTCTTGCTTCTGTTGGATCCGCATGGTATCCAGTTGCATGGCAAGAAACTGCCTCATATCACTCTTGAAATCTTTGATCTGATTTTCAAATTCATCTTTGGACAAGATGTTGTTTCTTCAAATATGTCTTGATGTCCACCCAGGGGTTCTTCTTAGTCACAGCCATCGAAGAAGAGAGAACGTTGGCTGTGTGAAGCAAAGGGGGGTGTTGTGAAAATATTTTTCTAACTTATCTCTACTCCTACAAGGCATGAAAGGAAATATTTTTGGTTGATTTTTTTGTATTTTTCTTCTTGTACTTTCAAAACTAAAACAGATTGAACTACAACTAACTATCTTGCTGAAATGAAAATGTGGAATTGAAATGAAAGCAGTAAAGGACTAATCTATTTTGCTCAAATGAAATTGCAGGAATGAAATGCTAAGCTACGCTTGCGGAATTGAAATGCTAATCTACGCTTGCAGAAATGAAATTGCAGAATTGAAATGCTAATCTATGAAAGCGAGAAATGCTAATCTATGAAAGCGGGAAATGCTAATCTACTTTTGCATAAACGAAATTTCATAATGGAAACGAAATAAACTACTTAGAAGAAGATTGTAGTGGAAAATAGAAGAAAAGCGACAATCACCAATAATCTGACGCTTCCCTGACAACGGCGCCAAAAAGATGGTGGGCTCCAGTATTGTAGCAATAATGCTACAACTCCTGGAACTCCCTTCTTTAATTTTATCAACCCGGTAGTTCGTAACAAACTTGGAAGCGACGGTGCTGTATGCACAAGTACTAGCTCTTGCCGCAGCTGTCACTTGGTCAGTTGGCACAAGTCCGCTAGGGGCTCAAGCCAACTTCTATGAGCTCTTAGAAGAAGCTTTTTAACTGATGGATGAAAGCTAACTCAAAGGAAGCTAATCTACTTGCAGAAAGAAACTGAAAGCCCAAAAAGAAACGCAAACCCTAGCAAACCCTAATTCTACCAGCTAGTCCTACTGATGCAAAGATGTGAATGCAAACTACTGAAAGAGATGCCATTACTTCTATGAAGGTAAAATACATGTGTTTAAGTTATCTCTATTTGAAGAAAACATCTTTTTGTATTTTTGTTTAAGTTGTTGGAATTATCATGCATGTGCTTCTAACTATTTTTGACTGTGCAGAGGTGGATCAGGGAGGAGAAATGCTTGGGAGTGGTTGGGAAGGTTCAGAGAGGGCCTAAGGGGTCCCTAACACCCTTCTAGAGAGTTTCACAAAGTTTGGCTGCCAAGCAACTGCGTTTATGAGCTTCTACAGGAAGTCTGCAGGGGTTCTACAGGATGTTAGGATTTCTACAAGATGTTTCGAAATGGGATTTTGGAGCATGGATGGAGGGAAAAAGATGGAGGAATGAGTATGGATTTGAAATAGGGGTGTGAAGAGGTCTAGGACTTGGTCGATGAGGCTAAGGAGCGATTGGATTTGTTCAAGGATGGATGAAGCGATGTTGCACAAGAAGATGAGAATCATGGCAAAGTAAGCGGATGAGGAAAATGTAAGGTAAGGTTTATAAGTGAAGGATGAAGCAGGTAGGTTGGATGGAGTATGGGCAGGTAAGGAAGGATAACAGGTACTCTGCAAGTGGTTCTTCAAACTGAACAAACAAAGACATGCAAGAAAACAAAGATCTAGTTATGCTACCCTAATGTGATCTAGCTGACAGTAACAAGAATGGACAGCAGCTTTATTTGCAAGGAAACCATGTACAAAACGTGAGCAAGAACAGTCCAAAAGATCTGAATGCATGACTAAATCCTACCACTCTATTCCAAACATAAAAGGCTACTTTAACCATCAAAAGAAATCTAAATAACAAAGAAATATCTAAATCTAGATAGCATATTTTATTTTAAGAACGCAGCAGAACACATAAAGATAAACAAAGGAGGTACTGGGCGCTTGAGATGGGCCCAACCCCAAGAGCTACAGCCTCCAAAGAGAGATTTAGAGCTAGTGCAAAGCTGGATTCATCTTTATTGATCAAGAAATGAAGAGTTACAAAAAAACTGTCCACAAGAAGGACTTGAAAATGAGCTGAAAGCAAAGCTAGTCTATTGCATAAAAATCGAACTACAAACTAGCTAACTATTGGCTACAAAATGACTAACCACTAGCTACTATCTACTGGCTAACTAGCTAACATCCACTGGCTACACTAGCTAACTGGCTAACCAAAATGAGGCCCTAAGCCTTCTTATTTATACAAATTGAGGACCCAACAGTCCTCCTAAACTTTAGGGACTCGGCTGCCCAAAACTTGGAGTTAACAGCAGTCCTACTTGACTTGCTTGGCTGCCCTTGTGCTGATTGATTTGGTGGCCCTTGAACTCCGAGCTGATGGTGGAGAATTCGAGGTAAGGGCCCATAAATGAAGGGGACGCCTTCCTACAAATCCTCTCCCTTGTCTTCCCACGAATTTGGCTGCCAAGTGCTCATTAAGACCTTCAATTTTGTCTCCAAATTGACCAAAAAGGCTACACAAAGCACCCATTAGACTTGTTGGCATAATGACTAACCAAATTCACTCTATTAACATAAATATAATCAAGAACATGCAATAAAATAATGAGAATGGTGGATTAAGTCAAATTAGGAGGTTGAATGAGCCCAAATAATTGTCCATTTTTGGGGCTCATCATCCGCCAGTGCCATTACTCCATTGGTGTCGTTACTCCGCAACTGTCGTTACTCCGTTGATGTCGTTACTCCACAATTGTCATTACTCCGTTGGTTCCATTACTCTGCAGCTATCATTACTCCATTGGTTTTGTTACTCTGTTAGTTTCGTTACTCCACAATTGTCGTTACTCCGCAACTGTCTTTACTCCGCCGGTACCATTACTCCGCAGCTGCCGTTATTCCACCGGTGTCGTTACTCCACAACTACTGTTACTCTGCCGGTGTCGTTACTCTGCCGATGTCGTTACTCCACAACTGTCGTTACTCTACCGGTGTTGTTACTCCACAACTGCCATTACTCCACTGGTGTCGTTACTCCGCCAATACCGTTACTCCGCTAGTGTCGTTACTCCGTCGGTGCCATTACTCTACAACTTTCGTTAATCTGCAACTGCCATTACTCCGCCGGTGCCGTTACTCCACAATTGCCATTACTTCGCCAGTGTCGTTACTCCGCAACTGTCGTTACTCCACTGGTGCCGTTACTCCGCAATTGCCATTACTCTGCAGTTGTCATTACTCTGTCGGTGCCGTTACTCCGCCGATGCTGTTACTCTGCAACTACCATTACTCCGTCAGTGTCGTTACTCCACAAATTCTGTTACTCTGTCAGTGCCATTACTTCGCCAATGCAATTACTCCGCCAATGTTGTTACTATGCCGTTGTTGTTACTCCACCAGTGTTGCTACTCCATGGTGAAATATTTTCTAAGTACCCAGTGATGTTACTCTACACATGTTGATACTCTGCCAAGGTAAGTCTTCAGGTACATCCCTAATAAACTCCGTCTATTTGATTGATGTTTCAATTATGACTAAGGACAGTCATATCTTAGTTGGGGGGAGGTGTTGCATTTGATAGAAAATGTGTTATATTTAATATCAATGATGCCATGTCATCATTGTTATTAAAATTTCACATCAACTCATACATCTCACAATTATTACCACCATAATCCATAACAATCCATAACCCCGACTTATCCGCACACTTTGGAACTTGAATCATTCACGACAACATTAATTTGGTGAATAGGGAAATACATTTAATTGTTTTGGTCCTCTTTAACATAGTGATTGGGTAGTCAATTTATCTTTTTTTATCTATAAACATATATATATATTTTTTTAAGGAATAATTATGAAAAGATGATTTCATCATAGAAACTTTCAACTTTCTTAATTTTTCAAGTCCCTGATTTTGTAAAATTTATGATGATGACCACAAAATTGTACTTAAATCTTTCCATCACTATCTAATGAATTATTCCTCAAACCCCAATCTTAACAAAGAAAAATATATTTATCAACAGTCATTTGAAGGTTATTAGTATTTGAGAAGCAAAATTACCCGAGTTGAAAATAGTTACTACAAAACGTTTTACACCATCCCTAGCTCGTAAGGAGCTAGCGTGCCACCTCATCTATTAAGTGATCTTTTGTAGATTAACAATAACCATAGTTAAATTTTAAACATAAGTAGTCAACTGGAGGATAGGAGGTCTCATCATGAGCCGACCTACCATGATCATAGGCCCTAATAGAGTTACATTACCACTACTGGCCACCAAGCCAGGGTAATGGCCTTCGGTCATAAAACTAAAGGACAAGAAGTCTCATCATGAGCCGACTTATTCACTTTTTTAGTTCCCGTAAATGGCACTGTTATTAACTGGTTACCAAGCCAGAACAATGATCTTCAGTAGACATCTAAGTAAACTGAAATGATTTTGTAACTATGTACTTATTTCTAATAGATGGGACACTGACATCTCAATGGGTTAAAAAGGCATCCCTGTGGAGGCTATGGATACCTGCTGGCAGTAGTGGCCATGCCTTTGGTATAGAGGTTAATTCAATACTATGATCTACTTGGTTACCTTGTTTTCTCAAAACTAACTGTCGATAATGCCACTGTTGCATATATAAGGTTTGTTAGAACTCATGGTTCATGGGGTAATATTTAATAAATTCTTAGATAATGGTGGTCATGGTTTATATCTATTATTGAGTTATCAATATTTAATTTACATGTTAGGATGAAGCTTTTAGGATATTTGATATTTGACATTTTGTATCAACTAATCTGTCATTCCTTTATTCTACAAGTTTCATATATTTAACCAAAGATACTTGCTTTACCCAATCAATCTCTATTTAATCCTAGCTTAACAACTCTACTATTATTTTTGGGAAGGATGAAGAGGCCTAATTCTAATTTTGAATCCTGATGAATTACTGATTGAGGATACTCATGAGATGTGTTATAAAAAAATCTTGATGACAAGGAAACTAATCAGTTTGGGGGAAGGAAATCCTGCTACACTTTTTGATTACTTTCTTTGAGCTTGCATGGCTTCCACCTTTCACATCACTTACACAAGCTCAACCTACATTAGCTTCAAAAATGTTAATCCATAGATGTCATTCCACGTTATTTTGTTGAAAGTAACAATTGAGGTGAAATAACATGAGTATTTGATTTATTAAAAGTTTAGGAGAATATCATAAACAACCACTGAGCATTATTCACTCATATTTTTCAAACCATTATTTCCCCTACTTTATACAGAGGCATTGAGTTGCACATGGACATGCAACATATTCAATTTGGGGGAATGTTGGGCTCTTAAGTGATCATTATTATTACCACTTCTTAACATTCATTTCATCTATTTCCACTATTCTTTTATCACATTATTTACCATAATTTATTATATAATTCCATTTCATAATCATTTATGCTCTTGTGGATAAATAATATCTGATCTCATTTATTTCTAATAATTAATTATTATTATGCATGATTTTGTTTTATTCATTTGTTATAACCTCACTCATGATTTTAACCTCCAATATCTCTTTTAGATTGCAGATTTGGTCTTCAATAAATAATTAGATAT
Organism: Pinus tabuliformis; assembly: GCA_031772625.1. Classification (NCBI taxonomy): domain Eukaryota; kingdom Viridiplantae; phylum Streptophyta; class Pinopsida; order Pinales; family Pinaceae; genus Pinus; species Pinus tabuliformis. Next base: position 1,057,640,462 of record CM062807.1, read on the forward strand.
TCCAACTCAGGAATTCGTTGGCATAAGAAGCGACCATTTTTCATTGGTTGTTTTTGGAAAATGAAAGTGATTATAGAAAATCCGAGACATGGGTTTTGTTTAGAATGGACCAAATCAGTTACCTCATGAGCCGTTTTTATAAATTCGATTTGTATTGGGAGAAATGCAAGGTTCTTCGAAGGACATATTTGCAGATTTGTTGTTGCGGTCGTTTTCCAGAATTGCCCAAATTGTAATAACCAAATTCGACTTGTTCCAGCTAAATCATGATGGACAGATCTCTCAGATATCATCTTGAATATTGAGATCAGTTTGTTGTAACTTTCCTTTGGATGTTTGTATATTTAAAAGACACAATTCAGAGAGAAAGGGGAGCTAGCTGATGTAAGAATTGAGTCTTGTAACAGTGGAACTCTTGTTAATGAAATTTCCAAACTTTTGATATTTTTCTCAATATGTGAGTTGAGCATAGCCCTGACCAGGGATTTTGGCCCACTCTTCTAATCAGGTGTTGTTCATGTGTCATTTTTATGTATATTTGTTTTACTGGTTGTATTTTCTTTATTGTTGTTACAGATTTCCATAGATTGTTGTGAATGCTTTTCTTTCTACAATTTAGCTTTCATTACTTTTACAATGATGCTTTGATTTCTTAATTGTGAACCCTTGATTGATGTAGATTGTAACCTTTCCCCTGCATATACTTTGTGCGTTACCTTGAAAAGAGTACGCACCCAGATTGACATATTAATGTAGGAAACAGTATTGAATAATTTATTCATACTCAGACACCAACAGTACCGAGTTGCATGTATGTCTCCTCACTAGTTTTTGCATGCATGGAATATGCATGTGGTTTTTTGGCTGTGATCTATTATTGACATGGAGGATGGCTGGGATTAACAGTGGATTGCCTAGCCTTTCCATTTCCTAGATAGCCATGGAGATTGTTGGTTTATTTTCATTGCTTTGTTTTGGTTGGTTATCATGTTTCCTTAGCTTGGGTTGAGTTATTAGTCCTGGAACCTTGGTTGAACAAATTCTCTAAAGCCCTGTAACAACTTGGGTTGAGTTACTAATCCTGTAGCCTTGGTTGGAAAAACACTCTAGAGCCCTTGGCAGGTTGAGTTACTAGTCCTGGATCCTTGGTTGGAGAAACGCTCTTGATCTAGGTAAATGTTGTGGGTTGAGTTACTAGTCTTGGAGCCTTGGTTGGAACAAATGCTTTGGAACCCTGAAAGGCTTGGGTAGAGACCAATATGATGATGGTTTTGTGATGTCCGACTGTGAGGTGGAGTCACTGTTTGATAGGTTGAGGTGGTTGGCCGATGGAATCCCTGGATGGTTTTGGATTGATGTGTTATATGAGACCCCAATTTCATGCTTGGAATATGGCACAAGGGTGAATGGTTGAAGAGAGATTTGGCTCAACCATTTTACGGTCAGGTGGAATGTGGAAGTCCCATCCCGAGTTTGGATTTTGCATCATCAATATGAGGTTATTTCTCCTTGTATTTTGTGAGTATTATATTGGTTTATATGTGGATTATATGGCTATTAATTCCTTGGAATTTTTGTTGCTATTATGTTGGTTATGTATCTGTTTTGTGACAGTAGCTATGTATGGCTCTCATCATGTTTTTACTTGTAAATGGATGGAAAATGTATCTATGACCTAATGGATGAAACTAAAGCTAATGTGTTGAGTAATAAATGCCTCATAACGAATATCAAATAAGTATGAGAGCCCTATGCTCAGATCTATTATTTACCCATGTAGATTACATATTCATGATATGTTTAGTGAAATGCCTATCATGGCTAGTAAGGGTCCAGTCAAGGTCTTAATCAGGTAATTTATTTTGCACTATCATTTCATTGTTATCTTATTGTTATACATATGTCATTCTATTATGGCCAGTGACTTGGGCTCTCGGCCTGAAAAAGTGGCTCAAATCTCGAGGACAAGGAAACAACACTGTGCAAAATAGTCCTTGGACATTGGCACAACACTGTGAAAAATAATCGTTGGACGCTGTCTTACAGGCCTGTGAGAGCATCCGGAGATCCCTCGACGCTAGCATGGCTATAAAATGAGAGCATCCAGAGGTCAAGTGGTTCAAAATCTCAATGGGACCCAGGGGATGGTTGATAGAAAGGTTGGATTGGTTCGTGAGGATCCTAATGTTGATGTTGAATGTCTGTATGGTGTGTTTCTATCGGTTCCACTTCCTTAACGTGACTTAGGAGGTCGAATCATATCGTAGTGGCCTCTTGTCACAATATTACCCCAGCTTGCCAGTTTCTCGGGTAGATGTGGGAGGATGGTGTTACAAAGTGGTATCAGAGCATGGTTCACCCCTCAGACTGGATGCGTTATGTGTTGATCATGCATTCATGTTGGTTGCATATGTGTTCCTTATCCTTGTATTCCATGTGATTTTTGCATTTGCATGGTGTTGATCATGGTTGGAGTGATGCCGCCATGTGAAGTGTGATGGTGTTGTTGTGGAATGTTTCGTCATGAGTGTGTGGGTGTATATGCATTACTAGGTGTGTCAGTGTCTATATGTATGCACTATCATGATTATGGTTATGTAGGAATGGTGAAGGTCGTTATGCATGAGGTCATTGTATGCAATTAGGTCATCATGATGATATTGGTACGTTATGATGTTAATGTGTTGGCTAAGATAGAGAAGGAGATGCAAATAATTAAAGCGAAGTTGTAACATTGGACCTCGAGGCAAGAGGATGTCATCTTATAGGTTTGGATGTTGGGCATGTAGGTATGATAGTTAATGGATTGTCATATGCATTAGGTTTATATGCATTAATTTTATGTACATGTCTATTGATGTTATGGTTACATACATGATAGATGCTAGTTGATTAGTGTATTCATATGCACATGTGTCACATAGTTATGAATGATAGTAACTTGTGGTTGTATGCTTTGCTATTGTTGTTTTATGTTAGATATCTTGATGATTAGGTTATATGTTGTTGTTGAGTATGTTATAGGTTAAATTCTTGTTGTTATATGATAGTTAGCTTGATGATTAGGTTATATGTTGTTGATGTGCATGATATATAACTTGTTGTTGTTATATGCTAGTAACTTGATGATTAGGGTTATTACATTAAGACCTTGATGTTATATGTATCATGCTAAATTGGATTGGCCTATGCATATGGTTAGGGTTATGACATTAAGGTATGAGTCAACTTATTTGTGACATTGTGTTGTACTAATCTAGACTAATCATACATATTTGATTTTTATGCATGAACGGCAAATGTTTATGAACTTATGATGCGAACATGTTAGCTAGTGACTAGTATGGATATCATGACCTTATTTGTGGTTGAGTTGATATGTGTGCTAATCTCGATTGATTGTGCAGACAAGATAACCTCCAATGAGATACATTAAGGTATGAATTTGCTTATGCGTCTACTTTGTGCTTGATTCTTTGATTATGATGCCTATTTTTTGTTTGAATGTTTGGTGTCTATCATGTCATATAGTTGATTTATTTAACATGGTATGTTTGCAAGCTGGTTGAATGTTTGATGAATTGCATAATACGATTATGTGTTCAAATGATCTTGTTTTAAGCTGATTGTACTAACACATATGTGTTGAGACGACTGATATGCACTTGAGTGTAAGTAGGTCACAGTTGTAGTGTTATGTCTAATGACTTTGACTTGACTATGGATTATGATATGATTGTTAGTCTTGGTAAATGTTGATTTCAAATTGATAGATATGATATTTGGAACATGTGGTTGACATTTGTGAATAGTTGCAGGGTAACATGCTTGGTATTAGCATGACAAGGTAACAATTGATTTGTTTATATAACTAACATTTGGATGATGTGATAGCGCATAATAAGACTCAATCGCAACAAGATAATTGGTAAAATAAAGCAATTGGATAGTAATTCCTTTGGTCGTGTTTGAAAACCCTAATTCCAAATGAATGAGTGCTTTACATATAGGAAGTCTTCTTAACCTTGACTTTGTCTGACATTATGGGGATATATGCTATATTCATAAAAATGTGTTTGACAAGTATATTAGTTAGTCTCTAGTTACAAGTGGATCTGTCAAGGGAATTGGAGTCCCTTGAGACATGACACAAATGTGTTATGCTACAAGTCAACGTGCTTGGCATAACAAGGTAAGCTAATTGGTATATTGCTATATTTATTTATACAATGACAATTATGTGTTTATGGTAGTGTGATGCAGGGAGTTACATGGCAAAAGAGGTTGCCATGAAATATTGAAGAAGGCTTGAGTTGAGATTTCCTTGGGAACCATGGGATTGAGTCATGGTGTCTATTGTTAGTCTTGTGCTTTCAGTATTTCATGATTTATTTTCACTTAATTTGTCTTTTTTTATGTCAGGTGTATGGCCATATCGCTTTGTTTCTGGTATCATATTATTGTTGGTTTTCCATGGATTTCTTCTTCTTTTCTTCTTGGTCTTTCCATTATTGTTTTTAGAGCCTTGGGAATTGGTTGGGAAAGAGGAAATGTAATGGTGCTCTAGGAGATTTCTGTGGTACCAATAGGTAAGGTAAGACTTGGATGAAGCTTGGTGCATGTATAAGGTAATAATATGACAATCGGTTGGAGTGGTTCAGTCCATTGGTGTAAATGGATAGTGGGAGTACAATCACGAGAAAGGTAACAAGAAAGTTAAAGTGAATGGATGTGAGGCATATGAATCCTTGGATATGTTGGGAACAATTGTTCTCAATTTTGTGCATGATGTGCATGGATAAAGAGAGTTCTCTTAACCTTGACCTTATGCCATCTAGTAATTATGTCATTATCATGATTATGTTGGTGTCTATATATGTACATATGTATGTATGTATGTATATATGTGTATGTATGCATATCATTGTCTGAAAAGATCATGATTGTTTTATGCTAATGTGTATGTATATGTATCTATGCATCTATGTCATTATCCGATAGGGTTGTCAGGGATCATTCTTGTGGAGGAATGATTTCTTATGTAGGTGAATGACATGAAGAGGTTCCTGGTCTTATAGTAATTCAGTGGGAAGAGTAGTCATCAGGGAAAATTTTAAGAACCCCCCCCCCCCCCCAAATTTATAAATATAATAAATGGGCGAATCTCCATGGTATATAGGAAAAATGGAAGGCGATTTTATCAATAATATAATATAATTTTTTGGCAAATCTCTCACCAGGCATGGCGAATATTTTACTCAATTATAAAATCTTGTAAGATCTTGGCGAGTCTTTCACTAAATAATAAAACTTTGTAAAGTTCTAGTGAATCTTAGCATAGGCTACATGCTGGTTTAATCCCCCATTTAAATAGGCTACATTCCAGGTGAATACCATCGGTCAATACCATGTGCCATTTTGGTGAATACCATGGGTCAATACCATGTGCCATTTTTATTTTTATTAATTCTAATATTAGGGTTAATAATGGTTTTTTTCATGGTATTAATAACAATCTAGTCCATGGTATTTGTCCCATAGTATTTTGGCCATAGGTTTCACCTGAATATAACCCATTTTTTGAGTGTTTGTAAATATAAGGTGACTTATGGAGTAAATATAAAAAAATGTTTTATTTGTTTACCATACCTCTCGTTTATTTATATTTTTATTAATTTACCATACCTCTTTTACAAATATGGTATTTGGCCCATAGGATTCACTTAAATAAAACCTCTTTCTTGAGCCTTCATAAATAGAACGAGCGTTATGGACTAAATATAAAAATAGGTTTTATTTATTTACGATACGTCTAGTTTATTTATATTTTTATTTATTTACCATACCTTTTGAGTAAGTATAAAAAGACGTTTTATTTATTTACCATACCTCCACTTTACTTATATTTTTATTTGTTTACACCCTTACATGTATATAAGGTGACTTATGGAGTAAATATAACAAATGTTTTATTTATTTACCATACCTCTTATTTATTTATATTTTTATTAATTTACCATACCTCTTTTATAAATATGGTATTTGGCCCATAGGATTCACTTAAATAAAACCTATTCTTGAAAATGGGCGAATGGATTCACTTAAATAAAACCTATTCTTGAAAATGGGGGAATGGAAGGTTGTAAGTCCTAATTTCAAGGGCTAAATTTACCTTTTTTACCCTCTCCCTTAAAATAAGGTGGGCTATTTGAGGTGATTTGTAAAAATGTACTATGATACAAAATATTCACCCACTAAAAATTTAAAACCCCTAAATTTCGCCAAAGGGCGAACATTGGCCCCTAAAATTATCCTTGGTAGTCATGACAAATATATGAGGTCGGTATCGCGTGGATATGAATTGATATTGGATGCTTGTATTATGCCTATGTTTATGTTATGATAGCTAACGTTGAAGCATACATCAGTCGGATGAAAAAAATGTGCTTTGTGACTTGCTAGGATAAGCATAGATGACAAAGAGACACTAGAAGCAATGTTGCTTGGTAGAGACAGTGTGGTTTTGGATGTGTGGTACTATTGTTGTGCATATGTTGTATATGTTGTACATGTTTCATCTGTGATGTTGTGCACATGTGGTTGTGTTTATATATATTGTGTGTACATGTTGTTTATGCAATGTTATGTACATGCTGGTACAAATGGTGTTGTGTGTACACTGCATAAGCAGTGCTCGGTATAAATGGTGCTATGTACATGTTGGATATGCAGTGCTATGTACATGTTGTATTGAACACATGATGGATATGCGGTGTTGTGTGCATATGGTGCCATGTACATGTTGTACTAAGTGCACGATGGATATGTTGTGTTGTGTGCATATGGTGTTGTGTACATGTTGTACTGAGTGCACGATGGATATGTGGTGTTGTGTGCATATGGTGCTATGTACATGTTGGGTATGCAGTGATGTGTACATATGATGCTATGTACATGTTGGATATGCATTGCTATGTAAATGTGGTGTTGCGTGATTGTTGTACATGTGGTGCTATATACATATGGTATTGCGCACATGATTGTACAAGTGGTGTTGTGTATGTGGTGTTGTGTACATGTGGTGTCGTGTACATGTCATGCATGTGGTGTTGGTGGTTCAATGTACAAGTTGTATTGTGTGCACGTCGTGTAGGTGGTGCCATGTACATGTGATGTTGTGGACATGTTGTGTAGGTGGTGCTTTGTACAAGTGGTACTATGTACGTGTTATGCATATGGTACTAGTGTACATGTGGTATTGTGTGCATGTTATACATGTTTTTTTGTGGGCATGTTGTACTATGTAGGTGCATTGTGTAGTCATGGTATCATAACATGTGTATTCATTATGTTTCACTCTGTGTACATATATGCATTGTGTCGTACACCGTGTGTAGGTGTATGTATGTATTGTGTTGTGTCATACATGAGGTATAGATATATGTATTGTGTTGTACACTTGGTGTAGGTGTATGAGTTGTATTTCAGGTGTTATGAATCCATCTCACAAAAATATAGAAAAGAAATATCAACATATTAGAAATAAGTCTCTTCGAAGGGGCAACCTCCTTTATATTATACAAATGAACAATTCTTGGATGATACAAATGACAATACCTCATTTCTATATATAGGACTCTAAGGGGTCATAATGTAATTAGAGCCGACATAACAATAATAATGTAAGGGCACAACAATAACAATAGTGGGCTTCTATGGGGCATAATAATAACAATATGGGGACTACATGGGCACAACAATATAACAAGGGGGTTGCACTAATAACAATAAGGGGTTACACTAGTAGTATAGGGACCTAACATGCCCCTCTCCTTCAAAAAGTGTTGTCCTCAACGCTTGAGTAGTTCTGGATGCTTCTGTATAAATTCTCGTCCTCCCATCTGGAATATCTAGCGGGTAAGTTCTTCTACTTGATGAGATACTCTGATATTGATCGATTTCGTAGCTGTCAGGTTCTTGTTTCCATGACTACTTCAGGTTATAATATGATTTTCCTTCTTCGTCAAGTTCCAACAATATTGTTTGAATTGGGAGCTTGTCACTTATAATCTTATTTAAGCATGAAACATGGAAAACTGGGGCACTTGGGAAGATGCAGGAAGCTCCAATTTGTATGCCATAGTACCAATATTTTGCAGCACCTTGTAAATACCATAGTACTTTGGTGATAATTTATTATCCTTCTTAGCTTGCTTGAGGAGATTTGTTTGTATGATTGTATTGGTAAAAATACCCAGTCACCTATATCAAAACTTCTTTCGTTGCGATGTTGATTTTCCTATTGTTTCATTTGATTCTGTGCCAAAGTGAGGTTATCCTTTAAGAGTTGGAGCCCCTTTTTTGTTGAGTGTCTACCTTAACAATTTCATAAATAAAATATGACCCAAGTATTCCACCTCTTGTGCTCCAAAGAAACATTTGGAGTTTTTTGCACATAATTGTTTCTCATCCAATAGTCTGAGCACTCTATCAACATGTTGAACATGATCCTTCCAAGACTTGTTGTAGATTAGTATATCATCAAAAAATACTAACACAAATATTCTAAGGAAGGGTATGAAAATGGAATTCATCAAACCTTGGAATGTAGGTGCATTGGTAAGGCCAAAATGAATGACCAAAAATTCATAATGACCCTCATGAGTTCTAAATGTTGTTTTCAGAATGTCTTTAGTCTTCATTCTGATTTGATGATATCCTGCATGAAGGTCCAACTTGTTGAAGTAAATTTCTCCATGCAATTCATCCAATAATTCATCAATGAGACGAATGGGAAATTTATCTTTAATAGTGAGCTTGTTGAGTTCTCTATAATCCAAACTCATGTTCCATGATCCATCCTTCCTATGAACCAATACTATTAGAGCAAAGAAAGAACTTTGACTATGTTGAATTATACCAACCTCTAGCATTTCTGCAACCATACGTTCAATTTCACTCTTTTGTGGAAAGGGATATCTGTAAGGCCCGATGTTTGGAGGAACACTTCCTAGAAAATGAATAGAATGATCATGATCACAAATAGGTGGGAGGCCTTTGGGAGTCTCAAATACCTTGGAATGATTGTCCAAGACTTTTTATAGATCTAGAGAAATAGATGATTTCGATGTGGGAACTATTAGCTCTGCTACATACTTCAGCATTTGGAGGACCAAATACCAGCTTGGCCATGTGTTTATGCTCAGAAAGGCAGATCGATGCAGCCTTTTCCTTCATTCTCCTTCATTTTCTCTTTTCTCCATAGTCCTTCTATCTCTGCTTTTCATCCTAAAACCTCTCCATTCCCCATTTTAAGCCCTCTCAAACCTGTCAAAGCCCCTTTTTGGCCCCAGTCCTTAAGCACAAGTCAAATCTTCCATAAGACCCAACCATATAACTATGCACTTTCTCTCCTCATCGCAATCGGTAAATCGCATATCTATGTGCATAAAGGCCCAAACCTCTTGACTCCCACTGATGCAATATTGCGATGCCCCTTCTCCAGTCTTAAATATGGTTAATTTTTCTATTGGGTCTACGGCCTAGTCGCAAGTCACAATTGGAGCTTTCAGCAGGTCTCGCTTAAGTCATGTCCATAGCATCGCCGATCACCGATTACCGACTGCCTATATCGGACGCGATGTGATTATAAGTTGTTGTTAAAAGATTCCATCGGGTCCATCGCACCATCGCAATCGGTGCTTTCAATATGCCAAGGTCTTTTCCGATTTGCGATGCAATATTAAATATCGGACTCGATACGACTCCCTGCTCCTGTGTATTAAATTTCATGCCCACTTCCGATAGTATGTTTGCCATAGTTTTTCTCACGCCCCATCCGCCACGCGTCGCCTCCCAGTGTGATCACTCAGTTGTGTACGTTTACCACTCATCCACCTAAAGCGATGCGATCAATACCACCTGCCACCAAAACTACTGTCCTCGCCGATTAAACCCCACGCATCTTCAACTCCTGATCACTGTTGGATCTGCCCACCTAGCAATCCAATGGCCCTTGTTCTTTCGCTCCCATTTTCTCCCGATGTCCTCTGTAAAAAAATCCATGCCATCGATCACTATGATCCAACGGTTGATGTTCGTCCTCCTCCCATTCATATACCTGCTATGAAGTCTTCGCCACCTTTGACTGAGCCATGCTTCTAAAGGAAAATGGCAGCTATCTACCAGTACTTTGTGCAGTTATTCTTCAACAACCAAATTCAAGAGAATTATGGCCAAAAAGCAAGCAGAACGTACCTCAAGTGGTTAAATGCATTTATCAGTAATGGATCCTGTTTCATATTATACTCCACCTGTGCAGGAGGGACGGCTGAGCAACAGAGAATGTCAAATTAATTTATTAAAGTAGCAGATTATATCAGAGACCCATATCAGAAGAGTTAAAGTGGTTGGTGGTCCATTATGACCCCTCCACGCATAGGATAGTAGATATTTTTGTAATCAACCTCTATATATAGGCAGAACATAGAATGTGAGATGGGTTGATGGTTTTGGTTTTGATGTAAGGTTCAACTTCTGGAGACTGTAACTACTTTGATACTTGCAGCATCTGGTCTTCATTTTCAGCTAATACAAGCTTCTTTTGTTGTTAATTTCTCACTTTCCACTTCTTCTTTGTTCCAGGTTGTGCCTGTTAATGCATTTTTCTTTAATTCTTGGTTTTTGGTATTAGAGGGGCTGTCATCCCACCTCTGTGTTAAAGTCTTGTTTATTTTAGTGAATGTATTATTCAGGTTTTTGTTTGTTTAGTGACAGAGAGTTGTCATCCTGTCTGTGCATTAAGAAACAGATTTACAAACCTTTAACTAGTTGCAGCCGGCTATCACAGGGTCCTATGCATATGCTTGTGTGGTCAGTATTCTCCATATCCACTTAATCCTCAAACTATGAGTAATTGGTGGTCTAAAGCCTTGTAGTCTGTGGGTGTTCACCCATGTCTAGAGTTAAGCATAGTAGAAGTGGTTATCTGGCTTGGACAAGCATCATTCCTTCCATTCATCCATTTCCAACATTTTTGTTGAGTTTGTAATGTTCCCGAGCATCTCCAAGATACAACCTAGGAGAGTTTCTTGGGGTGATAACATTAATTGGTTTCATTTCCGGGGAGAGGAGATTGAAGCTCAGCGTCCCGAGGAGACGACACAGTTCCAGATTTTGATGATAGACAAAGTCTGGGCATATTTCTGGTTGTAATCATCTATCTGGCGACTCCATTAGAGGAAGACCAAGCTTTGGCGAGTCCAAATTGCAGTTCTGCCTTAGTTTGTGAGGTATGTTCAGAGATATCTTCAGAGGCTGTCCCAGTGCCTGACCCTGAGAAGATCGTTAAGCAGAAGAAAACTTTGCAGAAAGGAGCATCAGGATCAAGTAAGCCTTAAAAATCTTATGTGTCTCTGCTAGTGAAATATCACCTTCAAAGATTCATAAAGCTCCTTGTTCATTCATTTCCCTTTCGGATCTTAGTCCTAAGAAAGCACTCATGTTGTCCATAATATTCCTCTGTTTTTGTCATCCTTTTCATTGATTCATACCACTCAATCTACCAATATCCTTTCACCTACCACAGTCATGGCAGGTCATCAAGCTCTTACAAATATAGAAAGAATTTTTGCTGCCAGGTATGGACCTCTGGTCTTGCCTGTTCCTTTAAATTCCATGCCTGCAGGAGATTATCAGGAATACATGCCAAAGTTTACTGGTACAAAAGGAGTATCAACTGAAGAGCACCTAGAGTCTTTTTATAACTATTCTAATAACCTAGATATCTATGAAGAGGATGTGTGGATGAGGGTTTTTGTTCAGAGCCTAGAGGGAGAAGCTAAAAAATGGTTCAATGAATTACCCCCTAAGTCCATTGCAGACATTGAGGCCCTAGATGATGTGTTTTTAAAGCACTCGGGGGATAAGGAAGATCTGCTCTATGATTATACTGAGTCTGGGAACTTTCAAAGGGATGGGCTCTCATCATCCTCAGATCATAAGATCAACGAAATGGCCAGGATGAAAGAGCTATTGGCCTTTGAAGTTTCCAGATTAAGAGTTGAGAAGCATTCAGGGGTGGAGAAATTGCAGATTCTGCAAAGAAGCATAAATACAAACGAAGACAAAAGGGTGAAGACCCTTTTTCAGAGTATAGTCAGGGAAGAAGAGCAGTATGAAGAAGAGGAGGAGGTCCATGGTTTGGAAGACAAGGGTAGTGCCCCCTTCTTAACCAGAGCTACCTATGAAGAAGCATTATCCAGAGGCACTGCTCGTGACCTTGTTGCAGCTGCAGAACAACAAGCTGATCAGCAAAAGCAGTCAGCAGCAGGTCCTCCCAACCTCCAAGAATTTGTGCCTGAAGCCAGCTCATCTTCACATGGCTATGAAGATCTGTAATTTTCCAGCCTACTTTGCTCCCCAATCCAGTAATTGAAAAGGGAGAGGAAAGCTCCCCATAATCTTTTGCTTCTTTGTCTGCTCGAATGACAATCCCTCCAAGTTGCCCCTTAAACACTAAGGCAGGCCATGATTCAATGTCCAAGGCTGATTCTGATCACCTCAGTCTTGATATTCTAAAACCTGCTCAGGTAGCCTCCACACAGCATGAAGGAGCAACTTTCCAGATGATAGAGGAAGAAGATGCGCAGTTTTGGGACTCCTCCTTGGATGAGGAATGTTCTGAGAAAAATGAAGGAGTAGATGATGTCTCTGTGTCCCCTGCACAAGAACACTTTGGTTCACCATTCATATTAGTTGTGTAGACCGCAAATGATACAGATAAGTACACTACAACCATGATTATTCAGTAGGTGTACTGTGGCTCCCATAAAGAACATTCAAGGCAGAGAATACACAGAAAGGGAATGAAATTTGATCCATATCTACCTATCAAGCTCAAATGTCCTAAACGTTTTGAGGTAGATGATCAAATAAATCCTATTTTGCTATTCTATGATGAACCGACTGACTGAGAGCAGGAGAAACAATTTTTGTGGCCTAGAAATGGGCAGTTTTTGAAGATTTTTGTTATTTAAAGTTTTCGAGATTTAATGTGTTCTTTTGCAGATTTTAGTGTAGACTTAATTTGACTCCCATGCCCAATGGAATACTAGGAAAAGTTTTTAAGTTGATTTTGCATGAAGGCAATGGTCTGTAGGTTCTTGAGACCTCACAGGGAGGATCTCATCCCCAGAAGGAGCCAATGTTAGCTCAACTACATACTTCAGCATTTGGAGGACCAAATACCATCTTGGTCATGTTTTTATGCTCAGAAAGGCAGATCGTTGTAGTCTTTTCCTCCATTCTCCTTCATTTTCTCTTTTCTCCATAACCCCGCTATCTTTGCTTTTCATCCTAAAACCTCTCCATTCCCCGTTTTAAGCCCTCCGAAACCTGTCAAAGCCCCTTTTTGGCCCCAGTCCTTAAGCGCAAGTCAAATCTTCCATAAGACCCAACCATATAACTATGCGCTTTATTTCCTCATCGCAATTGGCAAATCACATATCTGTGTGCATAAAGGCCCAAACCTCTTGACTCCCGCCGATGCAATGTTGTGATGCCCCTTCTCCAATCTTAAATATGGTTAAATTTTCTATCGGGTCTATGTCCTAGATGCAGATCGCAATAGGAGCTTTCAGCAGGTCTCGCTTAAGTCATATTCATAGCATCATCGATTGTCGATTACCGACTGCCTATATCGGACACAACGTGATTATAAGCTGTTGTTAGATGACTCTATCGGGTCTATCGCACCATCGCAATCGGCGCTTTCAATATGCCAAGGTATTTTCTGATTTGCGATGTGATATTAAATATCGAACCCGATACGACTCCCTGCTCCTGTGTATTAAATTTCATGCCCGCTTCCGATAGTATGTTTGCCATAGTTTTTCTCAGACCCCATCCACCACATGTCGCCCTCCCAGTGTGATCGCTCAGTTGTGTACGTTTACCGCTCATCCACCTAAAGCGGTGTGATCAATACCACCTGCCACCAAAACTGTTGTCCTCATCGATTAAACCCCGCGCATCTTCAACTCCCGATCACCGTTGGATCTGCCCACCTAGCAATCCAACGACCCTCATTCTTTCGCTCCCAATTTCTCCTGATGTCCTCTACAAAGCAACCCACGCCATTGATCACTACGATCCAACGGTTGATGTTCGTCCTCCGCCCACTCATATACCTGCTATGAAGTCTTCACCACCTTTAACTGAGCCATGCTTCTAAAGGACAATGGCAACTATCTACCAATACTCTGTGCAGTTATTCTTCAACAACCGAATTATAGAGTATTATGGCCAAAAAGCAAGCAGGATGTGCCTCAAGCGGTTAAACACATTTATTAGTAATGGAGTCTATTTTATATTATACTCCACCTGTGTAGGAGGGACGGCTGAGCAGCAAAGAATGTCAAATTAATTTATTAAAGTAGCAGATTGTATCAGAGACCCATATCAGAAGAGTTAAAGTGGTTGGTGGTCCATTATGACCCCTCCACACATAAGATAGTAGATATTTTTGTAATCAACCTCTATATATAGGCAAAACACAGAATGTGAGATGGGTTGATGGTTTTGGTTTTTATGTAAGGTTCAACTTCTAGAGACTGTAACTACTTTGATACTTACAGTGTCTGGTCTTCATTTTCAGCTAATACAAGCTTCTTTTGTTGTTAATTGCTCACTTTCCACTTCTTCTTTGTTCCAAGCTGTGCCTGTTAATGCATTTTTCTTGACTTCTTGGTGTTTGGCATTAGAGGGGATGTCATCCCACCTCTGTGTTAAAGTCTTGTTTATTTTAGTGAATGTATTATTCAGGTTTTTGTTTGCTTAGTGACATAGAGCTTTCATCCTGTCTGTGCATTAAGAAACATATTTGCAGACCTTTAAGTGGTTGCATCCGGCCATCACAGGGTCCTGTGCATCTGCTAGTGTGGTCAGTATTCTCCATATCCACTTAATCCTCAAACTGAGAGTAATTGGTGGTCTAAAGCCTTGTAGTTTGCGGGTGTTCACCCATGTCTGGAGTTAAGCATAGTAGAAGTGGTTATCTAGCTTGGACAAGCATCATTCCTTCCATTCATCCATTTCCAACATTTTTGTTGAGTTTGTAATGTTCCCGAGCATCTCTGAGATACAACCTAGGAGAGTTTCTTGGGGTGATAACAGGAACCTCTCACTAACATAATTGTGCAATTACACCTCTTTTTTCTTTATTTATAAGATTTGTCATTCCATTAGAGATGATTATCTTTTCTAGTTTCCCTGCGATACCCTTTAATTTGACTTCCTTTCCTTCTGAAGAAAATTTCATGAAAATTTCTTGAAAATTAAAAGCTATTGTACCCAAGGATTGTAGCCATTAGCACCACCCATTGGAATGGAAAGCATTGGGCTATTCAATACATATTCTCTCCATGGATAGCTTGATATTATGGCACTTTCCAGAGAAATTTATGGTTACTCCACTTGCAACCATCACATGACACTCTGATGCTAGATATAGGAAGCAATTCAATTCCTTAGCTATCTTACAATGAATAAAATTATGGGTACTGCCCAAATCAATCAACACTTTTACCTTCTTCTTCTTGATATGTCCTTCTATCTTGATAGTTTGAGGAGTGGTACTTCCGGCCAATGCATTACAAGATATTTTCAAATTAATTTCTTGATGCTCGATGTGATCTTTTTCTTCTTGAACCTTTTTCTTCTTGATATGTCCTTCTATCTTGAGAGTTTGAGGAGTGGTAATTCTTGCCAATGCTTTACAAGATATGGTCGGATTCATTTTTTATTTCTCTGGGGTTGGTTACTGGTGTATATACTCTTCTTTTGACATTTTTGGATCCTTTTCTTCCTCCTCTTCATAATCAATGTAAAATAATTTCTTCTCAACACACTTATGGCCTTTAATATTTTTTTTATCACAATTGTAACAAAGCCCTTTTTCTCTTTTTTCTTCCAATTGTTGTGGTGTCAGCCTTGTAGGTTGTGGAAGGCTAGGAGAAACAACACTTCCATATTTATAGTTGTGAGGGGTAGATATCCTTGCTCCCATAATTTTTCTTTCCACTTTTCTTTCCAACCTGAATGCCTTCTCCAATGAATCAGGTTCCCAAAGATGAACCTCATGTTGAATGTTATCCTTTAAAGTCGCTATGGAGACATCAATCCTTTGCTTCTCTATAATACCATTTTCCCTTATATTCAATTTTTGAAATTCCTCAATGTGCTCTGCCATTGACCACTTTTGTTTGAGATTTTTAAATTGGCTAAAGAAGGTGTTTCTCTTTGTACCCTTAGAATGTGCTATCATTTCCTCTGTGAAAATTGACCACATACCAAGTGGTTTACGAGAAAAATCCCTTTATACCATAAAAACTGATCTGGTTCTAAATTTGAAGATGCAATACGTACCTTTTCTAACAGTTTCACCTCATGTAGATCAAAATATTGCTCCATCTATAGTGTCCAATTTACCAGATCCTTGCCATCAAACTTCCTCATATCGCCTTTTCTTGATTTTAGGAGCTCGACCTTGAAATGATTGTAACTCTGTAATTTCATATCTCCACATTCTGAAATTGTGTCCTACAATATCCTCTGAGTCCTCTTTCTAACCCTGCAAGTCTAATGAAGATTGGATTCTGCAAGGAAGAGTTATGTTAAATCTCCCACGATGACCTGATTATAAACTAGTTCAGTAGAGTGAACTTGTATGACGTTCCACGTATCACTGTTTCAACCTTAGGACATGAAACTGATACACAGAAAACTACAGTCTGTTTGCTTTCTATAACTTCTGACAAAATTTAAATCTGATTCTCAAAGATAAAGTTATGATGATTTTCCCAACGTCACCTGTTTGGGATGTAATTCGGGGGTTTGCAGAAACCCTAAATATATTGGACCATATCTTCGAAAATATAGTGAAGAAAACTCTAAAATTTAGGCCCAAGCTTCACCAAGATTGTGGCTCAAATGGGTTTTAATTTTAGAATCATAACCTTCGTAGAAACAAAATTATAGCGAAAATTCTGTGATGGTCTGTTTAAGATGAAATCCTGGAGCTTGCAAAAACGCTAACTTCCTTAGATCATATCTCCAAAACTATAGTGAGAAAAGATATGAAATTCACACCTGAGGTTCAAACCAATTTCTTATCAAATGGGATTTTTTTTTAGCTTCTGAAACTGCGTATTGAAGCAGTTATTGCGAAAATTCCACGATGACCTGTTTGGAGTAGTGAAACCCTAGAATCCAAAGTTTTGATACCAAATGTTATGAAACCAGCTCACAAAAAGATAGAAAACAAATATCAACGCCTTAGAAATAAGCCTCTTCGAGGGGAAACCTCCTTTACATTACACAAATGAACAATTCTTGGATGATATGGATAATACAAATGACAATACCTCCTTTCTATATATAGGAGTCTAAGGGGTCATAATGTAATTAGAGCCAACATAACAATAATAATGTAAGGGCACAACAATAACAATAGTGGGCTGCTATGGGGCATAATAATAACAATATGGGGACTACATGGGCACAAAAATATAATAAGGGAGTTGCACTAATAACAATAAGGGGTTACACTAGTAGTATAGGGACCTAACATTAGGTGTAGGTGCATGTAGTGCATAGTGTTGTGTGTGGTTGTATGTGTATGTGCACATGGTTGAGGAGAAGAAACTGGGTATTTGTTTGGTGTGGCACCCGATCTGAGGTGAATATGAAATAAAGAAAAAGGTAGAAGCTAAGGATCCATTAAAGGATAAGTATCCGTAGTTTACTTTATTTTTGTTGTGCATGTGATTTATGATTTTGGTCTATGATGGTTACATGTGATCTATGAATTCTAGTTTATGATGGTTACATGTCAGTTATTATTTTGATCTATGATGTTTTTGGTTTGAGCTAACCTAATGTGATATGTTTATACATGATGATTTGGTCAAAGAAGTTAGTTTGACTTGTTGTGATAGGAAGCGGAGATAATTGCAAGTGCACCTTATTGACAGGCCACCAATGAGGTATGATTTGAGCTTATTTCAAATTATTTTGAATCTAATGGAAATTATGTGCTTGGTACAAGAAAGCATTAACATGCTTGGTTGGGTGGCTGAAATCGACTGCAAGAATTAGCAGTGTCAGTGAAAGGAATTGAAACAAGTAGTAGTATGTTGGTAAAGCATTAAGGAGAAAGGCCATTGTGGGACATTGGTACTCAATAGTGTCCATTGATTTTCATGAGCATGCTATGAACGATATGATTGTTTCGAGGCAGGTATATGCCTTGGTTTTCATATCTTCTGATGCGAGGAAGCCTTGCCAAGCGATGGACTACCCAAGATGTGGATGCCAATGAAACTTGGAAGGTGAGTGACTACACGAAACGGGGTGACCAGATTTTTCGAGGGACTATGTAGTAGTTAAGTGAAGGCTAGGAATATATTTTTTTTTGTCATTAGAATTGTCAGATGGAATTAGATGCACATTGGGAGTGCGCCCTAGAACAATGAGTCGGTAATTGTTTATTGAGAGGACAAGTGGTGCAAGATTATGATGTTGGACATTGGACACAACTTTGACTTTGCAGTGGATTATGGACTTCCTGGGAAGGATATTAATCCTAGTATTACTTTGAGGGTGGAGATCTGAGCCTCTAGATTCCTTTGTGCATGCATACATCATATCATTTTATTTGTTAGTTGAGAAAATGTGTATATGCATGTATTTTTGTAAATACTATATCGATCTAGCTTATAAAGCTCCATAGACAATATGGTTATTTGTTGGTTGAAGAAAATGTGTATGTGTGCACATGTGGTTATTATTGTAAATAACATAATAATTTGTGTTATAAAGCTCTAATAAATGGTATGTTTGTCATGTTTTAATAAATGGTCATTTTAAATACTATAACGATTTTTGTTATAAAGCTTCGTGGGTAGTATGTTTTGTTTTCGGTGGTCATGCTAGTTATAGGTTTCATTGAACACCGAGGACGGTGTTCCCCCAAGGGGGAGGGTTCTATAACAACTCTGGTAAAATCCATGTAAAAACATATAAGACCGTAATTGATGGGACATGTATTCCAAGCTGAATTGTGGACAAAACATCCTAGTGGGTCTTCATTCAGTTTATTATAGCTAACGAAATTGGCAAAGGCAATTGCAAAGGCTTTGTAAAGGCATCTGGCATTATTTGGAATTTATTTATGAAAATAATGGAAATTAGGAGAAAAGGAAGGTGAAATGTCATAGGTTGCATGTGAGGAGTAAAATGAAGGAAAATAATGGAAAATTAAGAAAATAAAGGTCTCATTGATAAAAAGGCTTTTAAGGATAAGTGGGTAGGCTTGGTCAGTGTAACCTTTTGTCAGTTCATTTTTGGAGCTCTCTCATTATTCTATCTCTCTCATACTCTTGGAGACTTAGAGTTTTCTTGGAGCACTCTTAGAGGGTGTGCCATACTTGGACTTTTGGAGCAAGAAGGCAAAGGAAGAGTAGGAAAGTGCAAGAGGACATCGAAATCAGTAGCTACAACGGGATTTTCTTGCAAGTACCAAGTTACATGTATGTTTACTCACTAGTTTTGGCATGCATGGCATATTCATGTGGTTTGTTGGTTGTGATTTGTCATTGGCATGGAGGATGGCCGAGATTGACATTGGATTGCCTAATCTTTCCATTTCTTGGATAGACATGGAGATTGTGGTTTTATTTTAATTTTTTGTTTTGATTGGTTCTCATGTTTCCTTAGCTTGGGTTGAGTTATTAATCTTGGATCCTTGGTTGGAAAAACACTATGGAGCCTTGTAATAACTTGGGTTGAGTTACTAGTCCCATAGCCTTTGTTGGAAAAACACTCTGGAGCCCTTGGTGGGTTGAGTTACTATTCCTAGAGCCATGGTTGGAACAAATGCTCTAGAGCCCTAGAAGACCTGGGTAGAGACCAATCTGATGATGGTTTTGTGATGTCCGATCGTGAGATGGAATCACTGTTTGATGGGTTGAGGTGGTTGGCCTCTAGAAGCCCTGGATGGTTTTGGATTGATGTCTTTTATGAGATCCTACATTCATGCTTGGAATATGGCATGGAGGTGAATAGTTGTTGTTGGGAAAATTATCCAATTCGGAATGCCCCTATCCCACTCTAAGAGGTGATAGTGCCTTAGCAAAAAACAGGTAAACTTATTCGAGTATTCTTCTTTATGAAATGCAAGTGAGGAAGAAGGATCTAACTAACCTGTATCTTCCGCTAGTTTGTCGATCCAAATCACTCCTCTCTTCAGTAGCTCCCAGCTTCTTGCTCTTTCACCGGTCCAGCTTCACCGAATTTGTTAGGCCCCTATACTACTAGTGTAACCCCTTATTGTTATTAGTATAACCCACTTATTATATTGATGTTCCCATTTAGTGCCCATATTGTTACTATTATGCCACATAGAAGCCCACCATTGTTACTGTTGTGCCCTACAATATTATTGTTATGTAGGCTTTGATTGTATTGGGACCACTTAGACTCCTATATATAGAAAGGAGGTATTTTCATTTGTATCATGCAAGAATTTTTCATTTATGTAATGTAAAGGAGGTTTCCCCCTCGAAGAGGCTGAATTCTAAGGCGTTGATCTATCTTTTCTTGAGCTGGTTTCATAACATTTGGTATCAGAGCTTTGGATTCTAGGGTTTCGCTGCTCCAAACAGGTCATCATGGAATGTTCGCTATAACTTTTTTCCTGTGATGTTTCAGAAGTCGTAAAAAAAACCCATTTGAGAAGAAATTGCGCTAAACCTTGGGTCCGAATTTTAGAGCTTTTCGCACGATATTTTCAGAGATATGATCTGAGGAAGTTGGTATTTTTGCAGACTCCTGAATTACACTCAAAACAAGTGACCTGGGGAAAATCGTCATAACTTTCTTTCTGAGCATCGGATTGAAATTTCGTAAGAAGGTACAGAAAGAGGACGGACTGTAGTTGTTGTTTATATATTTTTCAGAGTCAAAGGTTGAAAGAGTGACACGTGGAACTTCATACAAGTTCGCTCTACTGAACTAGTCTATAATCAGGTCACTGCGGGAGATTGTGCATAACTCTTTCTTGGAGAATCCAATTTGGGTCAGACTTGTGGAATTGGAAAGAGGAAATAGAGGGCTACTATAGTTAACAATTTCAGAACTTAAAGATCCAAAAGCACAGAGTTACATTCGTTTCAAGTTTGAGCTCCTAAAATCAAGAAAAAGCAAGATGAGGAAGTTTGATGGCAAGGATCCGGTAAATTGGATACTTCATATGGAGCAATATTTTGATATACATGGTGTACAACTGTTACAAAAGGTATGTATTGCATCTTCATATTTAGAACCAGATCAATTTTTATGGTACAAAGGGCTTTGTTCTCGTAAAAAACTTGTTACGTGGTCAATTTTCACGGAGGAAATGATAGCACATTATGAGGATACAAAGAGCAACACCTTCTTTAGAACAACACCACAACATTTGGAAAGAGTAAAAGGGCTTTGTGACATAGTGGAAAGCAAAATTATGGAAACCAGGAAGTGTACCCCTCACAACTATAAAGATGGAAGTGTTGTTTCTCCTAGCCTTCCACAACCTACAAGGGTTACACCACAACAATTGGAAGAAAAAAGAGAAAAAGGGCTTTGTTACAATTGTGATAGCAAATGCACTAAAGGTCATAAGTGTGCTGAGAAGAAATTATTTTACATAGAATATGAAGAGGAGGAAGAAAAGGATCAAGAAACAACAAAAGAAGAAGATATACGCCAAGACCCCACCCCAGAGAAAGAAGAAATGAATAAGACCATATCTTGTAAAACATTGGCAAGAATTACCACTCCTCAAACTCTCAAGATAGAAGGACATATCAAGAAGAAAAAGGTGCAAGAAGTGAAAGATCACATCGAGAAAGAAGAAATGAATCCAACCATATCTTGTAATTCATTGTTCGAAATTACCACTCCTCAAACTATCAAGATAGAAGGACATATAAAGAAGAAAAATGTTCAAGAAGTGAAAGATCACATCGAGCATCAAGAAATAAATCCGACCATATCTTGTAAAGGACTGGAAGAAATTACCACTCCTCAAAAGATAGAAGGACATATCAAGAAGAAAAAGGTTCAAGCAAAGAAAGATCACATCGAGCATCAACAGCGAGTTCTCCAACTTTTAAAGGATAACGCCACTTCGGTGCAAAATCAAACGAAACAACAGGTAGATCAACATCGTAGTGAAAAATGTTTTGATGTAGGTGATTGTGTATCTTTACTGCTACATCTCAAGCAAGCTACTTATGAGAAGGAAATGTTGGCAATACTACCTGCACTAAAAAAATGGCGACCTTACCGAATGGGAAGACTCTTCAAGGATAAGGATGTGGAAGCATTGTTTTGTGCTATTTATATTATCCAACCAGATTGGATAAACGAAGCAAGGGATGAATGGAAGAAGGATGAAGAAGTATGGCCACTTATTCAAAAGTTGCAAAAGATCCCAATTCAAGCAATATTGCCAGAAATTGAAGAGGAAGGAAAAATAATATTGGAACGTGGAGCAGTCACAGAAACAAGAACCCGACAGCTACGAAATCGATCAATTTCAGAGTATCTCATCAAGTGGAAGAACTTACCTGCTGAATATTCCACATGGGAGGACAAGAATTTTATACAGAAGCATCAAGAACTACTCAAGCGTTGAGGACAACGCTTTTTGAAGGAGAGGGGCATGTTAGGCCCCTATACTACTAGTGTAACCCCTTATTGTTATTAGTACAACCCACTTATTATATTGATATACCCATGTAGTGCCCATATTGTTACTATTGTGCCACATAGAAGCCCACTATTGTTACTGTTGTGCCCTACAATATTATTGTTATGTAGGCTTTGATTGTATTGGGACCACTTAGACTCCTATATATAGAAAGGAGGTATTTTCATTTGTATTATCCAAGAATTGTTCATTTATGTAATGTAAAGGAGGTTGCCCCCTCGAAGAGGCTGAATTCTAAGGCGTGGATCTCTCTTTTCTATCTTTTTGTGAGCTGGTTTCATAACAGAATTCCTGCAAGATCACAAGAGAGAGAAACTACACAAAGATACAGATATACATTCATAAAAAGCTCAAGATCAGATTAAGCTAAACATGTAAGCATAACAAAACATCATTGGTATACAACATGTAGGAGAAACTCAAATAGTTTATTGATGAAATAAGAAAGTCCAAGAGGAGATACAACCAAGTGAGTTCCGATCCAGCATCTACCTCCCAGCAATGGAATCCCTTCCTCTCCTCCAACAAATCATAAATCACCCAATGTGCTAATCTCAATCTCAAACCAACAACAATTCTCTGCAAAGTACAAAATTCCCTCCTCCTGAACCTCTGAGTGAGAGATCCATATATAGATGTGAGCAGAGAGGATGAGTCAGCTCATGTTTTGACTTGTGGCTTCTCTCTGTCAGTTCTTGCTTCCACTTGGAGGTTGAGAACCTCTTACTCATCACTAGTCGAATTCATTGAGGCAAGTGTCATTGGAGAATATTCTGGAAGCTTCCAGGGTCTTTCCACCTCGTTGAATGAACTTGCCATTTGTCATTTCCCGCTCAGCGCACCCTGGTAGTGCTTCTACCTACGTTGCAATGCACCTAGCCAGTGTAATCTCTGCATTTCAGTGCAGACAGCTAGTGGAACCTCTAAATTGATCCTGAATTGACTGTTTCTGAGTGGTTTTTGGTGGAGAACTTCTGGGAGAAGCTGTCATTGGTTGACCTTGTTCCTTTAGGAGCTGTAACAACATCTTTAGGGACTTTGGATCCCTTAAATTATGGACATTTCATGCTCAATGATGTAAGGCACAAAAATGTCTATAACAGTTGCCCCCTAAAGTATGAGGCCATTTATCGGGTGAAATGCTTTATTAGGAGGGTCCGAAGTTCTTCCAATGCTGGGAGGAGACCTGTAATAAGATACAATACAATACATTATTTTTCATACTGCTTTCATGATCTAGCTGAGGCGGGCATTCCCATGCTCAGCTTTATAAATTCATTTTTCTGTACATAGAACAGACAATCGTCTGATGGTAGACTGATGATTTTGATGAAATCATCATCCTTTTGGTAGGATGATTATCTGCTGCAATGATGTACATGTCAATGTCTTTATTTTTCCTGAATATATATCGCAGCCCAGATGGATGAAACTAGATCCGGGGTCTTCAAACTCGTTCGATCTTCACTCTAAGTACAAGTCGATCCATGTGAGAAATGTTCTGAAGTCGAACATGGAAAGACATCGCTTGATTGCCGGTCAATGAGGTAAACCGTTAACAAGCGCGAGAGGAATCACCAATAATGATAATGACCCTCAAGGTACTGCAGTACAATTCACGTGGCGTGAATAAAGGACTTGGCGTCGAACACCACACAAAATCTTTCGGTTGAAGGTCATTGATGTATACCTGTTGCCGGAAGTGAGAAACTTGCCATTGAGGCATGCAAGCTTCAAAGTACTGAAGGGTTTGTTCCTAGATCAACTTCTTGGATAATGAGCTGATGTCGACAAGAAGCGATCCGTCAAAGGAGGGCCTTAATGTATCCCACATCAGTGACACGGAACGGAGCAAATGATTTTGATGGAGGTGAAAACGATCTGATGATATATGATTCAGGGTGGCGGTCATGAAAAGAATGAAGGATAATGTATGGTAGTGGATGGGACACGGTTGACTTCTCTGGATGACTTCTCTTGAACATATCGGCGACACTTGTGTGATAGATTGGTAGCATTTACCCCAAAGGTGGATTCTATGGCGAGACCATGGTGATGTGACCGGTGAATGAAACAACCCAACCCGACTCAGGCACGGAGTGGAAGTGTCATGTTCAAGAGCGACTTGCTACCAATAAAGTTCTTTGAGTTTCTTCCCAATTTTTCCCCAGTCATTGCTGACCAGTACCTCTATATTTTTGTCAAGGTTGAGGAGGATAACATATGCTTGTTCTATAATTTGCCCTTCGGGCAAACCCATCGCTATGTTTTAACGAGCCTAGCGATAGTGAAACTCGTTCTCGTCTAAAGACAAGTTTGTCGCTATTTAATGTTTTTAACGAGTCTAACGACAAAGATAACTCGGTCCTTTTCATTTTTAGAGAGTCTGAAAAGGTACATAAAGTCAACTTCGAAAGTCCTTTTTCGTCATCTAATCCCTTAAGTCCGAAAAATTATAAAACAATACAGAAGGGATGTGTTTTCGATAGTTTTAACGAGCCGAACAAAACAAGCGCTCGATATTTTTGTGCAATAATCCCTCAGGTCCAAAAAGATTAAAATCTAGAGGAGGGATAGCACTTCCGGTCGCTTTAACGAGCTGGAAGGCCAAAACTCGACAATCTTTTCATATTTTATGAGTCAGATGAAAAGAGCTTAAAGAAGACTCGTCTTTTGAGGAACGAGTGATAAAACGGGTTAGCAGCTGATTCCAGGTAAAGGTTGGAATTTTCCAATCACAGCAGTGTCACAAGGATGGCTAGTGAAATCACTCTTCGCAGCTGTTCCTCAAAATGGGTAAACAATCATATGGAGGTGAACGATCGGCCAATGGAAAAGTGGAGGTGATGGTGCAAACACGACCAAGGCTTTAATGGCTGATAATGTTACATTCACGGTGGTTATTTACCGGAAGATAGTTCATTTTTTAACGAGCTTAAACGTGGAAAAACACTGCTCAATCTTATGTTTATTTTTTAACGAGCATGAACTATGTGCTAAAACTTCTCAATGATAAGTTTGTATGTCCCCAGCATAATAACGCAAAACGAGGTGCATGCCCCCCAAGCTTCATTGCATTCAACTCGATGGTTGGAATGAAGGTTTACCTTTGAGATTTGGAAAGGGGATTGTTTCATTTTTTAATGAGGTTGACACAGTAAAAGAACTATCCTCATGACTCCTTGTTTCATTTTTTAACGAGGTTGACACGAGATAAGAACCGTCCTCGGAGTCCACTGTATTTACAGTATTTGATAGAAAATCGAAAACTGAAGGATGATAAAGGTCATCTTTAGTATCTTCTCCACAATCCGGGAGAAGGGAACGATGGTGGGAATCATTCCATGGCGCCCCATCAATTACCATTGATTGAATGATTCCTCCGTTTGTAGAATGTACAAGTGACGAAGGATTTGAAGAGGTGCCATTTTCCGTAGACCTATCTATCCAAACACTCGATGAGTGTTGATTTTGGTTTGCTCCCCAGGCCAAGAAAATTGATTGCTACAATATTTCTATTAGGGCGATGATCCATGTTGACAAAATGTTTAGGAATCTTCTGAATCCATTAGATATAGAAGATTTCATATTGTAGGTTTCCTCTATGGCCACTTTCGCCAGATTACTTGGAGGCGGTAGGGCAAAAGTACCCATAAAGGCAGGGTCTTTTAGGAGGCCTATTCCAATATTTTGAAGCGGATGATCGCTTCCATGGATCATTGGAATGCTTCCCGTAACTTGTGAACTGTTGGGGAGAAATGTTTGTTGGTCGATGATTGTAATTATTCCTTGAAAGGGAAATGCAATCTTCCTGAAGTAGGTCGACACAACTACGGCCATGGCATATATCCAGGGCCTTCCCAGTAGGATGTTGTAATCGAGGTTTCTGTCAATTACTTCAACATCAACTTCTACTATTTTGCCCCCCTGTTCAACTTTCAAGTTACTTAAAATCCCGTATGGAGTGTATGATCGTCCATCAAATGCTTTTATCATTGTTGAAGATCGCGACAAGGGTGGTGAGCCTAAATTTTTCCAGCAACTCATCGACATAATACATGTGGATGCCCCCTCATCAATAATTGTTCGATGAACAGTTTTGTTGAGGGCTTTCACTTGAATAAGGAAAGCTAGTTGAGCTGGTAACTGAGGGTCATATCCTTTATGATCAAAGGCCAAAAGATTGGAATCCATTGGGCCAATCCCACCTATTGCTGATAATAAAGCTTTCTCTTAGGAGGGGCAATTTTGCGGTACCTCAAGTGTCGACATAGCGGATGGCGATTGGGCCAAGTCCTCTACTATATTATAATTCTGTGCTACTTTTGCACTAGGATTAAATGTCGATTTGTGTACTACTCCCTTTGGCGACTTTATCATTGGTTCAGGAATGATGGGTGGCACAACTTCAGTCAAAGTTGTTGTCGAACTACCAGGTTGTTCATTAGCCTTGTTATTCGACAGTTGTGGATTCCTGTAATCTTTATTCCTTGTCAAAGCATCATTTTGCTGCTCTGAGATAGACAACATAAGAACTTGGGATCGAGAAGCATTTTGATTAGCAACCAGTTTGGTTCCTGGGTTTGGAAACGGATCATTTAATACTGCTGAGGTTTTTGAACTCTTAAAGAGTTTCTTAACTTCAGCTATATGTGGACAATCTCTCGTCCAATGATCCTCATCGCATATATGACACCCTGCATGGGGTTTCCTTTTTCTCCCTTTCTTTTTCTTCTTGCCCCCTGGTTGCTTCAGTTGTTTACCCTTGTCGGTCGACACGGCATTTACTTCCGAGGCAAGAAGTTCCTCATTTGCATTTTGACTAGAAATCTTACGGGCCTTTTTAGATGTAGCCTTTGTCGATTTCGTGTCTGTCGCGCCAATCACGCCATCGATGGCATGAGAGTCATGGTTCGATTTAGGAGGAGGAGGAATTGAGAATTCCGGTCTAGGGGCGTCAGGTATTTTGTCGTAGAGCATGCCAGACTGAGTATAGAACAAGTCCAGATATTGCGCACGAGCGATAACTTGCTCTTCCGTTACAACTCCCCCCTTTGCCACATCTTCCGTGATGGTAGGAAGTAAAGACTTGATAAACCATTCAGCTAATAGCTGATCGGGAACGTACGTTTTTACCATCCTGCGACGATGTTGCCACTCATGTATATGATCAGATATGTGAGTGGCCATTGTCTGCTTGAAGTTGGTAAGGAGTTCTGTTCCCGTTTCATACCTTATCGGTAATTGAAAATGGGTTAAAAAGTTTGTGGCTACGGTACTGAAGTTGTCAAACGAAGCTCTAGGCAATTCAATATACCATTTTGCCGCTGGACCCATTAACGTCCTCTGAAAAAGACGAAGCCTTATCGAATCATCATTTGGGGTGTTTGATGAACACCATAGATGAAATGTCATCACGTGATTCGATGGGTCCTCACCTGGATTTCCGTTAAATTTAGGAATGTCGGAAGGAAGTTTGTGAGGAATCGCTGGCCACCAAGGGGCGTAAGCAATTGGATCGTTTGTTAACCGGTGTAAATCGGGTAACTGTTGATTCAGGTTAGGTGAAGCATACCCAGGATATGATGGAATTTCCTGAGCAGTTGGTCTTTGCATACTGGCATAATGTAATTGATGCTGGTATGACTGATATGGTTGGTGGACATGACCACCGTAAAGTGGTTGATTTTGACCGTTTTGAATGTACGGTTGTCCACTGTTCGCAAAGATCTGCTGCTCAGAACCTTGGTATACTTGTTGGAATTGTGGTTGTTGATATTGCACCAGCCATGGTTGTGAAGCCATGTTCTGTTGCGCTATACTAACCGTTGGACCAAGGTGTGGGGTAATTGTACCCGTTTGGACCTGTGTCGCCCCACCAGTTGTCGATTGTGGTTGAGTCACAGGGTCAAGGGGTTGTTGCATTACAACCTGAGAAATCTGAGGTTGACATACAACAGGCAACGTTTGAACTTGCGACACAGTCACAATAGCTGGTGTAGTCGGGATGTTCAACATAGGTACACATTGTTGCATAGAATACACAACCCTTGGTTGTTGGGGTAGTATAGGTACCCAACCACTTGATGTAACTCCAGTATAACCTGAATACTGTTGTGAACTCCCGTATGGATATCCTCCCGGAGGGGGTAATGAAAGGGCATATTGCCCCCCATACGGTGGCAATTCGGAACTCAAGGGGATTGTCTGCCCTTGGGGACTGGATTGCCCAAATTGACCTCCAAATGGATCAATTTGGCGAGTTTCAACATAAGAGTTGCCGGATATTATTCCGGAGGAACAAACAGGAATGGACCACACTGTCGAAATAGTTCCTGGGTGGACTCCTTCTAGCGGTTGTGAGCTAGTCGGGACAGATGGTATGCCGGCAAACATTGTCGGAGTGACGGCAGGGAGTTCTGCTGTCGCTGTGTCATTTGACACAGTCCTAGATGTTGACGGTTGTTCAGACATTTTGAGTCTATCCAAAATATTACCTAGTGATTCTACAGGAACTTCCACTGGTGGTAGACTAACTTCTAATGTCGAAGGAAATAGAGTGACCCCGACTCCAAAATGTGTTGGAGTACTTGCTTGCGGATCTTCTACAATTTCCTCTATCGCAATTAAACCAGGTGGAAGGGGAAGACCGTCAGGTCCGTAAAATATTTCTGGTGCCGAAGAAGGGGTTGAATCAACAGCGACAGATGTTTGAGGAACAAGACTCTCTGAACTGGTTACAGATGGAGTTGGTTCAGTAACACAAGTGTTTGCTCTCAAACTAGGATCAGTATCACTGTCCCTCTGTGGCTGTTGAACTTCTTATGTAGAGGCAGGGTTTCCAGAAATGTTTGGAGTAACTGGAATCTCAGATGTTGTTGGAACACTTGTTCTAACTTTGATAGGAGATTTCGAACCGGTTAGACGAGTTCGCTTTGTCCGTACTGTTTTCGATTCTGGAGACAAAGATGGTTGACTCGTAAGCCTCCGCGAATGACGGGGTTTCAATTGACTTTCTTCCATGATTGCGGATTACTCGATCAACCAAAATACAAAAAGGAGAAAGTGTGTTTCCGAATTAAATGAATTTTTAGACGCTTTAGACACAACTTGCTTTTTCAATTTTAAAGAGTCGAGAAAAAGCTAAAGATGACTCTAGTCTCCTTCGATGTTTTAACGAGCCCGAAGTGACAAATGCTCGGATGGACTTTTTCTGTTATATAGTCTGAAAAAGGCCAAAAGGAACTTCTCTAGAGTTCTAGGTAGAGGGTGTGCCAAACTTTTCGCAAAACCGCAGAATACTTTTAAGGTACGGGCGGTCAATCTTCCTGAATGCTGTGTTCAGTGCATTGCGATCAGTAGGGTGGCCGACACGGCTTCCTAAGGATAAATGTTTTATGCCTATAGGGGTCTCCCAATATATACTCGATGGTGTGTGGGAGCACAATCCGTACTGGCGCTATCTTTCCTCAGGAGGAATCACCCAACCATCAGCGAGATCGACAATCATCAGGTTTTACGACACCGAAACACGTCTCTAGACTAGACCTCTATGTTGTGCGTTAAGTTACAAAGTGTTGTTAAGTTCATTCAATTCATTTTAGGTTGATCTTTCTTAGAAGTTTTCATTTTTGGATCACCACGAGATGTATGATACAATTCCTAAATGCAGTCTAAAGATGATAAGCAAGCTTTTATATCTTTTCAACAATGAAAATCCTAGCTACAAGGGGAAAAGGAAGATACAAACTTTTCTCAAAGAGCATAGAGCACACTGTAATGCACTTTTTCCTAAATCAAAGCATGCAAACTATCAAAATGCAAATGCACAAATGCATGTATTTTTTTTCGATTTCTTAATATTGATGCCTAAAAAGAAAGCTGTTGTACAAATTTGAATTCGATTTCAAGTGAAAACATAAACAAGTTCCCTTTTCAAAATCAAAAAGACGATTACGACACTTTATGATTTACTTGTTTCGACACTAGAAATGCATAAATTCAAACCAAACGACAAAAGTAAAAGCTCAATCAACTGTGAACAGCAAACAAACTCACTCCTAAGATCAAAACGACACTTATGACAGGTCTAGATCTAAGGGCGACAGTATGACTAGTTTACTTTTGTAATGGGAAACTGCAAATGATGTAACAAATACGCAAAAACAAATACAGTTTCTTTATACAACTGAGGCAGAATTGAGGGAAAAAAAGGGGTTTCAGATAGGTACACTGACTGATAACAGGCTGCAAAAAATAGAGATAAAACCGAGAAAAAGGAAGCAGGGAACCACAGCTGCACAAGGCAAAGACTGATCAGCGCACTCCCAACACAGAGGTTTTGACATTCAGCACAGGTAGCCTTCACGGGACCTGCGTTGAAATGCAGAACCTCTTCACAGAGTCTGCGCTGAAGCAGAAACGAGAGTTGTTTTTGGGTTCTGGGTTACGATTTGCAGTTAAATCAACAGTTTTTGGTCGGATCAAAGCTATCAATTAGGTACAATTAGGAGGATGATTTATACGAGGACTAAGATCTATCACAAAGGGCTGTTAGAGCACTTGTGGTTCAGTTTGTTCAGATCATAAAAACAGGCCCAGTGATTGGACTAGAGTGGCAGATCTCTACTTTACACTTGAAAATGGCAAGTGCATTTCAATTCGGCACTCCTGAGTTTATGAGAAGAACAACACCAGAAACACAAATAAACCAACAAGATACGATCCCCAGCGGAGTCGCCAATTTTTTGTTGGGAAAAGTATCCAATTTGGAATGCCCCTATCCCACTCTAAGAGGTGATAGTGCCTTAGCAACAAATAGGTAAACTTATTCGAGTATTCTTCTTTATGAAATGCAAGTGAGGAAGAAGGATCTAACTAGCCTGTGTCTTCCACTAGTTTGTCGATCCAAATCGCTCCTCTCTTCAGTAGCTCCCAGTTTCTTGCTCTTTCACCAGTCCAGCTTCACCGAATTCCTGCAAGATCACAAGAGAGAGAAACTACACAAAGATACAGATATACATTCATAAAAAGCTCAAGATCAGATTAAGCTAAACATGTAAGCATAACAAAACATCATTGGTATACAACATGTAGGAGAAACTCAAATAGTTTATTGATGAAATAAGAAAGTCCAAGAGGAGATACAACCAAGTGAGTTCCGATCCAGCATCTACCTCCCAGCAATGGAATCCCTTCCTCTCCTCCAACAAAGCATAAATCACCCAATGTGCTAATCTCAATCTAAAACCAACAGAAATTCTCTGCAAAGTACAAAATTCCCGCCTCCTGAACCTCTGGGTGAGAGATCCATATATAGATGTGAGCAGAGAGGATGAGTCAGCTCATGTTTTGACTTGTGGCTTCTCTCTGTCAGTTCTTGCTTCCACTTGGAGGTTGAGAACCTCTTACTCATCACTAGTCGAATTCATTGAGGCAAGTGTCATTGGAGAAGATTCTGGAAGCTTCTAGGGTCTTTCCACCTTGTTGAATGAACTTGCCATTTTTCATTTCCCACTCAGCGCACCCTGGTAGTGCTTCTACCTGCATTGCAGTGCACCTAGCCAGTGTAATCTCTGCATTTCAGCGCAGACAGCTAGTGGAGCCTCTGAATTGATCCTGAATTGATTGTTTCTGAGTGGTTTTTGGTGGAGAACTTCTAGGAGAAGCTGTCATTGGTTGACCTTGTTCCTTTAGGAGCTGTAAAAACATCTTTAGGGACTTTGGATCCCTTAAATTATGGACATTTCATGCTCAATGTTGTAAGGCACAAAAATGTCTATAACAATAGCTAAAGATATATTTGCCTTAACCATTCTACAATCAGGTGGAGTGTGGAAGTCCCATCCCGGGTTTGGATTTTGCGTCATCAATATGAGGTTATTTCTCCTTGTATTTCTGTAAGTATTGTATTGGTTTATATGTGGATTACATGGCAATGAATTCCTTGGTATTTTTGTTTCTATTATGATGGTTATGTATATGCTTTATGACAGTAGCTATGTATGGCTCTCATCATATTTTAACTTGTAAATGGATGTAAAATGTATCTATGACCTAACGGATGAAACTATAGCTATTGTGTTGAGGCATCAATGCCTCATAGAAAATTTCAGAAAAGTGTGAGATACCTTTTCTTAGATCTATTATTTACTCATGTAGATTACATATTCATGATAGGTTTTATGAAATTCCTGTCATGGCTAGTAGGGGTCCAGTCAAGGTATTAATCAAGTAATTTATTTTTCATTGTCATTTCCATGTTGTCTTACTGTTCTGAATATGCCATTCTATTATGAGTAGTGACCTGGGCTTTGTGCTTGAAAAAGTGGCTCAAATCTTAGGGACGCTAGCACGTCACTATGAAAAAATAGTCCTTGGACATTGGCATTCCCATAGCATGAGAGCATCCAGAGGTCAAGTGGTCCAAAATCTCATTGGGACCTAGGGACTGGTTGGCAGAAAGGTTGGATTGGTTCTTGATGGTCCTAATGGTGATGTTGAATGTTTTTATGGTGTGTTTCTGCCGATTCCACTTCCTTAATGTGACTTAGGATATTGAATCATATCATAGTGGCCTCTCATTTCATGTTTACCCTGGCTGGCCAATTGCTTTGGTAAATGTGCGAGGAGGGTGCTACATCTTTCAGTTGTTGTTTCTATTCATTAATACACCCCTCTAGGGATGCCTTATCTCTTACAGACACTTCTACATATTGATTTTCTCTTAAAAACTGTAAAACATATTTTTAATGGATCTGATCAATTTCTTGGGTTGATTCAAACTTACTAGTGGAATTTTTTACTTGCCTTTGTGCACATTGATGGTGAAATATTTTCCATCCTTGACAAGTTGGTATTGGTTGGATCTTCGCATAAAATTGCATCTTGCATGTACATGTAAGGACATCCAAACATGACTTTACATACATAAATGGGAACTACATCTAGTTCTACTTCATCAATAAAATCAGAACTGATGGAAAATTTAATTTTGCATTGTTTTGCTACCTTCAAATATTTATCCTCATTTACCAATCCCAATGCATATAGGCTCAAATGATCACAAACTTCCAATCCCAATTTGTTTACCAACTCTATTGCGATGAAATTTTCTTGCAATCGTAAGTCAAATAGAGCATTAATATTTTTCTTCTTGACATGTATCTTTATGTGGAAGAGTTTGGTCATTTCTTTCTCTTATTGTTGTTGAAGGCTAGTTAGATTCACCTCATTCTACAATGACATACAAACAATATTCTCATCCAAATCCATGCTACTTTCAACCTGGTAACCAAATAAATGGCCATGAGTTTCTTCTTCTTATTGTCTTTCATTTTTTTCTTTGGGTTAAGCTCTAAATGCAACTATTGGGCTACTAAATTGTCACATTTTTCACCATTCTAAACACCCATTTTCGTCACTTTACCACACTTATTTTCCCACCTATTACCTATCTTGTTGTGTTTCCTTCTGAATGTGGTACATTAAAATTATGATGCTAAAGTAGTTGATTATCTTTATTTTTGTTTATTTTTGATGAATTAGAAAGGATTATTTTTGTTTTTGCTAGTGATGGTTTTCATAGTTTTCTTGCAGTGGTTCCCATGTTGTGACAGTAACAAACTTCGAGGTTAACATACTTATGAAACTCTAAGATAAATTATACAACATGCAATTTGTCCCTAGGGATGTTGACATGGATTTATATTATCTAAGTCATACCCAATTAAAATTTATTAGTCTCTAGCTCATGATCTATAGGCCGGAAAAGTCACGTGTAGGAATAATCATGTGACTAACTTCAGACGTAACTTGTGAGAAAATGTAGACAAATATGGAAAGTCTGCAACATGGGTTTTTCTTAAAACTTCCCGAGTTAGGTGACACATGAGTGTTTTATCCAAAAATTTCGTAGGTTCAAATCTATGAGTGGTTATTTTAGGAATATATTTATTGTTGTGGTTGTTGATAGATTATGTACCAAACATATTAATCAATTAGCAACTGAATTAGTAAATGGAATTTACCAATTGTTCTCTGCATATATTTTTCATGATAACCTTGAAATAAGAATACTTACCTTGGTTTATAATTTATGTATGATCGAATTCATTTATTTTATTAAGATAATTCATTTTCCCAACAACAAATTCTATCGCTTCTCCTTTGTATGGCCATCAATGTTGCAGTGGCTACAATGGTTATTGGGCTATTTGCACTGGTGTGCTATGGCGGCCATGTTTTATATTTTCCCCCTTTTGACTTATTCTTCCCCTCCTTAGAAGTGTCTTGTTTGTTGGCATTATGATACAGGTGTTGTCCTTGATGGAAACTCACTCACAGGTCAATTCAGATTTGATAAAGGGAAACTCACATTGTAACAGGGAAATGGTATAAAAGAACGAGATGTTGGAACAAAGCACTACATATTAGAATCAAGAAGTTGAAGAAAAAGAATGTTTTAAGTTAGTTTAAGTTGTATACACAGGTTCACCTAGTCCAAGTTGCATATACAAGTGGGTTCACTAAACAAAAAGTGCATATACATATGCACGCACTTTCATAAGAGGAAAAGTGCGTATGGGATGGAAAATTAAGGAAAATTAAGATTAATGAATACCAAGGGTCTATACCATGGTATTAGCCCACAAAATTGAGTGGAATAACGGTTACTTGATCTTGTCTAGGAATACCATGGGTTCTATGTGTTGTTTTGTTCTGAGGTATTAAGAAATGCTAAAACTATATAACGAGGAGAAGATCAAAGGGCTAGGTGTGCAAATAAAAGGGTTTTTTATGAATACTTCCATCTGAGGTATATTTTATGTTGTAAGGGCTATGGTTATGATATGATCTGCAATATCTTGTGCACCTTTGGATACAATGTTGGATCAAGGCCATGATGTAGTGCCCCGTTCTAGTTGACTTTTAATGATATGTCATTAACATTTATTTAGCCCTAAGGCTGACACTTTATTCTTTGAGGACCTCAAGTTGAGGATTCAGACATATGACTCTATTATTAGTGGTTGTGATATTAGTGGTTGCGAGGTATATGTATGTTCTCCATTGAGATTATGATGAAGATAGAACTAATGGTTATGTATGTATCTACTGGTATTATGATGATTGTAGCATCTATGGTTATGCATGTTCTCTATTGATACTATGATGATTGTAGCATAAATGGTTATGTTTCGTCTCTATTGAATTCATGATGATGATAGCAGTAAAGGATATGTATGCTCTCTATTGATATCATGATGATGATAGCTTTGATGGATAGGTATGTTCCCATTGATGTTTGATGATGATAGCCATGATGGATGTGCCCCCATGTTACCTACTTGCATTAGTTCTGGTTCACAATGAGCAATGATTGGAATGACTAGGTGATGTTAATGATGCTATTATGACAATAACTAACACTAAGAAACCTTGTTACTGATTATTATTGAGTATGGCAAGAAACCATCAGAGGCACTCGCATATGACGAGTTGATGGCACCTGGTTTTATGAAAATTTATATTATTTTATCTTTGAAATTCTAAGTCGATTTTGTAACCTGCTATATATGTTTACCTAGCAGGCACAGATTAGTTGCTTGGCCAAATGACTCACATATGGGTGATGGGGTTGTACAAGTGGATGGAACTATATGGGAGGGGTGGGACAGTGTCCCTGATCTCACCCACTAGCACTCCCACCATGACTTGGACTAGAAAAGTTGAAACATCTTTGCCTTGAAGATCACGATGTCATGAGAGCAGGTCCTAAATTTGGTTCTCTCATGAGGATTTTACCGGGGGGCGCACATCAAGGCGAATTCCTTGATCCCTGACACCATTAGTCTCACTATAGCAGGCAACATAAGAGATTATAGTGGTCTCTGTTGTTGCACCTATACTTTCCCCTCGTAGCCACTGAATGCTTGAAGGGCAACTGGCGTGGCACCCCTGGAACTTCAAGAGAATTTCTTGAAAGGCACGACCAACTTGGCACCCTTTGCATCACAAATAAATTGTTAGGCATGGCACCCTTGGAACTTCAAGGGAAGTTCTTGAAGGGCACGACCAAACTTGGCACCCTTGGAATCATTAAAAATAAATAAATTAATAAATATAATCAAGAAATGAAAACTAGGTAAATTTACATCAAGGGTAAATGATGTTAGAAACCAAGGTAATTAAATCAAGAATAAAACTTGGGTTAAGAGGATCATGGGAAGAAATAAAATATTTTATCTTAAAAATTCTACCCTCCCCATGTTGGAAAATATTAGGTAGATTATGTAGTTTAATTAGGTAAAAGCAGAGAAGAAGGACATAAATGTAAGGATAAAGATTAATCCTAAACTAGTTAAACCTAATTAAGAGAAGAGGAAGGTGAATTAAGATAAGATTAATAAATTAAATTTTAGAGAAATGTAGAGAACCTCCATGTGGAAACAACCAACATAAGAATATCCATATAAGAGATAACTTGAGTTAAATTAGGGAGTAGATAGGGGATCAAATCTTGACTCATTAATTGACTTTAGTAATGAACACAAATTAAGGAATAAAAAGGGGAATCAAGAGGCAACTAGGAGAAGAAATAGGAATCTTGTTGAGGTGAGAAAAATATTAGTTTTAATTTAAAATTTAAGTAAATAATTTTATAGACCCTTGATGAGAGAGTGACACATTGGTGGGTGAATAATCAAACTATTGAATTATGAAAAAATAATTAATTATGCATGACATGCCAAGTGTCACCTATGAGGACTCCTATAAAAGAAGGGGCAAGACATGGGAGAAGGGACTTTTGAAGACCCTATTGTTGGATGGATGAGACTATGTCAGAGTAGTGACTACGAACTATAGTGGCTTTTGTGAGGTAGAGGACTTTAGAGAGGGGACTCTTGAGCCTAGGAGTTCTCTCCTCTACCAGCTATCACATTCCTCCATTGTACAACGCCATTGTAGCTCGGGGGTCTGCGGGGAAGAAGAGTACCCAAGGAGTAGGTTGGGAGGTTAACCGGTGGGTCATTGCATTCGGATCAAGTACGTCATCATTCACACTCAGAGGTGACTGACAACAAGGGAAGACAAGAAATGGAAAATCAAGTGGAGTCTCATCTTCTGGAGAATGGTACATATGTGTTACAATACTGTTTTGCATGATTTCTTTATGGATTTAGATAAATTTATGTAAATTTTATGATATGTTTAGTGAAATGAAATCCAGGGATGTGTTAGATAGTGCTGAATAAATTTTAATTCCCAAAGTTTTTCTTATGGTTGTATTTTTAGTATTAAAAAAAAAAAAAAAAACAAAAACATATATATATACAGGGTTGGTCCCTACACAGACCCTAATTTTCCAAACTGGGTCTTGCCAATAAAAATGGTCCATTGAGTTGTTTTGTCCACCTTTTCCACTCTAAAAGCATAAGGATGGATGAAAAAAATATATTCATCTAATATGGATCACCCCATAAACTAAAAAATTCATCAATGGGTCAAAAGAGAACCCAAGTGATGAAATTAATGTTTCTAGAACTATGGGTGGAACCATTGGCATATCCTATGTAGATTGGGAGGGATAAATACATCTACAAACCAAGTGCCAAACATGATAAGAAATAGATTGAAATGTGTCAAAGATGCAGAAAAAGGTAAAATCATACACAAATTACATACGTATAGGGCACTATGTACATAGGCCTAAGCATAGTACTTTTTAAGATAGAGCCCATTGCAAGGCTTCGTGAGAGTGTTCCCATCATAGTAGACAAGAACATATGTCCTTCTTTAACACATGTTTAACAATGTATGGATATATCCAAAGGGGTTCTAACTTTCATGCACTTTGTTGATTGTGTTTCTAATGGTAGATCATGACCAAGTCACCTTTAGAAAAGAGACGATGTTGAAAATACTTGTCATATTGAAGTTTGGCACATTTCTAATATGCCTCGTTGGCTAAAAGAGCATAATGAAAGTTTTCATCTAGCTGAGCCAAATAAAGGAGACATTATTCCTTAGCTAAAGTGTTAGGAAGAAGTTTGATGGCAAGTTTCAATGATGGTATCTTTCATTCATTGGGTAACAACACTTCCACGCCATAAACTAGTTGAAAAGGAGTGAATCACATAGATATTCTGGTCGAAGTTCAATAAGCCCAAAGCATTGAAAAGAACATTAGGTGTCAATTTTTTTCTATGGTTCTCAACCATGCATTGGATCATAGTTTAAATACACAATTTATTGCCTTGACTTGACCATTAGCTTGAGTATTGTAGGGAGAGGAGTTCTCGTGGTGAAATACCAACTTGGCTTCCAATTCAATCATTATATAGTTACAAAATTGAGATCAATGATCAGTCACAATATATTTGGGAACACCAAACCTAGAGGTGATGTGGTTGAAGAAAAAAAGAGTCATAGTGGCACCATCATTTGAGTAGGTCGGAATAGCTTAACCCACTTGGTGAAGTAATTTATGGCCACAATGACATAATTATGACTGTCGAATGAGGTAGGATTACACTTCATTAAATCAATACCTCTTTTTTCAAAGGGGCCAACAAAAACCACTAGATGAAGGGATTAGGATGTGAGTGCATCTTATGGGTATAAATTTGGCAGGGATGAAACCTTTGAACTGTTGTCATGCAATACTTTAATGTTGATAGCCAAAAGTACATAGAACATAAGATTTACTAGGCAGTAGCTAACCCAAAGAGATTCCCACCACATTCTCCTAGATGACAGTCATTCAAAATGTGGTCATCCTCTTCATGATTTAGACATCAATATAACACCAAATAAAACCCACGACAATAAATGGTATCATATAAAATGATATATTATTTGGTGTTGTGGCATATGTACTAATAGTCAACATGGGACAACCCAGGTCCAAAATTTTGAGTCTAAATATAAAGCAGGATATCTCCATACTGAGGGTCAAGTATGCTAGTAAGGAACAAATACTCATAAAGAAATGAATCGGTAACCATTATTCCATCAGAAGCATGGGGGTGATAAAATAAAATATCTGTCAAGACTAAATATTTATTATATTTTGAAACCATAAATTCCAAATCAAATTCATGCAATATAATTGTCGATTTGGAGTACTCACTTGAAAGGAATTTTTTTCCAAGAAAACGATGCATGGAGTTGGAGTCAATGACTACAATGGTATTACACAAGAGAATGTAATACCTAAGCCTTTGAACAATGAAGACATTATTGAGGGATAAAATTTCAATGTATGAATAACATATTTCTACCCCCATTAATGGTCTATTGACATAATATATGAGGTCCTCATCATGGTACTCATCCCCTTGGAAAAGAAAAATTTTGAGGTCAAATCAGAGCATGTGAGATATAAAATTAAGTCTCTATTGTAGGTAGGAGGGCTCAATAGTGGGGTTCGCATCAAGGCCTATTTGAAGGAATTGAAGTATCATTATTCGTGGTCATCCAATACAAAATTGTACCATTTTTTAGAAGGCACATGAAACCCTTTGTGATCTTAGCATAGTTAGCAATGAATCAACATAAGAAGTTCGCTTTTCCCTTTAAAATCTAAAGCTGATTGATATTGTGAGGAGGAGGAAAATTAATGATTTAATTGATCTTTAGAGTAGTAACCATGATCTGATACTTGAACATGATAAATCCCATCAATCATCTAAAAACAACACAAAAGATTCATTTATGGGATTCAAATGAATATCATAGTAGTGAAAATGCATAAATGATCATAGATGCATGAGAGGATTACCTTATAAAGTAGATTGAGCAATACATCATCCAATTATGCCTCCACAATTCACTTGATGTCATGAAAAGAATAAGACATGGTTTGCTAGAAAGTGACCCAAAATTTTTAAAGACTAAATGAAAATTTCCTATACACAAACATACCCCAAGGACAAATGAAATCCATTTTGTTAATCCTCTAGTTTAATATGTATTTGGTTATAGGCATAGCCAGAGAAACTATCCATGAATGAAAAGATATAACTACCAGCACATTCATTGATAATTTTCTCAATGAACGGGGTTAGGTATTTATCTTTTGAATGGGCCCAATTCAAGTCCATATAATCAACACAAACACAAATATTACCCTTTTTTTGGTGAAAGGAATGATGTTGGAAACCAATTCCATCAAGGGAATTGAATAGATGAACTTATATTTGAGTAGTTTCTCAAATTTGGCCTTGATGACAAAAAAATTGTGAAGATTGACAAGTCATATTCATTTCCAAATAGGTTTATCCCCTTCATAAGTGATAGTTTCACACTCTACAATACACATATTAATTCCAAGAATTTTTTCGTAGTACCAAGTGAAGATCTCATAAAATTATTTGAAAGGAGCAGTGTAAGTTGAAACTTAATATGGAGTGCAATATGATTTGACCATAATGTTTTCAATGACCCCATATTTCATGGAAATATCGATGTAAATATTTTTTGAGTGGCTAACTAATCTATGTTTCTAGAGGATATAGACCCTAGCACACCATTAGTGTGGGATTTGAATAGACTTGTGGTTTGATACATCAATAAATGACTTAGGATCTTTATGAATGATTTCATATAGAGTACCCACTTGAAAATAGATCATGTCCAATTGATGGGAATGCATGATGGCTTGTTCCTCGGTTTGAGCTTATATATTAGAAACATATTTAGCAATGATAGGCAAGAGGGACTTGGTAAACCACTCACATAAAAACTCATCAAGAAGCTTGGTTTGGAATAGGATTCATCTCTTTCTCCACTGATGGATGTGATCAAAAATGTGGGGTGGACATGCCTTGACTGATTAGTGAGTATATTTGTCCTAGTTTCATACCCAACAAGCAATCATAATGGTTGAAAAGGTTTGTGCTAAGAACATAAAGCTATCAAGCACCTTATTTGAGATCAATGTGCCATTTGGCAAAACCCCATGTAAGATTCTACTAGAAAATATGTAGCCTAATGCCATATTTTGTGAAATATTTGGATGAACACCATAAGTGATAAGTGGTAATATTTGATTCAAGGACTTCGCCTATTTACAATTGAAATTATGTATGTCAATTGGTAGTTTAGGTGGAACTGTAGGCAATGTAGGATTATGGTTGATGGGATCATTTATTAAATTTGAAAGATCAAGCAGTGCAAGGGTTTCCAAGAATGGTAAGTTGAATGATTCCTATTGGGTAGGTGCCCCTTGTTTCATAGGTGGAGGAGGTTCTTTGTCCATAACATGGTTTCTAGAAGTTGGATGGATACATAGAGAGGTGGGTTGACTAAATAGTTTATCTCTAACACCCATGTAGACATCATGAAGACTAGTACACTGAGGGGAAATCTCCCTAGGAATAAAAGGATTCTTGAAAAGTTGTTGACTTATAGGACCAAAGGGTGTGCCAAGAGGAGGTTATCTTGGACCAAAAGGTTGACCAAAATTTATGGAACCATAAGGATTAAATAGAGTACTTTAGATATCTTCCCCAACACCTTCGACATTCAAAGAAAACTAGATGTTCCCTTGAAATGTGGATCCCCCTAACGATTGACCACCCCAAGTTTGAACCCACTGGAAATTTAATGGCAT
Organism: Pinus tabuliformis; assembly: GCA_031772625.1. Classification (NCBI taxonomy): domain Eukaryota; kingdom Viridiplantae; phylum Streptophyta; class Pinopsida; order Pinales; family Pinaceae; genus Pinus; species Pinus tabuliformis. Next base: position 1,057,682,893 of record CM062807.1, read on the forward strand.
GGAATTATTATGATCATTCCAACAAAATTGGAATCCAACATTGGGTATGAATGAACTACCCATGGACATGTTAGGACCAATAGTGAGCCCTGTATATGTAGATTTAAATGTGGAGTTCTAATGTTCTACATGTGATTTTGGTATGATATGCGTAGTTAAACTAGAGCATCCACCAAAGAAAAATGGATGGGGAATGATCGATGATGTGGAGGTACCCATAATGGATGTACTAAATGGAGGGAGGTGTGATCCATTATATTTTTCTAGAAAGAGAATATTGTCTCTATGGAAATAGTGTGGATAGGACCCGTGGTCATAAAATAGGGTATAGAAGTTGTCTCAGTTAAACCATAAGTGACAATAGGTGTGGAAATAATAGGTTCTTCCATGGAAGTTATATTGACCGCAATGGGTAAGGCATGTGTAAGTGAAAATATGTATACAAACTAAACTTAGACATGGTGGTAGAAAAATATGTATGTAAAATTGTAAAATAAATATCCTAAGGTGACTAGACATGAAAAAACAACATACACCTATCAAATCTAAGGAGAAGGATTTAAAACCAAGAGATCAAAGGGATCTTCCTATAGCTGGAGCTTGGTTGATCAGATCCCCAGTTAGTTTTGAAGTATGGTAGGGACAATTATGTTGGAATCTTGCTTAACATCTCAACTCCTAGTGAAATTACCCTTAATTATGTGTGGACACCCTCTAGGGGATTCAAGTGAGTACTAACAAACATCTTCCCTAGGTATAACAAGGATGTGCCCCTTGTTTTCCCCTATGTAAGTTCCTTAAGACTATGGCCACTATGGTTACCACGTTGTTGTGGTAAAAACACAACCCCCCATTATTTGAGGTGAACAAGTCAAAAATGGGGACCCTTTCTATAAAATTTTGGCTAAAGCGCCTTTTAGGATTTTTATTTGATTAATTATCCTACGCGTTTGTTAATTTTTCATTTTCTTTGGATTCTTGTTTTGATTGCTTTGTTAAAATCGATTTTTTATAAGCTTCCCATTGACGCTTGTTTCACCTCATTTGGTCAACTGGTTTGAAAATGGTACTCCTTTGAGGTCTCATCATTTATCTAACCTGGGTTAAAAATGCATAAAATGTACAATATTGCATTTTGTAAATAAATTAGTTCAATAATGCATTTATTCTAAATATTAACCCCTAGTGAGTTTTTACTAACATTTTTCATTTTTACTTATACAGCGAAATCATTAAGCAACGAGATTTTAGAAATTTACTTCAATTTCCAAATTTATTACTAATCTTGAAAACCCAGAATTTCGAAGTGGTTGTAGTTTATTTTTCATTTATTTTCGAAGTAGTTATAGTTTAATTTTCATTTTTATTAAAGTGGTTGTAGTTTATAAAATAAATCTCATTAAAATAAAACAATATAAAAATTAAAATATATATAAAAATAATAATAATAATAAAAATATTTTTATGATCGGATCGGAAGATCGGATCAGGAGTTTTCAAAGTGTAACAATATTGGAGGACCTTCAATCTTCCCGATTGCCGATCCCCCGATCATTAAAAGGTTCAATGCATTGCATTGGGGGTTTTCACTTGATACATCTCTTAAAACCCCGACACCTCCCCGATGTCGATTGCCGATAAACAAAAAGTCAACGGGCATTAACTTAAGTTTTTATGTTTTGTTTTTAAGTTTCATAAGTGAGTTTAGTAAGTAAAGGAGGATAGTTATGAAATGAGAATGGTAAATTAGTTTAATTAATATTAAAATAAATATTTAATATTTAAATAATAAATTTTAAATTAATTTAATTAATTTAAAATTTAATTATTGTTAGTTATTAATTAGGTTAATTTATTAATTATATTAGTTAGTTAGATTAATCACAATTTATTAAATGATTAGTTTAGTTAATAATAAAATAGAATTAATTATTAGATAATTAGAATTCTAATTTAGGATTAAATTTTTAATTAAAATTATGCCCAGCAATAGAATTTCCAGAATTATGCCAGATTTGACTCATCAACTTTGAAAGCTCATAGAATGAGTTTTACTTGGCCAAATGAGGCCCAATATAGCTCATTGGAAAGATAAAATCAAGGAGAACATTTCTGAGGAGGTTTCACTAATAGATTTGGTTATTAATTGGGTCAAAAATCATGCAGAAGATCAAGCTCCGAATTTCTAAAACAAAATCAATTTTCTGAGTTATTTTCTACATTTTCATTTGTCCAAGTCTCTTCTAATTACAGATCCATTTGTCAATAATATCCTTGGCCAATTACACCATCCCAGGCATCAATAGAGAGCTTATATTTTATTTTCAATTATTTATTTAAATAGAATTTGATTGGATTTGTTTTAAATGCCAGAAATGACATTTTGATTTTATTGATTGCATCTTAATTTATTTTGATTTCTTTTTGCAGGAAAACAGGGGAAGAAATATGGAGAAAATGATCTCAGTCAATGAGAATGCTCCAACAATTGAAGATTATAATTTTTGAGCAAATAAAATTGGATTTGACATATTTACCTTCAACAAACTTTCCTTTGCAAATATTATAAATAATAGATGACAGAATGTAATAGGGGGTTGCTCTCCTCTGCAATTTTAGACTTCTGAAAGCACTTATGTAATAGGAATTTAAAGTTGTAGGAGAGAGGAGAGAAAATCTCAGATCTGGGGATTATTGAGGATTTTTCCTTTGTATCTTGAATTATGCATGATGGGCAAAGTTTGCACTATTGTGGCTTTAGTTTTGAAGGCAGAAGTTCAAGCAATGTAAAGAGCTGTTGGAGACCAGGGACAGAGAAATGGATGCAATAAATTGGTATTTCTAATACTATTGTTTCAAATATCAGTTTCATTTTTATGGTAACAGGAATGTCTCATTTTATTCATGTTTGTGCACTATTGTCAATATGGGTAATTTGTCTCAATGTTGTTATTATGTATCTCTATTCTTATGAATTAATTTCTGATTTCTGAGTAACTATTTACTCAGAAATCTGCCTTATAAACTGATTTATTGAATGGTAATGTGTTGTGAACTATTTTCACATATTATTGTTTAATCATTGGATTTACTGATTTAATAATCAATATCATTTTTGTGAACTACTTCCTGAGTGTTGTTGGTTTATTATTTCAGTTAAGAGGTCTCAATAGAATGTGTTTTGATATCCATAATATCAGTTAATTGAACTACTTCATTAACTTGATATTCATTATAAACAAGACATATTTAAAATCCCAATACTTTAAATATCTTGCTCTTGGTTGGGTTAGATCTATATCTGCCTAATTAAGATAGAATTAAGATTAGTTTCTTTTGCTTGCATCTTAGAATAAGCTTGCATTTAGAGTAATTTCTACATTCTTTTAAGTCCTCTTCTCAAAGAGGCAAAATTTTAGTTGTGGCTTGGCTGAACCCAAATCAGCTTAAGGGGCATTCTCTTGCCTGATCAACAAGAAGAAGTGATCTGATATCCCTTTCTATTGGTAGTTAAAGATACATCATAAACCAATAGCGATAGGGAGAAGGTAACTGGACCTAGTTAAATCAGTCGGAGCCACTAATCCAAACGGAAAAGGAGCTGCTTTAAGGTCCGGACTGGGTGGTTATCCCCCATTGTTGTTGCAGCGATTTTCGAGGCTTCAACACACGTATAACCACCCGACCTGAGGGGACACTCATCAGTTAGATCCACAAACAAAGGTAGGATGTCAAGCACAAAGCCTCGTTAAGGAAACCCCCCAAGTTCATTTATACTGTTCCACCAAGACCAAGTAAAGCAGGGTAGATCACTCCACTGGCCCTCACTAACTTCATGATTGACCCTTGTGTTAGAAGGGCTCCCCAAGAAATATGTGATTTTAAATGGATTTCGACCTCAACCCAATATTCTAGTGTTTGTTTTGGTAGCCATGAAGAGTTTACCTCACCAACCTATTCCAAGGACCTAAAATCCTAATCTAATGCTATTGTGCTACTAGAGAAAATAAAATATGTTCAATTGATTTTATTGAATGTTAATTTTAATGGATTTTATTTAGTTTCAAGGGAAAATGGTGTGTAACTTTGATGGTGTTATGAATTTTTCAAAGAAAGACGTGAAAACAATGTTTATGCAACCTTGACATTTGATGAAATCTATGTATGTGAAGGTTAGATATTTTAAAATGTAATATGAATACAATACTTACAACCCTCTCTTTTTTCACTCAGAAATACAACATGGATTAGAATAAAAAAATGCAAGAAAAAAAGTGAAAAGAAATGAAAGGAAACACAAGAAAAACACACTCAAAACCAAAACCCTAATTTCAAGCAAGCATGCATTTGAATAAAGTATTCGATGATTAACTCATACTTACAAGCAAACAAAAATGTGAATGGTTACATGACATTTGTGGAAGATAAGTATCTAAATACCAATGTCTCCACCATGAATTAAAACCAAGAGGATTTAAAACCTTAGCAAAGAAGACCAATCCACCTATTTGAGGTAGATATGAGATTATTTGACAGAAATGAAGGAAAAGAAATGAAGGTGACTCACAAGTAGGCACAATTGCATGCAAGAGAACTAGAGAAATTTTTGGGATAAAAACTATCAAAGCCGTTGGTTATATCCTTCAATTATCTATAAGATAGCTAATAGATATTTTATCAAACAAAAAACACTCTGTCAGAGAGAAACTAGAGCATCGTTAGAGGTAATAACACTCTGCTAAACTTGAAAAGGAGAAATGAAAGATTTTTTGACCCAGATAAGAACTTTATACGAAAAATGGATTTAGAAACAAATTTTCCAATGACTCTTAATCACTATACAAAACTGAGAAAATCAAATGTCAGAGGCTAATATATTTTGGATTTAAGATATCTGTGGCTTGTATCTTTTGAATCAGTGACCGGAGAATCCACAGTATGAACATTTTTATACCAACGTTTCAAATCCCAAATGGGATCCATCATCAGGATATGAGAATGATGATAAAAGAAGAGCTACTAAGAAAGAATATATAGTGATGAGGATAAATTTTTAGGAACAACACACTGTCGGCTTGAAATATTAATTAATTAATTTGATATAATTTAATTTAATTTTATTTTATTTTAATAAATTACTCTTTTTTTTTCTTTTTTTTTTAATTTTTGGAGTTAATATATTAATACAAAACCTAATGATTAACTCCTCCAAAAATTTTAATAAAAAAAAAGAGTAATTTATTAAAATTAAATTAAATTATATAAAACTAATTAATTAATATTTCAAACCGACAGTGTGTTGTTCCTAAAAATGTATCCTCATCACTATTTATTCTTTCTTAGTAGCTCTTCTTTTATCATCATTCTCATATCTTGATGATGGATCCCATTTGGGATTTGAAACGTTGGTATAAAAATGTTCATACTATGGATTCTCCGGTCACTGATTCAAAAGGCTAATATATTATCAAACAAAGGCTACAAAAAAGGATTTATTGGGAACTCCCTAGTGGAATCACCAGTTCTGTTAATTGAAATTTCCCCTACTATGGTAAAGTAATCTATACCACATGCCTACCTTGGGCCTATCATAAACAATAGGTTCTCCAATATATTTTCCCCCTATCACAGACATGCAAAGAAAGGAATATGAAAGAAGGAGAGTTATAGTGCACCTTTTATTAATAGGATGATGTTTCGTGTAGGCAATAAGAGATGTTCTTGGAGACCTTTTCTCCTGAGCTCCCTACATCAATTTCCTACACAAACAAAAATTCACCAATTCTATTTTCATGTAGTACCCATTAGAATTAGCATGATAAACCAAACTCAAACACATTAATCAATAGAGAGAAATAATTTACTCGGGGGGGGGGAATAAATTGTTTGTATTATATCATAGTATTAGAAAATTTGCTCCGATGTAGTCCTCAATTTATGGTCATCCTCTCACCACAACTCACTCTAAAGGATCACAATGTCTATTACTTACTGCAAGGAAGCCCACAATTTTGTATTCTGGCAACACTTCATTACAATATACTTTTCTCCCTTTGTTTCATGGAGGGAACTACATTTATAGATAGATATAAAGAGTGATCACATTTCATACATACACCTTTTTTACCATGTTTGATATGGTCCTCTCTTCGTTATCCACGAAAGGTGATCAAATTTGACCCCATTTTCTCTTATCCATTTGCACTACCACTTCAACTCTCTTTTGCAATGCAACAGGAAGATTGTTGATCCCTTCAACTCTCCTTATAAATTTATTTGGATCATTGTTAGGCATAAAAATTATGTATGATAGTGTTTGGGGAGCATTGAAGGTGAAAAAATAGTTTTTAGGAAGATTCCATAGACCAATTTATGCATTATAGTTTGTAGTGTGATTTTCTTCCCTAATGAACTCAAGGGGGTGACATTTTGAGGTATAAAAATAAGCTAGCTAAAGAATGTGAAATTGACATGAATTTCTTTAAGACAAAGGAATATTTAAATATCATACCCACTGGATCATATTATTTCCTAGTTGTTTTGCATTGTTTGGACAAGAACCATGCTACCCCAAGATACGATAACAAAGTATTCATTCACCTTGATGAAAAAGGGAACCAAAAACAAATGTAGGGGGTTACAATGTTAGTTTTTTCTAGGGAAATGCTAGTAATTCAACTAAAGAAGACATTTAGAAAAGGGTGCCAAATTTATGTGGACCACATGGAAGAGGTAGCCATGGAGAAGATCCCAAGAGTTGAATACCATCCAATATAGAATAATTTGAATATATGTTTATTAAAATTCGTGGATTACCATCATAAAGTGATATTGACTTCTCCATATATTTTATACCTATATTTTCCCTAGTGTCTAAGACACCTTACAAAATGATTATAACACCTTGAATACCCTCATGTTGTATTTTACATATTTCTATATATGTTGGTGATCTAGCTTTTGTTGGTTATACATGCCTATGTTATGCGTTTTGGGGCCAAAGTGATAATAAAGTTAAGGCTGATGAGCCTAAGGATGCATTGTAAATCATTTTACAAGTAATAAAATGTGACCCTTTCAAATTGATTTAGAAACAAGAATGGGGGACTAGAACTCCATAAGAGGAAAGGAAAAGGGTGGGGTAGGGATGGAACTTAAGACTAATTTTCACATCATCACATCCCAAAATTCACTTAGGCATATAAAACCTAGATCAGGAATATTGAAGAAACATGGAAATATCCAAGTCGTAAGAAAATTAGTTTTCCAATTGACACCTAGAGATTTTTGGACATGCATACAAAAGGTCGTCCCTTCCTTGCCCTGATGGGGGAAAACACTATCTAAATCAACTAGTACTATTTGAGAGTAACCTAGGGAAACTATTGGGGAACGATTTTTACTATCTACGAGTGGATTTCTAAGCATAAGAATTAAAGGTACATGTTCAAAAAACCATGGTGGGTACTACAAGAATTGACTACAGACTAGAAGTTAACAATTTGATTGAACCCACTAATGAGCTCATAATTAGATGTGAAAGTTCATTTTAAAATGGTTTAATTTCCTTTATTTCTTAGGGTAAGGCTAGAGCTAGATTTTATCATTTGTATTTTCTAATGCTCCCTTTTCCGATGATCCAACTATAGTGAGTTGTAAGCTCATGTAAGAGTTATTATCTACCATCACCACAATTTTTAGCTAACTTTGGGCCTCTTTCATTATTATCAATGGAATGCATATTTTTGTATTTTTCATACAATGAGTAATTTATGATAATATTTCAAGGTATAAAAGTGAAAAATTTTGCCCCTGTTGAACATTTTTTTTTTTTTAAATTGGATATGACAATGTTTTTCTTTCCAAATATATTGATTTGCTTGAGTGATTTTGACCTGGTTGCACGGTTTATGTTCAATAGTTGGTATTTTTAGGATGCTAGTGGCATCTAGTGTGTTGAAACTGATGTCAAACAAGCTAGCAGTTAGATCATCATTGATTTCCATGGAGTGTCAAGCTCAGGGGGAGTCTTAGGATTTGAATGGGTTTTTGCCTTATTATTTTATATCAAAGGATTTTTTATATGGAATAGTTGGATGGTGCTCAAAAATATCTTTCCAACGATATATGCAAGTCCTAAAATGACCTCCTATATCATAAGTTATTGATAGTCAAATATGGTTAGCCCCAAGGTCAAAGTAGCAACTAAAGTTAATGGAGAAGGGTAAACTTGGTGATAGTTTCGATATAGGACAAAGTTGGTGGATAAATTAACAGAGTAGTTAACATAGAGCCAAGAAGACATGGGAACATAGCCTAAGTGATAGAATGAGTTTTGGATAGCCAAAGATTGAGCCCTCATTACACGCAATCCCGACAAGCAAACCCCAATAGTTTGTAAAAGATCACACAAGTGTTTCTCTGAGATGACGTAACCATAGGTTTGCATGGATATTCCACACAACAATAAAGCAATTGACAACAACATTGATTTGCAGATTCTACAGAGTGGGGAGGTCCTAGTAGTGAGTCCCCAAGGTGGTTCAAAAGGCATGCAAGTGTCAATTTCTTGGGATAACATATAGCTGGGTTATCATGGCAGAAAAAGTGTTGCAACTATAAAATTCCCAAGACCCCTTTAAATTTAACAAAGAAAATCATAAAAAATAGGTGAGTGACCCCTTTGTCTTCGTACCCAGAACAACATGGACCAATCAGAACTAGACAAATGGCGTAGTGTGATTGGCTCATGGTGATGGGATGGAAGCAACGTGGCAAATGACATAATCATGACATGATGGTATGGAACAAAGCACACGTGTCAGGAATATTCAACATTTTTAAGTGGTCAAAGAGGAAAAATTCAAGTGACACATGTCACCACTCAAGAGGTGTTGTTGGGTTGTGTTATATTCTTTCCACGACTAGCCCAAGTAGTTAATTAGGGGTTAGAGGGGGGGAGGTCAAAGGAGGTTTGAGGTGTACTTGTAACCCCACTTTATGGGGTCTAGGACAGCACCCTGGAAAATTTTGATTTTGGACCCTATGTTAGGTTGGGCGGACCCACCTATGGTTTTGTGCATGATTTTCGCACATGTTTTTTGGACGCGATGGTTTTTCGGTCCTTGGTATTGGACGCGATGGTTTTTGGTCCATGGTATTAGATGAAATGGTTTTCAGTCCATGGTACTGGATGCTTCGGCATGTATAAATATGTATTATAACATTGAAAGGAATATAAAAAAAATCAAGCTAGTAGTCCCGGTTTTGAAATCCAAGGGAAAATCTCTGTGTATATGTGTTTTATGTGTTATGCTCTCGCATTTTTTATTTTTTGTGTTTTAGAATTCGTATGCAGGTAATTTCTGTACGGGGTTAAAACCTACATTTGGTATCAGAGCAGTTTTGGCTTCAAGGGGATGCCTTTATTGTTGAGGGGTTTCGCTCGGGCCTGTGGTAGACCTTGTTTAGTGGGAGATTTGTGAGATCAATTTTGGTGGTGAAAGAAGATGATGAGCAGGGGAAAGATAGAGATAGAGAAATTTAATGGTCAGAGTTTTGAGTTGTGGAAACTCAAGGTGGAGGATCTGTTGGTGGATAAAAATTAGTGGATCGCGGTAGATCCGAGTACTAAACCAACGGGAGTGTTTGATGAAGAATGGAATAAGTTGGATTGGAAGGCAAAGAGCACAATATGATTGTGTGTCTCATATTTATTATTGTTGAATGTATCAAGGGAAGCTACGGCAAAGGCTTTGTGGGACAAGTTAGGGACTTTGTACCAATCTAAGTCTTTAGTGAATAAACTATTCCTGTGGAAAAAGCTATATAACCTGAGGATGAAAGATGGAGACTCGGTGAAAAATCATATGAACGCATTTAATATTGTGGTAAGTCAGTTAGCATCTGTTGATATTAAAATTTCAGATGAAGATAAGTGCAACAGTTTGTTGTGTTCTCTACCAGATTCGTGGGATAGTCTGGTTATTGCAATAGGTAGCAATGAAACTTCCTTGTAGTTTGATGAAATAGTCTCATCCTTGCTGACGAAGGAGATGAGACAGAAAAATATGGAGAGCCAAAATGGTGATTCCTTGTCTATATGAGGATGGTCCCAGAACAGAAACAAAAATAAGTCATCGAGTGGGAGATCTAAATCTAGAGGGGGATCTAAATCTCCAGGAAAACCTATAAAGGTGGTGTGCTGGAAATGCGGAAAGGAAGGGCACTACAAAAGGGACTATAAATCTAAAGCTCCTGATAAATGAAAGGGATCTAATGATGCTCCTTCTATAGAGGAAAAAACCACCTCAGATGAAGGTGGGGATGTGTACTTGGCTTCTTCAAGTACACATGTAGATCATGAGGCATGGTTGATTGACTCAGGTGCATCCTTTCACTTCACTCCCCATAGAGAGTGGTTCTGCGAGTATGAGAAATACAATGGTGGTGATGTCTTCTTGGGGGATGATAGGAAGGATAGAATCATTGGTTGTGGAAAAGTAAAGCTGAAGTTGCAAGGTGGAAAGGTTAGAACACTTCCAGGTGTTCTGCATATTCCTACGTTGGCTAGAAATCTGATTTCTGTAAGAAAGTTGGATGATGCAGGTGTAGAAACAGTGTTTGAGAAGGATACATGCAAAATGGTTCGGGGAGAACTGGTATTGATGCGAGGATTTCGAATTGGAACTCTGTACAAGTTGCAAGGTAGCACTGTTATCGATGGGTGAAATAGTTATGTGGTTCCTGAAAGTGGAGCAGAAAATCTAGTGGTCTGTGGAGAGAAGACCATGTTGTGGCATCAAAGGCTTGGACATATTAGAGAGAAGGGCCTTCAAATACTTCATGGTAAAGGTATGGTAGAAGGTATGAGTAATAGCTCTTTGGATTTTCATTTCTGTGAAAATTGTGTATATGGGAAGCAGAATCGGGTGAGTTTTCCCTCTGATGGTAAGAGGGTGAAACAGATATTAGAGCTTGTGCACAGTGATGTGTTTAGGCCTGTGAAGGTTCCATCACTAGGTAATTTTGTGTACTATGTATCATTTATAGATGACTTCTCAAGGAATACATGGATATATTTCCCTAAGAATAAATCTGAAGTCTTTGACAGGTTTAAACAATTTAAGGCTCTGCTGGAAAACTAGACAGAGAGGAAGATAAAGGTGCTGAGGATAGATAACGGTGGAGAGTTTTTCAGTAAGGAATTTGAAGAATTCTGTAAGAAGTGTGGTATAGTAAGACAGAAGACTACTCCATATACACCTCATCAAAATGGAGTTGCGAGAAAGAATGAATAAGACATTGATGGAAAGGGCAAGAAGCATGCTCAGTGGTGTTGGGTTAGGACTGGAATTCTGCGCAGAGGTGGTGGATACTGCATGTTACCTAGTTAAGAGGTCACCTTCATCAGCATTGGAGGATAAAACTCCATAAGAGGTATGGACTGGTAAGAAACCCTCTCTTTCACATCTGAGGGTATTTGGATGTGATGCATATGTACATGTTCCAAAGGAGAAATGAACCAAGTTGGGTAGTAAATCTAAAAAGTGCATCTTTATTGGGTATAAGGATGGTTTAAAGGGTTACAAGCTTTGGAACCCAATCACACAGAAGGTTTTGTACAGCCGAGATGTGGTGTTCAGAGAGGTAAAAGATGTTATTAAACATGAAGTCCAACCAAAGGAACCTGAGAAGATAGAGTTTGAGCTAAAGGAGGAAGAATCAGACTCTACAGTAGAGGAGGAATTAAAAGATGAAGAGCCACAAACTCCGGGTGTGAGAAGATCGGTTCGAGAAAGAAGGCAACCAGAAAGGTATAGTCCATCTGCTTTCTGTTCAAATTTTGTTTTGTCTATTACTGATGATGATCCCAGACTTATGAAGGAAGCAGTGGATTCAGAGGATGGAAAACTCTGGAAAGAGGCCATGGTTGATGACATGGCATCTTTGCACAAAAATGAGGCTTGGGATCTGGTGGAGTTGCTGGTTTGAAGAAAACCCATTGGCAGCAAATGGGTGTTCAAAAAGAAGACAAATGCAGAAGGAAAAGTGGAGAAATACAAAGCTGGGTTGGTAGTAAAAGGTTATTCCCAGGTGCCGGGAATTGATTTTGGTGATATTTTTTCTCCTGTTGCCAAGGTAACTTCTATTAGATTACTTTTGTCTGTTGCTGCTGCTTTTGATTTTGAGGTAGAACAGATGGATGTAAAGACAACATTTCTTCTCAGGGATCTGGAAGAGGAAATCTACATGAAGCAACCTGAAGGCTTTGCGTTGAAGGGTAAGAAAGAACTGGTATGCAAGTTAAAGAAGTCTCTATATGGGTTAAAACAGTCACCAAGGATGTGGTATCAGAAATTTGATACATTTATACGGGGACTTAGCTTCACCAAAAGCAAAGTAGATCACTGTTTTTATTTTAAATTAATTGGTAACCGTGTTATTTATCTGGTCTTATATGTCGATGATATGTTGCAGTTGGAAATGACAAAGAAATTATCCAAGATTTGAAGACCCAATTGTCCTCCAAATTCGGCATGAAATATCTTGGTGCTGCAAACTATATTTTGGGCATGGAAATTAAAAGAGATCGGGCAAAGAGGAAGCTCTGGTTAAACAAGAGGAAGTATGTCGAGACAATATTGCAGAGGTTTAATATGCAGGATAGTAAACTGGTGAAGGTTCCTATTCTTGTAGGTGTGAGGTTATCTGCTGAACAGTGTCCCAAGATACAAGAAGAGGAAGAGGACATGTTCGTGTTCCATATGCAAGTGTAGTCGGTAGTCTGATGTATGCAATGGTCTGTACTAGACCAGACATTACACATGCAGTGGGAGTATTGAGCAGGTTTATGTCAAAACCAGGGAAGGAGCATTGGACAGCAGTGAAGTGGTTTTTCAGGTATTTGCATGGCACTAGTGATTATGGTATGTGCTACCAAGGAAGACCAGGATTGGACAGAGTTTTGGATATCCATGGTTTTGTTGATGCGGACTGGGCTGGAGATTTGGATCAGAGAAGATCTACAAGTGGGTATCTGTTTAACCTATTTGGAGGTGCAGTCAGTTGGATGAGTAAGAAACAATCTGTAGTGGCACAATCAACTACAGAGGCAGAATACATGGCAACCACTCATGCAAGCAAGGAAGCAGTTTGGTTGTAGAGATTGTGTTCAAGTATGGGGTTAGTACAGGAAGCTATAAGGATAGACTGTGACAGCCAAAGTGCAATTTTCTTGGCAAAGAACCCTGCATATCATTAAAAGACAAAGCACATTGATGTTCAGTATCACTTTGTGAGGGAAATGATAGAAGACAAAATGGTGTTGCTGGTAAAGGTGGACAATTTGAAGAATACTGCATATGCATTGACAAAATTTGTGAGCTCTGAGAATTTCTCTTGGTGTAGAGAAACAATGGGCATTGCAGGGCTAGATAAATGACTAAGCTCTCTTGTGGCCCTCTGTGGAAACAAAACAACAAGTGGGAGAATGTTGAGTTGTGTTATATTCTTTCCATGACCAGGCCACATAGTTAACTTGGGGTTAGAGGGGGGAAGGTCACAGGGGGTTTGAGGTGTACTCGTAACCCCACTTTATGGGGTCCAAGGCAACACCCCGGAAAATTTGATTTTGGACCCTAGGTTAGGTTGGGCGAACCCGCCTATGGTTTTGTGCATGATTTCCGCACATGTTTTTTCGACGCAATGGTTTTTCGGTCCATGGTATTGGATGTGATGGTTTTCGTTCCATGGTATTGGATGCTTCAGCATGTATAAATATGTAGTATTATAACATTGAAAGGAATATAATAAAAAAATCAAACTAGTAGTCTCGGTTTTGGGATCCAGGGGAAAATCTTTGTGTCTATGTGTTTTATGTGTTATGCTCTCGCTAGATTCATGAAGCTATTGGGGCAGCACATGAGGCCTTTCACTCTATCTGGACAAAACACCACAAAGCCATCATCTTAAAAATTGACCTGGCTAAAGCATTTGATAGGGTTAGCTGGCTCTATATCAAGATGCTCCTTATTCATCTGGGCTTCCCCCACAGATTTATCACTTGGATCATGGCCTGCATCACCACTCCCTCCTTCAGTGTGTTGATTAATGGTTCTACATCCCAGTTCTTCCATTCGGAGAGGGGTCTCAGACAGGGGTGCCCTTTGTCTCCCCTCCTCTTCCTTATAGTCATGGATGGTCTCAGTAGGCTTATTGCATCTGCTAAGAGGAATGGAGACATTAGTGGCCTCAAGATATCAGTGGACTGCTTCCTCACCCACCTCCTTTTTGTAGATGACGTTATGATATTCCTGGATGGAAGCACCCGGGACTCCCGTACTTTCTCCAATATCATCTCCCTCTTCTCCTCTGCCACTGGGATGCAGGCCAACCACTCAAAATCATCCATCATTCTCTCCAGAACCACTGTCCATGAATCCCAGATGGCTCTACAGCTATTCCCTTACAGCATACACCCCTTGGATCAGGGCCTTAAATACTTGGGTTATTGGATCAAGCCTATTAGCCCTAAAGTAGCAGACTGGATCTGGCTAGTGGTCAAACTGGAGAAAAAGCTCAATATCTGGAACCATAGATACCTATCACGAGCAGGTAGACTCGTCCTGATAAAATCTATCTTGGAAGCTACTCCGGTCTTCTGTATGGCCTTGGCATGGATCCCTCGCAGCATCCTGTCCAAACGGAAGCAGACCTGCAATAGATACCTATGGAATGGGTCAATAGAAAAGCGCATCTTTGCATGGATTAGATGGAAGAGGATTGCCATCCCAAAGAAGTGGGGAGGCTGGGGCCTCAAATATCTCCCTTCATTCGCACAGGCCCTGGCTGCAAAGATGGGATGAACACTAATCACTGGGGACATTCTATGGACCCAAATTGTATATCACAAATATATTTGGCCTCATCAAATAATGGATTGGATACGGCTCCCATCTGTTTGGAAAGCACTCCTCCATGCTATACCACTCATCAGAGATAACCTGATATGGAAAATAAACGATGGCACACAGGCTAGGATCGGGCTGGACCCATGGAACGGTAGCGGTGGAAGGCACATATTGCCTGAAGCCCTCGTTCGACACCTGCACTCACAAGGGATCTCTCACATTGCTGACATAGCGGATCCACAGCACACCACCATCTTCAATCAGCAATGGAAATCGGCACAACAGATCAACATCCCACCTCTTTGGCACCAAGATTGGCAGTCTTATATAAACGCCTTATCTGAATCGCACATCAGGATCAAGCAGGGACCTGATGAGCTCATATGGTATCCTTCGGAGCATGGCACATACACCCCAAAATCGGGATACCTATCTCTGATCGCACATAAGGCTCCGGATTTAATATCATTCTGGTGGAACTCCATTTGGAAATTAACAGCTCCACCTAGGCAGAAATTATTTTTTTGGTGTATCCTAAAAGGGGTGGTTCCCACAGGGGAATACCTCATGAGACGTGCGATCCATGGACCGTCTTGGTGCATCCTGTGTAAACAGTCTGCTGAATCGTGCACACACCTATTTCTACAATGCACTGTCCTATCGCATATATGGCAATCTATCTCCCCTGCTATACAATTCTCCGGTAAATGGGAGGGGGTCGACATCAATCAAACCTGGGAGACGTGGTACAACCAGCATAGGAACTCAAAACTACAGAGCCTGCCTATCATCATCTGCTGGTACCTCTGGTTGGCCCGAAACCGTTTGACTTTCGAGGACAAATTGGTACAGTGGCCGCATCTTACTGCTAAGATCATTGTTGTCTTCAATGATATACCTGAGCCACCGCAGCCTAAGGTCCGTCGTCCCCGGGATCCCCCTCAAATCGATCACAGCTGCCCATGGGCTTATTTCGATGGTGCAGCCCAACAGCAGGGATGCGGAGGGGGCTTTCTCCTCTTCATTAACGAACAACACTTCTATAAAGCAAAGCTGGGTCTGGGTGTTGGTTCTAACAACTTTGCAGAGATCATCACCCTCCGCCATCTCATTCATTTTGCATTGAGCCATAACTGCTTGCATTTAAACATATTTGGGGATTCAAAGATTGTCATTGATTGGTTCAATAATATTTCTGCTTGCCACTCGCACACACTCAGCAGTATACTGGATGAAATAAATTTACTGAAGGAACAATTTAATAACATCTCTTGCAATCATATCTACAGGGAACACAACAACAGTGCCGACCAACTATCCAAGGAGGCTACGGTACTTCCCAGAGGCGAGTGGATGATTCAGGAGCAGCGGGGCGCAAATGCATATCAGTACTATCACCGCCCATACATAGATGCACAATATTATAGGGCAGCCATCCCATGAACAAACAAGAACTGATATTTTTGAACTATTTTTGTATATAGCTGATAAATATTATAATTGACAGCCCTGCGTGGCAATATGTATATATGGCGATGTAAAACATCCTGCGAGATGATTTTTGTTTTTGGATAGACAGTTATGGAACCTACAGATACCCACATGTGTAGTGGAAGAACTTACTGCATATGCAAATGCATCTACAACATGCAATTTTTCTAATCAATGAAAGATTATGATTTTTCCAGTGGAAAAAAAAAAAAAAATATATATATATATATATATATATATATAAAAGAAGACCTAGTCTTAGGATCATCAAATATTATTTTGTTCATTGTATTTATTGTAAAAGGACATTTCTCCCTCAAATTGGATTGAAATTATTGTTTTCTTATCATTTGTAAGGCCAAGGATCATAACATTTGGTTTTAGAACTCTTGCTCCTAGGGTTTTTCTACTTCAAACAAGTCATTGTGGCATTTTACCTATAACCTTTTTCTTGGGAGGTTTCAAATGGTGAAAACTGAAAAAGATTTAGAATACATCCAAAGAAATATTTGGTTGAAGTTTTAGATCTTAGTTCCCTATATTTTTAGAGATATGGTCCAAGGAATTTAGAGTTTCTAAATGCTCCTAAATTCTGTATCAAACAGGTCATATCCAAATTTTCACTATGATTATTTTTTTGAGGATTCTATTGGGGTTAGAAATTAAGGAACATTTTCCTACCCAAGTACCATTTTTGACCCCCTCGAGACCCTATTTTTGCATCCCTATAGTCCCCTTTTTCATACAACAAGGGATTGCCATGCTAAAACTAGACAACTAAAAGGGTTATGAGGTAAATTCTTAATTTATGTTGGAAATCTATAGTTTGAATGCATTGTTAAAGCTTAATCATTATTCTAGGGTTACTAATGAAGGTTTTATAGGTCTTGCAACCCTTGAAGGGTCTTTCAACCAAAGTTTAAGTGGGATTATATATATAACTTCCAATCTAAAAGTGGCATGTGGGTCCCTTGGTGTGCAACATCAATACACTTTGTCACTCCTCGAATTGGATCATTGGTCAAACACCGTACACCTAATTGGTTTCCTCATCTAGATTTTTTTTCAACAACAAAGTTGAGACTCAAGGTTCCTTTGCTTCATTCTTCAATCATATTGCATCAATTCACCCCTATTTTAGATATCCTTGTTATCACATCAATTTGAGATTGGAGTCCATTCAAAAAAAAATTAATTTCTATTTAGGATCATAATCAAGCATGGATAATTTTAGCATTTTCATGTATTGTATCTTTTATAAAAGTAAAATGTTGGCCTTAATCCAGGTTATCAGTGGGATCATTAGGTTTCTTTGTTGTTTTGAGTTTGTAATGCTGCTCACCAGCAAGACCACTGGTTCATACTTCTTTGTATTGATTTACGTAAACAATATGGATTTTTCTATATAAATATTGATGTTCAAGTTTTTCCATTCATTGTGTTAAGTTAGTTGTGATTTAGTTTCTTAGAGAGGAAATTTTGGTGGTTAGCTTGGGCCCACCAACCCATAATGTTGCCCTCCTATATTTTTTTTGGCTTGAGGGGTCCTGACCCAAGTTCAGAGTTAATTTTTCCAACCAACAAACCCTAACCTGCTAGCCCTTTCGGCAACAACCAGTGTAGTGCACGCTGCAGTCTCACCCAAAGCAGTATCAAGGGATGAAAAAACCAATTTTTTGCATCCATAGGTCTGTGTGATGGGTTTATATTACTTTTAGGGATTTATCCCGACCTTCACAAACCTTAACACTTGAAACAGAGAAATTACAATAACTTACAAAAACATAATACAACCCTTTGACGAATACTTTAAACATTCATAATATCAATCAAACATGTATATCTACCACTTTCAACCATTAGTTAATTGTTCCTTCAGATAAATGCATAAAATAGAGCGAATACATATAAATTTCATAAGTAAATACAAAGGCACATATACATAATTATTGCTCCAAAATAGTCTTTATTAGATATGATCTTTCTGTTACAGACCCTTCTTCCCTGCGCACACAACTACAAGGGTTCGCGCACTCAGCTTGCGGAATTACCAAGGTCTCCACACACATAGCTGCAGGAGCCTTTCCCTTCACCTAAGTACAAAAAACATACTTTTTTGTCTCAGACTACTTGCCCATATCTTCAATTATTAACTATTTCCTATCAATTGTTATGACTCCTTTGTATAGCTTCTTCCATTACAATAGCATGGTTCGTGAACCATGAGCAGGTCATAAAACATCCTATCCCTTAACAAAATAAGGGACTAAATTCCCTTTTGGCTCCTATGACCTTCATGTTCTACTCCCTCAAAATGTGGAAACTTTACATAATTAACAACCCCAGGGGACCCTATCCCAACGGGCCCCCAACACAATTTCACGTCTCGTCCTTGAGTCACTCTATAGGTGGCACCTCGAGCTTTGCATGTAACTCACTGAACTCAATCTTTAACACCTGCAGGTCTTATGTTCCTTGTGTAACAGCTTAGCACACTTCTTCTACCAATTTTTTAGTGTTTTTCCCTTCAACTACAAGGCCCATGGTTCTTCATGTCTGTTGCATCCCTTTGAGCATGCTTTGTACTGGCAGAGTCAAATGACTGGCCTCATCTATCCATGGATGAATCCTTGAAGGTATGAGTGCTTCCTTGTGACACAAGTCATCAATTTCAGTTTGAATAAGTTTTCCTTCCTGTAATCTAGTGAACCTTTGCACTGGTGCTAAGTTCCGCATTTTTTATCGGATTTCATCAAACTATCTCTGCCTTTCCCAGTGTCTGCACCAATCTTTTGCAGAGTTGGATCCTCCTACAGGGAGGTCCATAACTCCATGGCCTGCTCAAATAGCTCAATCCAGCCCCTAATTGCATCTTCCAAGTTGGCCATTCCTTCTTTGATAACAACTTTATGCTGCTCTCTGACTTCTAGAGGGGTAGTGGGCTACAACTTTAGTTGTAACTTTGATATTTGTAGTTGTAACTCAAACTTGACTCGGTCGATTTCTTCCTTAGACTCTTTAAATACAGAATCTAGTTTTTTAATTTTCTCCACGAAGATCGCTTTTGCTGGGATCTTAAGCTCTGGAAGCTCACTGTAGGCTTGCGAAATCTCTGCGTCCAGCTGTTGGCTTTGCGTTGTGACCTCCTCCTTTTATTTGAGGGCCTGTGTTTTTTCCTCAAAGATCTATTGGTTATTGGTTTTGACTTCGTTTATTACCAACAACGCACATTTCTCCTGTATCTGGAGTTTGTTTGACACCCCTTGGTGCAGCTCGTGTAGATTTTGAATGATTAGCATGGCCAAATTCAAACTCAGGTTCTTCATTTGGAGTAGATGTGCCTTCTCTTCAAGGGAGTCATCACACAGGGACCCTTCTAGTAGTTGAATAGTGTGGATATCTATGATGATTTCTCCATCCAATACATACCCGCTCGCTTGATTCAGGCTCACTTCTTTCCTGCTCACCTATCCCACGCTAGCTTGAATGAGTTTGACTTGTACCTGTAAGTCCCAAAGGCCCTGTTGTACCTACTTAGCAATTTCTGGTACTGCACTTCAAAGTGACTCATCATACCTATAGTTGCATCATGGACCATATCCCTAATTTCATCCAAGTCCCCCTCTATGAGGACCAAAGGTGTCACGCCCGCTATTTTGTCAGACTTTTGCTTCTTGTGCTTCCTTGTGGAAGTCCTCTTCTTCCACTTCTTGACAACGATGGGGGACTCTAGCTCTACACCCCCTTCTTCTTCCGCCTTTGTTTCTTCATCCACATTTGTTTGCTCGATGTTTGACTTGTCGACGTTGATGGTGGCCCATGACGTAGTATTTTCTTGCATTACTTCTTTTTCCTTGGTCGCCACTTCTTTATCCCTCGCAGCATCTTCTTTCTCCCTTGCAACAACTTCTTTCTCCTGCACAACCTTTTCTCTAGTGACAGCTTTTTGTGCCTCCTTCTTCTTTTCTGTTATCAGGGTCTGCGCTGCTGAACTTCCAGCAACTATGTTGGTACCTGTGCCAACATCAGAAGGAGTGACCCAATCACTTGGCCACTTGTTGATAACCCCTACTATATCTTCCTTGATAACCAAGTAAGGAAAACTCTGCCATATTCCTCGAGCTTCCTTCTTTTCATGAATGTATAGATTATGGAAATCTACCTTGAAATCAATGATATTAGTGTATCATGCAAGGTGGGTGATAACCTTGGACTTAGTTCTGTATCAAACAAAACCCATAATATTTTTTTTTCATTATGCACGTGAGGTATTTAGTAGCCCATAGTGAAGCGAACTTCGCAGCCTCCGATAGGTCTGTGTCCTACTGAGGCAATTGGCTTTCTTTGGGCATCCTCCACACCACTAAAGCGATCAACAACAATAACCAAGTGTAGTGGAATTCCTTTCCCTCATCCTGGGCCTCTCTGCAGTCCTCTAGAAACTCTCTACATAGATATTGATCCCTGTTATATTGAACCCCTTTCGCAAACTACGTAATTAAAGAAACAGTTGGCGCTAATACTTCATCCATGCGGAATTTTCTCATGATCTTACCAGCTAATATCTGCGCAAAAAACTATGTCGTGCCATATGATATGGACTGAATAGAGTATCCACATGACTTTTTCACTAGACCAAACTCGCCCTTCATTTGGTCTGCAAACTTCTTCTCCTGCGACTTTCCTACGAAAGCCTCCGCAGGGTCCAATCCTTGGGATGGCAGCAACGTTATACGATGGATGAGCATATTGGTGATCGAGATAGGTTCTCCCAAACAAAGGCACCCATCGTGTACCTGTGTCAACAGTTGGTGCACAAATATGATGTTAATATTAGTGTGACTAAAGTGCGGCACCCACAACATGTTTAAGAGCCTCGCACCGCCAAATCCAGCCACCCAGTTCATTGGTTCAATGCATGTGACATCAGACTCCTCATAGTAGACCTTCTTGAGGCACTTGTTCGATGCTAATTGTGGAAATTTCTCTTGGTCCCCAAGGTCCCAATCCTCCATTTTGAGATTAGGTATAGAGGCCAACAAGTTTCCCTCAAACAACACACTCTCCAGCAACAATGGTGTGGAAACTATAAACTTCGCATTATTTGGATCCTTCATCAGTTTAGCAATGGCTTTGTGGAGTGGGACATACTTTGGCAACCGAGTTATCGGTTCAACCTATCCCGCATCAACCTCCTTTATTCCTCCGCGCAGGTCTTCCTGATCAAGATCTAGTAGCTCCATTGGATGTTTGGACTTATCCATTTTTTCCTTTTGGTGGATTTCTGTCAGGTGTTTCTGCGGTGATTTCTACATCGGTGCTTGTTGAGGCTTCTTCTGCTTTGTAGAAGTAGATGTCTTAGGCCTTGGCGACCTAGGTGAGATATTAGGCAATCCTGAAGGTATAGTTTGGGCCCTCGTTGTCTCAGATGGGGTTGGCTCCATCTCAGGGTGGGTTACGGTCATTCTCTCAAGGAAGTTCTTACAGTCCCACTCAGGAAATTTTTCGAACACCAGCCATGAAATAAGTTCCTCACAATTAATGTCAGACATACAACACTTTACTTGGCGCAAAGCAAGGCGAAAAATCTTAAGGAAAACTCTCAAGAAGAAAAGTGTTCGAATGCGGAGCAACATACCATATTTATAGACCAATTTGAATTTAACTCCAACTGTTCCCTCCAATTCCTAGTCATTAATGCACATTTGGTAATAGATTTCCAAATATTTGCATCTTAAATGCTCCCCCCCCCACTCTTTTCAATGGAAAATTATCCATCCAATCAAATACAGTGCTTCCAACTGTCATTTTTTGGTCATGCTACACAGGATCCAACCACCTAGCACAGCTCCTTCGGCACATCTCCCCTCGGCGTCGTCCTTCGACTTGTCACTTAGCCCCATCACTTTTCCTTTTTAACTTTCAGGCAATGTAGTTTATAGTTATGTACTTCCTTGCAGTTTCCTAGAGTACTAAGACTATCTCGCAATCATTTAGTCATTGTGCATGGGTGGGATCACCCCTGTACAACTTCAATTGACTTCCATTGACTTTACCTAGAAATAGTTCCTCATTCAGCTTCGCGAGCTGAACTGCACCTCCATCTATAATTTCCTTCATAACATAGGGCCCTAGCCAATGCATCTGGAATTTTCTCGAGAACTGGTGAACTTATTGTCATATAGCAACATTAGATCTTTGATCTTGAAGGTGTGTTGTTTTATATGGTGACCATGACATGCCTTTTCATTTTCCTTCTGCACCTGCTGATGAAATCTAGCCAAGAAGTGATCCTCCTCCAACTCAACAAGTTGCACGAGTCGTTCCTCCATGGTATCACGATCAACCATGTCCGTAATTGTTGCAATCTGTAAACTTGGCACTATGCATTTCATGGGCATTATAGCCTCTTTCCCATATACCAGCCTAAATGGTGTTTGTCCTGTCAACTTTTTGTAGGTAGTCCTTTGCACCTAAAGGACTAGTGGTATGTGCACACGTTGTTCATTTTGCCTCGCATTGCAAATATTTTTCAAAGCACTTACCATATTTTTTTTGAAGTCTTATACTATGCCTTTTGATTGAGGGTGATAAGGTGTACTCTTCTGATGATATATCTAGAATTCCTCAAGCAATGCAGAAATTCTCTCATTCAAGAAGTGTGTGCCCTTATCACTCATCAAAATATTAGGGTAGCCAAACCAAGACAAGATGTATTCAAAAATAAATGTCGCAGAAATAGCAGTGCCACAATATTTTATAGGTTGTGCTTCCACCCACCTGGTTAAGTATTTAGTCGCGGTAATGATATATCTGGCCCATGTCTTCTTCCCCAAGGTTTGTATTTGTCCCACAAATTCTATTGCCCACTTATCAAATGCCTACAACGAAACTTCTAGATTTAGTGGAAATTCATCTCTTCATGACGGTCTTCCTGTTATCTGGTAGACATCGCACGCCCTGCAATATATTTTGGAGTCCTTATGCATAGTCGGACACCAAAGTCTTGCACGTAGGATCTTCTGCACAATTTCTCTTCCTGCATAATTTCCTCCCACTACTCCTCCATGTGCTTCTGTAAGGATACTTTTCCGCTCATACTCCGGAAAATACCTACGCAATATTTCATCAGAGCCCATTTTGTATAAGTGTCTGGCGATAAAAAAAATAAAAATAAAAATAAAAAATAAAAAATTTGCAACCCGTACCACTAATTCCTTCTTATGTTGTGTCAAATACCCTTCAGGATTTGTACCTGTAGACAAGAATTGAGGCATGTCTATGAAATAATTGTCTGCAACGTGAACAAGAAAGAGTTGCGCATCAGGCACCCCTTCCTCCAAACTCATAGGTTCATCCCCATTCTCAATGCACGATAGGTGATCTTGACTAGCATTTAGGCGCCCTCGCTTCACAATTACCTCAAAATCATATTCCTGGAAGAGCATCAACCATCTGAAAATATTTCCCCCCAACACAGGCTTTTTGACCAAGTATTTTAGAAAAGAATGATTTGTATACATCTTGAAGTGCACACGTAACAGATAGTGCCGAAATTTCTACAACACATACACCATTTCCAAACCTTCGCGCTATGTGGTTGAATAGTTATTTTCCACCTTTGATAACTTTCTACTTGAAAATTCTATTGGATGGTCAATATCTCCTTCGCCTGGTTGGGCTAGCACATCTCCTAGTGTTATGCAGGACGCATCTACATGTACATGGAACTCCTTCTTCCAGTAGGGGAATAATAAAATGGACGTGGTGACCATTTTCTCCTTGAAAACATACAAACTCTTCTAACAATCCTCGTCCCAACAAAATGTCACATCCTTCTTCTGTAATTTTTCCATAGGCATAGTGATTTTCACATATGCTTTGATTAACTTCCTATAATATTCTGTATGGCCCAACGTTGCACGCAGTTGTTTAACATTCTTTGGGGATTACAGCT
Organism: Pinus tabuliformis; assembly: GCA_031772625.1. NCBI lineage: Eukaryota > Viridiplantae > Streptophyta > Pinopsida > Pinales > Pinaceae > Pinus > Pinus tabuliformis. The sequence goes on from CM062807.1 coordinate 1,057,707,253, forward strand.
TGACAATTACTATAATTTTGGAAGGTTCTACCATCAATCACTACTTGCAAACAACATGGCTGAAGAGTATCCCATATGGTACACAGAATATGAATTTATTCAGGTTAAAGGATATATGATGCTTTCAACAAGTATCTAATGTGAGGTGTAGAGTAGCAACATGTCTCTCTACTAACCTGAACATTGTCTAGTCATCAAAGTAGACCTCCAAAAATTTATGGATAAATTCCTTGAAGGCCACAATTACCACCATAGAGAAGCTTTTTGGAGCATTCTTAAGCCCAAAGGGCATCACTGTATACTGAAAACATCCCCATTCAATCACGAAGGTGGAATTGCTCTAGCCCTCTAGTGCGATCTTGGTCTAATGGTACCTTGAGAATCCATCCATGAGTGAATAGGCTTCTTGTCCTCCCACATTCTCTAGTACCTCATCTGTGAATGGTGTAGGGAATGGATCATGGACACACGCATCATTCAACTTCCTTAAGTCTATGCATATCTAAATTTCACCCTGCATTTTCTTTTCTTGAACCACCATTGGACTAACTCAGTTTGATTCCTCAACGGGTTCAATTATCCAGGCTTCAAGTATTTTATCAAATTCCTTGCACACTTTTTCCTTATACTTAGGATTTAATTGATAGGGGCATCGTTTCACTGGCTTTGCATCTGCCTTCAAAGTGATATTCATGACTCCCAGGTTAGCTCAGAGAACTTGGTGGGAAACAAGTCCTCATACTCTCGCAGGAGCTCCATGACCTTATCTACTATATCTTCATCCCAATAGTCACCTATGTTTAAGAACTTTGGTTGCCCTTCTAATCCAATATTCACCTGCTTGGTCATTAAGGGCTTTGATATATCATAGATTTTTGCCTTAGTTTCCTTGACTTCATGTTGTCCTTCGGACTCAGGAATTTGGATGTTCCTAGGATCTTCTTCAGCCTCCTCCACGGTTACATTGTAGCATTCAAGTGCATGGCGCAGCTGCGTACCCCAATCTTGTTGTACCCATTCAACTGGTTCTTTAGGTACCTTGAATATAGTAACTTTGATCGTCTGTAATGCTTCATCTGTACATTCAAACCCATCTTCAAATCTAAAAGTGACCAGAAAACTTTCTTTAAAACCATCCCATTTCATGGTTCTGTGTCGCAACTTCATTTCCAGATACCAGTTCATCGGGATTGTATCCAATGTGTGGCAGAATATATGAACACACTCCTATTGTGGTTCTTCTCCCCATGCTTTTTTCTAATGGGCTAACTGCATGCACAGATCGTCCTTTCCTGTGTTCTTCTCCACAATGTGGGTATTACCATACCCAAACCTGAACTCAATCATTCTTCAATACTCCTTCCAATTTGAAAAATTGTTCTTATGCATGCCCCACCAATGGGAAGGCTTAGCTCACAATGCAATGTCTAGTGCTTGGAACTGATGTTCCTTTGATACATCCCTTTCAAATTTATCTAGAAATAAATTTACATCCTCTAATCCCTCATAATACGGTAAATTGCATACCTCGGTGGATATACATTGTAGCGATTTTGTAAGCCTATTTCAATGTAAAGATGATAATTCATGGAATCAGTTCTACCAGTGTTCCAGTTCCTCATCTAAATTTGAATTACAGGATCTTTCCTTCTCCCACGTGATTCACCCATCCACTGTAGGGTTGATCCAATCTTCATCTCACATAGTGAACTTACAGATCTGCTCAACGCCATCATCCTCCTCATAATTGCGGCCTGGTTCAGTATATCGCACACCTTCGACTAGGCCTAATGGTACAATAACCCTCAACTCTTTCTTGTCAAATGTCATGCTACACTTTTTTAGATTGATGATTGTGTTCATATCAAATTCCCAATTGATTCCAAGCAATGCTAGATATGGGTTACTATCATCCACTATTTCAATCACTTCAAAGTTAGCTATGGCACGCACCCCTTCAATATCCACAGTCAGTCCATGTAGGCGCCCCATAGGAATAATATTTTGTTGATTGGCCATTCTCAGCTAGATCAGGGACCACTATAGCATTGTTATTCCCATTCTTTCCCAGGTTTATTTTGGTAGAAAATTTGCATCAAAACCTAAATCAAGAATTACCTGGTCCATTTTCTATTCTCCAATATGGGTAGTTAATCTCATTTCACGACCAGTCGTCTTCTTACTTTTGCCCACCTTATGTACTATGCATTGTTCTGGTAGAGGCTTATTCTTACCAGTGTGATTATCTATCAATTCTTGTAGTCCTTCTACTACCTTCTTATCCCTTAGGATTTTCATATAGGTTTTCAAAAATGATGTTAATAGGGAGGGGTCTTCCTCATGCGCAGCACTAGTATCTTCAAGCTTTACCATATTTTGAGTCCTTGACATAAATCTCCTTCATCCATGAAGCTCATTTTTGCTTCCATAAATGTTTCCTTAAACTTATTTACATCAAATCTCATCTCCTTATGAGTAGCCTTGCGAACCCACACATCGGCTTCTACTTGTTTCCCCTTATCTTCTTTAGTAGCTATACCGCTTCGTGTAACAATATTGACATTGGGCCCATCTTTGTGAGGCTTTGACCTCATCACATGGATTTTCTATGTAGTTTTTTGGGTCTAAGTCTTCTTTTCTTGCATCTTCTTGATAAGAACTAGGCAATCTTCTATAACATGTTCAAACTATCGACAATATTGACATGAAGGATGTGTTGGATTCTGACAATCTCATGAAAAATGCCCTGCCTTCCCACAATTGTAACAAAGGATCTGACCATGACCCCTTCCAGATCCTCATCCTCACCCTCTTCCTCGGTCTTGGAATCCTACGTGCACCGCAGTTGCACCCTAATCTTGTTGAGGATGAGTCTATGCCTACATTCTATACATAGGGGTTCTATCCATCATCAATTCATAACTTCGACAATGGCACTCATCATGACCTACATATTTGAAAAAATTTCAAAACATTTGTTGGGGGTCTGTACAAACTTATGTAGTAAATGACAATTATTTGTCACATTTTGTCCTGTAACTTGACAAACAGTGCACCATGGAGCTACTCCCATGCTCGGACCAACTGTATTTTATGGCTTCAGGGGGACAAGGCCTCCCCCAATAAGATAATTTTAATATACTGGGAAATGGTCCTTATCGTGACCATGACCTTTGCATTTCAAGCATAAAACATCTGCGTGAACCTTAGTCTGGACTTCCTTTCCCTTTTTGAGGCTCTACAACTCCATATGTAAGCTAGCCAGTTGTGACTGAATCTGTTGCACTCCTATATTCATATCTTGAATGGGAGAAGCTTCCAATCTCATAGAAATCTCTAATTCTTCAGCTTGCATGCCAATTTTATGATGTGACAGTGGTAACCTCAGATGGGGTAACAACAAAGCAATGTACCAATCCCTATGTTGATCTCTGATTTGCATATTGGCCTGTTAGAGCAGACACTTCAGTCTCTAATCAAAGTCCCATGTGGACTCATTTACCTTTTGTTGGATCTCTTTGACCTCAGTTATTGACTGATCTTGTGACTTAGCCTTCTTGAATTCACTACTGAGCGCCTTCTTCATCTCATCTAGTGTTACATTTCGATGCACTAAATAATACTTAATGTACCAACTTAGTGCTCTATCTTGCGGTGCAGTAACTAACTGTGCTTTCTTAAAATCATCATCTGTAACCTATTGTGACTTCCACACATCATCTGCTAAAAACCAAAATTGTTCAGGTTCTTCTATCCCCACACCCCTACATATGGGCATCTTCACCGTGTTGGTTGTGTTGAATAGTAGAGGTGGAGATGGAGGTGTAAGTGTAGGTGTGTGAGGTGGAGGTGATGGTGGAGGCAAAGTGGATGGATGAGTTATCACCACAATACCCTGTCATACTATCCGTAGCACACCTAGAGGTTTCCTCAGGACACTACTTTTTTTGTCACTGTCAGACGCTCCAAACAGAGGACTATATTCAGCACCTAAACCTCTTCTGAATGTTTTTCTACTTCGCATAGCTCTCGACATATCTCTTTTAAACATTAATTTAATGGCATAACCCTTTTCTCGCACAATATAATTTTAATCCAAGTCCTCAGGGATTTCAGATACTTACCTCTTGGCCTTTGCAGAATCGTCATCCAACTTCACTATAACTTATAGATGTATCGATCGTGAACCCAGTGATGAATCTGCCCAAAATGCTATTGATCCAGTAATTGACAGCCTTTGCGATCTTTTTTTTTTAAGCTTCTAAGTGACTTACCAACTCTAGAGCCACACAATAGGGTTTTCCAACTTCCACGTACCTTGATTGTCTTCCAATTTAGATAACCACTGGTGTAATTCACATGGAAAAGAGCAAAAGAAGATGGTGTGCTTATCTATATACATATATCTATTTAGCCACTCTTCCTTTGATAGACGTAGATTCCTATTTTCATGGGCTGCAAATTTGTGCAGCTTTCGATCTATCCACTTTTCGATTTCCTTCTTAGTTGGGAACATGGAAAATTTTAGGGGCTAATGTTCGCCCAGTGGGCTAATTTTCCATGATTTTTCCACAAAAAAGATTCGCCAATTTCCAATTTTATAAAAGACGATTCGCCCAAATTTTAGAATATAAAATTATTTTACCTTAAAAATCGCCAACATTATAGAGAGACTATATATAAAATAATTATAAATTTGATTAATTTTACAAATACATCAATAAACATTTATAATTTGCATATTAGGGATTAGTGAGATTCGCCAATGTTTTAAACTTCAAGAAAATTTTCCATCCTTAAAATTTTCCTTGGTTGGGAACCATTTATTTGACATCACAAATTCCTCAAATAGATCTCGGTCCTAGCAATGGAACCATTTGCTGGCTTGAGGGGTGTTGACCCAGGTTAAGAGTTAGCTACCCCAACCAACGAAACCCTAAATTGTTGGCCCTTTTGGCAACAACCCGCGTAGTGCAGGCTACAGTCTCACCCGAAGCAGTCTTGGGGAATGAAAAAACAAGGTTTCTGCATCCAGAGGTCTATGTGATGGGTTCTTGTTACTTTTAGGGCTTTATCCCAACCTTCGCGAAGCCTAACCCTTAAAATACAGAAATCACTATAACTTACATAAACAGAATCTAACCCTTTGAAAAACACTTTAAACATTCATAATATCAATCTAACATGTAGATCTACCACTTTCACCATCAGTTAAGTGTTCCTTCAGATAAATGCAAAAAACGGAGCGAATACATATAAATTTCATAAGTAAATACAAAGGAACAAACACACAATTATTGCTCCAAAATAGTCTTTATTAGATATGATCTTTCTGTTATAGACTCTTCTTCCCTGTGCACACATCTGCAGGGGCCCAAGCACTTAGCTTGCAGACTTACCAAGATCTTCGCGCACATAGCGGTAGGAGCCTTCCCCTTCACCTAAGTATAGAAAACAGACTTTTCTATCTCAAACTACTTGCCCATACAATGATATTCAGTTATTAATTATTTCCTAGGACTTGCTATGACTCCTTTATATAGCTTTTTCCATTACAATACCATGGTTCACGAACCATGGGCGGGTAAAAAAACATCCTATCTTCTAACAAACTAAGGGACTAAAGTTCCTTTTGAATCCTATGACCTTGATGCCCCACTCCTTCAAAATGCGGAGACTTTATGTAATTAACAAAATTAGTTACAAAATTTACCCCAGGGAACCTTGTCCCAACAATTTTCCTTGCTATAATGCTAATTTTATGTGTGTATAGTTTATATATGATATATTATACTTTATTTCAAGTGGAGTGCATGTATATTTAGAAGATCCAAAGGTTAATGGTTGATATATGTGTTATTTTCGTTTAGATCACTTTCTATTGCTTCAAATCATGTAATGTTATAGTTGAGTGTACACAAGCTAGGATCATCATATTTGACCTTTTCTAATATCATATATAAATGATTTACTTGCTAATATTATCTCCTAATCTACAACAAGTAAATGAATTATTTTATTGTTTATGGATGCATACCTTGTATGACTAATTACAAATCACAATTTAGGATTTATTATTGTGGCATATTTCTAGTTAAAGTGAGATAGTCTTACCTTTTGTACACAATATTAGTGCATGTAGCTTGCAAAATTTAGCCTATAATTACCAATTGAGCTTGCAAAGGATTTATTGTCGATAAAATCTTTTGCTTGAAGCAGTTCTATGCACTTTGAAACATTTATATATGTTATATGACATAGCTCGAACTCATCTCTTTCTATATATTTCAATGGATGTATGGATTGTGTATGCAGAGACTACACATAACTCTGTGAAGTTTACATGAATTGAAGCTTTTCTTATATCAATACAAGGGACTTATTAAAGGATTGTTTGAAGTAAATATATGAGATCATTGTATATGCTTGTTGTAGAATATATATCAAATATGAGTTTAATGAATCTTTGGATCGGAACTTAAAATATTATTGATGCTCTATTCCTTCCCTATAATAAATAAATCTATATATGTTGTTATATAAATGATAATGTGTGGATTTGACTTATGTTTTGATTATTTGAAGTGAGGTTTGTTGCAGGCGATACACATTCCACTTTTTCAACTTTGTATCTATATCACCAATGAGTGCTTAGCAGTGATGTAACCCTTGGAAATACTTAGTAATAGTAATCCAAGGCTTTTAAAATTGTGTGAAAACAATGCTTCATAGTTGATAGGAATTTCTTATTAAAGCTTAGGTTTCATTTCCTACTATGTGATTTTAGAACCCACTATGAGTTCTTGAGGCATTTTTCCACTTGATGACTTGAGGGTAGAAAATGTCAATTAGTCCAAGAGGGTTTAGAACTAGGAACGTAATGATCCCTTAGATAGGATTTCCTTATGGAATTGAATGAAAATTTCCATTGTATTTCAATCATTGTAGTCTAGGAGTTGATTCTCTAACAGAAACCTAGGGTGATGCAACTTTTTGATGTTGTACTCTATGAAACTTTCTTAGGAATTTAGATAGATATTCACCATAATAAGTCTCTATGGTTTCAATCCCTATGCAAATGGTGTAGTGTCTCTAAATATATGACCTCATATTGAAAAGTAAATGTTGAGTAATTTTTTGATCAATTATTCCACCCAACATTTTGCCCTCATTGCAGTGGAGGTGCTTGAGGGATAAATTCTTCGTGTTTTGAGTTTTTTCGATTGGATTCCCAACATTTAGGACATGGATGAGGAAGTGATGTAAAATGAGAGGTAATAACATGCATTACCACCTTAAGTGTGCCCCACAATCCTTTGTCGTGTTGGTTGCACAATGTGGTTTGATTCAAGAAAAAAAAATTGTTGAAGATAATTGAGTCAGGTTCGTCAGGAGCCACTAGTGTGGTTTGCTTCTTTACTTTTCCTGCAAGTGAGTTTTATTTTTCCATCCTATTGTGATTTTTATCAGCATATACAATTATGTTGAAGCTAACTAGATCGGGATTGTCATGAGTCAATAGTCGAGTTTACTTATTTTACATTGTTTTTCTTCTTGTGATTTTTTTAAAAATATGAATGGCTAGGGGAAAAGATCCCAAACCTAAAACTAAGGGTAAAGTTAAGTCTAATATTTTTGAAATCCCTTCTAATGTTGGATTGGCTGCAAGTAAACGTCCAAGCAGACTCAAATCAACAAATTTATAATATTTCACTTGGATTTTGAAGAGAGCATATCTAGGGTATCTAAACCTACAGGAGACAAGAGGAAAGCTCCCACTATTAACTACTTTGTTGTATCTGATTTGGAAGGGAGGACAGACCCAAAGGCAGAAACTAATCAAACTCAGTTACCAATTCTGGAGACCGAATATAGTCTATTTGGAAATAACAATATAGTAAATGAGGAGGAGGTTCTTAATGGAGGAAATGGTGAAGGTCAAGGAGAAAATAATGCAGAAGAGGAAATGAATTTTGGATTCACTATTATGGATCTTGATCCCATACTGCATATGAAGAACATTTCCCCATCTTTTTTACTGTAGAATTTTGTAGAATTTTTCTACAAATCAGTCAGCTCTGATACCATGTAGAAATTTCCCACCTGTATATTAACCTAGTAATGTAATGTACTAAAGCAAAACACTTGATCTACTTCTACAAAAAAATTAGCGGAAGCTTAATCAACCATGAGCAACATCAATAAGAACACATATAACTAATAAGAAGGAATCAATCACACATAACACAAAATAATTTACTCGGGTAAAGCACATGCCTAGAACCCCATCTCTGTATTATCATACAAGTGGAAATATATTCGGTATTACACAAAGCCTTAGCTCAGAAGCTATCCAGCTCTCAGTACAATCCCTCTACTGCTCATAGACAGTCAAAGGCTTCTCACAAACCTTCTCCTCTTCCCTTCAAGCCTCCTATTTCCTTGTTCAGTTTCCTTGAGGTCCAATGCTGCCACCTGTGTGAATTGGCCTCTTCACACACTCACTAACCTCTGATCTAACTGTACAAACTTGAAGGAGATAAATCCTCATCATGGATAAGCTTCTTTTATAGGAAAAATATTCATCCAACTGATAGTGCACTGTCCCTTCTCTGATCTCAACTAGGTCTCTAACAGAACTGACATGCATCAGTTATCCATGAGTGAATACACAGTTATCTGAAAATAATAGTTTTCACATGCATGCAAGCATCAACAAACTATATCTCATTAATTTAACAACTTGTTAAATTAATCTAACTAGGCTTGACTAAGTTAAACTAAGTCAACTAATCCTCTCAATATAGAACTCATCCTTAATTCCTCAATCAGCGGAGCAATCAAGGACACATTCCCCAATTAGTGGAGAAATAATTGCATGTTCTCACAAAGACTTCAAGTTTGCTTTTCCATAACTAATTAACTCATGGAGAATTAATTAATTAATATTCCAAACTACTGGTAAGACCAAATTCGAATTTACTTCCTATAGATAGACTAGGGGATGCTATAAATAGGAAGGGACCCCGAAATGTTATTTTTAGCAGTTTCACCTCTCACCCAAGGTGGCTAAAATTCTCATTGGCCAAACTGCTATTTTTAAAAGTGTTATTTTTAACAGTTCTATTTTTAGCACTTTCTAAATTTGGCATTTCTTGTTGTACACTTTTCAACACTCCCTCTCTACAAGAAAGGCTTCCTCTCGAACCCAATCCTGTAACTCTGGAATGTTCTGCATGCATCAAATCTACCAAGTGCAGTTGCTCCAGCAACACTCGGAACAAAAAAAACTCCAACTAACCACTTTGTTGGCCTAGAAACATACTCTAATGCTAAAGCTCTACCTGCTGCTGAAAAGTGCTCCCTCTCTAACCTCTTGCGCTACTACAACATCTCCATGCATCTCGCATTGTTGCACCCTTCTCTATGCTACCCTGCACTATGCAACACACTTGTGCCTATCGCATTGTTGTAGTCTGCATGCTCTGTGTTGTCATGGGATTCCCTGCACTATAGCTCTCTTTTCCACTCCATCCGCATCTATCTCTACCCAATCAGTTAGTTCTGCTACTCCTCATCAGGGCTCTCAAAGCACAGTCGAATCAAAGAGATTGGGTACCTTAAGGATCCTTCCCCTCCTCCTTAGGATGATCACTCCACATTGCCCCACCTCCTACCTGGAGGTATGCCTACGTGTGATCCCTCTGCCCACTTGGCTCGAAGTTTCCCCTACTAGAGGTCTCTACATGAGTAGATGTCTCTACTTGATCTCCTCTAGCCTCCCCTGTTGTGGTTGTTCCACAACCTCCTAAAGCTAATGCACCAATCATGGCTCCTCCACACTTGTCTAAGACTTCTTTTGGCTCTACATGTTGAGAGGTAATTTACTCTCCCTCTCAACCACCAAGTATCTAACTTGTGCCTTGCACCTCAAGGCTTTGCATGCATCTTGTACCTCAAGTGCATACAGGTTCTTGGCTAGCACACCAATCTATTTCCACTTTCCCGTCGTCACGAAATTTTCTAGAAAAATAGTTGATTTTAAATCAGCGATATCTCCCTCATCCGAACTCCAATTCAGCCAATTTTGTTTTTGATTTTGGGTATTTTTCCGAAAGGAATCCAAATTTGTTATTTATTTCTAAAAATTTTGTACAAAAAATTTCAGATATGCTCTACAAACTCTCGGCCCAAAACTCAAAACTTTGAAATCTCCCCTCAGTATATTGTTCTCTCCTTGATCACCTGTGCTCTGATACCATGTAGAATTTTGTAGAATTTTTCCTACAAATCAGCTAGCTTTGATACCATGTAGAAATTTTTCTACAAATCAACTAGCTCTGATACCATGTAGAAATTCCCACTGTAGATCAACCTAGTAATGCAATGTACTAAAGCAAAACACTTGATCTACTTCTACAAACAATTTAGCGAAAGCTTAATCAACCATGAGCAACATCAATAAGAACACATATAACTGATAAGAAGGAATCAATCGCACATAACACAGAAGAATTTACTCGGGGAAAGCACCTGCCTAAAACCCCATCTCTGTACTATCATACAAGGGGAAATATAGTCTGGATTACACAAAACCTTAGCTCGGAAGCTATCCAGCTCTTGGTACAATCCCTCTGTTGCTCATAGATAGTCAAAGGCTTCTCACAAACCTTCTCCTCTACCCTCCAAGCCTCTATTTCCTTGTGCAATTTTCCTTGGGGTCCAGTGCTGCCACTTGTGTGAATTGGCCTCTTCACACACTCACCAACCTCTGATCTAACTACACAAACCTGAAGGAGATAAATCATCATCATGGATGAGCTTCCTTTATAGGAAAAACACTCATCCAACTGATAGTACACTGTCCCTTCTCTAATCTCAACTGGGTCTCTGACAAAACTGACATGCATCAGTTATCCATGAGTGAATACACAGTTATCTGAAAATAATAGGTGTCACATGCATGCAAGCATCAACAAACTATATTTCATTAATTTAACAACTTTTTAAATTAATCTAACTGGACTTGACTACGTTAAACTATGTCAATTGGTCCTCTCAATATAGAACTCATCCTTAATTCCTCATTCAGTGGAGCAAATCAAGGACACATTCCCCAATTAGTGGAGGAATATTGCATGTTCTCACAAAGACTTCTAGTTTGCTTTTCCATAACTAATTAACTCATGGAGAATTAATTAATTAATATTCCAAACTGCTGGTAATACCAAATTCGAATTTACTTCCTATAGATAGACTAGGGATTGCTATAAATAGGAAGGGACCCAGAAATGCTATTTTTAGACGATGTTATTTTTAGCAGTTTCACCTCTCACCCAAGGTGGCCAAAATGCTCATTGCCCAAATTGCTATTTTTAAAAGTGCTATTTTTAGCAGTTCTATTTTTATCACTTTCTAAATTTAGCATTTCTTGTTGCACACTTTTCAACATTTACTACACTTTTATGGTAAGACCCATGAGGACCCTAATGCATTTATTTTTGAGTTTGATATTTTATGTAGGGGTTATGATTAATCATATGATGCCTAGAATCTTAAATTATTCCCTACCACCCCTAAGAACATATCTCTATGCTAGTTCATGAGGTTGGGAGAAAATATTATCCAGACATGGGATAGGATGCAGAGAGTATTCCTTAAAAAATACCAATAGTACTACAAAGCTTGTGATTTGAGGGAATGCATTTTTTAAATGAAATAAAGAGAATATGAGAGTCTTGAGGATTATCTAGAGAGGTTTTTGTACATTCTTTAATGGTCGAAGAAGCAAAAAATAGATCCTAAAAGTATTAGAACTATCTTTTTAAGGGGTATTTTGGATGAATATATTAATTTGTTAATCTATTATGTAACAATCCAAGTCAAAAATCCATGTAATAAAAGTTAATAAAGGGAAAATAATAACCATGGTCATGGGACACATATTCCAAGATGAATTGTGGGTAAAACATCCTTGTGGGGTGTCACTTTGGTTTATTAATTGCTAAGGAAATTGGAAAAGGAAATGACAAAGGCTTCGGAAAGGCATAAGGAATTATTTGGAATTTATTTATGAAAATAATGGAAATTGGGAGAAAAGGAAGGTGAAATGTCACAAGTTTCATGTGAGGAAGAAAATGACGGAAAATAATGGAAAATGAATAAAATAGAGGCCTCATTAATAAAAAGGCATTTGAGGATTAGTTGGCAAGCATTTATCAATTCAGGATTTTGTCAGTTCGGTTTTTGAGCTCTCATTATATTCTCTCTCTCTCTATCATACTCTTGGGTACTGTTGTAGTAACTACAATACCCTCCAAAATTTTGGCCTGCATCCAATTTCAGAGCCTCATTTGAGAGTTTTACTTGATGTCTGCATGCACTCGGGTTCACCCTGTGACCTCACATGAGTCTTCGCACTCACCTTGCTTGATCGTTCGATAGAAAACTTTTGCATGTTGATGTCAATGTCATGCTTGCAACCATGTTCTGGTCATACACAAGGTTTTTGATTCATATGTGCATGTTGTGTTCGCTATGTAAATATTTGTCACCCTCACACACGGAGTCATATACATTGTTACGCAAGCATTGTCACGTTTGTCCAACAATCAATCAAAGCGTCACACTTGTCACTCACACCGTCGTTCAGTCATGTTGAGCATGTGTGTCTGGATGGTTTCAATTGTCTCGTCATCAAGTCATGTAAGTGTGTGTTTGCAAGTACACATATGCACCTTTTCACTCGCTCACACAGTTAGTCATTTTGCTAAAGTTCTGACGACTGGATTCCCCTCTGACATCCGGACCTTCACCCCACCATCGACTTGATTGAATGTCACCAGAACAATGCAGAAGCACCAAGCAAGCCATTTCAAGTTGCGCTACCCTCAAGATGATCAATCAACCTTCCTATTGGTTAACTGGAGAGTTTGACCAGGCAGTCACCCTGGGACTAACTCCCCTCAAAATTTAAGCAAAGGTTGTAGACCTTTCCTTCTCTGCTGACTAAGAAAATTGCACATACAAGCCGGACACACACTCAGTGCCCATCCATGTCTCCCTCAAAAAATTGTGTAATTTTTCTATCCAACCCACTAGTCAGTCGGTTGGTTTCTCACCCTGAAAACTACACAGATTTCATGAGAAATCCCTCTGTTGCCTAGTAGTTCGCTTAGCTATGAAATTGCACAAAGTTAATTAGAAGGCCAACATCCCAACATCTCTTAGCATCCCACTACCAGTTCCCTCCAAGAATTGTGCAGTTTTTGCTGCCAAGCTCCTAGTATCCAACTGTTGGTTCCCTCCAAGAATTGTGCAATTTTTGCTGCCAAGCACCTAGCAGCCAACTGTTGGTTCCCTCCAAGAATTGTACAGTTTTTGTTGCCAAGGTCCCAGTAGCTAGCTACCAATCCCTCCAGGAATTGTGCATTTTTTGCTGCCAAGGTCCCAGTATCCAGCTGCCATTTCCCTCTAGGAATTGCACAGATTTCACTACCAGGCAAGTCAGACTGCTCCTCCCAAAAATTGCGTAGTTTTGTCCTCCAGTTGAGCTAGACCCCGCAGACAGTCACTATCGATAAAGATTGCCCATCACCATCTCCTTGTGACTTATGCACAATTTTCACTAGCAGTGCCCGATGCCTCCATCCCAACTCGAAGTTCGCAACCTTGTCTTCTCTCATGGTCACCTGCATTCGAAATGATCATGCATCATGGTAGACTAGGAGGTTTACAGATTTAATGTCATCTCGTCATGAGTGACTATAGGTATAGATACAAAAACAAACATGGCACGACAACGGATCGGATGAACAAAGGGAGTACATGTACAAGGACATGTTCACTAATGGATGAACAAACAATGCATGCAAAGAGATGTGCTCACGAACGGATGATCAAGAAAAGATATGTTCGTGGATGGAGGGATGATCGAATATGCACTTTTCATGAACGGGCTAAATTGTCAAGCATGCCAACATACAAGCAAGGAACAACATGCAAATGAAACATCAAGCTAACCCAATGACCATCAAAGAATCCACACACTTTTCCATGCGGAGGTGAAGCTATGACACATAATGACGACATCCATCACCCAGCAACAATGCAGCTCAACATGCACACCAGCAGCAACACAAATGTACCAACACTGTCATGTTGAGTCTTTTCATCGGTCATGTCATCCAAATCTCTACTGTGGGACATACTGTCAATCAACATAATGTAACGTGGAAGTAGAAGACACCCACTTGTCATATGATGAGTCATTTGAAGTCGAAAGGTCATGGAAGTCAAACAATCATGAGGGAAGTTGAATAGCTATAAGGGTCAATTTCAACCTTGGCTAGAAATACACCCTCATTTGTACATGCAAAATAATTTTCACCTCGGCTCCTCCCACATAGCCTTGAGAGTCTGTAATATTTTCTTTGAGGAGTAAGTAGTGGCTCCAATGCCCCACCCACGGGGTTAGTGATGTATGGTGTAACAATGTGTCTTGGAACTTTCGCTTAATTAAGAAGCTTGCTAATAGGCCAACACATTTTCACACATGTGTTGTAATTATTGTAAGACTAATCTTGAACACTTGTAATACATGTTGCTTTAACCTGTGTTTAACACTTGAACTCATTTAATTGTTTTAATACATATATATTATGAAAATGTGTTGTATAAGATGTTAATGTTGTCCTGCCCATGTTGGTTACCTCCCCGGACATTATACATACCTTTCATGTAAACTTGCTACAACAACCATCGCACTCACGCGGACTCATCCGCTGTGTGTTGTACGTGTTATCCTTCCTTATTTGTTGTGACTGTCCCATCCATGTGGATTGCTCCTCCAGAATTTGTGCACGTCCTATTGCATTGTGTGTTCCTAATACAGTTGGGGCTTCCTCCCATCTAACTTGGGACTCACTCCCACCCTCTCCCTCTACGGTGAAAGAACCATTGACATAAGTAACACTAGAAATCACCAAGCACGTGAACCTCACTACTAAAAGACAAAGAAAACCACTCTCATGTGCTGATGAGCAAGAGTTGAGGTAAACATTTAAGATAATGGCAATTGAGCCATCATACCAAATAGGACTCCCACACCAAACGGTGTGAGATCTAGTTGGGACTTCATACCAGGGTGATCCCCTGAATGTTGGCAGGTCCAACACCATCAACATTTCTGGTGATAGAAGGAGGGTCGCCATTTTTTTATGGTTGAACGTCCTCTCACACTCACTCATGAATCATCTGGACAAGGCAGTAACTCACACTCCCTCTCACCTACACGCAACTCTGCAGTTGGTTACTTCTCACCTCCCAGGACTGAACACGAAATTCCACCCCATCACATTCACTTTGTCCGTCCCATCACCCACCAGCTCATGAAAGTAGTCAAACTGATCCCAGGCACATAGCATCTTCCATATGCATCAAGGAATCCAAAAACCACTCCAATAGGGGTTGTTGTATCATCAGTGGAAGAAGAAGTTCTTGCCACACTTGAAGGTCTAGCAGAAGATTTTGAAGATGGAGAGGAACCTTCGATCTTTCGACAGGGGGAGCGAGACACCCTCGTGATCTTGGGATCAAACTCTGGTACAGGTGGCAGAGGGTAAGGTGGCAAAGGAGGTGGAGGCAGAGATGAACCAACAAACTCAAATTCAAAACCATCAGATTCTGAAGAAGAGGAGGATGAAGATGAAGAAGAGATGGCTAACCAAAATCTGGAATGGATGACTCAGATTCCATTGGCTCTCCTGAGTGCTTCACACAAGATGCCAAAGCAAGTGGATAGAATGAGCATCAATTTCAACCCTAAAAGCACAGTGAAGGTAAAATACCATTTGGACAACTTCTACCTACAGTTGCAGACCCTTAAGGTATGGGTAGCATGTAGATTATTTCCATGTACCTTGGATGATCACACTTTCATGGTATCACAACCTTCCATCCAACTCCATATAGAACTGGGGTGTGTTCAAACGAATGTTTCTTGAAAAATTTTCTGATGACAAGACACCAACCATGTTACTCAAAGAATTAGGAAGCCTGAAGATGGAGGGGAAAGAAAAGGTAAAAGACTTCAATCAAAGGTTTACACGCATATTAAACAAGTTTGTAGCAAAAACCAAGCCTCATGAATCCATCACTGTTGATTACTAAACATCCACACTGTCGACCAACATTGCGCAGTTCGTCAAGCGAGTTGTGAAACCAACACTACTTGAAAACTGTGAAGAGGCTATTGCTGTTGAGAAAGACCTGCATGCAATTGGAGTCATCAAGGATGATGAACCAACAAAGGACTCCAAAGACACGAGTAGGAAGTCCCAGGTGGTGGCGAGGAAAGGTAGAGACAAGGGAATAAACAATATTGAAACCCTCACTCGCCTCGTCAAGAACTTGACAACAAAGGTGTCTGAGCTCAAACAACAGAAAATGGACACGTCAACAAGCAACCATCCACCCATAAAGAAACAAGGAAGCATTTCATTAGGCAGCAACCGGTACCCTGCAAAAACTACACAGAGCTTTTTGTTCTATCTCAATTGGTGTACAAATTCTGAATTCTATCATTCCATGAATATCGTCACCCAGAGAATTCTTGTTCAGACTGGAGGCGAGTCGTAGGCTCTGTATGCAGTCGTACATTTGATGCAAAAAACAATATGCAGGAACAAGCAGAAGACATGGATAATAAAAAATATTTTCCACCTGATGAGGCCTCAAATTTTGGGCATGTGGTTAACATGTATCAGTTCTCACAAGCAACGTTGAAGATGAACGTTGAGAAACATCCCCCAAAGAAAAATGACCGTTACAATATTAAGAGTAAAGGGGCTCCCCTTACAGTCGGGGAAGCGCAAGAGAAGATGCGACGATTGATGAGGAAGGTTGATCCACCAGCTATCCCAAAGCAGAAAACACAAATCAAGTATGGGAAGATAGGAGAGGACAAGAGTATGTCCATGAGCAACAAACTACAGAATACTCTGCCAGACAACAAGAACATCAGTCTTACCTCAGACATCTCGTTGAGTCTACCCCCTCTGGACTACAACATTATGGATGACATGAAGAAAACTCGCATGAACATCAGTTTGTTTGAGCTAGCTAAGATCTAGAGTCAGCAAAACATCCTTCTACGAGCATTGGGATAGACAATAGTGGAAAACAAAGCCTCTACCAAAAAGGAAGAAAGCACACCTCCTGGATCACTTTCAATTGTGCTAAACACAATCCGGATGGAAGAATAAAACTCAGGTTTCCCTCCATTCTTGCTATCATTTGAAATTTTCAACTGTGATGTTCACAATTGTTGGATGATTTTGGCACGGAAGCCAATGTCATGCCACTCTCCATTACCAAAAATATCAATGTGAAATGGAGCAAGACATCTGTGCAAATCATCCAACTTAATCAAACATCTATACCAACCATTGGTGAACTCCAAGATGTGATCATCCGACTATCTCATGAAAGTCAAGTACACCAATGCATCAACATTGTTGTTGTGGACATACTGAAAGCATACAATTTACTACTCAATAGAGACTGGTCCAGCAATATGAACGAAGATTTTGCTATGAACTGGTCTCACATGTGGTTTCTATACAAAGGAAAAAATATTCAATTCCGGGTGATATCCGAGAGGTATATGAGGCACAATATCACTCCCATTAATGGTGAGAATGAATCATTGGCCTTCACAAAACTCATGTTTGGCCACAGCCTCCTGGAAACAACGTTAGGGTGTTATCCTGCACAGCCAGCTCCAACCCCACTAGAAACGCAATTGGGTCTCCTTCCTTGCCCAACTGATGATAATGAAGCATGTACATTACATTGTACCAATAGTAGCAGTAGCAGTAGTACAAGTGTGTCAAACGATCCATGTATAGACGAGTTGTGGACCATGTACTTCGATGGATCAAAGACACGGGATGGCTCAGGAACCAGGTGAGACTTGATCAACCCAAACAACAAGAAGCATCTGGTTTCAAGTTGCTTGGAGTTTGAGTGCACGAACAACATTGCTTAGTATGAAGCACTTTTGTTTGGCTTGCAGAAATCCATCGGCCTCAATGTGGTCATGCTCAAAGTGGTAGGTGATTTAGAGATAGTGGTATGAAAAATACGTAACACCATTCATTTTTTTTCACTACATCTTAAAATTTACCAACAAGAGATATGACGACTGATCTATAACTTCCAAGCATTTAACATCGCTATTGTACCAGGTAGGCATAATGCAGCTCCCAATGCTCTGGAAAAAGTAGCTTCTAGAATGTCACCGATTAGGGATAGATTTACTATTGAAATTTTATACAAACCATCTATCCCATATAGCATAACTAACTTATGCGTATTTAATGATGATCAATAGATACTTCATTTCATGGCCAACGATGACATCTTCAAAGATGCAGCGATAGACGATGATGAGCACGAGAATTCTCTTCAAGAAAAACTAGTAACAGGAAAATCCACCTTATCACGAAGGGTGTAGCATTGTTGGAGAAACTTTACTACTTTCAAGAACATTTTTAGGGGCTGAGGAACAGCAAAACCCATAGTTCCACCATGATGCACGAACTAATCACCTTGGGAAAAGAACAAGATCCAAAGTTTGTCAATCTCGGCACCTTCTGCACACAGAAAGAGCAGCAAGCCTTTGTCCACCTATTCAAATAGTGCCGATATGTGTTCGCGTGGATGTATGATGATATGAAAACTTATAACACGTGAATAATCCAACACATTATTCCGATCAAAGAAAGGGTCAAACCATATCAGGAGAAGCTAAGGAAGGTACATCCATCACTTGAACATCTCATACAAAAAGAGCTCACAAAGTCGTTCGATGCATGGATCATATACAAATTTCATCATTCTATCTAGGTTTCAAACCTTGTTCCTATATGCAAGAAGTATGGGGAAATCTTCTTGTGTGTTGATTTCTGGAACATGAAACGTACCTCGGAAAAAGACAACTACCCTGTGTCATCTATGGACCACATTCTGAAAATAGTGTCTGGGGCACAGATGTTTTCCCTACTCGATGATTTTTCAGGATACAATCAGGTTCTGGTAGCAGAACTTGACAGACTCAAGACTACCTTTTGTACCAAGTGGGATACGTTCGCATACAAACTAATGTTTTTTGGGCTTGTGAATGCATGCGCAACCTTTCAACATGCCATGGACATCACTTTTCACAAACTCATAGGACAGAGCATAGTGGTATACCTCAATGATGTGACTGTGTTCTCAAGGAGACGTGAGGACCAAATACTCCATATGAAGAAATTTTTTGAGAAATGTCGGAAATACAGGATTTCCTTGAGTCCCAAAAAGAGCACATTCACAAAGTCTGATAGGAACCCTCTTGGACACATTGTTTCCAAAAGTGGGATCAAGGTTGATCCAGACTGGGTCTGGACTATTACACAGATGCCTCACCGAGCCAACAAGAAAGCCATGTATTCCTTCTTAGGCAAGATAAACTTCCTCTGGAAGTTCATCTCGGATTATGTGAAAATAGTCAAAACCCATTAAGGACATGATCAAGAAAGATGAATTCTACAGCTTGGGCAAGAGGGAAAAGTATGCATTCACCCGTATCAAGCAGGCTATTGCAAAAGTGCCTACACTCTATAGCCTATACTTCAAAATGGATTTCTTGTTATACACATTTGCCTCTGATAATTATTTCACTGAAGTACTCACTCCTAAGGACGAGATGAATGGTGAATGTCCCATCTCCTTCATGAGCGCAAGCATGCAGGGACCAAAACTTAACTACCCCTCCATTGACAAACAAGCATATGCAAATTACAAGGTTGTGAAACACTTCAGGCCCTACTTGTTGAAGAACCACTGCATAGTCTATGTCCCTCACCTAGCAATCTACACACTCCTTGTACAAAAAGAACTGGGCAAACGACGTGCGAACTAGATGACAAGCTTGCAAGAATATGATCTTGACATCAAGCCAGTTCACACTGTCACAGGACATGGGCTCTACAGACTTGCAGCTAAAGTTGTACACGTGTCGGAGGAGGAAAAACAACTCGCCAGATGGGAGCAGGAAGTTGAGATGTATGATATAGTGTGAGAAACACCCATTGAAGATAGAACCTCTTGGTACACAGATGTGCGCCAATACCTTAAGCATGGCACCTTACCCTCTCACTTTTCCATCAGACAGAAGAGGACATTGTGCCTCAAATATTTAGCATATCAGTTGGTGCACGAAGTCCTTTACAGGAAGCACAGCAGCAGAGTTTTTCTCAGGTTCTTGGAGGCACATGAATCAGAGAAGGTATTACGATATCTACATGATGGACCCACTGGAGGTCACTTCACGGGAAACACCACTGCACACAGGTTATGTGATCTGGTTTCTACCAGCCCACGTTATTCAAGGATGCACACGCTTATGCCCGTAAGTGCCTGGTCTGTCAACAATGTGTCGACTGTTATCACTCCAAAATTTATCTAGAGTTGTTAGGAAAGAAATAATAGAGGTAACCACAAACCTACTTCGGAGATTAGGATCTAGCCTTCCTAATGCTCATAGAGGGGTCTCTCTTTATGATTTAACTTTGTTTAGTTAATTGATTTTAAGCTAGTTATTTAAGCTTTGTTTGGGTGTTGATTTTGAGTTGGTGGTGGAATCACTGACTTAGAAGGATAGAGGGATGTCTTTTACCATTGGGATATGGGGTCAAGTGTCAAGAAAATAGGACTGGATCAAGTTCTAAACATAGTGTCTATAGGGCAAGGTAGCTAAGTAGATTCAAATCTTAAGGTTGGATGGTGAAGTAGTTTTCAATCAGGGTCAAGGAGCAATTAAGGGTTCCTCAAGCCGGATAATGAAGGAAATGGTAGAGGTCAATCGAAACTAGGGAGACACGAAGGATTCCCTAATCTAGATATCGGTATAAAGCATTAAAATTATTAATTGTTCAAGACAGAGTGTACTTAAACAAATTCTGTAATATAATTCCAGTTAATTCATTCAATTTAGATAACATGCAAGTTTGTGAAACACTTAAGAAAATAACAATTTGAAAAAAAAGAAAGTACTTCATGGAAGTGGCCCAACACATGAATCCTATAATGCAATCTCTTTATTATTTAGTCCAGTCTGCTGACTTGAAAAATGGTACAAATAACCCTCAGGTTTCAAATCAATACAACTATAGTAATGTCAATAAATCCACCTTCCATACTTCGAATTATGAAGTATTTATACAAAAATAGTTTACAAAATATCCCAAACTATCTTGGGAATTAATCTAGGAGAAAGAAATATCTTCATGCAAGAAGATAGAGATAGATATTCAACTGATGTAAGTTGTCCCTGTTTATTTGGTTGTGTTGTCTTTATGCTTTGATCTTTTGTTGTTTATTCTCCTTTGTTGTTTGTCTTCCATGTTGACTTTTCTTTTTACTTTGTCTTTTAACCAATACACTTTAACCTGATACTCTTTCATCTGGTTGATCTGTCACTTTTATTTCACTGTTCTTTTTTCACTTTTACTGTGCATTTTTACATTAAGTCATTTAACTTTTCCCATGTGTCTGCATCTGGTAATTTGATATTTACCATCTTTCTCTAAATTTCATCTGCTTCTATGTACTTAGTAAAGGTTGGCCAGTTCATAAAAAGGTTTTACCTCATGCTGGAGGTAAAATAGGTTCTCAAATGTTTGGTACATAACCTTTCCTATGGGCATCCCCTTCATAGAGGAATTATTGGCTTGATCTCTTGCCACCTCTCTTATTTTCCTGTTGTAGTATTCTGTGGCATCAATCTATCATTTATCACCAAGGGATTTGGCAGATCTTTCTTCCCTAAAGCATCAAACTTAACCATGAACCTGTCTATAGCCAGCTGCATGGCTTCGCATTTGTCCTCAAGGTTCATCATTAAATTCCTCTTGGTGAGCACTTTTTTCACTTCTAGTATGGTGCTAGTCCTGTTAGCGATGTCCAACTCCTGCAATTCATATTTATTTTTAGAGTTAAGGAAGTGGACTATTTTGGTGGCTTCTTCTGGCATGTCTCCAAGTTCAACCTTAACTCTCTGAATTTCTTCTGTAGCCTCTTTGACTAAATCATTTTGTTCAAAAATGAATTGTATAGATGGCCAAATATCATTGACAGAGTCAGATATTGGCCCATAGATTTTCTTTAGCTTGGCCAAGTGGCTCCTTCAATGTTAGCTCTTCCTCTAAGTTCTTTATCCTCTCATTTGTCTTGGTTGACTTCTGAACTTCATCTTTGTGCATAATCTGAGCTATTTTCTTCTCATCCTCCAGACTCCTTAATTGTTCTTTGAGTCTATTTATCTTAGAGGTCTAAATGGACATGTCCTCCATTACTTTGACCAATTTTCTTGCCTCATCACTTGGCTGAACTGTTGTTGTTGTTGAACCTATTGTTGATGTAGATGTCGTTGCAGTTGGAATTGTTGTAGCCAATGAAGCTGTGGGGGCCAATGAAGCAACCAAGGTTGATGGTACTTCTGTAGTGACTATTGGAATCGCAGTGGTAGTGGCTGTCTCAAGGCTGGCTTGTTTTAACTGTATCAAACTGTCCAACTCCTTTTCCATTTATTTTAATTGATCATTCAGTTGTAGAACAAGGTCCATCATTTCCTCCAGCTGGGTTTGGCTCTCAAGGACCTCCTTGGTCTGTGGATGTTCTAAATGGGACAGCTTCAATCTTTCCTTCAGAGCAACAATATCCTCATTCTTTTTCTTTAAATTTCTCTGCAGCCTTTACATCATTGGGATTATGTCCAAGTTCAACCACCAAGTCTTCCAGTGACTTGATTTTGTTGTTCTTGGTCTGTGAGGATGCCTTTTCCAACTTATACTATCTTGTGATATTATCCAATGAGCTTTGGAGTTTGTGCACAACCATTGCTTTATTTTTTAGGGTGGAATAAATCATCTCACCTACCTGCTTATGGAAATCAATTTGGTATATGGGGTGAACATCCCTAGTCAAAACCTCAAATTTAGTTTTCCTGTAGTCAGCTGATGATTTGGGTTGTTGGATTGTAGGGTGCATGAATGTCATTTGCATCTTTCCAGTCTTAATGTCAAAGGCCGACATTAACCTATTTTCATTTGCAGGTGTTTTCTTGAAGTATTGGGCATAAGTCTCAGCCTTCAATGCCTCATTCCTCAACTTAATTTCCTTGTATTTTTCTTTAATATCTTTCTCTTTATCCACAGGACTGGTGGATGAAGAGACTTCAATGCTGAGTTGTTTCTCAATAAGTTGATTGTTTGAAGTAGAAGGCTATTGAGTTTCATCTGAAGTTATTGGGCTTTTGCTCCTTCTAACCATTGTTTCAGTGTCAATCATTTCCATTGTGTTAATGGTGTCTTCTTGTTCAGCTACAGGATTAATATTGGGCCTCTTACTATAACTGATCTCAAATCTTTCATCTATAGTGTCCATTGCTGAGCTAGAACCTTCTTCCCTGGTTCTTTTTGCATTTTTGTCTTCATTGGCTGGAGTCTGGAAAATAGGAGGAATATTCATGTGTTCTTATAGGGTTGGAACCTGCAAAAAGGAACTAGTATCAATCTGTTTTTCCACATCTATCAAATTCTTCTCCACATCTACTACATTATTCCCCATATCTATCAAATTTTTTTCCAATTGTTCTGACTAGTTGGAAAATCTCTCAATGTCTGGCCTAGGATCATGTATGAAAGGACCCAATTTGACTTTGAACCTTAGTTTATTTATGACTCCATGAGGGTCATATTGCCACATAAAATTGCTCTTGAATTTCATCTCTTGTAAGAGTTTATCTGCCTCTAGTCTAGCTTCCCTATTATTACAAATAAAGGGGCCCAATTTCTTTTTCATTTTAAATTGGGTCTTCTTCTTGACTGACAGGAACTTAACCTCACCAGAGTTTATAATTTTTCTGAAATACTCTAATGCAAATATCCTCATGGGGAGGTATTTGGGCAGTTTGTACAGATTAATTTGGCATCCATATATTTTGATTTCTGTGTGGTCCTGGTATAGATACCAGTGTCCCACTCTACTGTTCTTTGCCAACTATAAAATTCTTTTAATCTCCTGACTGATCCTGGGCTGATAGCTACTGGTTAGCATGTCTATAACTAGATGAAAAAATGAACCAATGAAGTCTTTGTAAGTAAATATAGTGGAATACATTTGGATCAATGGTGTCCAAAAGATGACAGATCTTGGATTTCCCTTGGTGTCTAACTTTTGGATGTTGACAGGAAACTTATCTGACTGAAAGTACAGGAACATGTGAAATAATACTGATGAATACTTGAAGACTCTCTCATTTGGCAATCTGATAAGTTGTTCATGGATTCTATCTACCAAGAATTGAGCATAGTTGTAAATTGTAGCAGGAGGCTTGCCTGGGCAAAAGATAGAAAGGAAAGAAATAACAACCTCATCCACATGTTCATATGTGTTGTACCCTAGAATGCAAGAGAACATGGTAATAATTTGTCTGCCTCTCTTAGAGAAAATGGTGGCAGCATATGGAGGACTATCTGTTGGAGTGTGAGACTCTTTAATGATGAAGGTTTCAATGATCTAAGCTTTCTTGGGAATGTCTAGCTTGGTGTAGAGATCAAGTAACCATTCAATGGAAAGTGGGGTCTCATTTTGACTTGACTAGATTTGCAGCATTTGATTTATATATTTTATTGTAATGGTGATCAAAACCTGCTGATCAGGGGTGGATATGGCTCTCTGACTTGGAATATAGCATGCTTGGAAGAAGTGGATGATTTCTGGGAAGGGTGTACCTGTGGGAACAATTACTTGGTCAAATTTGACTCTCAAAGGTGAATTTCATCATTCTGGTTTAAAAACTTTTTTTACTCCAGCAGTGGAATTTCAATAGGTAGGCAGGGGAAGCAATGTCCTTGATTTGAAATTCTTTGTTGGCTAATGGAAGGTGGTCAATGTACAGGTGAGGGTTTTGCAGAGGTCTTACATCCAGAGAGGTTTGGGAAGCCATAATTTATTTTATTCAACTAAATTACTCTTTCTGTGGCTTTTAGGGGTAAGGTCTGAAGGTCTGGAACCGTGGGGAATTAACCTTGGATAATTACTATGTATAACTTCAAATTACAGGGTCGTCCTGGTTATATCAAGAATACCTAGAATTTAACGGTTTGGTGTGCAAACAGGTTTCTGTGGTAGCTGCAGAAGGTACTGAGGCTTCAAATGGCTATTTGTTGCCTCAATTTGGTGTTCGCAATGTCTTCAGGTGGAAAAAGGTGGCTAAATTGGTCACTCAAAGGGTCAGGGTGTCAAAATTGGTTTAGCAGAGGTTTACTATGAAAACGAGCGAAAAGAAAAAATTGGGGCTTTTTTAGCCTTTTAACCCATAACGGTTAGATTTTGGCACACATATTATTGAATGAACAGTGGGCAGTTTTGGTTTTAGGCGGGGAGGTGGTTTTGTGCAATATCACACCGCTTTTGGATGGCAGGCAATATTTTTCACGACCATGTGATATAACCTAGTGTCACCCCGTAGAAGAATAGTGCCTAGCCAAAACAGCGAATCTCACGTGCTCTTGGGCTGTTAACTATCCAACGATGAATCCGCAAAATATGGTTGTGCACCATTGGATATGGGGGTGGGAGATCGGAGGGATATCGTGCAGTGAAGTTGTATGGATGGAGTCGGGAAAGTGATTGGTGGGGCCCGAGGTTTAATTACAAAGAATTGTAATTAATTAATGAATAATATCGGGATTTTTAATATAAGCACATGGTTAATAAAGGTGGGACCATGGGTTATATAGTGGGGGTTTTAAATATACACCAAGGTTTGGTGAGTTAAAAGGGTGTTGGGAATATTAACGTGGGGGTGTTGAATTATATAATGTGGGGGTATTGTAAATAACTTAGGATAAAAGGGGTTTTGTGGGTTTTTTTAAAGGGAAAAGGGGAAATTAATAAGGGGTGAATGTAGTGTTTGTAATGGGAATGGGTTTCACACTTAGGGAATTGGGTTTTGGGAAGGGGCGATGATTTTGAAGGGTAATGTCTAGGGAAATGTGTGAAACCAAGGGAATAAAAGGTCAAAATGAAGGGAAAGGGTTTTTACAAGTAATGAAGGGATAATGAGGGGAAATTAGCAAATAAGTATGTGGGGGTCTAGTGAAATGAGGGGAAATTAGTAAACCAGCTTTGGTGAATATCCTTTCTCTTTCACAATTCCTCCTGCACATGAAACATAGGATTAAGCATAATGAATGTGCTTTTTGACTTAGCAACCTTGTGCATTTGCAAAACTTCTTCTACCTACCCTTTATTTACCCTAACATTTTCTCTTCATTCATTGGGTGCATTTTAGCTTGTTGACCCTTTATTTCTTTTTCTTTTGATAAGAAAACTATCTAATTCTAACCTTATAACTTCCATTAGCTCAGGTTAAATTATTGAGCTCGTTTTTATTCTCTACCTAACTATTGATCTGCCAAGATTAAACAGTTTGTCTAGATCCTCATTCTTTATCTATTAACATGAAATTTAAAGCATGAATGAATCAAGATTAAAATATTTGACCACATGGATTGTGGAATTTTTTACAAGCTGCACACAATCTTACTTTGCAAGGTAAAGTAAAAAGTAGTGCCATTTGAATTTGCACACTTTCATGATCTATTTTTATCTCTTTTTTTGGGGTTCATATTTTCTACTTATTTTATCTTTTTCTTTCCTTTTGTCCTTTGATTATTCTTTTAGGACATACCCTCTTTACATTTTTTAATTTTAATATGGGAAAAAATTTTGCAGAAAGCAAAAGTATGTACAATATTACAAGACTAACCATAACCAATTCAAAATTATGAATCCTATTATTATAGGACCCTAACAGCAGCTCCACATGGGGATGACATTTCTTGGTGAAATGTCAAGAAGGTTAAGATCATTAGCCTTTGAAACTTTGACTGTGGCTAGCCTGTAACTGCTCCTCTGTGATCTGCTTTATTCATACATATGATGGTACACCTTTCAAATCTCAGGGCCTTCTCTTCAGGCTTCAACCTCAAAAGATTACCATTCAATCCAATCTAAACACTACAATGCTATATACAATGAGAAAATTAAAATGAACTACTATTCATCTGTAGATAAGTAATGCTTCAGCATTCTACCATTGACTCGTCCTCCTGGTAGACTTATTCCATCTAACTGTCTCAAGAAAAATGCATTGTTACCTCTGTAACCATAAATGATATAAGGGCCTTGCCATAGGAAATAAAATTTTCCATGTTTACCTTTCTCTTCTCTTCTAGAATCCCATTTAAGTAATTTGTCACCTATGTAAAAATCATCATCTTTGGTTTTCTTGTCAAAAATCTTTTGATTTTATCCTAGATCACTTGTGATTTGACATAGACTTCTTCTCTGGGTTGTTGCAAGTGTATTGTCTGATTTATCCTCCTTTGGATATCATTTGGTTCTACTTGCAACTCTTGAATGATTTTCGTCACTGGTACTCCTAAAGAGGATGGAAAAACAACATCCATTCCATATACTAGCTGGTAAGGAGATGTACCAATGGACATTTTGGTAGTCAATCTGTATGCCCATAAGGCATTTGTTGGGTTCTTATAATACTAGTGATTCCCCCATTACTATTGTATTTATATCCCTTATTAATATTGTTGTGCCCCTATTGTCCCCATATTGTTATTCTTGTGCCCCATAGAATCCCCCTATTGTTATTTTTATGCCTTTCCATTATTATTGTTAGGTCGGCTTGGTTATATTGTGACCCCTTAGACTCCTATATATAGAAAGGAGGTTTTGTCATTTGAATCATCTAAGAATTGTTCATTTGTGTAATGTAAAGGATTTTTCCCCCTCGAAGAGGCTAAATTCTAAGGTGTTGATCTATCTTTTCTATCTTTTTGTGAGTTGGTTTCATAACATTTAATATCAAAGCTTTGGATTCTAGGGTTTCGCTGCTCCAAATAGGTCATTGTGGAATTTTCGCTATAACTTTTCTTTGTGATGTTTCAAAAGCGAAAAAAAAAAAAAAAAAGCAACAACAACAACAACAACAAAAACAAAAACAAAAACAAAAAAACAAAAAACAAAAAACCATTTGAGACAAAATCACGTTGAACCTTGGATCCAAATTTCAGAGCTTTTTGTGCTATATTTGCGGAGATATGATCTGAGGAAGTTGGTCTTTTTTGCAGACTCCTGGATTACATTCCAAACAAGTGAACTTGGGAAAATCGTCATAACTTTTGTTTTAAGCATCAGATTGCAATTTCATAAGAAATTACAGAAAGAGGACAGACTTTAGTTTCCTATGTATATTTTTTATACCCGAAGGTCAAAACAGTGAAACATGGCACTTCATACAAGTTTTCTCTTCTGAAAACGTATATAATCAGGTCATCTTGAGAGATTGTGCATAACTCTTTCTTTGAGAATCTAAATTTGATAAGATTGGTAACATTGGAAAGAGGATGTAGAAGGTTATTGCAGGGCGCAATTTCAACATTGGATGATCCGAAATTACAAAGATACATCAGATTCAATATCGAGATCCTACAAAGTGAAAAAAGGTGTGTAATTTTATTTGATTTTGCATAAGATTGGTTTGAAAAATTAGTTTGAAGGAATTCAAAGGGAATAGTGAAGAATTATTAGCATTAATTAATGCCCCGAAGAAATAAAATGGAAACACCTAGTAAGCAACCTGAAATCTCTAGCATGAATCGTGAAAAAGAGGAAGAAATGCAACATGATATATCAAAATTACAAGACCAAGTACAACAAATTTCACTCTAAATAAAGGTAAATGAAGCCAAGATGAATGACGTGGAAGCTAAGATGAATGGCATGGATGCTAAGATGAATGGCATGAACGCTAAGATGGAATCTAAGATGAATGGCATGGACGATAAGATGGAAGAACTGAAGATAATTTGAATAAGTTGCTACAAGAAATGGTCACTAATGGTGAAAGGATAGTAAAGGAAACTCATGATGAGAACAAAAGAAATGTTAATAATGATTTCATATACTCTAATGTTGGATTGAAGACCCACCATATTCCAAAATCAATATGAGGAAGTTTGATGGCAAGGATCCCGCAACATGGATACTACAGATGGAGCAATTTTTCGATCTCCATAATGTGCAAAACACACAAAAGGTAAGTATTGCAACTTTATATTTGGAACAAAATCAGTTTGTATGGTATCGATGGCTTTGCTCTTGTAAATAAATTTTCACTTAGGCAATTTTTATGGAAGAATTCAAAGCACATTATGACGATACAAAAAGCAACACTTTTTTTAGCCAATTGATAAGTCTCAAACAAAAGGGTTCAATAATGGAGCACATTGACGACTTCCAAAAATTGAACATAAGGGTAAAAGATATTCCAGAGGAGCATAGGATTGATGTATTCATAGGGACTTTAAAGGATAATATCCAACATGAGGTTCACCTTTGGGAATCTGATTCATTAGAGAAGGCATTCAGGTTAGCAAGAAAAATGGAAAGCAAATTTATGGAAACCAGGAAGCCTACCACTCACAACTATAAATATGGAAGTCTTTTTGCCCCTAGCCTTCCACAACCTATAAGGTTGACACCACAACAATTGGAAGAAAAAAGATCAAAAGGGCTTTGTTATAGTTGTGATAGCAAATACACTAAAGGTCATAAGTGTGCCGAGAAGAAAATATTCTACATAGATGTGAAGAGGAGGAAGAAAAGGAACAAGAAATGTCAAAAGAATAGGATATACTCCAGAAACAAACCCTAGATAAAGAAGAAATGAATCCGACCATATCTTGTAATGCATTGGCTGGAATTACCACTCCTCAAACTATCAAGATATAAGAACATATCAAGAAGAAAAAGGTAATAGTGTTGATTGATTCAAGAAGTACCCAAAATTTTATTCATTGTAAGATAGCAAAAGAATTGAATTGCTTCCTATATCTAGCACTAGAGTGTCAAGTAATGGTTGCAAGTGGAGGAACCATAAATTGCTCTGGAAAGTTCCATAATATCAATCTATCCATGGGAGAATATGTATTGAATAGCCCAATGCTTTCCATTCCAATGCGAGGTGTTGATGTTGTACTAGGAGTCCAATGGCTACAATCCTTGGGTACAATAGCTTTTAATTTTCAAGAACTTTTCATGAAATTTCCTGCGGATGGAAAGGAAGTTGAATTAAAGGGTATTGCAGGGAAACCAGGAAAGATAATCAGCTCTAACTGTATGACAAAGCTTCTAAAAACAGAACAACGAAGTGTAATTGCACAATTATGTTCACTAGATGTTTCCACATCAAAATCACCTATTTCTCAAAATCTCCAGAAAGTCTTGGACAATCATTCCAATGTATTTGAGACTCCCAAAGGTCTCCCACCTATTCGTGATCAAGATCATGTTGTTCATTTGATTCTAGGAAGTGTTCCTCCAAACATAAGGTCGTACAGGTATCATTTTTCCCAAAAAAGTGAAATTGAATGTATGGTTGCAGAAATGCTAGAGGCTGGTATAATTCAACCTAGTCAAAGTTCTTTCTTTGCTCCAGTAGTATTGGTGCACAAGAAGGATGAATCATGGCACATGTGTTCGGATTAGAGGGAGCTCAACAAGCTCACTATTAAAGATAAATTTCCCATTCTTGTCATTGATGAATTATTGGATGAATTGCATGGATCAATTTACTTCACCAAGTTGGATCTTTGTTTAGGATATCATCAAATCAGAATGAATATTGAAGACATTCCTAAAACACCATTCAGAACTCATGAGGGTCATTATGAATTGTTGGTCATGCCTTTTGGCCTTACCAATGCACCTTCTACATTTCAAGGTTTGATGAATTCCATTTTCAAACCCTTAGAAAATTTGTGTTAGTATTTTTTATGATATACTAATCTACAACAAGTCTTGGAAGGATCATGTTGAACATGTTGACAGGGTGCTACAACTATTGGAGAAGAAACAATTATATGCAAAAAGCTCTGAATGCTTCTTTGGAGTACAAGAGGTGGAATATTTGGGTCATATGGTATCTCATGAAGGTGTTAAGGTAGACCCTAGCAAAATTAAATCCATTAAGGAATGGAAATCCCCACATCCATAAAGAATCTGCGAGGGTTTCTCGGGTTGACAGGGTATTATCACAAGTTTGTTAAGAATTATGGCAGAATAGTAGCACCTCTAACAACATTATTGAAGAAAGATGCATTTTCATGGACTCCATAAGCAACAAAGGCCTTCGAACATCTTAAAGAGGCAATGTGACAAGCACCGGTCTTAGCTATACTGGACTTCACAAAAACCTTTATTGTGGAATGTGATGCTTCAGGAAATGGAATTGGTGTTGTTTTAATGCAAGATGAAAGACCCATTGCTTTCGAAAGTCATCCAATCAAGGGAAAGTATTTAAACAAATCTATTTATGAGAAGGAAATGTTGGCAATACTACATGCACTTAAGAAATGGCGACCCTACCTAATGGGAAGACACTTCAAGGTAAAAATGGATCATGATAGCCTTAAATACTTTTTAGAACAAAGATTATCCCCTGAAGAGCAACAAAAATGGGTCACAAAGATGTTGGGTTATGAGTTTGAAATCATCTACAAAAAAGAGAAGCAAAATGTTGTGGCAGATGCACTCTCAAGAAAGGATGAGGATGTGGAAGCATTGTTGTGTGACATTTCTATTATCCAACCAGATTGGATAAACGAAGCAAGGGAGGAATGGAAGAATGATAAAGAAGTGTGGGCACTTATTTGAAAGTTACAACAAGATTCCAGTACATCGGATAAATTTATCTAGAAAAATGATTCATTATGGTACAAAGATCGCTTATACCTCTGTAAGAATTCCCAACTAAAACAAAAGATTCTTATGGAATTGCACACTTCTCCCTTAGGAGGGCACTCTGGATTTTTAAAAACTTACCACAGGGTTAAGAAAGAATTTTTTTGGGTTGACCTTAAATCGTATATTCAAAAGTTTGTGGCAGAATGTTTGGTTTGCCAACAAAATAAAGTTGAAACAATTAAGACCCTGGGTCTATTACAGGTTTACATTGGGAGGAGGTTTCAATGGATTTTATCACAGGTTTACCCAAGTCTGAAGGAAAGAGTGTCATCATGGCGGTAGCTGACAGACTTACCAAGTATGCACATTTTTGTGCATTATCACATCCATTTAAAGCCAGTATAGTTGCTACTGCATTTATTGAAACAATTCAAAAGCTACATGGAAACCCAAAGATTATTGTAAGTGAAAGAGATCCAATTTTCATTGGAAATTTTTGGACAGAATTATTTTCTTGTCTTGGTACTCAGTTAGCTCATAGCTCATTTTATCATCCTCAATCTGATGGGAAAACTGAGATAGTAAACAAATTTTTGGAAGGATATCTTCGTTGCTTTGTATCTGATAAACAGACATAATGGGTCAAATGGTTGCCTCTGGTTGAATGGTGGCATAACACTTCCTTCCATACTGCAGCAAAAATGACCCCATTTATGGCACTTTATGGATATCATCCACCATCCATCACATCATATTTAAGAGAAAATTCTAAGGTTCAAGTAGTGGAACATCACATCAAGCATCAACAACAAGTTCTCCAAATCTTAAAAGATAACCTCGTGCTGGCACAAAATAGAATGAAACAAGAAGCAGATCAACATCGCAGTGAAAGAAGTTTTGATGTAGGTGATTGGGTATTCCTACGACTACAACCATATAAAAAAATGTTCCTCAAGCAAGCTAAGAAGGATAATAAATTATCATCAAAGTATTATGGTATGTACAAGGTGTTGCAAAAGATTGGTACTATGGTATACAAATTAGATCTTCTTGCAGCTTCCCGAGTACACCCAGTTTTCCATGTTTCATGTTTAAAGAAAGTTATAGGCAACAAGCTCCCAGTTCAAACAATATTTCTAGAAATTGACGAGGAAGGAAAAATTGTATTGGAACCGGAAGCAATTATAGAAACAAGAACTCGACAGCTACAAAATTGATCAATTTCGAAGCATGTCATCAAGTGAAAGAACTTATCCACTGAAAATTCCACATGGGAGGATGAGAATTTTATACAGAAGCATCCAGAACTACTCAAGCGTTGAGGACAACACTTTTTTGAAGGAAAGGGGCATGTTGGGTCCCTATAATACTAGTGATTCCCCCATTACTATTGTAGTTATATCCCTTATTAATATTGTTGTGCCCCTATTGTCCCCATATTTTTATTACTGTGCCCCATAGAACCCCCTATTGTTATTTTTGTGCCTTTATATTATTATTGTTAGGTTGGCTTGGTTACATTGTGACCCCTTAGACTCCTATATATAGAAAGGAGGTTTTGTCATTTGAATCATCCAATAATTATTCATTTGTGTAATGTAAAGGAGGTTGCCCCCTCGAAGAGGCTAAATTCTAAGGCGTTGATCTATATTTTCTATATTGTTGTGAGTTGGCTTCATAACAGCATTAGCCAACTTTTTATTCCAAGTCTTCTTGTTGTCTTCTAGTAGTTTCTTGATGATATTAACAAGGCTCTTGTTTGAGGATTCTACAAGTTCATTACCTTGAGGGTAATAGGCAGTGGAATGGCCAAGGGTAATGTGATATCTGTTACAAAAGTCTACCATTTTCTTGGATTTGAAAGCAGCTGCATTATCAGTAATGAGCTTTTGGGGGCATCCAAATCTAGAAAGGATGTTGTTCTCAAGGAATGAAATGATGGCAGAGTTTATGGCTTGTCTAGAAGGGATGACTTCTATCCATTTAGTAAAGTAATCAATGGCTGTCAAAATCCACTTATGCTGAGCTGAGGAGGATGGTGAATTTCCCCAATGAAGTCTAAACCCCATTGTTGAAAAGTCATTTAAATGGAGATGGGTTTGAGAGGTAATGGCAAGAGTTTCCTTTTGACTTCAAATATTTGGCACTTATGACAGGAGGTCACATACTTTTTGACATCTGCACAAAGGGTGGGCCAGTAAAAACCTGCCCTCAAAATCTTATCAGTGGTCGTTTTCCAGTATAGGTGTCCTCCACAATCTCCTACATAAATTCTTGCATAACTTTGTCAGATTCATCTTTTAATAAACAATTTAATTGAATGCCACCATTATCTTTCCAAAATAAAGCATTATCTATGATACAATATTTCATTGATTTCATTTTCAAAAATCTATCTTTAGTTCTAGATAAACCAGGAGGAGCTTGTAGATTTAGTAAAACAAATATGATATCTGCATACCAAGGTGAATCTATAAAAGTTTCATTGATCTGTGGGGTCGCTATCTCTTCCTGATAATCTAGGGCACCAATGAAATTTATATCTAAGGACTGACAATTCGATTTAGCCATAAGTTTAGCTAAACCTTGGCCTCTGATAATTTGGTAGGCTTTATTTCTATGTCATATTCCAAAATGGTGGAAATCAATTTGCCTCTCTTTCCTTTAGGCCCATTTTGTGTCAAAATGTCCTTTACTACTGAATTTGGAACATAAGCAATGATGTGTGAATACAAGATGTACACTCTGCAATCTTTAATAGATTTCACTAAAGCAAGTGCTTGTTTTTCCATTATGTTGTACTTTATTGTAGCATCTCTCAAATATTTTTTGAAAAATGCAATAGGCTGCTCATATCCTTGATCATTCTTTTGCAACAAGACTGCAGCAATAGTATGTTGTGAATCAAAAGAAAAAATTATAAAATCCTTTTTGAAATCAGGACTTATGAGGACTAGTGTTTTAGTAAAGGCTTCTTTGATTGCCTCAAAAGACTATTTAGCCTCTACTGTCCACTTAAGTGCTTAATCTTTCTTTAACATGTTATTTAATTTTCTGATTAATTGTGCTAAATTAGAAATGAATCTCCTAAGAAAATTTAATTTGCCTAAGAATGATTGTAATTCTTTGATGTTTCTAAGATGAGTGATGTTCAAGGTTGCCTCTATTCTAGCTGGATCTATTCTACATCCATATTTTTATATTATGTGTCCCAAGATTTTACCTTCTTCTAGACCAAAGAGTATCTTTTTTGGATTCAAAGAAATGCCAAATTTCCTACATTTAATAAAGACTCTTCTTAAGTGATCTAGATGTTCACTATCTGATTTTGAAAACATTGTGATGTCATCTTGGTAAACCACTAGAAAGTCATGGATTCCTTTCCAAAGGCTATATCCATTGCTCTTTGGAAGGTAGCCCTTGCATTCATTAGTCCAAAAGGCATCTTTAAATACATAAAAGTATCTGAGGGAGTAGTAAATATAGTCTTTGCTTGATCCTCTGGTTGAACTAAGATTTGGTTGTATCTAGAGAGTCCATCAAGTAATGAAATTTTGGATGAGCCTACTACCCTTTGGAGAATGTGGTCCATTTTAGGGAGAGGGTAGTTATCTTTTAATGACACTTTATTCAAGTTCCTGAAATCAACACAGATTATGATTTCTCCTATTTTCTTTCTAATAGTGACCAAATTAGAGCCCTAGTCTGAATATCTAATTGGTGCTACGATTTGTTCATCATACAGCCTTTCAACTTCCTTTTCAATTGATGGCATAAGAATTGGATTAATTCTCATAAGTTTCTATTTAAATGGTTTTTGATCTTCTTTGAGGGGTATCTTATGTTGAATAATGTTTGTGTCATAGGACTTAAGGTCTTCATAACTCCGGGCAAAGATATCTTGAAACTCTTTGAACAGACTTATGTATGTAGGCTTTTCATCTAGAGGTAATGCTTTTGATATTTTGATAAGCTTGGGTTTTTCTTTTGTTCCTATGTTACATTCTTCTATGTTTGCTCTTAAAGGCTCCATTTCTGGTTTTCTAGCTACATCATTTGAATCAAACAAATCTTCTAATGGGACTAATCCCTTAGGCAAAAATTTATTCTTAAGGTTTAAAATCTCAGAATCATCATTAATTATTTCTTCTATTTCTATTTTTTCTAAGTTATCTATTTCTAGTTCAGTGAATTTAATGGGTTTATCTACATCCAAAGCATTTATATCTATCTCACTATTTATGATATTATCTATTGTACAATCTATATCTATGTTACAGTTTTGAAACTCTCCTTCAACATTCATGAAATCATAGATTTGAGAATTTTGTGAAAAAATCTGCCAATATTTCAAATTGTCAGGTATGACAGGTCTATGTCTTACTTCTGTAGTGTACTGGTGGTTGGGCTGAAAGGGTAATCTACAAGTGCTAGAAAAAGTAGCCAAACTGTGAGCTTGCATGTTCTGTTTCCTAGGAATAGTAGCAAAATCAGTTTCAAGGAGTTCCTTAATCAGATCTATGACAGTTTTTTGTATTGGCTAAGTCTAGGATTTTGCACAAAGCATTCTCCTTTTTGTTTTATTATCAATTCAGAGTCTCCTGTGATACAAACTCTCTTGGCTCCAATTTTTCTTACAATTTGTAGTCCTAAGATTAAAGCCTTATACTCTGCCATGTTGTTTGTGTATTTAAAGTTTAATCTAAAGGCATGACCTTCAGAATGATTATTTTCCATGTTATGAATCCAAACTCCTGCACCTACTCCTAATCTATTTACAGATCCATCAAGAGACTCATGAAATATGTTTTCAGTATCAGATGATTTGTGTTTTTCTTCTACAGCTATGATTTTATTTTTTCAATTATTTGAATTGTACAAGATAAAAGATTCCATATCAAAATGCATGGAGTATATGGGGAAATTCTATGGTTTTTCTGAACTACTTACCATGTATTTCATCAAGGTCCCTCTATAAATTTTTCTTGGCTGACCAAACACGGAGATGGTGGCATATGACATGTCTAACTATAGAGATCCCTGCAATTTTTCTCCCCATGAGTGAGATAATAACATTCCATACGTAGGTGGGATATCAGCAACTACTATGTCCATAACAATACTCTTTGTTGGGCACTATACTAGAGTCACATACAAATCTTTAATAAGGCCAAGGCATTTGACTTGGTTGGAATCAAAAGAAAACAGGTCCTTTTAGGGTCTAGTAATATTTTAAGTTTAATATTTCCATGATTTCCTTTGGCATCAAGTTATGGTATGTCTCTGAATCTAGCATATCATTATGTAATATTTATCATGAACATTCAAGCTAATGTAGAATGGAGGCATACCCCCTTGCTGATGTGTGTCATTTACTTCTGGACCAAATAATAACTGAGGTTGATCATCACTAAGGTTTACAGCATCTTCTACTTCACCTATGTTTAGTGTTTGAATTATTTGTGCTTTATATGATTTATTTTTCACTAATTCAGTCAAAGGAACTGATATTTTCAATTTGGCTATCTCAATCTTAATATTGAATGACAATTGAGGTTTGCGTAGTTTTATCTTCTTTATCAAGACTTGGCAATTGAGTTTGTGTACCAGTTGTTTTGTTTTGAATTCTCTTATTTGGAATAGTTTGACTAACAGTTTCAGTTTGAGTTTCAATTGAAGTTATATCTACAATTTTTGGGTTGGAAACCTCCTGAGTTCCTCTAGGGAGAATTTGTAGAAATTTGTTCACGGGAGCTACTGTTCTTTTTTTAGTTTGTATTTGGACTGATTTGTAAGTGGAATTTCGGTATTATTTTTCCTTCTAAGGCTATACTATTTGTGAACTTCATATGTAGCATATTCATAGCTTTCACTAATGCAAAATGGCTAATTAGTTACTAAAACAATGACTAAAATTTGCATATAAATGATTATTTTTTAGTTGGTGACCAATAGTAGCTAATTTACAGTATCTTATAATGCGACCAACGTTTAGTCATTTTTAGCTTAGTCATTAACTGATTGTCTCAATTTTATCATCTAATAGTATATTTATTCATAAATTTGGTCATTGATTTAGTTATTTATTTAGTCATTAATTGCCACAATTAATGACCAAATATACAACAAAATATATTACTATATGATCATCTGAGAAAACCAATTAATGACCAAAGAAATATGACCAAAATGTTGGTCGTGTTATAAGATACTGTAAATTAGCTACTAATAGTCATATATATGCAAATTTTAGTCGTCGTTTGAAACCAATTAATGACCAAAGAAATATGACTAAATTTTTGTTGTGTTATAAGATACTGTAGATTAGCTACTAATAGTCGTATATATGCAAAATTTAGTTGTCATTTGTAATGAAAAATTAATCATTTGCAGTAGTCATTTATATTTTTTTGGTAGTTTCATATTCATTATATAAACGACTAATTTAGTAGTTTATATTCATTTCATTTATTTTCATTAATAATCATTATAAATGACTAATTTAGTCGTATATTCATTTTATTTGTGTTCATCATTAATCAATATAAACTACTAATTTAGTAGTTTTATATTGATTTTATGTGTTCATTATTAATCAATATAGATTAATTTGTATGATTTTGCGACTAAATTAAAAAAAAAAACATCATACGATGTGAATTGATTCATCTAATATGAAAATTCAAAATTGCATATGTTAGTTAAAATACTAAGCAATATCAAGTGAAACTATAAATAATTTCAACCACGGAAATTATATAATATGAAATGTCGAGTATTACAATGAGTTTCCAACTTAACATTGGTTGGACTACAATTTATACATGAAATGTTGTTTCATCACTATAAAACATTATCCTTGTGATGTCAAGTCATTGCAGGTGAATTCGCCAACTATGAAGACTTGAACATCGGTCTCTATGTGTGTGTCTTATGTGGGATATTAGCTTTAAGCGTAACACTAGACTGGTTCTCCTCTCTCTCTTTTTGCATTTGTCGCTCCAATGTTAGTGTTCTCCTCTTTCTTAAAATCTTGCTGCTTACCATCAATACTAAGTTCTTTTTCTGAAAACAAAAGAACCTAGAATGCAAAGTGTAAGACATGAAAGATGATGAATATTAGATATAAATGAAAATAGACTGTAAAGGATTTATATTACATATATCTCAACATCAACAATGTTAAAGACAGTCTTCCCCATAAGAGCAAGAAACTCGAACAAGTTTTCTTCAGTTGAGCGATAGTTCCTACTATGTGGCTAGATGATCTGCATAAACAAATTAAAGTCACCATAGAAAATAACACCTTAGTAACTTAGTATTCAACCTTCAGGGAAATCTTAGGCACAATCATGCCAACTAAGTTACATGCTAAAAAGATTAAGTTATAAATAACTTGTTAAAAGAAATAATCTGAGGTGTAATGTCTAATTCTTCTCATTTTATTCACAACAACAATTTGTTGTCTAATGCATGAACTTGGTCAATAGGGAAAATTTTAAGAACCCCCCCAAATTTATAAGTATAATAAATGGGCGAATCTCCATGGTATATAGGAAAAATGGAAGGCGATTTTATCAATAATATAATATGTATATATAATTTTTTGGCGAATCTCTCACCAGGCATGGCGAATATTTTACTCAATTATAAAACCTTGTAAGATTTTGGTATTACCATGGGTTATCATAAACCTGGAGCTTAAAAATTACTATTAGTAATTTATAAAAATTAATAAAATTAATAGTTGATTTTTATTTTATTTTTTATTTTAACCAAGCTAAAATGTTTAACATAAATTAAATTACAACATCCATTTTTACTCTTGATCCACCAAGCCCCGAGAGGGATCAAATATTTTTTCACTCTATGCTAGTTTGCATATCACGATATTTGATACCTCTCGGGGGTTGGTAGATCCAAAGTAAAGATGGATCTATGCTGGTTTAATTCCCCCATTTAAATAGGCTACATTCCAGGTGAATATCATGGGTCAATACCACCTGCCATTTTGGTGAATACCATGGGTCAATACCATATGCCATTTTTATTTTTATTAATACTAATATTAGGGTTAATAATGTTTTTTTGCATGGTATTAATAACAATCTAGTCCATGGTATTTGTCTCATAGTATTTTGCCCATAGGTTTCACCTAAATATAACGCATTTTTTTAGTGTCCTTAAATATAAGGTGACTTATGGAGTAAATATAAAAAAAAATGTTTTATTTGTTTACCATACCTCTCGTTTATTTATATTTTTATTAATTTACCATACCTCTTTTACAAATATGGTATTTGGCCCATAGGATTCACTTAAATAAAACCTCTTTCTTGAGCCTTCATAAATAGAACGAGGGTTATCGACTAAATATAAAAAGAGGTTTTATTTATTTACCATACGTCTAGTTTATTTATATTTTTATTTATTTACCATACCTTTTGAGTAAGTATAAAAAGACGTTTTATTTATTTACCATACCTCCAATTTACTTATATTTTTATTTGTTTACACCCTTGCATGTATATAAGGTGACTTATGAAGTAAATATAAAAAATGTTTTATTTATTTACCATATTTCTCATTTATTTATATTTTTATTAATTTACCATACCTCTTTTATAAATATGGTATTTGGCCCATAGGATTCACTTAAATAAAACCTATTCTTGAAAATGGGCAAATGGATTCACTTAAATAAAACCTATTCTTGAAAATGGGAGAATGGAAGGTTGTAACTCATAATTTCAAGGGCTAAATTTACCTTTTTTACCCTCTCCCTTAAAATAAGGTGGGCTATTTGAGGTGATTTGTAAAAATGCACTATGATACAAAATATTCGCCCACTAAAAATTTAAAACCCCTTAATTTCGCCAAAGGGCAAACATTCGCCCCTAAAATTTTCTATGTTGGTCAAGTATATAAACAACATGTTCTCAAATAACAACATGAAAGTAAACTTTTCTAATAATCATGAAAATCTTTCAATACAAAATAGTTAAAAGGATTTCAATCAATATCGTGTAATATTAATTTCATCTTCAAGCTTTGGTTGTTGTTTAAACAAACATAATACCAAGTACTTTCAATTTCATAGTTAAAATACAAAGAAAAATCGAAATAAACGTTCAAAACATAATCAAACAATAAAGAGAGGATATCATGGAATGGACATTGCAATTATATATAAATAAAATTTAAAAAAAAAAAAAAAAAAATTACCTTTCCATCATTATTTTATCACTCATTCCTAAAACATTTGCCTGCTCAAAATAACCATGAGGTGAAAGAATCACAACATTAAAAACCATAGGAATACTTACTAGAAACATTTCCATAGTCGATGGCTGAAGTGCCTAAAGGATCTCCAACAACAAATGAATCATGTCCGAGACATGATCTCTATATTATCTCCCCATCCTTTTTCCAATCACATTTCATCTAACCTTCCTACACCAAAGTCAAGTAACAATCAAATGAAGGAATTGACATTTGTTTTTATCTTTTATATGTATAAAATTTGAATATAATTTGTTTTGGTAACATATTAATTCGTATTTAAAGTCTTCCTGTCATGAGAATGTATCAATCAAGTAGAACATCAGAAAAATTGACCTCAATGAGGTCCTCTAACAATTTCTACAATATCAATATTTGTCTTGTTGTGATATCTTGAATAGAAAATAGAACATATCTGCAAACAAAAAATCCATATATTACTTATGTTCAAACTATCTATATGGTGTATTCTTAGGTAAAATTTTAAGATGTCCATCTACCTTTTCCAAAGTGGATTGTAGCTTGGTTAAACTCTTTATCCCTTCATTCAACATCAATTTCTGCAAAATAAATGTCACACATTATTCTTTCCCATTTCTCAACATGCTAGATATGATAAATTAAAAGTCACATAAAAGAAAGAGAAACCCATTTTCTAACAAAAATAAATAAACAAACAATGCCTCTAATAAAACTTCACTCAGAAATTACTCTGCCACGTGCTCAAACTAAAGGTGATATTCTTTGAATCATATTTAGGTCATATTTAATGGGACATTCATATTTTTACCATGATTTTAATTTGGTGCTAAAAGAAATATATAAATCCGGGTTATTATCAGTGAACTTCAAGTATAATTCAAAAAAATAATGTCATTATAAGGTATGGAGAGAGAAACATCTTCATAACTAGGATTCTCTATTTTAGTTTGGTTTGAGTTGAGTTGGTATTTGAATATATAGTTTTCTCTAAAGAAGTGAAATAGAAAGATGAGAATTGAAATAACCCTGTGAATGTTTAATTAATGCATATTATATATCTCTAAAATAGTCAGGTCATCCTTCTCTGCTATTTGATAGAGATTTATTAGCATAGAATAATAATGAATTAACTATCAAACACAATAATGCAATATATTAACCAAGGAAACAAAAATTACATGGCTTTGGTATTTGTGTGCTCGAAGGAAATCCAACAATGGTTGTGTTCTTTATTTATCATGAAATAGTATTGAAGACAAATGATGGTTCAAAAATTGAACTCTGTTACCAATAGGAGATGGTCGTGTTGGGTAAGGAAATGATGAATTGAAGGGCTCAAGGTCTAGCTCCAATACATAGTTATCCGTGTCACTCAAAATACAAAGTTGTCATCATTTGCTTATCGAGGTAAAAATAATAGTGAGTTTGTATTCGTGCACTTGTGATAGTATATGAAAAAGAGAGCACTAGTGGAAATCAAAGTGTGTTGTCCCATCATTCAACCTAACAAAAACTTATATATTCAGTTGTTGACTACAGTGGAAATCAAATGTAAAACCCACTCATCTTGATCTTTACATGACATAGTTGTAATGAACTAGTACAATAGAAACATGCTAACTCATAAACAAGAGATGATAAAAAAAGAATAATGGAACATTATTTCCTACCACATAATTGGCATGAATAAAATTTCCATAGAATTCATCCAAAAAATGACAAGAACTTATGGCAAAAGAACATATCATTAGTGTTTTGTACCCTCTTTAACACATGTAGCCTAGGGAAGTAGAGGAGGCCAAATGTAGTAGGATTCCAATTGTGTGGGATATAAAACAAAAATCTCACGCTAAATAGTAGAACATGTTGAGGATAGTAATGATGAAAATAGATCATGTATTAAGATCAAGCCCCTTATTGGTCATCAATTAGCAAGGTGGCTGGTAATTTTTACTCGTAAAAAAATATCATAATTAGTGTAATGACTATGTGGATCATTTTGTGAATTGTTTTACATTTATATTATGGTGTCCTTACAGAAAAGAGTGATG
Source organism: Pinus tabuliformis (assembly GCA_031772625.1). Classification (NCBI taxonomy): domain Eukaryota; kingdom Viridiplantae; phylum Streptophyta; class Pinopsida; order Pinales; family Pinaceae; genus Pinus; species Pinus tabuliformis. The sequence continues at coordinate 1,057,750,446 of CM062807.1, forward strand.
AACATTATCCAGGTTTGGTCAGACTGGTTTTTCCTTTCATATGCTTATTTGAATGGACGCAGAGCTACCTTTCTTCGGTTTGGAAATTTAGGTGTCCCTCCCTTGCATTCAATATGTGGAGATGCCCCACCATTGAAGGACCTTGATAGTTCTGAATCCAATCTTACAAACATAAAATATGGATCTGGTCCAAATCAAAATGTTGCTATGATGATTGGAGAGGAAGCAACAACTTGAGAATTGTTTAGTATTTCTCTTATGGAGCTTGAAATAAAGTGTAGGAAGAATGGTTTATCTATTTGTGGTGGTAGGGAGGTAATGTTTTTCCAATCGCTTAGCTTAGAAGAAGAAGAGAAGCATAAGAACTAAGATCAAGATGAGAATTTCAGGTATGGGTATAACTTTTCAATCGGAGGGAAGCATGCAAGAGAAATTGATGCTTATATACAATCGGGAGGGGGAAGGTGGAGCATGGGTGAAGAAATAAAATCCATACTATATGATGATAAGGACTATATATCATTATCATCATCTAAGAAAATGTTCAGGAAGAATCATCTTTACGGTGACAGGTTGAGGAACATAAATTAGTGGATGCCTCTTAAAATGGAACTTTATCAAAAAATGTTGGTGTCATGATGGTAGTGTCACGTTATGTGCCCCCAAAAGTTCAAAATATTCTAGGCAATGTCAAGGAAAATTTCTTTTTCTACTCCTTATCTCATATTTCGCCCCATCCACGTTTTTATAGACCAATTATCAAGATCATAGAATGATCTTTTCTTTGATAAAGGAGTCCAAGGGCTAACAATTTAAGGATATGGTCAATTTTTAAAAAAAATGGACAGTCTTGTCTGACTTGCAAGGACTTTGGTGTCAAACTGGTTGCCGAGCCGATGTTATTCACATGTCAAAATTTTAAGTATGATTTGAGGTCGAGTTTGAATGAGAGGATTTTGCCTAATACTGTTTAGTCAAGGAAAAGAACCAAATTCAAAGTCCATTTGAATTATGATTCATGAAGCATAGTAACATAATTGGTGAGCTTAATAGGGCTCATCCTTGTCGTGATGTGTTATATTTGAATGGCGTGAATGCATGAATTTTAAAAGGTTGAGATATGATATAAATCTTGGGAAATTTTAACCAAATAAATAACCCAAACCTAACACTTGAGATATGATATAAATCTTGGGAAATTTTAACCAAATACATAACCCAAACCTTAAACCTAGTAGTGTGAAATCCATTGTTTGAAGTGTGGCTACTGAAGACAAATTTCTTAAATACTTTTAAAAATTAACATACAAATAATTTATAAAAGCATGGAATTTCGTTGTCAATCAAATGTCAAACTGGATAACAATTAAAGCGATAACCTGCAATGACAATCCAAAATTGACAATACATATTGGACAAATGTTCAAAACTCATTGGGTACATCCTAATCCTACATGCTTCTCAACTAGAGAAACCGAAGATGTTAGGGAAACATGGAATGTTAATGATATAAATGACAAAAAGATAAATAATTAAAATTAACTATTAGAACCAGCGCAAACAACGAATGATAAACAAAATGAAAATGGGGCAAAAATGTCGCATACCCACTCCATGAGACTGCCATCCTCTTCCATACTCGATGTTTCCCAAGACTAAGCAGGTCATTCCACTGGTGTCCATATCCTCATATCCAAAGTAGAATTCATCCTTATGTAAAGAAAAAAATAGAAGAAAATGAAGCCCGGAAGCCTTTTTACTAGTCAATAGTTTAAAGATTTTGAAGCGTGTATTTAAAAAGGAGATTCTCATACCAATATCCTTGCTTGCTTTGGAACTCTATTAAAATACATCACTTCCTCCAAAAACTTTACATATCATGGATCGTCATAATTCAAGTCATCAATTAAACGAAGCTCTATCATCTCTAGAGCAAGGGTGCTCTAAAGAAAGAAACATAATACATTGATTTCCCTATCATGAAATTAAGTTATGTCTACATAAACTTGTATATATGAATATGAGAGAGTGGGGATCTCAGACGTAGAGGTATGGGATATTTTGAAAGTTCCTGCATTGCATTTCAAAACCAAAATAAACCAACTTTTCACTCATTTCGAGGTAAAATGATCCAAAATGGATTTTGGATAGACTTGTAAGTCTAAGTGTTCCTCACAGAGAAAAATGAAAGTCCAAGGAAGTTCCTAGAAATAGCCTCATTGTAGAGATTGTCTCATTCTGAATCTACTGCAACTTGAATGGGAAAAAATGGACTTAGGATGCAGAAGTTATCGCAAAAATAAGATGCCCTTCGTTCTTTGGAAAAAGAGGCAAAATCCCCTAAAATGGGCAAAAAAACCCCTAAAAAGGGAAACTGTATCAGAGGAGGTCCCAACGCAGATTTAAGCGGAAAGGGGATAAACCCCTGATTACTGATCTTCGATATTTCAAGTCGGAGATAGGCCTGTGTTCAATGGCGAGACCCCAAGTCGAGCGATATTTCGATCATTGATATTGGTGGATCGACATCGCAGATGCCACAAGTAAAGGGACAGACCCCTGAGCCCATGCGACTTGCAATTTCAATATATCACATCACAACATCACGTCGAATCGATGTAAGGGGTGATAATGCGAGACCTGATAGATTTTATACACACGGCACTATAAATTTTGATATCTGATATATGTCGGGTTTCTATGTATTAACGCTTTTTGGTGTGAAAACCGAAATACAAAAGGAATTTTCCCAAAGTGATAAAGGAACCCTAAAGGGCATTATAAACACGGCACATGATATTTGAGTTCTGTAAAGGCGGGATTTTGGGCAGGCCTTAGGAAGAAAGCCGTATTGGGTTGGCTCTGCCTGAGCCCACACACTGGTCGACACGTGGCTGGCAGAGGAGAAAGGAAAACTGCCTTTTAGGGTGAGTAACCTCCCTACTCCTAAGCCCCCCTGGAATTGGATATCGACCGTTGATTAGAGATCACCCGGATCGATCGTGGGGATTTCGATAGCGTCCCAAGGCAGACCTGATGTGATTTTAGGGTGACTGCGATCATATTTCAAGTCCGATAAAAAGGATTTTGTTGAGTTTTTCATTGTTTTCCCATGTATTTGGGATTTTGTCCAATACACTAATGTGATGCGATATAACGCCTAATGGTGGACCCAGTAGGGATTTTAGGGGCGATTGAATGGAATTTCACATTCGGATTTCACGTCTGATAATGTATTTTCCAAAAAACTCTGTGTAATGAATTTTTCTCAGTTTACGGGTTTTTGCCTATGAAACGGCCCTGATTCCTTCTGTAACCGCCCCTAATCATCATGCCACACTGAAGCAGGAATTTTTACAAGGAATGATGCATTTTTAAGCCATGGATCCGTAGATCCAAATGGCCAGTCTAACTTACAGGGAGCAGAGAAGCTGCAGGGCCGTAGAGGGATAATGAAACGTAGAGAAACAGATGAGGCAACCGAAAAGCCAAAAACAATGCCTCAAAGGAGGTAGAGAGATCAATTGAGAGAGAGAGAGAGAAGAGAGATCAAAACGTTAATGCACAGAGCAGCCGAGGGAGTCACTTGGAGTACAAGTGAAAATCCAGAGAGCTGTAAGTTGCAGAGCCAGAGCCAAAGCCGAGAGCCAGAGCGAGAGCCGAGAGCTTCAAGAGCCAGGGATAAAATGGTGTCTAAACCCATTGTTTTTGTGTAAAATAGTGGATTTGATCTAAGAGCTTGTAAAAATTACTTTGCCATAATCCCAGAGAGCCTAGTTGAGTTGACTAGAGCTCACGGAGATGTAGCCCAAGAGTTTTGGGTGAACTCCTAATTAAATTGTTGTCTTATGTGTTTGTTTTACTGCTACATTATTTACTGTTATATGTATTTATATATCAGTTTAAGCACATCAACTTACAGCACATAAACAGTTCTAAAACAGACATAAGCATACACCTATATTGTCAAGCACTTATTAATTCCACATTTGGTTAATCATAAAGACTTGGGAATAATTTAAAGCTTTGGAAGTGGGAGAGGTTCTTGTAAGTTAGACAAGAAGCCTAAGTGCCCCATTTTCAGATCAGGTGGTATCAGAGCTTGAGATTGATTAACCCCACCTTAAAAGAAGGTTATATCAGAATGCTTGATTGATAAAGCAAAGACTGCTTTTCTGAAAGCTGTTTGGGCAGTCAAGGATTGATTGTCTTATTAATTGTATGCTTGTTGCAGACTGACTATTTTCTAAGTTTGCAGAGGTGAAGGGAAAGCTATTGATAGCTCAATCCAAGAAGGACAAGAAGGAAGAAGGGTTGAAGGCATTCTTCTAACCCAAAGGACCTCAAGGAAATCCTTGAGGCACAAGAGGTTTGTGGCAAAAGGTTTTTAAATAAGCTATTTATTAATCTTGTTTGAAGTTCCGTTGAGCCTCAAACCTGCACCTTCCTATACAACCTCTCAGCCTTCTTTTTCCAATTACTTCATCCACCCGGTTGTTAAATCATTGCATTATAGTCTAAAAAGAGCTTTTTATATGGTTTTCTGACTATGCTTATGACTGTTGTTTGGTTTAGTTTTTTTGTTCATGCAGCTGCGGAAACTTGTCAGTTTCCACAGCCAGCACAGGTTTCCGCAGCCAGCACAGGATTCCACAACTATTTTGTTAAAATCTGTGCTACAAGTGTCCTATGAAGAAACGAGCCACATGGGCAAACTCCAGGTGATGGATACATGGAATGTGTCCCTTCAAATCAGCTAAATCATCCATGGAAGGTCACGATCAACAAAGGTCAAAGGCAAAGCCAAGGAAGGAGCTCAGTGGTGGCACGTCTCTGTTTTGAGCACGTGAACGTTACGTGGCACATTCCTCAGCTCACGAAGACACCGGCACACCTGGAGATCATTTCTTTAACCTGAATCTAACAGCTACCACTCCGGAGATTTAATAGACATGATGACAGCTACGCTAGATCTCGGCTGAAGGGATCTACGTGTCTTTGGCAACACAGTCAATAGCGTAGGAGTTAGTTAGTTAGTTTCAGCATTTTTTCATTATAAATAACATGTCGATGAACGTTGTAAAGAAGTTTTTTTTGGATATGTAATTTCTACACTGTTGTGTTATCACCCCACTGTTTATATATGTTGTTGTTTTAATATATAAGAAGACTTTTCTGAGTTTATTCGTGTGACTACTTGTTGATGGGCTGAAGTGGCAGAGGGCCCCTGCACGCTGAATCCTTGTAAAGTTTTCATTTGGTTTTATTATGTTCTTGTATCATTAGCTTGTACATAACACACTGTTTGATGTTTCTTAACTCACTATTGTTTATATTTTCACCTCTGTTTTCTTATAACTGTCAACTGATCAGTGCTTTTCTGCAGGTTTTCTTAGGCAGCCCGGGAAAATTTTCATCTTTTTGATAACTATTGACATATGAGATCATCTTGTCCTTCCTGCTAACTTTCATTTTCTGAAGTTTAATTTCAGCACTGTCTTTTTCAAGTTGTGATTTGCTTACTTATTTTTTTTGTTATTTAGATATCATACTGCTCATCAATTTATGGTTTCTTTCTATAGTGCAGTGACTCTATTAGCAAGAAATCAGAATATTACTAACCGTAGTGTGATTTAGTTATCATATTGCTTAAACTTATTCATGATTACTTCCCACAAGGTAGATTGAGCTGAAGGGTAAAGGATCAGAAGAGTTGAAGTAGTGTGATTAGTTTCCTTTCTGCAATTTAGTTATCATATTGCTTAAACTTATTCATGGTTGCTTCCCACAAGGTAGATTGAGCTGAAGGGTAAAGGACCAGAAGAGTTAAAGTAGTGTGACTAGTTTCTTTTATGCAATTTAATTTCTTGCCATTTAGATAGCATATTGCTTGACTTATTCATGATTACTTCCCACAAGGTAGATTGAGCTGAAGGGTAAAGGATCTGAAGAGTTTAAGTAGTGTGAATTAGTTGCTTTTTTTTTGGTTTGAGTTGCTTTAAGTTCAGTTTTTACTTTCTTTTCATTCAGTAGCAAGGATACTGGGCCATTGTCATTAGTTCACTGTTTGATGCATTTACTTTCTCTTAAGAATTGATTTCAGTTTAGTTGTTCTAAAGCTTTCTTCTTGAGCACTTTCAAGTTTGAGAAAATCATTGTAGAAACCACCATCACCATCCATACTCCATACTTCACTTTCATTTTCGCCATCACACATTAGGGAAAGATAAATCCAAAAACAAACTAAAAAAACTCAAAAACGACAAAAGATTAAGGAAATGGTTATCTAGTACATATAGTACACTTCACTTCGTCAGTTTACGAACCCCATATTGAAATTTTAAATAGCAATTTAGATCACACTAAATTGACCAAACATTTTGGCGCTGTTGCCGGGGAAGTGAAATTAGGTAGCCAATTTCTATAATAATAAAAAAAAAAAAATTCAAGGAAGGAAAATTGATAACCTCTCAAAGTATGCTCTCCTCTTGCACTTAGTGTGATCTGGAGGATCAGAAAAGAGAAAGTTATTGGTTTAATAGTTTCTTGAGTATGCTCTCTTCTTGCACCTAGAGTGACCTGGAAGATCAGAAAGAGAATTATTAGCCGAACTTGAAGAAAAATAATAAAAAAATGACATGCATAGAGCAAGAGATTCTAGGGGAAGGTTTTTAGCTAGAGCCAAGAGTTCGATTCTTACAACTCCATCTACTTCAAGGAATATACAAGAGACACCTCCATCATCTCCAACTTACACTCCTAGCCCTAGGATTCCTGGAATTCAAGAGGCAGTAGTTGACTCTCCCACACCTTCCATCGAATCTGAATTAGAAAGAGATCATTTTCTTCCTCCTACAGAGAGACAAATTGTAATTGAAGAAGTAGAATCATCTGAAGAAGAAGAGGGAGAAATTCCTTCTCATTCACCCTTAGTAGAGGAACCAGAGGACTCTGAAGTCTCGAGGGAAACTACCATGACAGAGGAAGGAGCAAATGGATTTGGTAGAGGTAGAGGAGGAGGAGGAAATAATGGAGGAGGTAGAGGTAACATTGGGGGAAATAGGGATGGAGATAACTCATTTGGATTTCCTATAGTCGATGAGGACTCCCGAGCCACAATGAAAAACATCTCACCATCTGTCCTCCCAAACTTCCATGGGTTAAGAAATGAGGACCCTGAAACATTTATATTTGAGTTTGAGGTCGTGTGTCGAACTTATGATTATCTGGAAGACTCTCAAAAACTCAAATTGTTTCCTTCAACATTGAAAGGAGCAGCCTTGAAATGGTTCATGGGATTACTCACTCAATCCATTAGGACATGGAATGATATGAAACAAACATTTTTGGATAGGTACCTGGACTATTGTATGCCCACCAATCACAAGGATGAGGTATTCAAAATGGTGCAAAGAGAAGATGAAAACTTGGAGGATTTACTTGAAAGATTTCAATACAACCTGAAAAGAGAAAAAATGAGTAACTTAGATGAGGAGACCTTGAAAGCCCTTCTATTAAAAGCCATTAGAGATGAATGGATAGATATTTTGAACATGATGGGAAAAGGAGACATATCTCAACTTCCACTTCATGATATAGCAGAGCTATGTGTCCATCTCTCAATGGGGAAATATAAAACTCAAAAAGGGCCTAGAGATCCTTCTCTCATCAGAGCAAACAAATCCGCAACCGGATCAGTAAGTAGGGCTGAGATTGGCAACATGCTTGATGAATTCAAGACTGACATCTTAGGGAGTCTTAGTGAGCAACTAGACACTCTTAAGATTCACAATAAGTAGAAAGAAGAAGCTGAGGCTTTGGCCATCTTTTGCCCAAAGTGTAGAAAGAAACATGCTCTAAGGGAATGTCCCTTGGATGCAAAAGTTGTAGAAACATGTGTAATTTGTTCAGAGAATCATGAGACCAAGGATTGTCCTTCAATTCCTGGGCTCAAAGCTGTCTTTCAAGAAGATCCAAATACAATCGAGTCTCTCTGTTTTGTTGCAAGGAGACCTTGGCAGGCGCAACAAAATCAAGGGTTTAACAACTCTATGAATTTTCAACCCCCACCAAATTGGAATCCTTGGCAACAACCTTGGTCCCAACCTCAAAATCCTTTTCAATCATGGGTACAAGGTATGCAAAATCCTTATGGGAGATTTGCTCAATTTTATCAATATCCTCCATCTTTTCAAAACCAACAAGCTCCACAACTTCCAAATCAAAACCCACAACTATCATTGCCATTTCCACAACAACAACAACCTTCTCAACAGAATCCAAATTCTCAACTCTTGCTTCCATTCCAAAAAAAGTCAAATCAACTTCCTTCTCAGCCATTGCCAAACCCCAATAACAAAAACCCTCAAAATGCTTAGATGATGGAAGGTAAACAATTTCCTGCCTATATGATTGTTCCTCTCAATGATGTACAACTCACATCAGGTAGAGTCCTAGATAAGCCTTTTATAGATGTTCAAAAGAAAAGCATTTCTAAGGAAGATTCTCTTGAAGCCAATAAGGGCTCTGAAGCATCTCTTCAAAACCCAAGCACTCAAAAAGAAAAGGAAAAAGAGTTAACCCCCACAACTCCTATAGTTGAGTAACCTGCATCTTCATCCACACCTCCTTTTCCTGAAAGATTACAAATTGACAAAGGGGTGGAAAAACAAATATTGTTGCCTAACTATGATTTTCTAGATGAATTGAAGAATGTCTGTATCAAGATTCCCTTGTTACAAGCCATTAAAGAGATTCCTATTCTAGCGAAAACAATAAAGGAGTTGAGTCTTAAAAGACCAGGAAGGAAAAATTGCAGATATCATGATGGGAAAAATTACTATGCAGAAATATGTAGATCCCGGTAGTCCAATTGTCAAAACACATATCAATGGGGTAGAAATACCAAATACTTTGATTGATTTAGGGGCTGCTATCAACATCATGAGTAGACAGACTATGGAACAACTAAAACTTCCTAATCTTCTTTTTACACCTACTTTATTGCAACTTGCAGATCGATCAATTATTAAACCAGATGGTGTATTAGAAGACATTTCAGTCTCATTAGACTCTTGGGAATATCCAGTGGATTTCATGATTTTAACTCCCAAGAGTAATCTAGGAGGACATCCTCTTATCTTAGGAAGACCTTGGGTAGCCACAGCTGATGCTTTTATCAGTTGTAGGTCTGGGGATATGTATATTTCTGATGGTAATTCGACAAAGAAGTTCAATCTGTATCCTCCAGCAAAAGAAATTACAGAAATAGGAGATAATGAGTGGGTTGATGATGAAGATACTATACAACCTGTCTTTACCATTTCTGAGATCAGTGAAAATAGTCAAATTCTGAACACATTAGAAAACTTTGAAACATCTTCAGAATATGACCACACACAATTTCAGTTGGATTCTGACATTGAGTGTCTATCATCTAGACAAATGTCTCTTTTCTCTATGGAAGAGTTTGGTAGTTCCGCCATTGAGATTTTTCCAGGAAAAACATTGAATATCAACAAAAACTTGGAAAAATCACAACAGGAAGAGCTAACCAAAATCTTGCAAAAACATTCTACTGCATTTGCATGGGAGTATACCGATATGAAAGGTATTGACCCTAAGACTTGCATTCATCACATCTACATTGAGGAAAATAGTAGACCAATCAGACAACCTCAAAGAAGGATGAATCCAAACCTTAGGGAGATAGTGAAAGAAGAGCTCCAAAAGTTACTTAATGTAAACTTCATTTATCCAATTTCAGATAGCCGGTGGGTTTCTCCTTTGGTTATAGTACCTAAAAAGAATGGTAAATGGAGGGTTCGCATTGATTACAGAGAATTGAACAAAGCAACTTTGAAGGATCACTTTCCTTTACCCTTTATTCATCAAGTATTAGATACTTTAGCAGGCAAAAAGTATTTCTCATTTTTGGATGGTTTTAGTGGTTACAATCAGATTCAGGTAGCACCTGAAGATCAGGACAAGACCACATTTACTTGTCCATGGGGAACTTTTGCTTACCGAGTACTTCCTTTTGGATTATGTAATGCACCCACAACATTTCAAAGGGCAGTACTAGGAATCTTTTCTGATCTAATTCATGATTGTGTAGAGGTTTATATGGATGATTTTACAGTTTATGGTAATTCATTTGAAGAGGCATTAGAGAATTTGGAAAAAGTCCTTATAAGATGTAAAGAAACAAACCTTTCATTAAGTCATGAGAAATGCTTTATGATGTTTACTGAAGGGATTGTTTTAGGACATCATATTTCAGGGGATGGGATTAAAGTTGATAGATCAAAAGTTGAAGTCATCTCCAAGTTGCCTATTCCAAATTGTCAAAAAGATGTTAGAAGTTTTCTTGGATTTACTGGATATTATAGAAGATTTATTGAAAACTTCACCAAAATAGCATCTCCACTCTTCAAATTACTTACAAAAGACTGTGAATTCAAGTGGGATCCTGATTGTCAATCTGCATTTGAAACTTTGAAAACAAGAATATCTGAAGCACCCATTTTGAGAGGGCCAAATTGGAAACTTCCTTTCCATATTTCTACAGATGCTTCAGATACAGCTCTAGGAGCTGTGTTGGGTCAAAAGGATTTAGTTCCTTATGCCATTTACTACACCAGTAAAAATTTGACTCCCACTGAGTTAAATTATATTGTGACTGAGAAAGAGTTCTTAGTTGTTGTTCATGCAATCAACAAGTTTAGACATTATATAACAGGCTATGAAACTTTTGTCCATACTGATCATTCTGCAATTAGATATCTCATGAACAAACCTGTTACTAATGGCAGAGTTACAAGATGGCTTTTACTTTTACAAGAATTCAATATTACTGTGTTGGATAGACCAGGGAAACAAAATACAGTAGCTGATTTCTTGTCTAGAATCCAAAATACTAACGAAGATTCTCCTGTAGAGGATAAGTTTCCAGATGAATATTTGTTTGCAGTAACTACTAAGACTCCTTGGTATGCAGATATTGCTAACTATTTGGTTACAGGGAAGCTACCTCCACACTTATTTCCTAATGAGAAAAGGAAAATTATTCAGGAGAGTTCAAATTATTCATGGATTTCTAATGAATTGTTTAAAACAGGGCTAGATTGTGTGATCAGAAGATGTGTTCGGGAAGATGAAATACCTGACATCCTCAAGGCATGTCATGATGAACCATGCGGTGGACACTTTGCTGACAAGAGGACGGCCTATAAAATCCTTTCTTTAGGATATTATTGGCCTTCTCTCTTCAAAGATGCAAAACAATATGTCAGAAGGTGTGACAGCTGCCAAAGAGTTGGGAGACCGACTCTTTCAAATGAAATGCCATTACAGCCACAGGTACTCATCGAACCCTTTGAAAAATGGGCTTTAGATTTCATTGGACCCATTAATCCACCATCTAGACAAAAGAAATATATATTGGTTTGCACTGATTATGTCACTAAATGGGTAGAAGCCAAAGCATTGCCTTCTGCCACTGAAAATTCAGTTGTTCAATTTCTTTTTGAGGATATTTTTACTCGTTTTGGTGTCCCAAGAGAAATTGTGACAGATCAGGGAAGTCAATTCACATCTAACTTGATGGAGAAGCTGATGGAAGAATACAAAATCAAGCACAGAAAATCTACTCCTTACCATCCTCAAGCAAATGGTCAAGTGGAATCTACAAACAAAGTTCTTGAGAGCATCATCACCAAAACTGTTCATCTACACAGAAGAGATTGGGCAGAAAGGCTTCCTGAAGCCTTATGGGCCTACAGAACTACATGGAGGAACACAACAGGACATTCTCCCTATGAACTTGTTTATGGGAAAGAAGTCCTGCTCCCCATTGAGTTTCAAGTCAAGACTTTCAAGATGGCAGTTCAGTTGGGGATGAATCTATCAGAAGCCCAAAAGCACAGAATGGAGCAGCTGAATGAGCTAGATGAGATCAGACAAGATGCAATTTTAAGGACTGATCTAGTTCAACATCAAAGAGCTAAGTGGCATGACAGATATATTAAAGAGAGAAAGTTTCAAGAGGGAGATTGGGCTTTACTGTTTGATTCCAAGTTTAAAGACTTCAAAGGGAAGTTTCAGACTCATTGGCTTGGGCCATATGAGATTGATAAAGTCTTTAACAATGGAGCAGTAAGAATCAAGACCATTGATGAATTTCAGACTCCTCTTATTGTGAATGGCCACCGATTGAAAATTTATCATAAGCCACTTTCAAAAGAGGAGTTTGTCAAAATGTTCCAAGAGAATTCTGCAATAAGGCTGGTGGAGAAGAATCCTTCTCTCCCACCAGCCTAATCTTTGTTTCTTTCAGTTTTTGAAAAAAAAAAATGTGTATAAGCCTGAAAACCAATCCCAGATTGGCGGTCTTATGCAGAAAATATAGAGTGAAAATCAGGGACACCTGACACTCTATATTTTCCAAAAAAATCTCCTCTCCTTCTCTTTCCATCTTCACTTCATCTCACTTGTCATTTCACTTCACCTCCATCTCATTTTCATCTCCATTTCACTTCATTCCACTTCATTTCACTCATTCCATTTCACTCCATCAATAAAAATCCCCTTCAGGACTATTTTCATTCAGTTAGTTCTTTTCTAACTATCTTTGTGCAGACAAGGGGGTGTTGTCTCAGTTTCCGCAGCTGGGAACCGTTTCCGCAGCCAGAAGCAATTTCCGCAGCCAGCATCACTCTGTTTTCAAAAATACAATCAACTGTTAGTGCCATAATCATGAAATGCAGGTGTAATTGAGCTAAAGACATGGGGCATCTCCAAGATATCAAAGAAGAGCAACTGGTTAGAAGCCTTGAGCAAGAATTGACAAAGTTTCCAAAGGTATGATCAAAAATCTTTATCAAATAACAATTCAAGTCATAATTACGTATAGTCATTAAACCATAACAGGTTCTCCTATGTGCAATGATTTGATATATTAGCCCACTATCACTCTTATTCCGCGATATCACTCCACACACCTCGCATTCATTTCCCTAACGGTCTCATGATTACTCCGAGTTTGAACTCAAGTATGACTGCACTTCTAGTTATTACCCGTACTCTTGAGACGTGACCTATTGTGTTACGTCTCTTCCCAGCTGTAATTTCCGCAGCCGTCTGTTGAGACGTGTAAAATCTCATACACAGTCATCCGACTCGAAAGAATCCTGCCGTTACTCCACTCGCTTATCACTCCACTCATACTCCACTTATACCATACTCCTTGCATGCGTCCACATTTCATTTTATGAACTCGTTTACCACTGCTCACCCACTGTTCCTCCTGTAATTCGGGTATTTCCATTCACTGTTCTCTATTTCCGACTGCAGTCACTACAGTTTGCTCTAAACCCTGATTGCAGTCACTACAGTCATCCTAAACCCTGACTACAGTCATTACAGTTTATCCTAAACCCTGTAACAGAGCTATTTTTTTCCCTTAACCCTCACACACAGAAGAACTCTCAGTGGAATTTAAAACAGAGGATGGGAAAATTACTGAGAGCTGAGCCGGAAGGACCGAAATACTTGGAGGGTTATCCTCAAGTTAAGGAATTGCTGAAGAAAGTCAGATGGCTACGATTTATCCAGAAGTTTAAAGGCTATAACAAGGAGGTGACCAAAGCTTTTGCAAGGTCCTTTAATGGACAAACAGTGGAGGTTGGAGACTTGAAATTCACAGTGACCGAGGCCACAGTAGCAGCTGCCACGGGCCTACCTCAAGAGGGTGAAAGGTGGTTTAAAAATAGAAGTGTGGACGATCAAATATGGAGAACCATGCTACAAAACCAAGGTATGGATACAACCGTATTTACAAGAGGCATCCCTGTTCATGTATTAAAAGAGGAATGGTCTAGTCTACTGTTAGTCATCCAGAAATTTATCACGTGTGAAGGTCGTTTTGGCTCTATGTATATGTATCATGTCAGACTGATGATGAATTTCATAGACGGTCACACTCTTAATTTGCCTCATTTTCTGCTATCAAGTTTGAAAAAGATGAGTTTTACAGTTCAAAAACATGTAGGCAATATTGAACCTCATCTTTACCATCATGGGCTCATTAAAATTCTTATTGAGGATCAGTTGAAGAAAACTAAGGATACATGGGAGCAATTCTTAACAAGAAACTACTTCCAAGAGCCGTCTGAGGCCTCTGGAAGCAGTCCACCAAAAATTCCAAGGAAAAGTAGGAGGAAAGAAAAAAACATTACAATCCAAGACTCCCCTACAATAGAAATTCAAGAAACAGTCCAAAAAGAAAAAGAAGATAGAGCTAGAAGTAAGAAACAGAAGAAGGAAAAAGGCAAAAGAACCATCCAAGAAGTCTATCCATCCCCTGAGCAATCCATAGAAGAGGATTATCAACCTCTGTCAGAAAGATTAATAGATCTTCAAGCCGCTGCCATAGCCAAGAAAAAGCAAAAAGGAAAACAGAGTGCACAAGAGAAGAGTACTAGTTCATACTTAAGAAGGAGCACTAGGCTAAAAGGGAAGGGGAATAAAACCAAAGAAAAACAGTCTCACTTTATTGATTTAGATGAAGAGACACTTGAGAAATCTCCAACTCAGCCAAGCATTGAGTCAAGTCCTCCACGTGAGGAAAGCCCTTTTCGGCCGGAAAGAGAGAGCAGTCCTCCTCCACCAGATTTTGAGTTTAGGCCGAGAAAGACACCTGAGGTAGATTCTAATCAGCAAGAGGCATACAATTACCTGGAAACCTTAGAACAATCAGCTGCAGGACCAAGTACCTCTCTGCCACCTGATGCACAAGTTCAGTCTTTGAAACAGGAAATATTTGAGTTAGAAGTCCTAAATAGGCATATCATACAGAAAATGAAGCACTCAAAGAGCAGAGTAAAGTAGACAAGATTGTCCATGATAATACTATGCTCCATTTAGGACTGTGGCAAAAGAAAAACAGAAAACTGAAGAAGAAGTGCAAAAAGTTAAGCAGAGCATTGATTAACCTCAAGTTCAAATGCCTAGTCAGGAAGCCAAGGATGATGTTAGCATCAAGGAAGAAGAAAAGAGGGCTAGATGTCCTTGCAGAAGCATCAGAACATATGGATTAGAGGGAAATAACTCAATTTTGGTTGCATGAGGACATGCAACACCTTCACAGTGGGGGTATGTTGAGCCTCAAACCTGCACCTTCCTATACACCCTCTCAGCCTTCCTTTTCCACTTATTTCATCCACCCAGCTGTTAAATCATTGCATTGTAGTTTAAAAAGAGCTTTTTACATGGTTTTCTGACTATGCTTATGACTGTTGTTTGGTTTAGTTTTTTTGTTCATGCAGCTGCGGAAACTTGTCAGTTTCCGCAGCCAGCACAGGTTTCCGCAGCCAGCACAGGATTCCGCAGCTATTTTGTTAAAAGCTGTGCTACAGGTGTCCTATGAAGAAACGAGCCACATGGGCAAGCTCCAGGTGACGGATACATGGAACGTGTCCCTTCAAATCAGCCAAATCATCCATGGAAGGTCACGGTCAACGAAGGTCAAAGGCAAAGCCAACCAAGGAGTTCAGCGGTGGCACGTCTCTGTTTTGAGCACGTGAACGTTACGTGGCACAGTCCTCAGCTCACGAAGACACCGGCACACCTGGAGATCATTTCTGTAACCTGAATCTAACAGCTACCACTCCAGAGATTTAATAGACATGATGACAGTTACGCTAGATCTCGGCTGAAGGGATCTACGTGTCTTTGGCAACACAGTCAATAGCGTAGGAGTTAGTTAGTTAGTTTCAGCATTTTGTCATTATAAATAACGCGTCGATGAACGCTGTAAAGAAGTTTTTTTGGATATGTAAATTCTGAACTGTTGTGTTATCACCCCACTGTTTATATATGTTGTTGTTTTAATATATGAGAAGACTTTTCTGAGTTTATTCGTGTGACTACTTGTTGACCGGCTGAAGTGGCAGAGGGCCCCTGCGCGCTGAAGCCTTGTAAAGTTTTCATTTGGTTTTATTATGTTCTTGTATCATTAGCTTGTACATAACACACTGTTTGATGTTTCTTAACTCACTGTTGTTTATATTTTCACCTCTGTTTTCTTATAACTGTCAACTGATCAGTGCTTTTCTGCAGGTTTTCTTAGGCAGCCCGGGCAAATTTTCATCTTTTTGATAACTATTGACATATGAGATCATCTTGTCCTTCCTGCTAACTTTCATTTTCTGAAGTTTAATTTCAGCACTGTCTTTTTCAAGTTGTGATTTGCTTACTTTTTTTTTTGTTATTTAGATATCATACTGCTCATCAATTTATGGTTTCTTTCTATAGTGAAGTGACTCTATTAGCAAGAAATCAGAATATTACTAACTGTAGTGTGATTTAGTTATCATATTGCTTAAACTTATTCATGATTGCTTCCCACAAGGTAGATTGAGCTGAAGGGTAAAGGATCAGAAGAGTTGAAGTAGTGTGATTAGTTTCCTTTCTGCAATTTAATTTCTTGCAATTTAGTTATCATATTGCTTAAACTTATTCATGGTTGCTTCCCACAAGGTAGATTGAGCTGAAGGGTAAAGGACCAGAAGAGTTAAAGTAGTGTGACTAGTTTCTTTTATGCAATTTAATTTCTTGCCATTTAGATAGCATATTGCTTGACTTATTCATGATTACTTCCCACAAGGTAGATTGAGCTGAAGGGTAAAGGATCTGAAGAGTTTAAGTAGTGTGAATTAGTTGCTTTGTTTTTGGTTTGAGTTGCTTTAAGTTCAGTTTTTACTTTCTTTTCATTCAGCAGCAAGGATACTGGGCCATTGTCATTAGTTCACTGTTTGATGCATTTACTTTCTCTTAAGAATTGATTTCAGTTTAGTTGTTTTAAAGCTTTCTTCTTGAGCACTTTCAAGTTTGAGAAAATCACTGTAGAAACCACCATCACCATCCATACTCCATACTTCACTTTCATTTTCGCCATCACACATTAGGGAAAGATAAATCCAAAAACAAACTAAAAAAACTCAAAAACGACAAAAGATTAAGGAAATGGTTATCTAGTACATATAGTACACTTCACTTCGTCAGTTTACGAACCCCGGATTGACATTTTAAATAGCAATTTAGATCACACTAAATTGACCAAACATTTTGGCGCCGTTGCCGGGGAAGTGAAATTAGGTAGCCAATTTCTAAAAAAAAAACAAGAAAATTTCAAGGAAGGAAAATTGATAACCTCTCAAAGTATGCTCTCCTCTTGCACTTAGTGTGATCTGGAGGATCAGAAAAGAGAAAGTTATTGGTTTAATAGTTTCTTGAGTATGCTCTCTTCTTGCACCTAGAGTGACCTGGAAGATCAGAAAGAGAATTATTAGCCCGACTTGAAGAAAAATAAAAAAATGACATGCATAGAGCAAGAGATTCTAGGGGAAGGTTTTTAGCTAGAGCCAAGAGTTCGATTTTTACAACTCCATCTACTTCAAGGAATAGACAAGAGACACCTCCATCATCTCCAACTTACACTCCTAGCCCTAGGATTCCTGGAATTCAAGAGGCAGTAGTTGACTCTCCCACACCTTCCATCGAATCTGAATTAGAAAGAGATCCTTTCCTTCCTTCTACAGAGAGACAAATTGTAATTGAAGAAGTAGAATCATCTGAAGAAGAAGAGGGAGAAATTCCTTCTCGTTCACCCTTAGTAGAGGAACCAGAGGACTCTGAAGTCTCCAGGGAAACTACCATGACAGAGGAAGGAGCAAATGGATTTGGTAGAGGTAGAGGAGGAGGAGGAAATAATGGAGGAGGTAGAGGTAACATTGGGGGAAATAGGGATGGAGATAACTCATTCGGATTTCCTATAGTCGATGAGGACTCCCGAGCCACAATGAAAAACATCTCACCATCTGTCCTCCCAAACTTCCATGGGTTAAGAAATGAGGACCCTGAAACATTTCTATTTGAGTTTGAGGTCGTGTGTCGAACTTATGATTATCTGGAAGACTCTCAAAAACTCAAACTGTTTCCTTCAACATTGAAAGGAGCAGCCTTGAAATGGTTCATGGGATTACTCACTCAATCCATTAGGACTTGGAATGATATGAAACAAACATTTTTGGATAGGTACCTGGACTATTGTATGCCCACCAATCACAAGGATGAGGTATTCAAAATGGTGCAAAGAGAAGATGAAAACTTGGAGGATTTACTTGAAAGATTTCAATACAACCTGAAAAGAGCAAAAATGAGTAACTTAGATGAGGAGACCTTGAAAGCCCTTCTATTAAAAGCCATTAGAGATGAATGGATAGATATTTTGAACATGATGGGAAAAGGAGACATATCTCAACTTCCACTTCATGATATAGCAGAGCTATGTGTCCATCTCTCAAGGGGGAAATCTAAAACTCAAAAAGGGCCTAGAGATCCTTCTCTCATCAGAGCAAACAAATCTGCAACTGGATCAGTAAGTAGGGCTGAGATTGGCAACATGCTTGATGAATTCAAAACTGACATCTTAGGGAGTCTTAGTGAGCAACTAGACACTCTTAAGATTCACAATAAGCAGAAAGCAGAAGCTGAGGCTTTGGCCATCTTTTGCCCAAAGTGTAGAAAGAAACATGCTCTAAGGGAATGTCCCTTGGATGCAAAAGTTGTAGAAACATGTGTAATTTGTTCAGAGAATCATGAGACCAAGGATTGTCCTTCAATTCCTGGGCTCAAAGCTGTCTTTCAAGAAGATCCAAATACAATCGAGTCTCTCTGTTTTGTTGCAAGGAGACCTTGGCAGGGGCAACAAAATCAAGGGTTTAACAACTCTATGAATTTTCAACCCCCACCAAATTGGAATCCTTGGCAACAACCTTGGTCCCAACCTCAAAATCCTTTTCAATCATGGGTACAAGGTATGCAAAATCCTTATGGGAGATTTGCTCAATTTTATCAATATCCTCCATCTTTTCAAAACCAACAAGCTCCACAACTTCCAAATCAAAACCCACAACTATCATTGCCATTTCCACAACAACAACAACCTTCTCAACAGAATCCAAATTCTCAACTCTTGCTTCCATTCCAACAAAAGTCAAATCAACTTCCTTCTCAGCCATTGCCAAACCCCAATAATAAAAACCCTCAAAATGCTTACATGATGGAAGGTCAACAATTTCCTGCCTATATGATTGTTCCTCTCAATGATGTACAACTCAGATCAGGTAGAGTCCTAGATAAGCCTTCTATAGATGCTCAAAAGCAAAGCATTTCTGAGGAAGATTCTCTTGAAGCCAATAAGGGTTCTGAAGCATCTCTTCAAAACCCAAGCACTCAAAAAGAAAAAGAAAAAGAGTTAACCCCCACAACTCCTATAGTTGAGCAACCTGCATCTTCATCCACACCTCCTTTTCCTGAAAGATTACAAATTGACAAAGGGGTGGAAAAACAAATCTTGTTGCCTGACTATGATTTTCTAGATGAATTGAAGAATGTCTGTATCAAGATTCCCTTGTTACAAGCCATTAAAGAGATTCCTATTCTAGCGAAAACAATAAAGGAGTTGAGTCTTAAAAGACCAGGAAGGAAACCAAGAGATACAAGAAGAATCCACCTGGTAGGAAAAATTGCAGATATCATGATGGGAAAAATTACTATGCAGAAGTATGTAGATCCCGGTAGTCCAATTGTCAAAACACATATCAATGGGGTAGAAATACCAAATACTTTGATTGATTTAGGGGCTGCTATCAACATCATGAGTAGACAGACTATGGAACAGCTAAAACTTCCTAATCTTCTTTTTACACCTACTTTATTGCAACTTGCAGATCGATCAATTATTAAACCAGATGGTGTATTAGAAGACATTTCAGTCTCCTTAGACTCTTGGGAATATCCAGTGGATTTCATGATTTTAACTCCCAAGAGTAATCTAGGAGGACATCCTCTCATCTTAGGAAGACCTTGGCTAGCCACAGCTGATGCTTTTATCAGTTGTAGGTCTGGGGATATGTATATTTCTGATGGTAATTCGACAAAGAAGTTCAATCTGTATCCTCCAGCAAAAGCAATTACAGAAATAGGAGATAATGAGTGGGTTGATGATGAAGATACTATACAACCTGTCTTTACCATTTCTGAGATCAGTGAAGATAGTCAAATTCTGAACACATTAGAAAACTTTGAAACATCTTCAGAATATGACCACACACAATTTCAGTTGGATTCTGACATTGAGTGTCTATCATCTAGACAAATGTCTCTTTTCTCTATGGAAGAGTTTGGTAGTTCCGCCATTGAGATTTTTCCAGGAAAAACATTGAATATCAACAAAAACTTGGAAAAATCACAACAGGAAGAGCTAACCAAAATCTTGCAAAAACATTCTACTGCATTTGCATGGGAGTATACCGATATGAAAGGTATTGACCCTAAGACTTGCATTCATCACATCTACATTGAGGAAAACAGTAGACCAATCAGACAACCTCAAAGAAGGATGAATCCAAACCTTAGGGAGATAGTGAAAGAAGAGCTCCAAAAGTTACTTAATGTAAACTTCATTTATCCAATTTCAGATAGCCGGTGGGTTTCTCCTTTGGTTATAGTACCTAAAAAGAATGGTAAATGGAGGGTTTGCATTGATTACAGAGAATTGAACAAAGCAACTTTGAAGGATCACTTTCCTTTACCCTTTATTGATCAGGTATTAGATACTTTAGCAGGCAAAAAGTATTTCTCATTTTTGGATGGTTTTAGTGGTTACAATCAGATTCAGGTAGCACCTGAAGATCAGGACAAGACCACATTTACTTGTCCATGGGGAACTTTTGCTTACCGAGTACTTCCTTTTGGATTATGTAATGCACCCGCAACATTTCAAAGGGCAGTACTAGGAATCTTTTCTGATCTAATTCATGATTGTGTAGAGGTTTATATGGATGATTTTACAGTTTATGGTAATTCATTTGAAGAGGCATTAGAGAATTTGGAAAAAGTCCTTATAAGATGTAAAGAAACAAACCTTTCATTAAGTCATGAGAAATGCTTTATGATGTTTACTGAAGGGATTGTTTTAGGACATCATATTTCAGGGGATGGGATTAAAGTTGATAGATCAAAAGTTGAAGTCATCTCCAAGTTGCCTATTCCAAATTGTCAAAAAGATGTTAGAAGTTTTCTTGGATTTACTGGATATTATAGAAGATTTATTGAAAACTTCACCAAAATAGCATCTCCACTCTTCAAATTACTTACAAAAGACTGTGAATTCAAGTGGGATCCTGATTGTCAATCTGCATTTGAAACTTTGAAAACAAGAATATCTGAAGCACCCATTTTGAGAGGGCCAAATTGGAAACTTCCTTTCCATATTTCTACAGATGCTTCAGATACAGCTCTAGGAGCTGTGTTGGGTCAAAAGGATTTAGTTCCTTATGCCATTTACTACACCAGTAAAAATTTGACTCCCACTGAGTTAAATTATACTGTGACTGAGAAAGAGTTCTTAGCTGTTGTTCATGCAATCAACAAGTTTAGACATTATATAACAGGCTATGAAACTTTTGTCCATACTGATCATTCTGCAATTAGATATCTCATGAACAAACCTGTTACTAATGGCAGAGTTACAAGATGGCTTTTACTTTTACAAGAATTCAATATTACTGTGTTGGATAGACCAGGGAAACAAAATACAGTAGCTGATTTCTTGTCTAGAATCCAAAATACTAACGAAGATTCTCCTGTAGAGGATAAGTTTCCAGATGAATATTTGTTTGCAGTAACTACTAAGACTCCTTGGTATGCAGATATTGCTAACTATTTGGTTACAGGGAAGCTACCTCCACACTTATTTCCTAATGAGAAAAGGAAAATTATTCAGGAGAGTTCAAATTATTCATGGATTTCTAATGAATTGTTTAAAACAGGGCTAGATTGTGTGATCAGAAGATGTGTTCGGGAAGATGAAATGCCTGACATCCTCAAGGCATGTCATGATGAACCATGCGGTGGACACTTTGCTGACAAGAGGACGGCCTATAAAATCCTTTCTTTAGGATATTATTGGCCTTCTCTCTTCAAAGATGCAAAACAATATGTCAGAAGGTGTGACAGCTGCCAGAGAGTTGGGAGACCGACTCTTTCAAATGAAATGCCATTACAGCCACAGGTACTCATCGAACCCTTTGAAAAATGGGCTTTAGATTTCATTGGACCCATTAATCCACCATCTAGACAAAAGAAATATATATTGGTTTGCACTGATTATGTCACTAAATGGGTAGAAGCCAAGGCATTGCCTTCTGCCACTGAAAATTCAGTTGTTCAATTTCTTTTTGAGGATATTTTTACTCGTTTTGGTGTCCCAAGAGAAATTGTGACAGATCAGGGAAGTCAATTCACATCTAACTTGATGGAGAAGCTGATGGAAGAATACAAAATCAAGCACAGAAAATCTACTCCTTACCATCCTCAAGCAAATGGTCAAGTGGAATCTACAAACAAAGTTCTTGAGAGCATCATCACCAAAACTGTTCATCTCCACAGAAGAGATTGGGCAGAAAGGCTTCCTGAAGCCTTATGGGCCTACAGAACTACATGGAGGAACACAACAGGACATTCTCCCTATGAACTTGTTTATGGGAAAGAAGTCCTGCTCCCCATTGAGTTTCAAGTCAAGACTTTCAAGATGGCAGTTCAGTTGGGGATGAATCTATCAGAAGCCCAAAAGCACAGAATGGAGCAGCTGAATGAGCTAGATGAGATCAGACAAGATGCAATTTTAAGGACTGATCTAGTTCAACATCAAAGAGCTAAGTGGCATGACAGATATATTAAAGAGAGAAAGTTTCAAGAGGGAGATTGGGCTTTACTGTTTGATTCCAAGTTTAAAGACTTCAAAGGGAAGTTTCAGACTCATTGGCTTGGGCCATATGAGATTGATAAAGTCTTTAACAATGGAGCAGTAAGAATCAAGACCATTGATGAATTTCAGACTCCTCTTATTGTGAATGGCCACCGATTGAAAATTTATCATAAGCCACTTTCAAAAGAGGAGTTTGTCAAAATGTTCCAAGAGAATTCTGCAATAAGGCTGGTGGAGAAGAATCCTTCTCTCCCACCAGCCTAATCTTTGTTTCTTTCAGTTTTTGAAAAAAAAAAAAAAATGTGTATAAGCCTGAAAACCAATCCCAGATTGGCGGTCTTATGCAGAAAATATAGAGTGAAAATCAGGGACACCTGACACTCTATATTTTCCAAAAAAATCTCCTCTCCTTCTCTTTCCATCTTCACTTCATCTCACTTGTCATTTCACTTCACCTCCATCTCATTTTCATCTCCATTTCACTTCATTCCACTTCATTTCACTCATTCCATTTCACTCCATCAATAAAAAGTCCCCTTCAGGACTATTTTCATTCAGTTAGTTCTTTTCTAACTATCTTTGTGCAGACAAGGGGGTGTTGTCTCAGTTTCCGCAGCTGGGAACCGTTTCCGCAGCCAGAAGCAGTTTCCGCAGCCAGAAACGATTTCCGCAGCCAGCATCACTCTGTTTTCAAAAATACAATCAACTGTTAGTGCCATAATCATGAAATGCAGGTGTAATTGAGCTAAAGACATGGGGCATCTCCAAGATATCAAAGAAGAGCAACTGGTTAGAAGCCTTGAGCAAGAATTGACAAAGTTTCCAAAGGTATGATCAAAAATCTTTATCAAATAACAATTCAAGTCATAATTACGTATAGTCATTAAACCATAACAGGTTCTCCTATGTGCAATGATTTGATATATTAGCCCACTATCACTCTTATTCCGCGATATCACTCCACACACCTCGCATTCATTTCCCTAACGGTCTCATGATTACTCCGAGTTTGAACTCAAGTATGACTGCACTTCTAGTTATTACCCGTACTCTTGAGACGTGACCTATTGTGTTACGGCTCTTCCCAGCTGTAATTTCCGCAGCCGTCTGTTGAGACGTGTAAAATCTCATACACAGTCATCCGACTCGAAAGAATCCTGCCGTTACTCCACTCGCTTATCACTCCACTCATACTCCACTTATACCATACTCCTTGCATGCGTCCACATTTCATTTTATGAACTCGTTTACCACTGCTCACCCACTGTTCCTCCCGTAATTCGGGTATTTCCATTCACTGTTCTCTATTTCCGACTGCAGTCACTACAGTTTGCTCTAAACCCCGATTGCAGTCACTACAGTCATCCTAAACCCTGACTACAGTCATTACAGTTTATCCTAAACCCTGTAACAGAGCTATTTTTTCCCTTAACCCTCACACACAGAAGAACTCTCAGTGGAATTTAAAACAGAGGATGGGAAAATTACTGAGAGCTGAGCCGGAAGGACCGAAATACTTGGAGGGTTATCCTCAAGTTAAGGAATTGCTGAAGAAAGTCAGATGGCTACGATTTATCCAGAAGTTTAAAGGCTATAACAAGGAGGTGACCAAAGCTTTTGCAAGGTCCTTTAATGGACAAACAGTGGAGGTTGGAGACTTGAAATTCACAGTGACCGAGGCCACAGTAGCAGCTGCCACGGGCCTACCTCAAGAGGGTGAAAGGTGGTTTAAAAATAGAAGTGTGGACGATCAAATATGGAGAACCATGCTACAAAACCAAGGTATGGATACAACCGTATTTACAAGAGGCATCCCTGTTCATGTATTAAAAGAGGAATGGTCTAGTCTACTGTTAGTCATCCAGAAATTTATCACGTGTGAAGGTCGTTTTGGCTCTATGTATATGTATCATGTTAGACTGATGATGAATTTCATAGACGGTCACACTCTTAATTTGCCTCATTTTCTGCTATCAAGTTTGAAAAAGATGAGTTTTACAGTTCAAAAACATGTAGGCAATATTGAACCTCATCTTTACCATCATGGGCTCATCAAAATTCTTATTGAGGATCAGTTGAAGAAAACTAAGGATACTTGGGAGCAATTCTTGACAAGAAACTACTTCCAAGAGCCGTCTGAGGCCTCTGGAAGCAGTCCACCAAAGATTCCAAGGAAAAGTAGGAGGAAAGAAAAGAACATTACAATCCAAGACTCCCCTACAATAGAAATTCAAGAAACAGTCCAAAAAGAAGAAGAAGATAGAGCTAGAAGTAAGAAACAGAAGAAGGAAAAAGGCAAAAGAACCATCCAAGAAGTCTATCCATCCCCTGAGCAATCCATAGAAGAGGATTATCAACCTCTGTCAGAAAGATTAATAGATCTTCAAGCTGCTGCCATAGCCAAGAAAAAGCAAAAAGGAAAACAGAGTGCACAAGAGAAGAGTACTAGTTCATACTTAAGAAGGAGCACTAGGCTAAAAGGGAAGGGGAATAAAACCAAAGAAAAACAGTCTCACTTTATTGATTTAGATGAAGAGACACTTGAGAAATCTCCAACTCAGCCAAGCATTGAGTCAAGTCCTCCACGTGAGGAAAGCCCTTTTCGGCCGGAAAGAGAGAGCAGTCCTCCTCCACCAGATTTTGAGTTTAGGCCGAGAAAGACACCTGAGGTAGATTCTAATCAGCAAGAGGCATACAATTACCTGGAAACCTTAGAACAATCAGCTGCAGGACCAAGTACCTCTCTGCCACCTGATGCACAAGTTCAGTCTTTGAAACAGGAAATATTTGAGTTAGAAGTCCTAAATAGGCATATCATACAGGAAAATGAAGCACTCAAAGAGCAGAGTAAAGTAGACAAGATTGTCCATGATAATACTATGCTCCATTTAGGACTGTGGCAAAAGAAAAACAGAAAACTGAAGAAGAAGTGCAAAAAGTTAAGCAGAGCATTGATTAACCTCAAGTTCAAATGCCTAGTCAGGAAGCCAAGGATGATGTTAGCATCAAGGAAGAAGAAAAGAGGGCTAGATGTCCTTGCAGAAGCATCAGAACATATGGATTAGAGGGAAATAACTCAATTTTGGTTGCATGAGGACATGCAACACCTTCACAGTGGGGGTATGTTGAGCCTCAAACCTGCACCTTCCTATACACCCTCTCAGCCTTCCTTTTCCACTTATTTCATCCACCCAGCTGTTAAATCATTGCATTGTAGTTTAAAAAGAGCTTTTTATATGGTTTTCTGACTATGCTTATGACTGTTGTTTGGTTTAGTTTTTTTGTTCATGCAGCTGCGGAAACTTGTCAGTTTCCGCAGCCAGCACAGGATTCCGCAGCTATTTTGTTAAAAGCTGTGCTACAGGTGTCCTATGAAGAAACGAGCCACATGGGCAAGCTCCAGGTGACGGATACATGGAACGTGTCCCTTCAAATCAGCCAAATCATCCATGGAAGGTCACGGTCAACGAAGGTCAAAGGCAAAGCCAACCAAGGAGTTCAGCGGTGGCACGTCTCTGTTTTGAGCACGTGAACGTTACGTGGCACAGTCCTCAGCTCACGAAGACACGGCACACCTGGAGATCATTTCTGTAACCTGAATCTAACAGCTACCACTCCGGAGATTTAATAGACATGATGACAGTTACGCTAGATCTCGGCTGAAGGGATCTACGTGTCTTTGGCAACACAGTCAATAGCGTAGGAGTTAGTTAGTTAGTTTCAGCATTTTTTCATTATAAATAACGCGTCGATGAACGCTGTAAAGAAGTTTTTTTTGGATATGTAAATTCTGAACTGTTGTGTTATCACCCCACTGTTTATATATGTTGTTGTTTTAATATATGAGAAGACTTTTCTGAGTTTATTCGTGTGACTACTTGTTGACCGGCTGAAGTGGCAGAGGGCCCCTGCGCGCTGAAGCCTTGTAAAGTTTTCATTTGGTTTTATTATGTTCTTGTATCATTAGCTTGTACATAACACACTGTTTGATGTTTCTTAACTCACTGTTGTTTATATTTTCACCTCTGTTTTCTTATAACTGTCAACTGATCAGTGCTTTTCTGCAGGTTTTCTTAGGCAGCCCGGGCAAATTTTCATCTTTTTGATAACTATTGACATATGAGATCATCTTGTCCTTCCTGCTAACTTTCATTTTCTGAAGTTTAATTTCAGCACTGTCTTTTTCAAGTTGTGATTTGCTTACTTATTTTTTTTGTTATTTAGATATCATACTGCTCATCAATTTATGGTTTCTTTCTATAGTGAAGTGACTCTATTAGCAAGAAATCAGAATATTACTAACTGTAGTGTGATTTAGTTATCATATTGCTTAAACTTATTCATGATTGCTTCCCACAAGGTAGATTGAGCTGAAGGGTAAAGGATCAGAAGAGTTGAAGTAGTGTGATTAGTTTCCTTTCTGCAATTTAATTTCTTGCAATTTAGTTATCATATTGCTTAAACTTATTCATGGTTGCTTCCCACAAGGTAGATTGAGCTGAAGGGTAAAGGACCAGAAGAGTTAAAGTAGTGTGACTAGTTTCTTTTATGCAATTTAATTTCTTGCCATTTAGATAGCATATTGCTTGACTTATTCATGATTACTTCCCACAAGGTAGATTGAGCTGAAGGGTAAAGGATCTGAAGAGTTTAAGTAGTGTGAATTAGTTGCTTTGTTTTTGGTTTGAGTTGCTTTAAGTTCAGTTTTTACTTTCTTTTCATTCAGCAGCAAGGATACTGGGCCATTGTCATTAGTTCACTGTTTGATGCATTTACTTTCTCTTAAGAATTGATTTCAGTTTAGTTGTTCTAAAGCTTTCTTCTTGAGCACTTTCAAGTTTGAGAAAATCACTGTAGAAACCACCATCACCATCCATACTCCATACTTCACTTTCATTTTCGCCATCACACATTAGGGAAAGATAAATCCAAAAACAAACTAAAAAACTCAAAAACGACAAAAGATTAAGGAAATGGTTATCTAGTACATATAGTACACTTCACTTCGTCAGTTTACGAACCCCGGATTGACATTTTAAATAGCAATTTAGATCACACTAAATTGACCAAACATTTTGGCGCCGTTGTCGGGTAAGTGAAATTAGGTAGCCAATTGCTAAAAAAAAAACAAGAAAATTTCAAGGAAGGAAAATTGATAACCTCTCAAAGTATGCTCTCCTCTTGCACTTAGTGTGATCTGGAGGATCAGAAAAGAGAAAGTTATTGGTTTGATAGTTTCTTGAGTATGCTCTCTTCTTGAACCTAGAGTGACCTGGAAGATTAGAAAGAGAATTATTAGCCTGACTTGAAGAAAAATAAAAAAAATGACATGCATAGAGCAAGAGATTCTAGGGGAAGGTTTTTAGCTACAGCCAAGAGTTCGATTTTTACAACTCCATCTACTTCAAGGAATAGACAAGGGACACCTCCATCATCTCCAACTTGCACTCCTAGCCCTAGGATTCCTGGAATTCAAGAGGCAGTAGTTGACTCTCCCACACTTTCCATCGAATCTGAATTAGAAAGAGATCATTTTCTTCCTTCTACAGAGAGACAAATTGTAATTGAAGAAGTATAATCATCTGAAGAAGAAGAGGGAGAAATTCCTTCTCGTTCACCCTTAGTAGAGGAACCAGAGGACTCTGAAGTCTCCAGGGAAACAACAATGATAGAGGAAGGAGCAAATGGATTTGGTAGAGGTAGAGGAGGAGGAGGAAATAATGGAGGAGGTAGAGGTAACATTGGGGGAAATAGGGATGGAGATAACTCATTCGCATTTCCTATAGTCGATGAGGACTCCCGAGCCACAATAAAAAACATCTCACCATCTGTCCTCCCAAACTTCCATGGGTTAAGAAATGAGGACCCTGAAACATTTCTATTTGAGTTTGAGGTCGTGTGTCGAACTTATGATTATCTGGAAGACTCTCAAAAACTCAAACTGTTTCCTTCAACATTGAAAGGAGTAGCCTTGAAATGGTTCATGGGATTACTCACTCAATCCATTAGGACTTGGAATGATATGAAACAAACATTTTTGGATAGGTACCTGGACTATTGTATGCCCACCAATCACAAGGATGAGGTATTCAAAATGGTGCAAAGAGAAGATGAAAACTTGGAGGATTTACTTGAAATATTTCAATACAACCTGGAAAAAGAAAAAATGAGTAACTTAGATGAATAGACCTTGAAAGCCCTTCTATTAAAAGCCATTAGAGATGAATGGATAGATATTTTGAACATGATGGGAAAAGGAGACATATCTCAACTTCCACTTCATGATATAGCAGAGCTATGTGTCCATCTCTCAAGGGGGAAATCTAAAACTCAAAAAGGGCCTAGAGATCCTTCTCTCATCAGAGCAAACAAATCTGCAACTGGATCAGTAAGTAGAGCTGAGATTGGCAAAATGCTTGATGAATTCAAGACTGACATCTTAGGGAGTCTTAGTGAGCAACTAGACACTCTTAAGATTCACAATAAGCAGAAAGCAGAAGCTGAGGCTTTGGCCATCTTTTGCCCAAAGTGTAGAAAGAAACATGCTCTAAGGGAATGTCCCTTGGATGCAAAAGTTGTAGAAACATGTGTAATTTGTTCAGAGAATCATGAGACCAAGGATTGTCCTTCAATTCCTGGGCTCAAAGTTGTCTTTCAAGAAGATCCAAATACAATCGAGTCTCTCTGTTTTGTTGCAAGGAGACCTTGGCAGGGGCAACAAAATCAAGGGTTTAAAAACTCTATGAATTTTCAACCCCCAGAAAATTGGAATCCTTGGCAACAACCTTGGTCCCAACCTCAAAATCCTTTTCAATCATGGGTACAAGGTATGCAAAATCCTTATGGGAGATTTGCTCAATTTTATCAATATCCTCCATCTTTTCAAAACCAACAAGCTCCACAACTTCCAAATCAAAACCCACAACTATCATTGCCATTTCCACAACAACAACAACCTTCTCAACAGAATCCAAATTCTCAACTCTTGCGTCCATTCCAACAAAAGTCAAATCAACTTCCTTCTCAGCCATTGCCAAACCCCAATAACAAAAACCCTCAAAATGCTTACATGATGGAAGGTCAACAATTTCCTGCCTATATGATTGTTCCTCTCAATGATGTACAACTCACATCAAGTAGAGTCCTAGATAAGCCTTCTATAGATGCTCAAAAGCAAAGCATTTCTGAGGAAGATTCTCTTGAAGCCAATAAGGGTTCTGAAGCATCTCTTCAAAACCCAAGCACTCAAAAAGAAAAAGAAAAAGAGTTAACCCCCACAACTCCTATAGTTGAGCAACCTGCATCTTCATCCACACCTCCTTTTCCTGAAAGATTACAAATTGAAAAAGGGGTGGAAAAACAAATCTTGTTGCTTGACTATGATTTTCTAGATGAATAGAAGAATGTCTGTATCAAGATTCCCTTGTTACAAGCCATTAAGGAGATTCCTATTCTAGCGAAAACAATAAAGGAGTTGAGTCTTAAAAGACCAGGAAGGAAACCAAGAGATACAAGAAGAATCCACCTCGTAGGAAAAATTGCAGATATCATGATGGGAAAAATTACTATGCAGAAGTATGTAGATCCCGGTAGTCCAATTGTCAAAACACATATCAATGGGGTAGAAATACCAAATAATTTGATTGATTTAGGGGCTGCTATCAACATCATGAGTAGATAGACTATGGAACAGCTAAAACTTCCTAATCTTCTTTTTACACCTACTTTATTGCAACTTTCAGATCGATCAATTATTAAACCAGATGGTGTATTAGAAGACATTTCAGTCTCCTTAGACTCTTGGGAATATCCAGTGGATTTCATGATTTTAACTCTCAAGAGTAATCTAGAAGGACATCCTCTCATCTTAGGAAGACCTTGGCTAGCCACAAATGATTCTTTTATCAGTTGTAGGTCTGGGGATATGTATATTTCTGATGGTAATTCGACAAAGAAGTTCAATTTGTATCCTCTAGAAAAAGCAATTACAGAAATAGGAGATAATGAGTGGGTTGATGATGAAGATACTATACAACCTGTCTTTACCATTTCTGAGATCAGTGAAGATAGTCAAATTCTGAACACATTAGAAAACTTTGAAACATCTTCAGAATATGACCACACACAATTTCAGTTGGATTCTGACAGTGAGTGTCTATCATCTAGACAAATGTCTATTTTCTCTATGGAAGATTTTGGTAGTTCCGCCATTGAGATTTTTCCAGGAAAAACATTGAATATCAACAAAAACTTGGAAAAATCACAACAGGAAGAGCTAACCAAAATCTTGCAAAAACATTCTACTGCATTTGCATGGGAGTATACCGATATGAAAGGTATTGACCCTAAGACTTGCATTCATCACATCTACATTGAGGAAAACAGTAGACCAATCAGACAACCTCAAAGAAGGATGAATCCAAACCTTAGGGAGATAGTAAAAGAAGAGCTCCAAAAGTTACTTAATGTAAACTTCATTTATCCAATTTCAGATAGTCGGTGGGTTTCTCCTTTGGTTATAGTACCTGAAAAGAATGGTAAATGTAGGGTTTGCATTGATTACAGAGAATTGAACAAAGCAACTTTGAAGGATCACTTTCCTTTACCCTTTATTGCTCAGGTATTAGATACTTTAGCAGGCAAAAACTATTTCTCATTTTTGGATGGTTTTAGTGGTTACAATCAGATTCAGGTAGCACCTGAAGATCAGGACAAGACCGCATTTACTTGTCCATGGGGAACTTTTGCTTACCGAGTACTTCCTTTTGGATTATGTAATGCACCCACAACATTTCAAAGGGCAGTACTAGGAATCTTTTCTAATCTAATTCATGATTGTGTAGAGGTTTATATGGATGATTTTACAGTTTATGGTAATTCATTTGAAGAGGCATTAGAGAATTTGGAAAAAGTCCTTATAAGATGTAAAGAAACAAACCTTTCATTAAGTCTTGAGAAATGCTTTATGATGTTTACTGAAGGGATTGTTTTAGGACATCATATTTCAGGGGATGGGATTAAAGTTGATAGATCAAAAGTTGAAGTCATCTCCAAGTTACCTATTCCAAATTGTCAGAAAGATGTTAGAAGTTTTCTTGGATTTAATGGATATTATAGAAGATTTATTGAAAACTTCACCAAAATAGCATCTCCACTCTTCAAATTACTTACAAAAGACTGTGAATTCAAGTGGGATCCTGATTGTCAATCTGCATTTGAAACTTTGAAAACAAGAATATCTGAAGCACCCATTTTGAGAGGGCCAAATTGGAAACTTCCTTTCCATATTTCTACAGATGCTTCAAATACAGCTCTAGGAGTTGTGTTGGGTCAAAAGGATTTAGTTCCTTATGCCATTTACTACACCAGTAAAAATTTGACTCCCATTGAGTTAAATTATACTATGACTGAGAAAGAGTTCTTAGCTTTTGTTCATGCAATCAACAAGTTTAGACATTATATAACAGGCTATGAAACTTTTGTCCATACTGATCATTCTGCAATTAGATATCTCATGAACAAACCTGTTACTAATTGCAGCGTTACAAGATGGCTTTAACTTTTACAAGAATTCAATATTACTGTGTTGGATAGACCAGGGAAACAAAATACAGTAGCTGATTTGTTGTCTTGAATCCAAAATACTAACGAAGATTCTCCTGTAGAGGATAAGTTTCCAGATGAATATTTGTTTGCAGTAACTAGTAAGACTCCTTGGTATGCATATATTGCTAACTATTTGGTTACAGGGAAGCTACCTCCACACTTATTTCCTAATGAGAAAAGGAAAATTATTCAGGAGAGTTCAAATTATTCATGGATTTCTAATGAATTGTTTAAAACAGGGCTAGATTGTGTGATCAGAAGATGTGTTCGGGAAGATGAAATACCTGACATCCTCAAGGCATGTCATGACGATCCATGCGGTGGACACTTTGCTGACAAGAGGACGGCCTATAAAATCCTTTCTTTAGGATATTATTGGCCTTCTCTCTTCAAAGAAGCAAAACAATATGTCAGAAGGTGTGACAGCTGCCAAAGAGTTGGGAGACCGACTCTCTCAAATGAAATGCCATTACAGCCACAGGTACTCATCGAACCCTTTGAAAAATGGGCTTTAGATTTCATTGGACCCATTAATCCACCATCTAGACAAAAGAAACATATATTGGTTTGTACGGATTATGTCACTAAATAGGTAGAAGCCAAAGCATTGCCTTCTGCCACTGAAAATTCAGTTATTCAATTTCTTTTTGAGGATATTTTTACTCGTTTTGGTGTCCCAAGAGAAATTGTGACAGATCAGGGAAGTCAATTCACATCTAACTTGATGGAGAAGCTGATGGAAGAATACAAAATCAAGCACAGAAAATCTACTCCTTACCATCCTCAAGCAAATGGTCAAGTGGAATCTACAAACAAAGTTCTTGAGAGCATCATCACCAAAACTGTTCATCTACACAGAAGAGATTGGGCAGAAAGGCTTCCTGAAGCCTTATGGGCCTACAGAACTACATGGAGGAACACAACAGGACATTCTCCATATGAACTTGTTTATGGGAAAGAAGTCTTGCTCCCCATTGAGTTTCAAGTCAAGACTTTCAAGATGGCAATTCAGTTGGGGATGAATCTATTAGAAGCCCAAAAGCATAGAATGGAGCAGCTGAATGAGCTAGATGAGATCAGACAAGATGCAATTTTAAGGATTGATCTAGTTCAACATATAAGAGCTAAGTGGCATGACATATATATTAAAGGGAGAAAGTTTCAAGAGGGAGATTGGGCTTTACTGTTTGATTCCAAGTTTAAAGACTTCAAAGGGAAGTTTCAGACTCATTGGCTTGGGCCATATGAGATTGATAAAGTCTTTAACAATGGAGCAGTAAGAATCAAGACCATTGATGAATTTCAGACTCCTCTTATTGTGAATGGCCACCGATTGAAAATTTATCATAAGCCACTTTCAAAAGAGGAGTTTGTCAAAATGTTCCAAGAGAATTCTGCAATAAGGCTGGTGGAGAAGAATCCTTCTCTCCCACCAGCCTAATCTTTGTTTCTTTCAGTTTTTGAAAAAAAAAAAATGTGTATAAGCCTGAAAACCAATCCTAAATTGGCGGTCTTATGCAGAAAATATAGAGTGAAAATCAGGGACACCTGACACTCTATATTTTCCAAAAAAATCTCCTCTCCTTCTCTTTCCATCTTCACTTCATCTCACTTGTCATTTCACTTCATTCCACTTCATTTTCACTTCATTTCACTCATTCCATTTCACTCCATCAATAAAAAGTACCCTTCAGGACTATTTTCATTCAATTAGTTATTTTCTAACTATCTTTGTGCAGACAAGGGGGTGTTGTCTCAGTTTCCGCAGCTGGGAACCGTTTCCGCAGCCAGAAGCAGTTTCCGCAGCCAGAAACGATTTCCGCAACCAGCATCACTCTGTTTTCAAAAATACAATCAACTGTTAGTGCCATAATCATGAAATGCAGGTGCAATTGAGCTAAAGACATGGGGCATCTCCAAGATATCAAAGAAGAGCAACTGGTTAGAAGCCTTGAGCAAGAATTGACAAAGTTTCCAAAGGTATGATCAAAAATCTTTATCAAATAACAATTCAAGTCATAATTACGTATAGTCATTAAACCATAACAGGTTCTCCTATGTGCAATGATTTGATATATTAGCCCACTATCACTCTTATTCTGCGATATCACTCCACACACCTCGCATTCATTCCCTAACGGTCTCATGATTACTCTGAGTTTGAACTCAAGTATGACTGCACTTCTAGTTATTACCCGTACTCTTGAGATGTGACCTATTGTGTTACAGCTCTTCCCAGCTGTAATTTCCGCAGCCGTCTGTTGAGACATATAAAATCTCATACACAGTCATCTGACTCGAAAGAATCCTACCGTTACTCCACTCGCTTATCACTCCACTCATACTCCACTTATACCATACTCCTTTCATGCGTCCACATTTCATTTTATGAACTCGTTTACCACTGCTCACCCATTGTTCCTCCCGTAATTTGGGTATTTCCATTCACTGTTCTCTATTTCTGACTGCAGTCACTACAATTTGCTCTAAACCCCGATTGCAGTCACTATAGTCATCCTAAACCCTGACTACAGTCATTACAGTTTATCCTAAACCCTGTAACAGAGCTATTTTTTCCCTTAACCCTCACACACAGAAGAACTCCCAGTGGAATTTAAAACAGAGGATGGGAAAATTACTGAGAGCTGAGCCGGAAGGACCGAAATACTTGGAGGGTTATCCTCAATTTAAAGAATTGCTTAAGAAAGTCAGATGGCTACGATTTATCTAGAAGTTTAAAGGCTATAACAAGGAGGTGACCAAAGCTTTTGCAAGGTCCTTTAATGGACAAACAGTGGAGGTTGGAGACTTGAAATTCACAGTGACCGAGGCCACAGTAGCAGCTGCCACGGGCCTACCTCAAGAGGGTGAAAGGTGGTTTAAAAATAGAAGTGTGGACGATCAAATATGGAGAACCATGCTACAAAACCAAGGTATGGATACAACCGTATTTACAAGAGGCATCCCTGTTCATGTATTAAAAGAGGAATGGTCTAGTCTATTGTTAGTCATCCAGAAATTTATCACGTGTGAAGGTCGTTTTGGCTCTATGTATATGTATCATGTCAGACTGATGATGAATTTCATAGACGCTCACACTCTTAATTTGCCTCATTTTCTGCTATCAAGTTTGAAAAAGATGAGTTTTACAGTTCAAAAACATGTAGGCAATATTGAACCTCATCTTTACCATCATGGGCTCATTAAAATTCTTATTTAGGATCAGTTTAAGAAAACTAAGGATAAATGGGAGCAATTCTTAACAAGAAACTACTTCTAAGAGCCGTCTGAGGCCTCTGGAAGCAGTCAACCAAAAATTCTGAGGAAAAGTAGGAGGAAAGAAAAAAACATTGCATTCCAAGACTCCCCTACAATAGAAATTCAAGAAACTGTCCAAACAGAAGAAGAAGACCGAGTTAAAAGTAAGAAACAGAAGAAGGAAAAAGGCAAAATAACCATCCAAGAAGTCTATCCATCCCCTGAGCAATCCATAGAAGAGGATTATCAACCTCTATCAGAAAGATTAATAGATCTTCAAGCCGCTGCCATAGCCAAGAAAAAGGAAAAAGGAAAACAAAGTGCACAAGAGAAGAGTACTAGTTCATACTTAAGAAGGAGCACTAGGCTAAAAGATAAGGGGAATAAAACCAAAGAAAAATAGTCTCACTTTATTGATTTAGATGAAGAGACACTTGAGAAATCTCCAACTCAGCCAAGCAGTGAGTCAAGTCCTCCACGTGAGGAAAGCCCTTTTCGGCCGGAAAGAGAAAGCAGTCCTCCTCCACCAGATTTTTAGTTTAGGCCGAGAAAGACACCTGAGGTAGATTCTAATTAGCAAGAGGCATACAATTACCTGGAAACCTTAGAACAATTAGCTGCAGGACCAAGTACCTCTCCGCCACCTGATGCACAAGTTCCGTCTTTGAAACAGGAAATATTTGAGTTAGAAGTCCTAAATAGGCATATCATACAGGAAAATGAAGCACTCGAAGAGCAGAGTAAAGTAGAAAAGATTGTCCATGATAACACTATGCTCCATTTAGGACTGTGGCAAAAGAAAAACAGAAAACTAAAGAAGAAGTTAAAAAAGTTAAGCAGAGCATTGATTAACCTCAAGTTCAAATGCCTAGTCAGGAAGCCAAGGATGATGTTAGCATCAAGGAAGAAGAAAAGAGGGCTAGATGTCCTTGCAGAAGCATCAGAACATATGGATTAGAGGGAAATAACTCAATTTTGGTTGCATGAGGACATGCAACACCTTCACAGTGGGGGTATGTTGAGCCTCAAACCTGCACCTTCCTATACACCCTCTCAGCCTTCTTTTTCAACTTACTTCATCTACCCAGTTGTTAAATCATTGCATTATAGTCTAAAAAGAGCTTTTTATATGGTTTTCTTACTATGCTTATGATTGTTGTTTGGTTTAGTTTTTTGTTCATGCAGCTGCGGAAACTTGTCAATTTCCGCAGCCAGCACAGGTTTCTGCAGCCAGCACAGGATTCCGCAACTATTTTGTTAAAAGCTGTGCTACAGGTGTCCTATGAAGAAACGAGCCACATGGGCAAGCTCCAAGTGACGAATACATGGAATGTCTCCCTTCAAATCAGCCAAATCATCCATGGAAGGTCACGGTCAACGAAGGTCAAAGGAAAAGCAAACCAAGGAGTTCAGCGGTGGCACGTCTATGTTTTGAGCACGTGAATGTTACGTGGCACAGTCCTCGGCTCGCGAAGACACCGGCACACCTGGAGAGCATTTCTGTAACCTGAATCTAACAGCTACCACTCCGGAGATTTAATAGACATGATGACAGCTACACTAGATCTCGGCTGAAGGGATCTACGTGTCTTTGGCAACACAGTCAATAGCGTAGGAGTTAGTTAGTTAGTTTCAGCATTTTGTCATTATAAATAATGCGTCGATGAACGTTGTAAAGAGGTTTTTTTTGGATATGTAATTTCTGAATTGTTGTGTTATCACCCCACTGTTTATATATGTTGCTGTTTTAATATATGAGAAGACTTTTCTGAGTTTATTCGTGTGACTACTTGTTGACCGGCTGAAGTGGCAGAGGGTCCCTGTGCGCTGAAGCCTTGTAAAGTTTTCATTTGGTTTTATTATGTTCTTGTATCATTAGCTTGTACATAACACACTGTTTGATGTTTCTTAACTCACTGTTGTTTATATTTTCACCTCTGTTTTCTTATAACTGTCAACTGATTAGTGCTTTTCTGCAGGTTTTCTTAGGCAGCCCGGGCAAATTTTCATCTTTTTGATAACTATTGACATATGAGATCATCTTGTCCTTCGTGGTAACTTTCATTTTCTGAAGTTTAATTTCAGCACTGTCTTTTTCAAGTTGTGATTTGCTTACTTATTTTTTTTGTTATTTAGATATCATACTGCTCATCAATTTATGGTTTCTTTCTATAGTGAAGTGACTCTATTAGCAAGAAATCAGAATATTACTAACCGTAGTGTGATTTAGTTATCATATTGCTTAAACTTATTCATGATTGCTTCCCACAAGGTAGATTGAGCTGAAGGGTAAAGGACCAGAAGAGTTGAAGTAGTGTGATTAGTTTCCTTTCTGCAATTTAATTTCTTGCAATTTAGTTATCATATTGCTTAAACTTATTCATGGTTGCTTCCCACAAGGTAGATTGAGCTGAAGGGTAAAGGACCAGAAGAGTTAAAGTAGTGTGACTAGTTTCTTTTATGCATTTTAATTTCTTGCCATTTAGATAGCATATTGCTTGACTTATTCATGATTACTTCCCACAAGGTAGATTGAGCTGAAGGGTAAAGGATCTGAAGAGTTTAAGTAGTGTGAATTATTTGCTTTGTTTTTGGTTTGAGTTGCTTTAAGTTCAGTTTTTACTTTCTTTTCATTCAGCAGCAAGGATATTGGGCCATTGTCATTAGTTCACTGTTTGATGCATTTACTTTCTCTTAAGAATTGATTTCAGTTTAGTTGTTCTAAAGCTTTCTTCTTGAGTACTTTCAAGTTTGAGAAAATCACTGTAGAAACCACCATCACCATCCATACTCCATACTTCACTTTTATTTTCGCCATCACACATTAGGGAAAGATAAATCCAAAAACAAACTAAAAAAACTCAAAAACGACAAAAGATTAAGGAAATGGTTATCTAGCACATATAGTACACTTCACTTCGTCAGTTTACGAACCCCGGATTGACATTTTAAATAGCAATTTAGATCACACTAAATTGACCAAACAAGTTCTTTTGTTCATTTTGCATAATGACAACTTCTACAAGTGTATCCTCAAATTCCTCCTTAATCACAAGAATCTTTGATGAATACATGAAGCAAGACGTGTCCACCATGATGGATATGGTGAGAGAAATATATGAGGATGGAAGGAAGAGCAGCATACTTAGAGAGCAGTTGAATTCCATGAAGGAAGAGAAGCAATTGCTTTCTGATAAATGGCAGGAAATAGAAAGGCAACTTCATATTGAAAATATGAACCTGAAAAGGATGCATGAGTTGGAGTCATAGCTCTTTGTTTCCAAGGAAGCCTTAGTCAAGTATCAGCTTTAAGAAGAAGTAAACCATTCCAGTTTGTCTTCAAATTCTTCTAATAATGCTTATATTGGTTCTTTTGAAAAACATACTAGAGGCATAGATTCCAAGCTAATGTCCAAGATGGGCTATGAAGGAAAAGGCTTGGGCAAACATGCACAAGGTATTATTGAGCCAATAATGTTTGAGGAAAGGCCTAAGTATCTGGGTCTTGGCTATGGACAGTCTTATGGAGAGAGTTCGAAAGCTGCCATGAAGGCCATTGAAACAGCTCCAAGAAGGATTTGCATTTTAGAGTGTGGAAGATTGTATTCATGAGGAATTCAATAGCTTGAAACATCATTTGCAGGATGCAGGTGTTCAGAAGCACACACTTGAACTAGAGAGTTGTGGAAACTCTGACAGCCTTGAAGAGATTGATAGTGTTCTACAGGGAGCCACTTCTTGATTTGCTTCTCCTCCTCATGAAAGAAATAAAGGTGAAAGAGGCAGGTATAAATCTAGTTCTAATCATATTCCTTTTGATTTTGCAAAGCATGATAAACTTCCACATAAATATGGGAAAATAATTGCATGTTCCTTTTGTGGTTTGGATAACCATCATGTTTCTAGATATTGGAAGAGAATGGCCACATACAGGAAACTTTTGAAGGGAAAGAAGCAAGATTTCAAAGCTCCATTGGACAAGGCAAATCATGTTGTCAAGAGGATGCACATGTAGTGCACTTACTGCCATAAGAGGGGGAATCTTGCTAAAAGATGTTGGACCTGAATCCAGCAATGCTTCCACAAAAGCTGAAGAAAGTGGAAAGAGATAATGGTAGAAATGGAAAGGAAGTTTCCATGAATGATGTGTCTCGGGATGATTCACATGTTGATGCTGATGTGCAGACAAAGGTAGTACCTTTGAAAGGGATTAGTGAGCAATGGTTAGAGTTCTTATCCAATTAAGATTGCATGCCTATTGATGCATCTATTTGCATTTCTTTGTTAATGGAATGCAAGTTGCAAGATTTTACCAAGTAGGTGAATGGAAAAGTTGAGTAGGAGGCTCACTTTGTTGCTGCAACATTATATTTCATTTCAGCTTCGAAAGTACAGTGTGCTTATGTGAAATTTTAAGGATGAAATGCATGCATGAGCATGAGATGCATGAACACATGGATATTGATGATTTCCTTTTATTTGAACATGTATGTGTAATTAACTTGAAGGTTTGATTGCTTTGTTGTAAACGTGCATGTAATGTTGACTTGGGAGAAGTTAACTTGGTATCCAAGATGGGGATAATGGTGAAGTGTTTCATCTTTTGAAGAAGAGTCCTAATGGTATTTTTCTACATGTTTGACTTGAAGGTTCATTTGTTTCAAGGGCATGTTTTGTGGGCTTGTTTTCTAGTACATCATTTGTATGCAGAGTTTGTCAAACAGGTACAAATGAAAGTTTTGTGGAGCAGGTGTACTTCACATTTGTTTGAGCCACCTTGGATCAATGATCAAGGTAGAGAAGTTCAAACTACCTTCTGTGACCATTTCAGCAGAAGTTCTATAGGAAGGCAAGGAGGAAGGTAGTTCTTCCCAGGAGAACCAGCATATCCAGGAAGGAAAATTGTCCAAAGCTTTGGTTCAAATGCACTATGTAAAGCAAGTGTATGGAGGCTGAAAGAAGAGAGTGTTGTTACTCTCATTTACTATTTAGATCAGTGTATCAGTATTTTGGAGACCAAAAGTTCTTTTAGTGGGAAAGCGTGATCCAAAATGGATTTTGGATAGACTCCTAAGTTTAAGTGTTCCTCACAGAGAAAAATGAAAGTCCAAGGAAGTTCCTAGAAATAGCCCCATTATAAAGATTGTCTCATTATGAATCTATTGCAACTTGAATGGGAAAAAATGAACTTAGCATGCAGAAGTTATCGCATAAATAAAATGCCCTTGGTTCTTTGGAAAAAGAGGCAAAATCCCCTAAAATGGGCAAAAAAAAACCCTTAAAAAGGGAAATTGCATCCGAGGAGATCCAAAGGCAGATATAATCGAAAAGGGGAGAAACCCCTGATTGCCGATCTCCGATATATTGGGTCAAAGATAGGCCTATGTTCAATGGCAGGATCCCGGGCCGAGCGATATTGCGATCGCCGATATCGGCGGATCGGCGTCACAGATGCCACGAGTAAAGGGACGGACCCCCGGGCCCATGCAACTTGCGATTGCGATATATCGCATCACAACATCACATCGCAGTGATGTAAAGGGGTGGTAACGCCAAACCCGATAAATTTTATATGCACATCACTATAAATTTTGAGATTCAATATATGTCGGGTTTCTTTGTATTAATGCTTTTCGATGTGAAAACCGAAATACAAAAGGAATTCTCCCAAAGCGATAAAGCAGACCTGAAAGGGAATTATAAACACGACACATGATATTTGAGTTCCAAAAAGACGGGATTTCGAGTAGGCCTTAGGAGGAAAGCGATATTGGGTTGGCTTTGCCCGAGCCCACACAGTGGTTTACACAAGGCTGGCGGAGGAGAGAGGAAAACCGCCTTTTCGGGCGGGTAACCTCCCTAATCCTAAGCTGCCCGGAATTGGATATCAACCGTTGATCGGAGATCACCCAGATCGATAGTGGGGATTGCAATAGCGGCCCAAGGCGGACCTAATGCGATTTTAGGGCGATTGCGATAATATTTCAAGTCAGATAAAAATGATTTTGTCAGTTTTTCATCGTTTTTCGTGTATTTGGGATTTTGTCCAATACACTAATTTGATATGATATAACACCTAATGGCGGACCCGGCAGGGATTTTAGGGGCGATTGAATGGAATTTAATGTCCGGATTTCACGTCTAATAGTGTATTTTCTAGAAAACTCTATGTAATGCATTTTTCTCAGTTTTAGGGTTTTTGCCTATGAAACAGCCTCGATTCCTTCTGTAATCGCCCTTGATCATCATGCCTTGCTGAAGCAGGCGTTTTTACAGGCAATGATACATTTTGAAGCCACAGAGCTACAGATCCAAATGGCCAGTATAACTGACAAGGAGCAGAGAAGCCGCAGGGCCGCAAAGGGATAATGAAATGTAGAGAAACAATTGAGGTAGCCGAAAGGCCAAAAGCAGTACCTCAAAGGAGGCAGAGAGCTCAATTGACAACGAGAGATAGCAGAGAGAGCAAAAATCCAATGCGTAGAGCAGCCGAGGGAGTCACTTGGAGTACAAGTGAAAAGCCAGAGAGTTGTAAGTTGTAGAGCCAGAGCTAGAGCCGAGAGTGAGAGCGAGAGCTAGAAAGCTAAGACCTTCAAGAGCCAGGGATAAAATGGTGTCTAAACCCATTGTTTCTATGTAAAACAGTGGATTTGAGCCAAGAGCTTGTAAAAATGACTTTGCCATAATCCCAGAGAGCCTAGTTGAGTTGACTAGAGCTCACGGAGACGTAGCCCAAGAGTTTTGGGTGAACTCCTAATTAAATTTTTGTCTTATGTGTTTGTTTTACTGTTGCATTATTTACTGTTATATGTATTTATATATCAGTTTAAGCACATCAACCTACAGCACATAAACAGTTCTAAAATAGACATAAGCATACACCTATATTTTCAAGCACTTATTAATTCCGCATTTGGTTAATCATAAAGACTTGGGAATAATTTAAAACTTTGGAAGTGGGAGGGGTTCTTGTAAGTTAGACAAGAAGCCTAAATGTCCCATTTTCAGATCATAAAAGACATAAATATTCATTATGAACATCATGGAAAAAAACCATGGAAGAATTTTATTTTCTGTTCACATATTATAGCAGGTTAACTTTTTTAAATTAAAAAGTGAGATTTTCATTAAGGAATAGATATGAAACAAAGTCATTACTTAGTTTTTTTCGTATATATTGGATATATTGGATAGATTGAATCTGCAAATAGGACATAATAATGAACCAAAACATAATATTCAACCT
This sequence comes from Pinus tabuliformis, assembly GCA_031772625.1. Classification (NCBI taxonomy): domain Eukaryota; kingdom Viridiplantae; phylum Streptophyta; class Pinopsida; order Pinales; family Pinaceae; genus Pinus; species Pinus tabuliformis. The sequence goes on from CM062807.1 coordinate 1,057,793,390, forward strand.
AAGCTACATCAAATATGCTTTGTATAAAAAAAAAATTATGCTATACCTGACAACTAAGTAGCAAATGCAACCATTCCTAAACATTGAAACATGTTGTTCATTGCACATGTAAAAGAAAAGCAGAAATTATGTTTCTACCAAGATAAAGTTGTCACCCATTAAAAAACATTGGAGATTAGGAAGCCTCTAGAACAACAAATTGAGAAGACACATATTTCTTTAAGCAAAGGCACAACACATACGACCAAATCCTTTAATTCTTTAAAGATCCCCATCATCTCAATCAATATGTCCACAAAGAAATTGTATGCATTATCGAGATATGAGTCCATTTCTAGTACAGTCAAATTACTTCCACGTTGCATATTGAGTCTCAAGATAGAGCATGAAAGCTCTTGAAACAATGTCCCATTCACTCTCAAATATTTTATCATGTATGCCCCTGCATACACATACAAGATAACATGTGTTTATATTGGTTTATGTTTTATCCACATACAACTTTACATTGATTTCATTTTAAAGCGTTGAAAGTAATAGTAAAATCCAAACATACATGGTTGTAGTTTGAAGCAATGCGATTGAAGAGGTTGTTTCCATATCTATCGGTTTTTGATGCAAATTCAGTGATTCCTCTACTAAGGAAAAAAAATGCGAGTGTACAGAAGATCAAATACTAACAATCAAATATTCTTTATGGTTTGTCTAGTTGAGTGCAGCATCCAATCAAATTGGATGAGCATACAACTAAGCTTCAAAAGGGGTCCTACGCAAGTTATTTTAAATGATATCCCTTGGAAGCTTCAACATAGTACTCAATATCATCATATAAAGGACCACCCAAAAACAGACCATCTGATCCTGTCGAAGTTTGAAGAACCAAGTCACCCTTTTTCAGAAGACCATTTCTACTATCATTTTGAGCAATTATTTTAATGTCAACACCTGGGATTGTTGGCAGCACTGAATCTGAATGTACTTTCCTAGGCACCCCACAAAGGAAGGAATGGCAGGTTGGCATCCATCGGTTTTAACAGCAACATTCTGACTTCTTGGATAAAACAATACCTTTTCAAAACTATTTTTCTCACTAGCATTCCTTTTATCTCTTAGAATAAAGACCATTTCGTCTTCAATATTGGCCCAGTGAGTGTACTAATATACAACAATGTTTCTTGGTCCATTAGCACTTGAAACAAGTTTGAAATTATTGATCATATCTATAAATGCACCCTCCTTTTGCCATATGTCTATAATAATGCTTCGAGACAACTCATTTTCTTTGGGATAAGAACTTGAATCAACATGTATTTCACCACTCAGTAGATATTTTTCACCAGTCAAATATATAGGCTTATGGTTCAATACATTGAATTCTAATGAAGACATTCCAAAGAAAATGCACGAGTTCAAGAAATGAAGCATGTGCACACGAGAAGCTTCTAAGCATATTTGCTACCATCCTTTCTCAATCAACAAATTCATTGGTTCTTTGTTTGGTTGTACGATGTAAGAAGCCACAGGATGAGTAGACATAATACGCAACCAATAGCATTTTTGGATAAACACTATCTTTGAATGATCAGAAACACCAACATTGACATCAATAACCTTTCTCTCCCAACACCAGTCATCATCCCAATCTAACAAATCAGATGAAGGTCCATGTTTTACCTCAAGACGCAATGCACCAGGTAGGACTTTCTCAAATATGAAGTCACTACTCTCATTTGTTAAACTTAAAGAGTTAAGCTTCTCTGAACCTAGAGTTCAACAGCCAGAGAAGTAAGTGATATAGAAACGAATGAGTCAAAAAGGGCCTTTATAAATTCAATGCCAAATATTGGTCTAGTTACTATCACATCAATATGTGATGGTGAAAATTGAAGACCAGGATCACGTTCTGTTGTTGTGGTCAGTCGGGATATTCGATTTTAACTTGGTTGAACCTCGAAGCAGAAGTTTCCCATATCATCAATCCTCTTTAGTTTAGGCTTAACATTGTCTGGCCCATGTGTCAAGCCAACTTGATGCTTTCCATAATAGTCATTTGTCACTAATTTTAGGGAACCACAAATATTATAATGTGTTGCTTCTTTCACTGGGATTGAAGCCATGTTTGACACAACCATGAAATTCTCCAAATTGCTAAACTCGAAGTGATCCTTCTCAGCCTTGATTGTGTAGCGTTTTGATGTTGCATGATCAAGTTTGTAATATCCCTGGACATCTATTAGCTCTTTCTCATCCATCAACTAATATCTTAACACCTTCAAAACAGACTCCTTCAAAAGTCACCACAAGTCCTCCAACTGAGAAACTTGTGACCTAAAATGGCTGAGATATATTAACATGACTGTGCTCAACAAGAACCTCTATAAATGGAAGTGAAACATCAAATATTGTATTCTCACCCTTGTAGAATGGAAACAACCTTTATTTTCCACTGAATAAAATTAGAAACAAATTTCCCATATGCATGAGATATTGCATGACAAAGCGCTTGATTTGGCCAAGGAGCTTCTTTGAGGGCACTTCACCTCATGGAAATCATCTGAATAAAGGTATACATGAACACCTAAAATAGGGTTATCCTGAGAAACAAATAAGCCATCCATATCATAACTTGGGACATAAAAGATGTCATCTACTACCAGATTTCCAAAGCCCAACTCCATCTTTGGAGAGCCTCTTTGGACAATTGTTAAGAGAACATGAGAATCACGTATTTGAAAGAGAATATTATAGAAAATATACTCTATAAACCTCAATCATTGTACCTCATGCATAGCGCCATCCTAGCTAGGATCGACATTAGGTATGACCTTGAATCTTCTTCCTATGTTTAACAATTGGCTCACAAAGCCCGCTCTTTCCTCTTCTTCATGTTTGATTTCATGGAGGGTTATTGTGTCCTCTAGACACTCATCCTTAAGGAATCTCCAAACTTATTCTGCGTATCAAACGAAGGCAAAGAGAGAAAAATATCATGGCCTTTCCTTTTTGAAAAAAAATGTAGTGGGATTTGATATGACCTGATATTTGTATACTGCTCGAGGATTGATGAAGTTTATGTATTCATGATGGGAAGAAACCAGCCTATATTTCTACCTTCCTACAACGTAAACACATCATTAATGAGAGCAATGTCCTTGGAGTAATATTTGTAAACGTGTAACTGCCTCCTTGCGACATAAACAGATCATTAATGAGGTCATTTCTAGTTGAAATGAGTACAACGTTCACATTGGGACGACCTCCATTTTTATCTAGACAAATTTCTGCTCCAACAACCCCCATCACTCTCCCAGAAATAGTGAACCCAGTGAAGTGAAAATTGATGTCTTCATGGCCATTGCAACCATTGTGATCCACTGATACATATTCACCCATTTAAGATATATTCACCAAGTCAGGGAATATGAATATTTCCAATGTAATTTTTCCACTCGATAATCTTAACATCAAATCTGAAACTGTCTCGTTCATCTTCACATCAAATCCGAAATTGTCTTGTTCATCTTCAGAGAGCTCTTGAAACAATTTTTCAGAATTATATTGAATCTGCACAAATATATTAAAAAAAGTATTAATGTATGCTGCTTAATTAGCACCAATAAATTTGTATTTCATCTCCATTGCACATAATTCACCCTTCGTAGAATGCATATGCCTCGTAGATATTTTCCAGGTGCTTCAATTGTTGTAACATATATTTTGTAGATGATCTTGATAACCCCGCTATCTGCAATATGACTATCAATTTGGAATGATTCATTTTATGTAAAAAAAATTAATAATTATGGTGAATCAATAATTCTTTAGATTAAATAACAAATCTACTCCTCGAACAAAGATTATATGCAGAAATTATATGCAAAGTAAAATGTACATGAGTAAATTTTTAACTTTTCAAATTCCACTTATATTCATCAAAATTTCTAGTAAGAAACACAGAGTATCGTTACAACTTACGTTGTTTGGTGAACCAAACGTTGTGTCCATAACCTACCCATAATTCTCCATAGAATTAACGCAGGTCAATTGTTTTAACAGTTTTATTGGGTTTCCTTTGCGATCAATGTAGGGATTACATTTAAAATGTTCAAATATTATTTTTAAAAATTCTTGAATTGTTATGGGATTTACCACCGAAGAAGAAACCTGATAAACCTTTAAGCCATGGTTTCCTATGTGTTTCGCCATGGTTGCTAAAGTTGCATTCACAACCATGTTTGCTGATATCTGCAATTTGAATTCAACCAAAAAAAATAACACATTTAAAAGAAAAAGGATAATAGTTTTTTTAGGTCGAAGTTTTGAAGACATATATGGAAGATTTGATTGCCCAAGAGAAATAAATAATGTAGAGAAGCTCCAAAAAAAATCCAAGATTTAAATAATTAAAAAATGTCAAATCTAAGTTTGGAACCATACATTTTCATCTTCTAGATGTAGATGAAAAATGTAATCTAATAATAATAAAAAAATTAATATGGAAATACTCTAGAAAATCTAAAATTAATTACAAATGTTTTTTCACACTTTGTTAAGAGTTACTCACCAGATCTAGCAAGTATCTAGATCAGCCAAGAAGCAATATATTTGACCTTTTTCGTAGTGCGCAACGGATCAATCATTCCGCATGCTGAATATTTGATTTAACTCAACAACAATGCGAGAGTAATTGAGCATCGGATCTAAAGGTTTCCTCAACTTTGTCAAAGACTGATTTTTGATGAAACCTCAGCATCCATTCATTCGTCGACAGCGGTTTGAACATGTAACCAACATCTAGAGCACCCACATAAAACTTCTCTTGAATTTCATCTCCTGTAAGAGTTTATCTGCCTCTGGTCTAGCTTCCCTATTATTACAAATAAAGGGGCCCAATTGATATTTCATTTTAAATTGAGTCTTCTTCTTGGCTAACAAGAAATTAACCTCATCGGAGTTTACAATTTGTCTAAAATACTCTAATGAAAATATCCTCATGGGGAGGTATTTGGGAAATTTGTAGGGAGTAATTTGGCATCCATATATTCTGATTTCTGTGTAGTCCTAGTATAGATACCAGTCTCCCACTCTACTATTCTTTGCCAACTGTAAAACTCTTTTAATCTCCTAACTGATCCTGGGCTAATAACAACTGGTTAGCATGATTATAACCAGTTGAGCAAATGAATCAATGAATTCTTTGTAAGTAAATACAGTGGAATACATTTGGATCAATGGTGTCCAAAAGATGACAGATCTTGGATTGCCCTTGGTGTCTAAATTTTGGATGCTGATAGGAAACTTATCTGACTAAAAGTACAGGAACATGTGAAATAATATTGATGAATAGACAAAGATTGAGAGGGAACGATGGAGGCGATTTCTGAATCTAGGGTTCCAGGGGAGTTTCTCTGTGTCGCTGCTCCCCCAAAAGAATGGTGCTGCTGCGGATTGATAAGGCGAATAGCCACTGGAACACACGAGCTCGCTGTCTACTTCTGGTCCAGGTTCGGATCTGGCGAGGGAAGGGCTTATGGCGGTGGAAATCAAAGGAATCCGCGTCTGGTGTGGTTCACCATTGACAGGATGCAGAGAATCTCCATAAGGGCGACACCAGATATCGAATGCCCAGGTTCCAAGGTCTATTGTGATGCGTTGCAGAGTAGATCGGCCGTCCTAGGGCGATCTTCAGCCGATAAGATTACAGATCTGGCACGAGACGGGGGTATGGAGCTGTTTCAGCGGTATATGGAGTCCCTTAAACCCTTCACAATGCAGATCTGGGCCCATAACACTCTGACGCTGGAAACAGATCGATTTTCACCTGATCCGCTGATGATAGTATCAACCCACCTCGACCCACGCCATTTGAATACGAACAAGGAAGTATATGGAGTGCTGCGGCCGGAGGTATATCAGAATATAAACATGCAGCTGCCATCGTATCTCCTCCACAAATCGAACCTTCTGATCGCTTTAAGGGGCAAACATGGAACGGCAAGGATAGAATGGGCCGCACAGGCAGGGGCCACAAGGAATATTGCTTCCCCAACTCCAGGCGGACGAAAAAGAGGCGGCTTGGGCCTGATATCAGAGAGCCCTGAAGCTTTAACTCCGGCAGATCTAGATAATAAACTTGCAAATCAGGGCCTAATCTCCACTTGCATAAATCTGCTCCAGATCTTCATAAAATCCATTGAAGGCAAACATTTCTGCTTAAGACTTAGCAAAGGAACGAGCGTCCACGAATTAAAGAAAAGGATACAGGAGCATATTGGAACCCCAGCTCTATATCAAAACCTCATATACTCTGGATACTGTTTACAGGACAGCCAAACACTCCAGCACTACGGCATAACCAGCGATTCAACCATCATTCTAAACCTGCGACTGTGTGGAGGAAGCAGCGGTACCAGCTCAAAAAACACCAGCTCATTCCGGGATGCAGTAAAGGGGAAAAAGATGGAAAACAAAACAACACCACCATCAGAGCTTCCTGGGCCATACATAGTAGAACAAAAGCCAGAATCACCAACCTTACAAGTTACCATGCCTGAGGTAAGTGATATATATACCGATTTATCCAATACTGCTGTTATTTGCAGATTCAATGGCTTCTGGCCTAAATCAGATGCCCTGCATCAATGGATCTACTCATCTTGGTCACCTAACTGTGAAATTTACCTCTGCCCTAAGGGTTTTTTCATAGTTAGATTTAACACAGAGCAGGAAAGAGACAGTATCATTAATCAGGGCCCTTGGTTCTGGGGCAATGCCGGTCTCTTCACCACCCCCTGGTTTTCGGATTTTGATGCCACAACAATGATAGTCTCAAGAATGCCTGTATGGGTGAGACTACATGGACTCCCACTCCATTTCTGGCATCCCAAAGTGTTAACTGCCATAGGGAATACACTGGGCAAATTCCTAAAAATGGATGATGAAAGAGCTACCAGGGGTATATTCACTTTTGCCAGAATCTGTGTAGAAGTGGACTTGAGTGAAGGACTACCTGACCACATCACGCTGAACTTTAATAATGCCCAATGGATACAGCAGCTAGATTATGAAAACACAGCATTCCGATGCAGGACCTGTTTGCAGACTGGACACCTTCAAAACAGCTGTCCAATGGCACGAAAGGACCCCAGAAAAACTAGGAAACAACCTAAAAAACCCAGAGGCTGGCAGAATACAGATCCTTTAGAAGAAGAGGACATAAATGAGGAACCTACAGAGAACGTGAGGGAACCAGCCTCACAAGCAGGACAGAAACAGGCAGCGAACACCCCTACCACTCAAGCGGGGCCGATTATCACAGATCTGCATCAGGAGTTACAATTGGAAATAAGTGGCATAAAGAGAACCCACAGCTCATCGGGCTCAGAATCAGGCAAAGAACCTCAAATGAACACAATGGAAAACCAGCTAGCCATCATTACACCCAATGCTGACTCAGGAGGATGGCGTCGGGTGGAAAAAAAGAAGGGAAGGAAAGAATAGGCCAGCTGGAACATACAATTTTCTTTTTACTGTTACTCTGTGTTTCCTGTTTTTTTTCAGGAATAGTTACTTTGCTACCAATGTTACTGCTTTTTCACTTTGTCCGCTGCCTGACATTACAGGTTCAGCCATTTGCATATGCCTTGGGCATCTACAAAATGTAATTTTATCAACATATGAATAAAATTACGACTTTTTCCTAGGGGAAAAAAAATACTGATGAATACTTGAAGACTCTCTCATTTGGCAATCTAATAAGTTGTTCATGGATTCTATCTGCCAAGAACTGAGCATAGTTGTAAATTTTAGCAGGAGGCTTTCCTGGGAAAAATATAGAAAGGAAAGCAAGGAAAACCTCATCCACATGTTCATCTGTGGTGTACCCTAGAATGCAAGAGAGCATGGTAATAATTTGTCTACCTCTCTTAGAGAAAATAGTGGCAGCATATGGAGGACTATCTGTTGGAGTGTGAGACTATTTAATGATGAAGATTTGAATGATCTAAGCTTTCTTGGGAATGTCTAGCTTGGTGTAGAGATCAAGTAAGCCTTCAATGGAAAGTGGGGTATCATTTTGACTTGACTGGATTTGCGGCATTTGATTTACAGATTCTGCTATAATTGTGAACAAAACCTATTGATCAGGTGTGACTATGGCTCTCTGACTTGGAATATAGCATGCTTGGCAGAAATGGATGACTTCTAGGAATGGGTGTACCTGTTGGAAAAATTACTTGGGCAAATTTGACTCCCAAAGGTGAATTTCAGCATTCTGGTTTAAAAACTTGTTTTTACTCTAACAGTGGAGTTTCAATAGGTAGGCAAGGGAAGCAGTGTCCTTGATTTGAAATTGTTTGTTAGCTTGTGGAAGGTGTTCAATGTCCAGGTGAGGGGTTTGCAGAGGTCTTACATCTAGAGAGGTTTGGGAAGCCATAATTTAGTTTATTCAACTGAATTACTCTTTCTATGGCTTTTAGGGGTAAGGTCTGAAGGTCTGGAACCGTGGGGAGAGTAATAACAATCTATAAAAAGGGGTTTGGGTGCACAGTAAGCTTTTCTTTGAGTTTAAGAAGGTTTTTTAATTAATTTAATTAATTAACCTTGGATAATTACTGTGTATAACTGTAAATTACAAGGTCATTTCAGTTATATCAAGAATACTTGGAATTTAATGGTTTGGTGTGCAGATGGGTTTCTGTGGTAGCTACAAAAGGTACTCGGGCATCAACTGGCTATTTTTTGCTTCAATTTGGTGTCTGTAACGTCTTCAGGTGGAAAAAGCTGGCTAAATTAGTCACTTAGAGGCTCAGGGTGTCAAAATTGGTTTAGAAAAGGTTTACTGTTAAAACAAGCGAAAAGAATAAATTGGGGTTTTTTCAGGCTTTTAACCCATAATGGTTAGATTTTGGCACGAGTATTATTGAATGAGCAGTGGATAGTTTTAGTTTTAGGTGGGGAGGTGGTTTTGTGTGATTTCGCACCGCTTTTGGATGACAGACGTTATTTTTCACGAGCATGCGATATAATCTGGTGTCACGACATAGCAGAATAGTGCCCATCCAAAACCGTGAATCTTGTGTGCTCTCGGGTTGTTAACTATCAGACGACGAATCTACACGATATGATTGTGCGCCATTGGATCTGGGGGTGGGAGATCATAGGAATATCGCACAGTGAAGTTGCACAGACGGAGTCGGGAAAGTGATTGGCAGGGCCCGAGGTTTAATTACAAATAATTGTAATTCATTAATGAATAATGTTGAGATTTTTAATATAAGCAAATGGTTAATAAAGGTGGGACCACGGGTTATATGGTGGGGGTTTTAACTATACACCAAGGTTTGGTGAGTTAAAAGGGTGTCGAGAAATATTAACGTGGGGGAGATGAATTATATAATGCAGGGGTATAGTAAATAACTTAGGATAAAAGGGTTTTTGTGGGTTTTTTAAAGGGAAAAGGGGGAATTATTAAGAGGGGGAATGTAGTGTTTGTAATGGGAATGGGTTTCACACTTAGGGAAAGGGGTTTTGGAAAGGGGGGCTGATTTTGAAAGGCAATGTCTAGGGAAATGTATGAAACCAAGGGAATAAAAGGTCAAAATGAAGGGAAATGGTTTTTACAAGTAATGAAGGGATAATGAGGGGAAATTAGAAAATAAGTATGTGGAGGTCTAGTGAAATGAGGGAAAATTAGTAAACCAACTTTGGTGAATACCCTCACTTTCACAATTCCTCTTGCACATGAAACATAGGATTAAGCATAATGAATGTTCTTTTTAACTTAGCAACCTTGTGCATTTGCAAAACTTCTTCTACCTACCCTTTATTTACCCTAACATTTTCTCTTCATTCATTGGGTGCATTTGAGATTGCTGGCCCTTTATTTCTTTTTCTTTTGATAAGCAAACTATCTAATTCTAACCTTATAACTTCCAATGGCTTAGATTAAACTGTTGAGCTCATTTTTATTCTCTACCTAACTACTGATCTGCCAAGATTAAATAGTTTGGCTAGATCTTCATTCTCTATCTATCAACATGAAATTTAAAGCATGAATGAATCAAGATTAAAATATTTCACCATCATGGATTGTGGCATTTTTGACAAGTTGCACACAATCTTATTCTGCAAGGTAAAGTAAAAAGTAGTGGCATTTGAATTTCACACCTTCATGATCTTTTTTATCTCTTTTTTGGGGATTCATATTTTCTACTTTTTTATCTTTTTCTTTATTTTTGTCCTTTGATTATTCTTTTAGGACATACCCTCTTTACATTTTTTAATTTTAATACGGGAAAGCATTTTGCAGAAAGAAAAAGTATGTACAATATTCAAGACTAACCATAGCCAATTCAAAATTATGAATCTTATTATTATAAGAACCCTAACACTGACAGAGCACGAAGGTTAGCAGCCCCACTGCACCCTGTTGGAGTGACCGAACCTTTCAAACAATGGGGCCTAAACATCATGATCCAGGTGGCTCCAGAGACACACACAGGACAAATAGGGTTTATGGAAGCTCGAAAATCAAAGTGATCAGAATAATTTCAAACTAGGACGAGAGCGTAGATCTCATCGTCCTGCTCACGACAGTGTGAATGGTTCGTCAATCCGAGCTTGTATGAGGTTGAACGAGCCAGTGAAAGTTCTCGTCAAAGTTGGGTTATGGGCTAGGTTTGAGTGTCCTACAATTTGACCGATCTCAAGGCACGAAACCTAGCTCCCGAAATCGGTCAAAATTATGGCCTCATTAATTTTTCTAATATCCCTTATTTTCTAAAGGTTGGAAAACCTCCTCCATGTTTTAAAAAATATATATTATGGTGGCGGGCCACCACCACCGCCACCCCCAAAAACTATTACACAAAAAAAACAAAAAAGAATTTTAATAAGGCCGACGGGCCATGACCCCCGCTGGCCTAACCCAAAACCACAACCAAAAATAGGCATTAATATTAAATGGGTCTGCGGCCATGACCCCGTCGGACCCTCCTCCCAACTCCATTAAACATAACACATTAATGGGGTGGGCACGGGCCACCTCTGGTGGACCTCGCCCACACCCCCCCAACACTTAACACAATGCCATGGCATATATAGTGCGGCGCCGGTAGGGATTGAACCCACCCGGCCCACGTGGGCCAGCCCCGACCAGGCAGTCCCATAAATGAACCATGTACAACCAAAACAAGTGTGCCATAACTTAATACAATGCCATCCAAACAAATTTGCGGGAGTTAAGGGGCGGGCCGCCCAATGCGGACCCAACCCCCAAAAAAATTATGTATGTGGTTTTTAAAAACGATAAGGATATTAATATGGAGGGGTCAGGGTTTGACCACCTGAACTCCTCCTTGCAATTCGCCTCCTTATACCAATCCACCTAAACAATTTCATGGGTTAATCTACCTAGGATTTACATATAAATCTTCATTTTCATAGTGTACCCAAGAATGGAGGAACTAGGAGCGGGCACGGATTTCAAGGCAGAGGAGGCAAAGTATTCTTTATGTAGAAATTTCTGTTTTCCCACCCCGGTTTTCAGTTTCTCCTTATTTCTCCCATATAGTTAAATGCCCTTTCACATAACCATACATTTAACAAGCTGAAAAAAAATAAATTTGCTGAAAACACAAATTCTGGAAATTTTACAGAATGCTGGAAATTGCAGAAATAAAAATCAGCAGTAATAAACAGCCATTAAAACACATTTAAACACTGAGATTTTTGGTCAATGTGACCCTGGAAAAACCCCCTACAACTCTTGGGGAAAACCAGTTTGAGAGCTCTTCTTTATTTCTGAAAATTGCCTTTTACAGTGAGGAATTTTCAGCAAAAAATCAGCAAGCAAATTTACAACTTATCTCTTTTCCCATGCTTCATAGCAAACTGGAAATTACAGCAAACAGGACAACAATAAATGATGTACGGTCTCCTCGATTTTCGTGCCCACTTTCAGCATTAAATGCTGCTGTATGGCCCTCATTTTGCGTGCAGAAAAACCAGCAAACTGCTCCACGATTTTTGTGCAAACCTCTCCTCAAAAATCGTGCCAAAATCTGCCTTACACTGTGTGCTGAATCAGCTGTACAAATTTGCTCAACTGCTGCCTTGGAATGTGTGCCAAGTTGCTGTCTCTTTCTCCTCCCTGCTCAGAAATCTCTCTTGCTCTCTTGCTCTCCTTCTCCCAATCTGCTCATGAAAGAATTGAATCGAATGTGATCTTTTCCTCCTTTTCCTCCCTTAATATAACTCCAAATGACTTTTGGGTGATCTCTAAATCCAATGGCTGAGATTAAATGCTCATTTAAATCTCACTTTTTATTTTTTAATTCACCCCACTTTAATAAAGACCCACTTAGTCATTTATTTCCAAAGTCATTTTTCCTTTCTAATTTTTCATTAACTTTATAAAAGTCACTTTAAAATTAGACTTAGTAACTTTATCACTTAAAGTCATTTTTAAATTAGATTTAACTTTATAAAATTATAAAGTCACTTTAGGAGAAAACTTAAATTCTTTTGGACACTTTTCCCTAGGCCAAAGATCAAAGCCTAAGGGAACCACCTGTCCTCCGGTACCAAATTTCAACACTCCCTCTTACCGAGGAAGGTGTTCCTCACCATACCCATCTTGTCTCTGAAGTAGACATGCTTGCCCCGTGGTAAGGCTTTGGTAAGGATATCTGCAACTTGCTCATCAGTGGAAATATACTCAAGCTTCACAACTCCCTTCTGAACATAGTCTCTGATGAAATGATATCTGATCCTGATATGCTTTGACCTGTCATGAAATACTGGATTTTCCGCGAGTTTAATGCAACTCTGATTATCAAAGTAAATCACTGAAGGTCTCAACGGCTGAACAAATAAGCCAAACAACATCTTGCGAAGCCAGATAGCCTCACAACTAGCTAGACTGGCTTCCATATACTCTGCTTCCGCTGAACTCAGTGCTACTGACTACTGCTTCCGGCTGAACCATGACACTACTGTTGAACCCAACCCAAAACAGCACCCTGAAGTGCTCTTCTTATCAGAAGCACAGCCTGCCCAATCAGAATCAGTGTATCCTGCCAATCTCACTCCATCTCCCTGCCTGTAGTCCAGACCATAATCCACTGTCCCCTGCAAGTATCGCAAAATGTGTTTTGCAGCCACCCAGTGAACCTTCCTAGGCTCACACATAAATTGACTCATCGTGTTGACTGCAAAACAGATATCTGGTCTAGTGTTGACCAAATACATCAAGGAACCAATCAGCTGCCTGTACAATGTGGGATCCACCAACTCGGAATCCGAAGCATGAAGCTTCTTCCAGTTGGTGATCATTGGTGTCGACATGGGTCTACAATCCTCCATGTGGAATCTGCTAAGGATGTCCACAATATACTTCCCCTGCCCCAGGAAGAAATGTCCCTCCTCCTGCCACACCTCCAAACCCAAAAAGTAATGCATCAAGTCGATGTCCTTCATCTCAAACTTCGTCGCAAGATCTCTCTTGCAGTGCTCTATGAGTCTCTCTGCACCTGTAATGATCAAGTCATCCACATACAGCACCAGAATGAGAGGCTCCTCACCAATCACAATAAAGTAAAGGTTCGGATCTGCCTCACTCTTTGTGAAACCCATCCCCTGCAAATATGTATCTATCCTGGAGTACCAAGCTCTGGGAGCTTGCTTCAGGCCATAAAGGGCCTTCTTCAGTCTACACACATGGGACTCCTTCCCATGCACCTCAAAGCCCTGTGGCTACTCAATGTACACCTCCTCCTGTATGAAGCCATTGAGAAATGCGGTCTTCACATCCATCTGGTGGATCTTCCAACCCATCTCTGCTGCTATCGATATAATGGAGCGGATAGAAGTATATCGAGCCACGGGAGCGAAGGTCTCCTCATAATCAACTCCCTCTACCTAGGAGAACCCTCTAGCCACAAACCTCGCTTTGAATTTCTCAATGCTGCCATCTGCAGCATGCTTTACCTTGTAAAGCCATCTGGAAGTAACCATGGATTTGCCCTCAGGCCTCGGCACCACCTCCCAAACATCATTCGTCATGATAGAAGAATACTCCTCCTGCATGGCCTCTCTCCAGACCTGCTAGCTAGCTGCCTCCTCATAGCTAGAAGGCTCAGAGTCAAGGATGCTGGTAACCATCGCCATATAGCTACAAAACCTCTTAGGTGGTCTACTCTCTCTAACCGGCCTCTTCGGCTCAGCAACAGATGTGGCATCTCTCAAGGTGTCCTGAAGCCACTTGGGCTTTCTCTTCCCTGAGCATGCTTCTCCCATAGAAGAATGAAACTCCTCCTCCTCATCACCATCAGTAGCCTGAACTCCTGACTGTCTATATGTTGTCCTCCTGCCTGCACCTGAACCTGTAGAAGCTGAGGCACCGTGTGAACTGTCCATCAATGGACTCCCTAGTGAACTGCTCTGTGAACTGCTCTGCATGCTGCCCAAAGCACCACCCCTCTGGCTCGGCGAGCCACTGCTCACTGACGGACCTGACATCCTCATAGATGTACCTCTGAATCCTCCTGATCCCTGCCCACTGGATCCCTGCGACTAACTCAACTCCTGCTGAGGGTTTGGCTGATTCAGATACTCTAACTCCCGTGACCTCCTAAAGGCCCTGTCCTCCTCGAACTTCACATCCCGTCTGACAACAACTCTCCTCTATGCAGGAATGTAAATCCAAAAGGCCTTTGAGGTCTCACTGTAGCCCACAAAGATAGCCTTCTCTGTGATGGGCTCTAGTTTGGTCCTCTTCTCCTTGGGTATATAGGAGTATGTAATGCATCCAAAGATATGAAGATGACCAATATCAGGCTTCTTCCCAGAGAAAGCCTCCTCCAGAGTCATGTGCCCCAAGGCACGATGTGGACTCATGTTCTGCAAGTAAACAGCTGTGTTGCAGGCCTCTGCCCACAAGAACAATGGCAACCCCTGATCATGTAACATGGCTTTGGCAGCCCCTATGATGGATCTGTTCTTCCTCTCCGCAACCCCGTTCTGCTGGGGGCTGTAAGGAACAGTGAACTCCCTCCTAATGCCTGCCTTCGCACAATAGTCAACAAACTCTCCAAGGGTGTACTCTCCTCCATTGTCCGACCTCAAGGACTTGATCTTTCGACCTGTCTGAGTCTCCACAAGAGCTCTGAACTCCTGAAACCGCTTGAAGACCTCACTCTTGGTCTTCAAAAAATAAATGCAGGTCCTCCTGGAGTGATCATCAATGAATAAAACATAGTACTCATATCCACTCAAGGAAACATGAGACGTCTGACCGCTCACATCGGAATGAATCAAATCAAGTATCCCCGTCGCTCTGCTGTCACTGCTGGGAAAAGGGGATTTGGCAAATTTTCCCATCTCACAACCTCTGCAAGTATCAAAGTGATCAGTATTGAAATCTGGCACACCTGTAGTGATCTCCCGCAATGTCCTCAAGGTTCCATGATACATATGTCCCATCCTACGGTGCCAAATCTCACACAGCTCAGAACTGCTAGCTCTGCTGTCGGTACTACTGCTCAATGCCAAAAGGGGCTGGAATGCAAACTTGTACACCTTTGCATGGAGTACACCTATCACTCTAGCTGAATCAGCTGGAGTGCCCCTGGGATACATCAACACCTATCCTCCCCTGAATAGTACCTCATATCCTCTGTCCTCCAAAGCTGAGATGGATATGAGGTTCTTCCTCATCCCTGGCACATAAAGAACCTCTGACACCTTCAAGGGAGGTTTGGACTCCCTCTGAAATGTCACTTTCCCCACCCCGACTGCTCTAACAACTCTGTCATCACCGAGTACTACCTCAATATCAGTGCCACTCTCTGAAAGCTCTGAGAAGTACTCACGGACTCCTGTCATATGACGTGAAGCCCCACTGTTCACATACCAGATACCTGAAGATGCTCTGCTAATCGAGGGAAAAGCATGCTCCCTCTAAACCTATGTGGCAGGTGATCCTGCACTAGAGGACTCACACATAGTGAACGCAAACTCTCAGTCAAAACGACCAGCAAAGTCCTCAATATCTGCTAAAGCTGCCACGTCCTGGTTCTTCCCCTTCTTCTTCTTCTTCTCCGGACACACAACTGCATAGTGTTCCATCTTTTGACAATTTCAACACTTCACCTTGGAATAGTCCTTCTGTGTGTTCCCCTATTTACCTTTACCTTTGCCTTTGCCCCCACCACTGCTTGTGGAAGCCTGCTTCTTCCCTTTGCCTTTTTTGCCTCCTGCCACCAGTGCTACATCCTCATCCTGCTCAACTGGCTTGGCTGCCCCAAGCTGACCTTTCCTGATCTCTGTCTGAATGCAATCATCCCAAAACCTCTCCCATGTGGGAAGGGTCTCACATGCACAAACCCCATCAGCAAAGTTCAACCATGAACGGGGGAGGCCATTCACTGCAATCCGCACCAACTCAGTGGGTGGAATGGCCTCTCCAATCGCTGCCAACTCATCTCTCACATTAGTAATCTTTGTGAGATATCCAGCTGCACTATCATTACCCATCTTAATGTTCTTCAGCTTCTCCTTCAGGACCATCTTCCAGTTCTCATTGGTACTCTAGTAGAGATTGGACAATGCTATCCACATCTCATGGGCATTGCTCTTTCCTCTCACATGAGGAATGCAATGGTCTTTAATTCCGTCAAGAATCAGCCTCTTACCCTTGTTGTTCTTTTTATTATAAGTTGTCAACTGAGTAGCATCAGTAGGCACAACAACAGGGTTCTTTGTGATATGCACCATGATATCCCAGACTTCTACCTCCTCAAAGATACTCTGCATTCTCTCCTTCCAAACGCTGTAATTTATATGCCCATCCAGCCTATCCTCCACCCTCAATCCCAATGACATCATGCTGTCCTAAAACTAAAAAATAGCACTGTTGTAGTAAAGATAAAACTGTTGTTTATGAAAAAATCAGCTTGCTGGAATTTTCTGAGTGAAAAATCAGCAACTGTAATTTTTCCTTTTGCTGTCCCAAACTGCCCTTCAGCACTCAAGCTCTGGTACCATGTACAAACTTATGTTTTCTCACCCCGGTTTTCAGTTTCTCCTTATTTCTCCCATATAGTTAAATGCCCTTTCCCATAACCATACATTTAACAAGCTGAAAAAAATAAATTTGTTGAAAACACAAATTCTGGAAATTATACAGAATGCTGGAAATTGCAGAAATAAAAATCAGCAGTAATAAACAGCCATTAAAACACATTTAAACACTGAGTTTTTTGGTCAATGTGACCCTGGAAAAACCCCCTACAACTCTGGGGGAAAACCAGTTTGAGAGCTCTTCTTTATTTCTGAAAATTGCCTTTTACAGTGAGAAATTTTCAGCAAAAAATCAGCAAGCAAATTTACAACTTATCTCTTTTCCCATGCTTCACAGCAAACTGGAAATTACAGCAAACAGGACAGCAATAAATGTTGTACGGTCTCCTCGATTTTCGTGCCCACTTTCAGCATTAAATGTTGTTGTATGGCCCTCGTTTTGCGTGCAGAAAAACCAGCAAACTGCTCCTCGATTTTTGTGCAAACCTCTCCTCGAAAATCGTGTCAAAATTTGCCTTACACTGTGAGCTGAATCAGTTGTACAAATCTGCTCAACTGCTGCCTTGGAATGTGTGCCAAGCTGCTGTCTCCTTCTCCTCCCTGCTCAGAAATCTCTCTTGCTCTCTTGCTCTCCTTCTCCCAATCTGCTCATGAAAGAATTGAATCGAATGTGATCTTTTCCTCCTTTTCCTCCCTTAATATAACTCCAAATGACTTTTGGGTGACCCAAGTGACTTTTGGGTGATCTCTAAATCCAATGGCTGAAATAGATTTAGATCAATGGCTGAGATTAAATGCTCATTTAAATCTCACTTTTATTTTTTAATTCATCCCACTTTAATAAAGACCCACTTAGTCATTTATTTCCAAAGTCACTTTTCCTTTCTAATTTTTCATTGACTTTATAAAAGTCACTTTAAAATTAGACTTAGTAACTTTATCACTTAAAGTCACTTTTAAATTAGATTTAACTTTATAAAATTATAAAGTCACTTTAGGAGAAAAATTAAATTCTTTTGGACACTTTTCCCTAGGCCAAAGATCAAAGCCTAAGGGAACCACCTGTCCTCCGGTACCAAATTTCAACACTTTGATGCCCAAAGATTCTCCAGGGAGGTAAAAATTATTTTTGTTGGAACATAGTCAAGTTTATAGTCATTTTTCACGGTTTTCCGTAGGGATCACAATGGCAAGGTCAGATTTTCCCTTTGAGTTGCAGATTTCCAATCCACCCATGGAGCAAAATCTTTGAGGAATCTAGGGGAAATCTAAAAAATTCCTTGAGCCCCAGATTTTCAATTTCTCATAATTCAGAAATTTGATAGTCGATTTTGCACTATTCGGCGCCACAAACCTGATGGTGCATTCATATTTTTCATTCGCTCATTTCATTTTCCAGCCACTTTTCTAAGTGGAATGTAGGTGTCAACATCTATGTGTGAGTAGCCATTTCCATGCAGTTGATGCCGTGAGATCAATGGCATGAACAACTTCAGCAGTTTGACATCCACCTCTTTAGATGGCCCTTGGTTGTGAGGTATATGCAGTGTGTAAATGTACTTCTTTTTCCATGCATTGTGCTGCATAGATCCATGTTTGATGTTTGATGTGGGATCTTGTTTCTTACTCGTTTTCATGATTCCTACTTGATGTGATACAGAATCATATGTGTGATGTACTTGTTGTCATGATTCGTAATGTTGTGTTTTGAGATCCCTTTGTTGTATTTTGATGGGATACTCATGTTGTCTTCATGTATGTTTGCATTGAGATCTCTTTTATGCCATGTTGGCAGAATGCTCATCATGCATGAGTTTGTGTCACACTGATAGGAGTCTTTTGACTGAGAGTTCCTGTAGTGGAACATCTCTTCGAGTCACTCCTGTGTGAGGGCATTTTCCTTGTATGATAGCGACATCACCTCTTATGTACATCATCACTATTGACAGCACTTAATGCAACGGCCTACACCATATTGACACTAGGGCTCGGAGACATAGTCCCTCCTGGACGAACTCCGTTATAAACGACTTATGTTTTCATGTGTTGATAATTTTCACATTCCTCTTCTTTACAGCATGCAGATGTATTCATTTATGTTCTCTTAAAAATGCAATTTAACACATCACGAAAGTAAAAGGTCTTAGAAGGGACATTTGTCACACCCGGACCTGGATCACATCATTGGGGAAATTTTCCCACATTCGTCAAAACAACACCGCTACATTCTAACAGCAACTGATTACTTCAGATGGTGGACAAAATCAGTTCTTCTCAAACAAGTGAATGACCAAGAGGTCATCAGCGTCCTCCAGCAGAACATCATCTCATGCGTTGGCATTCTGGTATCACTTGTTTTTGACAATGCAACATACTTTTTGTCTTTGAAACTTTATGATTTTCATTACAAAATGGTATTGTGCTAAAACACTCATCCAACTACTACCCACAGAGAAACGATCTTACATAATCCACAAACAAAACCTCATCCGCATAATGAAAAACATTGTTTTCTCTAAGCAATGCAACTGGGATTCCGCCCTGACAAATGCATTATGGGTTGACCATGTAACACCCAAACCCTCTCTGAATACCTCACCGTACTTCCTGGTCTATGGTAAAGAAGTCATCCTTCCACCCAATATCTACTTTCCTGCACTTCAGCTATCCCAAGAATCCCAAGGAAAGCCTTGCCAGCTAGTTCAGCATAGGATGGATACACTCCACAAGCTTCAGGAAGAAAGGATGAAAGAAAAAGAAAAATTTACACTCCACCAAAACTGTATCAAGAGATGGTTCGATAAGAAGTCTGTAGGGAAAGCTAACTTCGGTGTTGGTGACTTGGTCTTGAAATGGGATAAATCCCATGAAGACAAAGGCAAGCATATGAAGTTCCAGTCCCTGTGGATTGGTTCATACACAGTCCATGAGAAGCTTTCCCCCCACACATACCATTTGCAATCACTTAACGAGAGGATTGAAAACCTTCCTATCAATAGCCAATATCTCAAGCACTACTTCCAGTAGGACAGGCCGCTCCCTATGCCATGTACATAATCTGCTTGTTGCTTGTTGTTTTCATTTTGTTTGCCTTGCTTACTATTTTTTTTTCATTTTGTTTGGTTTGCTTAATGCCTTACTATTTCTGTTTTTCAAAATAAGTGTTGCCATCTACTGTGTTCTGGATTTTGAATGAGTATGTCATTGAGATATGAAGAGACTTGTGACACTGCAACACTTGGCTAGTCTTGTGTATGTCTTCTCTGTGCTTAGTTATAACATTCGGTCGATTAAGTCTTGACAGAAAATACGAACCTTCTGCAAGGGAAGTTTTGGTCCAACCATGAACCTGTGTCCACACTGGGAAGCCTCATGCCTGTACTCAGCTTTTTGATTTGTGTGTTCAAGCTCATCCAACTAGTAGAAACAGAGAAGGGGAAAATATAAACAAACAAACCTATGTCAAAGGTCTTACACACATCCCTGAAGGAACAATCTCTTCTTCTCTCAATAAGTCGGGATCCCTCTTTCGCCCCAAAAATAAATAAGTTCCTATGCACATTCCTCTTAAAAATCACACACACACAAAGGTGAAAGAAGAGAAGGGCTTCCTATACTAATAGGTGAATCATACAACTCCACCGAGGTACTGACCAGGCTCACTGGCAGTGGAGCAATGCATGTGCTACTGCATGACTTCGCCGGGGTACTTTCGAGGCCTGTTGGCATCAGAGCAACACCAGAGATGAAAATTATACTCTGAAAATATTCAACTCGTGAGCTAAACTACCCTTCCCAATTTTGAAACATTGTGATCAAGCTGAAATTTTGTTATGTTTGACTGAGTTGGAAAAGGGTGAACCATGTCTGTCCATGGAGTAAGTGGGGAAGCCAAAGCAACCCACACATCGATTCAATACTCCCCAAAAGACCAAGGCCATGTGCTATCAATGAACCAAAACAAAGAAGGTGGAGTTCTACCAGTGTGTCGCCAAGTGTTGTAGCAGCTGTAACACCCTCCAAAATTTTGGTCTACATCCAATTTCAAAGCCTCCTTTGAGAGTTTTAATTGATGTCTACACGCACTCGGGTTCACCCTGTGATCTCGTGTGAGTCTTCGCACCCACCTTGCTTGATTATTTGACAAACAACTTTTGCAATTTTATATCAATATCATGCTTGTGACCATGTTCTGGTCATACACAAGGTTTTCGCTTCATGTGTACATGTTGTGTTCGCTATGTAAACATTTGTCACGCTCACACATAGAGTCATTTACATTGTCGCGCAAGCATTGTCGCGGTCATCCAACGATCAATCACAAGCATCACGCTTGTCGCTCACACCATCAGTCTGCCATGTTGAGCATGTGTGTCTGGATGGTTTGATTCTTCTCGTCATCAAGTCATGTAAGCGTGTGTTTGCAAGTACGCGTATGCACCTTTTCACTCACTCACACACTTAGTCATTTTGCTGAAGTTCTGATGACCGGATTCCTCTCTGACAACCGAACCTTCACCCTGCCATCGAGTCAATCGACTATCACCAGAATAGTGCATAAGCACCAAGAAAGCCATTTCAAGTTGCGTTGCCTGCAAGCTGATCAATCAACCTTCCTGTTGGTTAACCAGAGAGTTTGACCCGACAGTCACCCCGGGACTGACTCCCTCAAAAATTGTGGAGACTCTAAAGACCTTGCCCGCTCTACTGACTAAGAAAATTGTGCAGACAAGCGGGACAGACACTCACTGCCTGTCCTTGTCTCCCTCAGAATATTGCGTAGTTTTTTTAGCCAACCCACCAACCAGCCGGTCAGCTGCTCACCGAGAAAACTGCGCAGATTTCATGAGCAAACCCTCTACTGCCCAGCGGTCCACTTAGCCTAGAAATTGCATAGAAGTGATCAACAAGCTAGCCTCCCAGCAGCTTGCTACCAGCTCCCTCCAGGAATTGCGCAGTTTTTGCTGCCAAGCTCCCAACAGCCAACTACCAATTCCCTCTAGGAATTGTGCATTTTTTGCTGCCAAGGTCCCAGCAACCAGCGACTAGTTCCCTCTAGGAATTGCGTAGTTTTTTCTACCAAGGTCCCAATACCCAGCTGCTAGTTCCCTCCAAGAATTGCGTAGTTTTGGCTGCCAGGCAGCCCAAATTGCTCCTCCCAAAACTTTTGTAGTTTTGTCCTCTAGCTAAGCCAGACCCCGCGGATAGTCACTATCGATATGGATTTCCCATCACCATTTCTTAGTGACTTCTGTGAAATTTTCACTAGTGATGCCTAGAGCCTCCATCCCAGCTCAAAGCTCGCAACCTTGTCTTCTCTCCTGGCCACCTACATCAGAAACGATCATGCATCATGGTAAACTAGGATGTTTATGGATTTGATGTCATCTTGTCATGAGTGACTGTAGATACAGAGACACAAACAAACATGGAGCAACGACGGATGGGATGAACAAAGGGATTACATGCATAAGGACATGTTCACCAATAGACAAAAAAACGATGCATGCAAAGAGATGTGCTTGTGAACAGACGATCATGCAAAGATATGTTCGTGAACAGATGGACGAGCGAACATGCACTTTTCACGAACTGACTAAACTGTCAAGCATGCCAACATACAATCAAGGTGCAACGTGTGAATGCAACATCAAGTGAACCCAACGACCATCGAAAAATCCACGCACTTTGCCATCCGGAGATGAAGTTGTGACACACCATGAGGACATCCATCACCCAGAAACACTGCAGCTCAACATGCATACTAGCAGTAGCACAAATATACCAGCACTGTCATGTCAATTCTTGTCATGAGTCATGTCTTCTACATCTCTACTGTGGGTCGTACTGTCAATCAATGTAATATAACGTGGAAGTCCAAGACACCCACTTTTCATATGAAGAGTCACATGAAGTTGAAAGGTCATGGAAGTCAAATAGTCATTAGGGAAGTTGAACTACCACAAGGGTCAGTTTCACCCTTGGCTATAAATACTCCCTCATTTGTACATGCAAAGGACTTTTCACCTCGGCTCCTCCCACATAGCCTTGAGTGTCTGTAATATTTTCTTTGAGGAGTAAGTAGTGGCTCCAATGTCCTTCCCATGGGGTTAGTGATGTATGGTGTAATGATGTGTCTTGTAACTTTCGCTTAATTCAAAAGCCTGCTAACAAACCAACACGTTTTCACACGTGTTGTAATTGTTGTAAGACTAATATTGAACACTTGTAATACATGTTGCTTTAACCTGTGTTTAACACTCGAACACATTCAATTGTTGTAATACATATATATTATGAAAATGTGTTGTATGAGTTGTTAATGTTTTCCTTCCTACATTGGTTAACTCCCCAGACATCAAACATACCTTTCACGTAAAAATTTTATAACCACTGTAGCACTCGCGTGGACTCATCTGATGTGCGTTGTATATGTTATATTTCCTTGTGTGCTGTGGATGTCACATCCGTGTGGATTGCTCCTCTGGAATCTGTGCACATCTTGTTGTGTTGTGTATTCCTAACAGAGTTGGGGCTTCCTCTCATCCGACTTGGGATTCACGCCCACCCTCTCCCTTTGTAGTTTAAGAACCATTGACACAAGTAACACTAGCAATCACCAAGCACACGAACCTCACTACTCGAAGACAAAGCAGACCACTCCCCTGTGCTAACGACAAAGAGTTGAGGCAAACATTTAAGATAATGGCAACTAGGCCATCATACCAAATGGGACTCCCACACCAAATGTGTGAAGTCTAGTTGGGACTTCATACTGGGGTGATCCCCTGAATGTTGGCGGGTCAAGCACCGTCAATAGGTACTTAGAGTTTTCTGGGATCACTCTTGGGTGATTAGAGTTTTGTTGGATCACTCTTGGAGGAGTGTGGCATATTTGGGATTTGGATCAAGAAGGCGAAGGAAGACTAGGAAAACGCAAGAGGACATCAGGATCAACAACTATCGCTAGTTTTGCTTGTCAGTACTGAGTTGCATGTATAATTTTCTTGCTAGTATTGTCATGCATGGTATATGCAAGTGGTTTCTTGGTTATGGTATGTCATTGGCATGGAGGATTTCCTAGATTGACAGTGGTTTTTCCTAGCCTTTCCATTTCCTGGATAGCCATGGTGTCATGGGAGTCTTTCCCTTCTTTTTTTGGTTGGTTCTCATGTTCCTTTGGTTGTGGGTTGAGCTTTTAGTTTCTGGAGCCTTGGTTGGACAAATGCTCTAGAGCCCTGTAACAACTTGGGTTGATTTATTAGTCATGGAACTTTGGTTGGAAAAATTCCCTAGAGCCTTTGGTGGGTTGAATTACTAGTCCTGGAGCCTTGGTTGGAAAAATGCTCTAGAGCCCGACAACAGTTGTGGGTTGAGTTACTAGTCCTGGAACCTTGGTTGGAACAAATGCTCTAGAGACCTAGAGAACTTGGGTAGAGACCAATATGGTGATGGTTAGTGATGTTTGACCATGGGGTGGAATCATTAGTTGAGTGTTGAGGTGGTTTGGCCTCTAGAATCCCTGGCTTGAGTTTCATTCAATTGTTCTTATGAGATCCCACATTCATGCTTGGAATATGGCACAGGGGTGATTGGATGAAGAGAGATTTAGTTCAAACAATGTATGGTCGGGTGTAATGTAGAAGTACTGAACCTGGTTGGCCCTTACATTCATTAATAAGAGCTCTCTTTATCACTGGTATTTTATGGGTAAATACACTTGTTTATATGCGGATTATATGGTTGTTATATCCTTAATATTTTTATTGTTTATATGTTGGTTATGAATGAGTTTTATAACAGTCAAAATGAATGGATCTCATCATGTTTTGGTTAATAATTGAATTTACAATGAATATGTGGCTTAATATATGGTAATGTAGTTATTGTAATGAGGCATCAATGCTTCTTAGAGATTCTCAGATAAGTATGAGACCCCTATGCTCAAATATGTTGTTTAAACCTGTAGAATGCATATTTGACTTGTTTGACGAAATTACTATCATGGATAGTAAGGGTCCAGTTAAGTTTTTGTTCAAGTATTTGCATTTGTATCATTTTTTTGATGTTACGTTTCATTTATGGAAGTTTCATGGAGTCTTGGGCAGTGGCTTGAGTCCCGGCCCTGAAAAGGTGGCATAGAATCTAGAGTCGCTGGCACACAACTACCTGGAAAAGCCCCAAGTCGCACGCATGCCTTGTTGTGGGGGAGAATGGAGGGTACTAGTCGCATGCATGCCCATTTCAAGGGAGATACTAAAGATTTAATGCAATAAAATGTCAGTTTGTCTCAGGGGATGGTCACCTTGATGGATTGGATGGCTCCTAGGGTTTTGTTGCAAGTGTAGAAGGTCGGGTTGTCTATGTTCCATCATTTCCTCTTCCTTAACTGATACATAGGGAGTTGAGTCATATCATAGTAACACTTCATCACATTTTTACCCCATTTGGCCTTTTACTTGGGTAGATGTGAGAGGAGGGTGTTACAGAGTGATATCAAAGCAGGTTCTGTTCTCTATGGGGAATGTCTGGTTTTTGTCCTCTTTGGGTGTTATCTGATATCACAGAGTGGTATCAGAGTATGGTTCACCACATGGACTAGATGGGAGGTGTGTGTTGGTTGTGCATTCACATCCATTTCATATGTGTTCCCTATGTTTGTGGTCTATGTTCCTATTGCATATGCATGGCATTGGTCATAGTTACAGTGGTGTCTCCAGGGGAATGTTGATGGTGTTGTTGATTGGGTGTGGTCGTCATGAGTGTATGTTGTCTATTCATTTGTTATGCATGTCAATGTTTATAGGTTTTTTTCCATGCATTTTTATGGTTATAGTTATGCATGCATAATAGGCTAGATATGCATTGTGAGGTAATTGTATGTAGTTATGTCATTATGATGTTGTTGATAAGATATGATGCTAATATGTTGGATAATATAGAGAAGGAGATGCAGAATATTAGATTGAAGTTGCAGCACTAGACTTTGAGGTAAGATCATATTGTCATACATGTATTGTATGTTTTGCATGCAGGTATGTTAGTTAACGGGTTGTTATATGCATTAACGTTATATACATGTTTGTCATTTTATTGTTGTTGTGGTTAAATGAATGGTAGATTCTAGTGAATCAGTGTAGTCATATGCACGTGTTGAGTAGTCATGAATGATAGTAACTACTTGTTATATGCATTGTTTTCGTTTATTTATGTTAGTTAACTTGATGATTATGTTATATGTTGTTGATAAGTATGTTATATGTTAACTTGTTGATCTTTATATGATAGTTAACTTGGTGATTATGTTATATGTTTTTGATGAGTATGTTATATGTTCACTTGTTGTTGTTATATGTTGGTTAACTTGATGATTAGAGTTATTGCATTAAGATCTTGATGTTATATGTATCATAGTAATTTGGATTGGTATACGCAGATGATTGTGGTTATGATACTTAGGTATGAGTAGATATAATTGTGATATTGTGTTGTACTAATATAGACTAATTGTGCATATGTGATTGTTATGCATGAATGACAATTGTTTATGAGTTTATGATGTGAACATGTTAGCTAGTTATGTTAAGGATATCATAAACTTTTTTATGTTTGAGTTGATTATTGTGAATTTATATCGTGCTAATATAGATTGATTTTGTAGAAAAGATAGCCTCCCTGGAGATGCATTAAGGTATGAGTTTTCTTATGTCGTCTACTTAAATCTTGAATGTGTGATTATGTCATATATATGGTGTTGAGTGTCTGGTGTCTATTATGTCATATATTTGTTGTTTTAAGGTTTGATTCATCGCATGATATGAGCATGTGTGTAAGATTGCATGAAGAAATGATCTTGTTTTAAGATGGTTGTACTAATACATATGTGTTGAGACAACTAATATGTACTTGAGTGTAAGTAGGTGATAGTTGTAGCATTATGTATTTTGAACGATGAATGTGTAAGATGGTTGTACTAATACATATGTGTTGATGGCGGACGGCGTTGGAGGTCAGAAGGAGGCGGCAATGGCTCCACCCAAAGCTCGATCGCCGATGGCTCCTGCGTACAAACAAGGGCACAGACCCAAGGCGGAGGCGGAAGGGGTTTCGATCCCTGCTTTAGGAATGGTTATACGCCCAAATCGCATCTGTAAAACCCTTGATGCGCCCATAAGCCAACATCTTGGAGCTGCAAGACCAACACGGGCTTTCTCTGCGCCGCCGAGAGCAAGGGTTGCAATATATTCGCAGGAGATAAGGTTCAAACGCAGCAAGGAGGCTCGGATCCGGCCGGATCTGTTACGGGAGACGGAAATTGGTGGTAAACCCCCAATCGACACAAATAGATCGGCTATATTGCCGAAATGCACACGGATCGGATGGTGGGAAGCTTGCTCGGTTCACGCCGCCTTCATGAAGACTGAGAAGCCGACGCAGATAACAGAGCCGGATAAAGCGGAGGTGAGGGCAATAACTTGGCCCCAGCCAGATCCAGGAAACGATTATGCAGCAGAAGACCGATTCTCAGGCGAAGCAGCACATAGATCTACAGTACTTAGTAACAGATCGGGTAATAGGCTGTCAGATCTAGATCTCTGTAGAGCAGATCTATCACTATGCAGGTCAGATCTGAAAACACACTCACCAGAAAAGACGAGCAAAGATAAAAAAAGCTCTCTCTTTATTAAATCTATGGGAGGGAGCACAATATGCATCGAAATAGGGACATGGGAGGCAATAGAAATCCTCAAACAGAGGATACATGAAAAGACTGGAATCCCACCATACAAACAACTCCTCATCCACGCAGGCAAGGTAATACAGGAGGGGTTCAAACTAATGGAATATGGTATAGCAAAAGACTCTACCATCTGTCTCAGCTCAAGATTGCGCGGAGGCTGCCCCGGCTCAAGTTCAAAAGGACCTGTCTCCTTCAAAGATGCAGTCAAAGGGAAGATGGAACCACAAAAGAAACTAGAACAGCAAGCTACAGCACCAGGGGCATACATTGTTGAGCAGACAACACAGAACCCTGCACTAGCAATCTCTATACCAGAGGTAAATGAAATACAAACTGATTATTTAACTAAAGCAGTGATATGTAGGTTCAATGGATTTTGTCCCAAACCAGAAGCCCTTCACCAATGGATCTACTCCATATGGATAGAAAACTGTGATATCCATCTCTGTTCAAAAGGATTTTTTATTGTCAAATTTGACACCATAAAGGACAAAGAATATGCTTTGAACGAAGGACCATGGTTTTGGGGAAACGCTGGCCTATTCGTGAAATCTTGGTTCCCGGATTTCGATCCAAACAGCATGGTGGTTACCAAAATGCCAGTTTGGGTAAAATTGTTTAACCTTCCTATACACTTTTGGCACTATAAAGTACTGGAAGGAATAGGCAATACACTGGGATCCTTTTTAAAAGCAGATCATGAGCGCCTATCCAAGGATATCTACACATTTTCCAGGATATGTGTGGAGGTAGACCTCAGTCAAGGCCTACCAGAGCACATTATCCTAATACATAATGGGAAACAATGGGCACAACCTCTGGATTATGAAAACACCGCCTTTCGCTGCCGCATATGTCGACAAACAGGTCATCTACAGAGCACATGCCCACAAAACAAAAAAGATAAAAAAAGGAGACAACCACCAAAACCGAAAGGATGGCAATTTTCAGCCACTTGGGCAGAGGATGTAGAAGAGGATAAAGAAGAGGAAAGGAATGTGGAAGCCACCAGCAATCTACAAGAAGATTAAGACGAAAAGAACAACCCAGAAATCAGCAATGCAAGCTATCCTCACCACATACAGAATAATGAATATCTGATCGAAGGAGCAATAGACACAAATGCAGGTAACCCACAACAGCAATATGAGAATACCAGGCAGGAGATTGGAGGCAGCAAACGAGCATACTCGCCAACAAGTACAGATTCTGAAAAGGACAACATGGCTGCCACAAATGAAACACAAATGATTATTGTAACAACCCCGCCTAACAATGAAGGTTGGCGGAAAGTGGAAAAAAAGAAGGGTAGGAAAATCTAGATTGTCTATTTGATTGATTAATAGCTCCTGTTTAGCAGGGCAAGTTTTGTTACAGCATATGCATTACAACAGCAATGCCAATGGCATCTACTTTATGTAATTTTCTAATATTAATGAAAATTACTGATTTTTCCAGTGGAAAAAAAAATACATATGTGTTGATACAACTAATATGTACTTGAGTGTAAGTAGGTGATAGTTGTAGCATTATGTATTGTGAACAATGAATGTGAGTTGATTGTTGATTATGACATGGTTGTTAGAATTGGTAAAGTTTTATTTCAAATTAATAGATATGTTATCATGATATTTGGAACGTGTGACTAACATGTGTGAGCAGTTGCAGGGAAACATGCTTTGTATTAGTGTGACAAGGTAACAGTTGATTTGTTTATATAGCTAACAATTGTGTGATGCCACAATACATAGTAAGACTCGATTGCAACAACGTAAAGATAAAGAAATGAATTGGGTGAGAATTCCTTTGGCTATGTTTGGAAATCATAATTCCAAACGAATGAATTCTTTGAATATGTGGATATGTGCTATATTCATGGACATGTATTTGATATGTATAAAAAATGGTGTCTAGTTATAGCTAGATCTGTCAAGGGAATCGGAGGCCCTTAAGAGATGGAATGGATGTGGCCAGTTATAAGGAAACATGCTTGGCACAACAAGGTATGATAACTGGTATATTTTTATATTTATTTATGTAGTGACAATTATGTGTTTATAGCAGTATGATGTAAGGGATTTCATGTCAAAAGAGATTGCCATGAAATCTTGAAGAAGGCTCAGGTTGAGCTTTCCATTGGAGACTTTGGGAACTAGGGGGATTGAGTTATGGTGTTTGTTGCTAGTCTTGTGCTTTGGTATTTTGTGATTTATTGCACTTGATTGTGGCTTTTTTTACGTCTAGTGTATGGCCATACTACTTTATTTGTGTTTTCATATTGTTATTGGTTTTTCATGGTCTTCTTCTTGTTTGTTTCTTATTCTTGCCTTTTATGTTTTGAATATTGGGAATTGGATTGGGAAAGATGAAATTTAATGGAGTTCTAGAAGAGATGAATAAAACTCAACATGTAATGTGAGACCTGGATGAAGCTTGTTGCATGTGTAAGGGTAGCTAAACATAAGAGTATGATAGTCGGTTTGACTAGTTGGGTCCATTGTGGTAAATGGATGGTGGCGGTACAAACATGAGAAAATTAATAAGAAAAGGTAAAGTAAATGGCTTTGAGGTGTCAGATGTCGTGGCTATGTTGGGAGTTTTTATTATCAACATTGTGCATGTTGTGAACAAATAAAGGGAGTTTTCTTAACCTTGACCTTATGGTATTTGGTGATTAAGTTGTGATCATGATTGTGTTGATGTGTATATATGTATACATGTATGTATGTATGTATTTATGTCATGTATGACAGGGTCATCATGGACCGTGATTGTTTATGCTAATGTTTATATGTGTGTGTGTGTGTGTGTGTGTGTGTGTCACTGTTTGAAAGGGTTGTCAGGAAACATTCTTGTAGAGGAATGATTGCTTATGTAGGTGAATGGCATGAAGAGGATCATGGCTATAAGGAATCAAGTGGAAAGAGTAGTCCTAACAAATCTACAAGGTCAGTATCATGCGGATATGAGTTGCTATTATGCGTTTATACTATGCCTATGTTTATGTTATGGACAGGTAATGTTGAGAGATACATCA
Organism: Pinus tabuliformis; assembly: GCA_031772625.1. Classification (NCBI taxonomy): domain Eukaryota; kingdom Viridiplantae; phylum Streptophyta; class Pinopsida; order Pinales; family Pinaceae; genus Pinus; species Pinus tabuliformis. Next base: position 1,057,824,250 of record CM062807.1, read on the forward strand.
ACGGAATGAAAACAACATGATCCGTGATAAGCATGGATAGCAGAGAGACACTGAAAGCAAGGTATCTTGGTAGAGATAATGTGGTTTTGGATGTGCAGTGTTATTGTTGTGTATAAGTTTTGCATATTGTATATCCAACTATTGTACCTATGATGTTGTGTGCCTATTGTGTACATGGTTTTGTGTGTATATTTCATATGCAGTGTTGAGTATAGATCGTGCTATGTACATGTTGGATATGTGATGTTGTATACATATTGTATTGTGCATATGATGGATATGTGGTGTTGTGTGCATAGTGCACATGTTAGATATGCGGTGCTATGTACATATGTTGTTTTGTACATGTTGAATATGCAGTGCTATGTACATATGGTGTTGTGTGCATGTTGTACATGTGGCGTTGTGTACATATGGTGTTGTGTGCATGATTTTATATGTGGTGTTGTGCACATGTTGTACATGTGGTGTTGTGTGCAGGTGGTGATGTGCACATGTTATACATGTAGCACTGTGTACAAGTGGTGTCATGTGCATGACATGCATATGGTGTTGTGAACATGTGGTATTGTGTACAAATTGTACAAGTGCGGTATACACATGGCATTATGTACACATTGTGAAAGTGGTCATGTGTACATGTGATGTTGTGTACACATTGTGCAGGTAGTGTTGTGTACAGATAGTACTGTGTACATGTTGTACATGTGATACTGGAATGCATGTGCCATTGTGTGCATGTCATACATGTTGTGTGATGCACATGTGGTACTGTGTGCATGTCGTACATGTTGTTTTTTGTACATGTGGTATTGTGTATGTGCATTATGTAGTCATGGTATTATGACACGTCTATTCGTTGTGTTGTACTCTGCGTACATATTTGTATTGTGTTATACACCAGGTGTAGGTGTATGTATTATGTTGTGTTGTACACTGAGTGTAGGAGTATGTGTTGTGTCGTACACGAGATGCAGGTGTATGTGTTGTGTTGTACACCTAGTGTAGGTTTATGTGTTGTATGTCAAGTATAAGTGTATATGCTTTGTGATGCATTAGATGTACGTGTATATGTTGTGTTGTATGCCTAGTGTAGGTGTATGTGTTGTATGTCAGGGGTAGGTGCATGTATTGTATGGTGTTGTATGTTGTGTGTGGTTGTATATGTGTGATGCACACTATGTGTGTGTATGTGGTTGAAGAGAAGGCACTGGGTGTTTGTCGGGTGTGGAAACTGATCTAGTGTATGTATAAAAAGAGGAAAGACAGAAATAAGAGTCGATTAAAGGATAAGTATCAGTATTTTATTTCGTTTTTATTATGCATGAGATCTATGATTATGATTTATGATAGTTACATGTGATCTATGATTCTATTTTATGATGGTTACATGTGATCTATGGTTTTGATTATGATGGTTGTGTTTAGAGTTAAATTGATGTGATATGTTTATACATAATTATTTAATCAAACAACTAATCTAACTTGTTTTGATAGGAAGTAAGTAGAATTGCAAGTGTACCTTACTAATGAGTCACCGATGAGGTATGAAGTGAATTTATTTCAATTTATTTTTAATCTAATGGAAGTTATGTGCTTGGTACAGGAAAGCATGGAAATGCCCAGTTGGGTGGTTGAAGCCAACTATAATAATTAGGAGCAAAAGGAATTGGAACATGTAGTAGTATGTTGGTAAAGCACTTTAGGAGCAGGGCCATTGTGGGACATTGGTAACCAATAATGTCCATTGATTTCCATGAGAATGCTATGACCGGTATGATGGTTTTGAGGAAAGGATATGCCTTTGTTTTTGGATCTTCCGATGCAAGGAAACCTTTCCAAGGGAGGGGTTGCCTGAGGGACTGTGTAGAAAATAAGGGGATGCCCACGGATCTTGGAAGGTGTGTGATTTCACGGTAGGGGTATGTTGTAATTTACTCTTCACTATCACATAGCCTCCTCTCTCTCTCTATCTCTCTCAAAATAATAATCCACAACCGCAAGAAAATTCCCTCATATAAACCGAGGGGGTTTCTCTTAGGGAAGAAAACCATAAATTAACATAAATTCTAATGTTATATCATCTGTCTAATGAATGACTCGGATTGAATACGAAATTACAATATTTTACAAGGAAATTTTTTCGTTTCTTTTTAACTTCAAGGGTGCTACCCACGAACCCTCACCGGGGGGGGGGGGGCTCATAAAAGTCATCGTCGTCGCCGCCCCCCTCCTCCCCGCCCCAAACCCCCCCAACAGTGATTAAATGGGTGATGTTACCACCATGTTAGGAACAAGGATCCAACGTGACTAAAAAAAAACCTTTGAACAATCAGGAAGATAATCAGGCTCCACACCCAACAATCTCCCACTTGGAAACTGATCATAGCAAATCCATAATTGCTTAAATTATTGGACAATACTTCCACTTTGGACTTGGTTGCTTCTCATCTTCATCATCATACTTGAAAACCAATTGAAACTGAGCAAGATCTCCTAGTTACAACTTTTGTTAACATGTCTGCAGGATTTTGGCTAGTGTGTACCTTTTCCAGCTTCAACTATCCATCTTCCAACACTAACCGTATGAAATGATACTTGAGTTGTATATGTTTAATATTGGAATGAAATGTTGATTTATTTACAAGATGAATGGCACTCTGGATGTCATTGTATAACATGCCCATCTATTGCTTCTTGCCCAACTCATTCATAAACCTTTTTAACCAAATCATTTCTTTACTAGCCTCTATAGTAGTAACATAGTCTGCTTCCATTGTTGAAAGTGCAACAATGTTTTGCAACTTTGAAACCCAACTGACAGTTGTTCCACCCAAAGTAAGCTCATACCCTATAGTCCTCCTCCTGTTATCTCTATCGCCTACCACATTTGCATCAACATATCCCTGTAGAGAAATGTTTGAAACATCAAAGCATAATTATTGATTTGTGGTACCTCTCAAATATCTGAGAATCCATTTCATTGTCATTCAATGCTCTTTTCCTAGATTGTTCATACATCTACTTAGAGCTCTCGTTGCATGTGCAATATCAGGCCTTGTGCAGACCATTGCTACATTAAGCTTCCAACTGTTGATGTATATGGAACTTTACAAATATAATCCATCTCTTCCTGAGTCTTGGGACACATCTACTTAGTTTGAAATAGATAGCCAAAGGTGTACTAATTGGTTTTGCATTCTGCATATTAAATATTTTCAACACTTTTTCTATGTATTTACTCTGAGACAATGTTAATTTGTGATTTTCCCTATCTCTAGTTATTCTCATACCAAGGATTTGTTTTGTAGCACCCAAAACCTTCATTGTAAATAAATTTTCTAATTTTCTATTGAGCACATTTATTTCCTGCATGTTAGACCCTGCAACAACCATGTCATTGACATACAATAGCAATATAATATAATTTCCATCTTTTTGTTTCTTAAGATAAACACAGTGATCAGAATGACATCTAGTATAACCTTGTTCAAACATAAATCTGTCAAATTTTAGATACCATTGCCTTGGAGCCTACTTTAGGCCATACAATCTCTTATTCAACCTGCACACTAATATCTCATTCCCTTTGACCTCATACCCTTGTGGCTGCTGCATATATATTTCTTCCTCCAAAACCCCATGGAGAAAGGTTGTATTTACATGTAACTGCTCAAGATGCAAATCTTCTGCTACCACTAGACTTAAAATAGTTCTGATTGAATTCATTTTAACAATAGGAGAAAAAATTTCATCAAAGTCTATACCTTTCTTTTGTGCAAACCCCTTCACCACAAGTCTAGCCTTATACTTGTGTTTATCTTTGTCTTCTTCCTTCAACTTGTAAACCCGTTTATTCTGTAATGTTTTTTTACCTATAAGAAACTTGACTAAGTCCCAAGTTTGGTTATGCATAAAGGAGTCCATCTCTTCTTCCATGACTTGCTCCCACTTCTTCCTGGTTTCTACGTGCATTGCTTCTTCATATATTTTTGATTTACCAGAGTCAGTCAACAAACATAATATAATGAAGGAGAGTATCGTTTAGGGGGTCTACTTATCCTAGTAGATCTTCCAACACCACTTTTAGGGGTTTGAGGTGTTTGTTGCTATTGCGGGTGTTGTTGGTATTGTTATTGTTGTTGTTGTTAATCATTATGATTTTCAGGCACTTTTACTTTTTATGTGATCTCATCAATCACTGTGTATTCTTTGTTTTCTTTTTCTTGTTTCTTTCCTTGCATCTGATCCTTATACAAGGCCTTTTCATTGAATATGAAATTTTTCTCCTAATGATTTTGTGATTTTCATAATCATATAAGTGATAACCAAAATCATTAACACCATATCCAATAAAGCTATATTTCTTTTATTTATCCTCAAAATTTGTTCTATTTTCTTTATTAATATGAACAAATGCTTCACAACTGAAATTCTTAAAAATGTCTCCTCTGGAATACCACCATCTAAGGAATTGAAAGCCCTATGTTTATTAGATAAAAGATAGTATCTACAGCAGCTACCCAAAATTTTAAGGGAAATCCTGCATGCAATTTGATGCACCTTGCACACTCCATGATTGTCTTATTCATCCTTTTTGACACAACATTTTCCCTTGGTGTTCCTGGAACTGTCTTCTCTCTACAAATCCCATGCCATGAACAATAGTTATCAAACTCTTTGTTGCATTATTCGCCTCCATTGTCTGATCTAACACACTTCAACTTCTTTCTTGTCACATTCTCAACAAAATCTTTCTATTTCTTGAAAACATCAATACATCATATTTATTCTGAATACAATAAATCCATGTTTTTCTAGTTGCATCATCAATAAAAGTAACATAATAGCGAGATCCACTGAGAGATGATACTTAAGTAGGTCCCCATAAGTTTTTATGCACAAGCTCTAATTTTTCACTCTTCTTTTCCTTCCCAACTCTGATAAATCTGTCTCTCTTTTGTTTTTCGTAAACACAATTTTCATAGAAATCCAAATCAACATGCTTCAAACCTAGAGAAAGAAATATTGAGTGAAGAATCTGCATCCCTTTCTCACTCATGTGCCCGGGCCTATGATTCCACAATATCGTAACTACTCATGTGGAGGTCAAAGCATCAACAAAATAAGAAATACCATTGCATAAATACAATGTACCAACATTTTCTCATTTTGCTATTACCAAGGCTCCTTTAGTGACCTTCCGGGTTTTGTTTGTGAATGTAGATACACTACCTAACTACCCAGTTGAAATTAGATTTTTCTTCATATATGGAACATGCCTTACCTCCTTCAATAGCCATTGGTTTCCATTTTGTTGCTTTATAAAAACCTTACCCATCACCAAGGCTCCTTTAGTGACCTTCCAAGTTTTGTCTGTGAATGTACATACACAACCTTCACTACCTAACTACCCTATTGAAATTAGATTTTTTTTCATATTTGGAACATTCCTTACCTCGTTCAATAGCCATTGGTTTCCATTTTGCTTTTTTATAAAAACCTTACCCATCCCAATTATTTTACAGGGTTTATCATCACCCAAACGAACATGTCCAAAGTCTCCTTGAACATAGTCATGAAAATGTTTCCTATCATGTGTAGCATGGAATGAAACCCATGAATCAATCACCCGAGCATCAATAACATTTTCTAATGAAAGAATCAAAGCATCTTTCAACACATCACATGTAACATTTGCTTCATGATTGTTCTCTTGTTGTCCATCTCCTTCTTTTCCTTTCTAATATTTACAGTCTTTCTTCAGGTGTCATTTCTTCCCACATTTCCAACACACTATCCCTGATCTGAATTTGGATCTCCTTTTCTTGGCTTATTGTGATTTCCTTGGCTCCTCCCTCTTTCCATTTTTATTCCCCTGGTCTCTTCAGTCAAAGCATTACCTGTTGTCTCACTGGATCTTTTTCGTCACATTTCCTCGCTAAGGATGGCACCAATTGTTAGAAAATAAGAAAGACAGAAATATTTTCTTATACAGATAATTACTTGTTATTATTTTATCTTTATGTTCTTCTTTTATCTTTTAGTTCATCAAGAAAATTACCAAAATAATAACACAAGGACAACATGTGTAGGGAGAACCAAGGGAAAACCCCTATCTAGGGGAAAACCTAGTCAACAATTCTTCCTTCAATAATTTCTCGAGATATTCCAAGACTCTAAACCCAGACATATACTCCCTCCACACCAATTCAACCCTCAATCCTTCTTGCAAATGATAACCCTTTCAAATCAACTTTGACCTAGTAGCATCAACAACAACTTCAACCAGACTCGCAAGACTTCGATCTCCCTTGATACACCTCAAAAATTAGTGAGAGTTGTCCCAAAATTTCGATCTTGAGGTCTTTTATCTCCTTCTAAAAACTCGCACTTCTTTCTAGCTCGTTTCCTAGCCCTTTACCAACTTCATACTTTTCCAACTTCCAGCTTCGGAGATTGAACTATGTGAGAGATAAATAGATGCTCCAAATGAATTCAAACTACCTTGTATTTATAGCCTTCTAGGGAGGTCGAATTACTTGTCTTGAGGCTAACTTGATCTTCTTGAGGCCGACTTGGTGTGGAGGAGACTAAATTCATTTTTGAATCAAAGATAATTCTTTTTACATGATTTGAAAGCCCAATAAGGGTCTCTTTTAATGTACAATAACTTTAATGACTCAAAATAAATCCTAGAAGTCCTCAATGGGGACTTTGACCTAAAACATGATGACCCAATCATTAAACCCATGCTTTAATAAGTCATAGAAATAATAATAAAAAACGTTTTTTTCATTCTTTTCATAAGTACATCTCAAATACATTTGTGAAGACCTAACCTATTTACATATTTCAACACTCCCTGTTAACTAGGGAGGTATTCATTAGTACAAGTACAAGGAAGATCTCAGAACACAGAACCATGAATAAGTTTAGGCACTGCAATGTCATGGACTATATTCCTAACTAGGGAAATCTATCTAAGTGGGACTAATATGGACTAAAGCTTGCAACCTCTCTAGATACCTTCAGGCTTACTTACTAACCATCAACCTAGGGATCTAGGCGTGTATCAGAGGCCAGAGCTCCATGACCAACGCCACCCTCCCTACTTCAGAAACTTTAAATCAACACATAGTGTCGACCAGATGTCCTCTAAGGCAATGTCTCACACACAATGCCTCAACTTCCTGATTATTCCAATCAGTGACAAATCCTTCACAGTAAAACAAATCAGCAACAAATCTCTCCCAATCAAATTTATCGACAACCCTAATCATGTAAAACATGATATCTAACCTTAGAGAGATTTATCTGTTCAAACACAACCCCAATTAGTAAGAAACTTTCAAATGTACATAAACAGATACAAACCTTCGAGGTCTTCCAGACAACTTGATGTTGCTTCTCAACTCTTCACAGTAGGACTTAGAGTTTTCCAAATGAATCTTGATAGAATATTCCTCAACCATTCAACTTCCTTTCCTATTTTTCATGCGAAAACATATTCTACAAATAGATATGGCTCTTCTTATCTTAGCATCCCTTCAAAAAATACATTCTCCAATTTCTCACTCGTGGCCTTCATTAAAACTTATGATTGTTAGTCCTGGTCTAGTGCATGACACGTGAAGTATAGAACCATATCCATCACTCCCTCTAATCAGGTAGGATCTAATCATTCCTATACAAGGAATATACCCAAGCTTCTTCTTAACCTAGGGAGATCCACTTTTATCCAATTTCCCTCTCAACTTAGGGGGCTCAACTTAATTTCTACGACATCAGACAATCTTTCATGGCTTCCATACTATTTATCCAAGTTATCACCATCATTCACATCATGCTTATCACATCAACTTTACTTCTAGAACATATTCACCATATGAAGATTATGTACCCACACAACTTAGATAGAAAGTACAAACAAATCTGAAGGAGCATGAAGTTAACCATATCAAAATCACGGAAGCATATAGACATCAAAATAATCAAACTTAGTTACACACAAGAGACACATACACTTCAACTTCTTGCTATGGTTTTTGTCATAAACCCTAGACTTATCATCAAGACTTCGAGCATTTAATAACATTTTTTCATTACATATAGGGTTTCATTGTTTCTTCTAGAGGTATGTCATACCTTACTACAACATATTGCAAATCATAGAAACAATTCAAACAAATATAGATCAACAATGCATCTAACAACTCTAGAATACACATGTTAGACTTCCTACTAGGATTTCATACAAACCCTAGATTTCATACATGAGATTCAACAATCAAAATCAATCATAGCTCAATCAACAACATGACTAACTTCCACTAGGATTCGTGGTAAACCCTATATTTTACTTATTCCCAACAATCATAACACAAATTCAGATTTCAACAATATTATACAAATCTCAAATTATCACATTGTCGTCATATATCAGAGATTTGGACTTCTAATAAGGTTTAATTTCAAAACCCTAGAATTCACAAAACTATCATTCTAGAGAGTCAAACTTCAACTAGGGCTTAGTTCAAACCCTAGGATTCATGACCATCAACAATTAGGTCAACATATATATCTAGGATTCCATCATCATGCACAATCATATCATAATATGTGTTAGTCAAACCCAACTACACAAATAAAAAACTTGATTAGACTAGGGATTGATCAGACAAACACATATATGCCAAGGATTTCATCTTTAGGACATTATAAGGGTCTTTCTTATACACCCTACCAAACCCTAATGATCTAGGGTCTAAATACAAAACATAGAAAACCCTAAATTATCAATACTTCAAAGGTTCGGGATTTCAAACATAACCATTCAACCCTAACAAGTTATGGTTTCCATAACCATACCAAAACCCCAAACATGACTCCATCAAAATATTAGACACTTTCTTTCAACAATAACCCTAAGTAGGTTAGGGTTTCACACATACTTGTTACAACATCATTTAGCACTCTTGTAGATTTTGATGCTCTTATATGGCCTTGGGCAACCTTTTCCCATGCACACTTGATCCTTTATTAAAAAACAATATTTTAAATTCCATATGCGACTCTGCCCATTCAAAAGCGCGTACATACGTGGGTTCTATAATTGCATACCCGCGTATACCTTTTTAAATATGAAAAAATTAATTACTATTCTATTTTTCGGGCAGGGTTGACAAATTTTACCGAGAGCCCACCTATAGGACCCTGTAGCACAATTAAATTAATTGATTTCAAGTGGTATATATACACACCTTGGGTGGGCCTAAAAGAGATAAGAGAAGGGCTATCAAAATTATACCCATTTTTCTCCTAGATCAAGTATGATTTCTCGTGCCTCTTGCACTCCCAGCCTCTATGGAAACCCTTATTTCCTTTGCAGAGATGTTCATCATATTTATAGCAGCCCCTTGCACTTGTTAGAGAGGTTGTCTTTGTGGCTCGGGTTGGACGGATCCAGAGGAAGGCTTCATTGGTGCTTTGGCTTGGATCAGGTTGTACCTTTTCTATAACTATTGTTGATTAGCAATAAATAAGTTCGTGTCTTGTTATTAATATGTTATTATCTTATGAATAAGGATTTATATGTTTACATATGATGATCTAACATATATTTTTTGTATGCACACTGAATTATATATCATGTATATGCTTCTCTGAATTGATTTGCAGGCCTCCTCGATTCTGGAGGAAGCAGAGGGCTTGGACCCTATGGGAACATCTTCAAACGTAGGACCTCCGGGTGAGTTTGCAAGTCCAAATTAATAATTCACATGTTTGACATGCTTGCTTCACTGCATCTTGTTGATTTTCTTGTTCTGCTCTATTTAGGTTGTCAACTCTTACCTTAGGGAACTTTTCCCTCCAATAGAATTGGTGACTCCGCTGGGGAATACCATCAAGTATTTCCTAGAAAGGTTGTAATTCTTTGATTTTGGTTTTTGGTTTGTTGTTTTTAGCCTTCTTGACTCCTAGGAAATCTGGTCAATCATCCTGATCTCTTGGATCAGAACTGTATTTTATTTTTCCCTAGTTTTCCATTTATACTCTCTTTGTTGTATAAAGAAGCGTGTGTGTGTGTTTTATTCCAAAGAAACCCGCATAAACGCTAGTTTCTTTAGAAATAGTCACGTACATACTTGTTTCTGGAACTACATAGTCATGTACAGATTGAAAAAAATTGATTTTTTTCATTTTCTCTTTCTTTATGGGGGTTTGGCCATGTTTGCTTGTGTCTTTCTTGTTTAAATGAGGCTTGAAATCACTTTTTAGCAGTTGTTGATTCTTTCCATATCTTTGGTGAAAATCCTATGTCAACCCAGGGTTTGTGTTTTTTGAATCTTTTTACAATTATAATTTGGTTCCAGACTTTCTTTGGGAATTGTCTGACTGTTCTATGTTGTTAGGACAATTGGTTTCTCTTGCAACTCACTTATAACCCGTTTTTTTTATTGCTTCTTTTACATTCATGAAGTTGGTTTGTTTTTTATTTCCAAAAGTTGTTGGAGAAAGCTATTTTCAATTCTTGGGTTAAAGAGAGGATTTAGTTCGCTAAAATATTTCTCATTTCTAGAATTTCTTGCATCTTCTTGACCACATCACTTGATTTATTTTGGTCTCATATTCACATTAATCTTTAAATTTTTGGGATTATTAATTTCTAGTGAGATTTGAGTCTCTTTCTTGTCGTTGGTCTTGAATCTAATACTTGCTTTCACTTTCTAAAACCTGTTAGTCTTTAAATATTTTAAAGAAAAAGAAAAACATTTGCTTTGGGTTGGTTTTCTTTGGTTTTTTTACTTTTGGGTTTTTTAAAAATGTGTGAATTCTTATTATCAGGTTAATAGTCCTTTTTGCTTTGAGGAGTGCTCTTTATCTCGAGTTTGCTTCTCTTTGCTTCTTGAACTGGCCTTTACCCTTGTGATCACATTTGTTTACATTTACGTCTCTTTTTTAATCTTGCATTTGCATACTTGTGTGCATTAGGTTAGATGCACTATAGACAGCATTTAGTTCTTTTTGTTAGTTTTTGAATGTGTGAGTGAAAAATAAAATAAAAATGAGTTTGTTTTATTAATTTTCCCTTAGAACCTTTGTAGAAATCAATTTTCATTGAAGGAAATGAGTTCCATTGTCATGTAGCTTTGGTTTTCTATTGATTTTTTACATGTCAAAACACTATCAGTTTCAGTTTTGTTTCCCTATGTCTTAAATAACAACCACTTAAAATAAGTGCTTAATTAAAATGAACTAGACTTTTATTTTTGTCATAGAAACATCAACTAGTCTAAGACATTAGGGCCTTGGAATAGGTGTGTGGAGAGTAAACTCTCTAAGGCCACTTGAACTGAAAGCATAAAGTTTATTAAAGAGTGTAAATCTAGTCTCATTAAGTTGTCTGGGAAATCTCTTCTAAAACATAAGTTAAGCACGAGGATGTGTGAAGATAAGTAAAGAGAGATACCCCCTCCTACTTGTTGGATCCCAAGACTGTTCCGCCCGGCTTTTGATTACGAACTGGTCACCTTAATTTCCTTTCCTAGGGACCACACATATGACTGCAGTGGGGAATGTCGTGGTACTTGAAACATATATTGCATCACTTTCATAGTGCTACTAAAGGATGCCCTTGCGAAGCTTGACTACTTGCACTAGCAAAGGCTATTGTCCAGAGGTCATTGTAACTACTTATGATACCTTCACTAATAGGCTTGGGCCTTTATCATCCCAAACTACCTTCGAGAGGTCCTTTTCTTTTCTTTCTTGTATTTTGGTGTTTGGTCCTAACCACCTGGAGTGGAAATACTTGGAAGTTGCTTGTTTGGTTATATCTTTAGGACTTTATAGTGGAGTGTTCTTTTCTCTTTGTATTTAGTTGGATTTAGGTGGATTTTTCTTGTCACTTTTGGACCTTTGATTCTGAGTGACTGACCAACCACTCCACTAGTCTTGAAAGGCTTTTGATCTTTCTCTTGAAATTATGGAGTTTCCTCCTTAAGGGAAAAGGTTTGATTGTGCATCTCTCTTCCTTGAAAATTCATTTGAACAATCCCATAAGGGAAGGATCTACATATAAGTTAGGTATGGCCAATATTCCTGTGGAGGCCAACTAAGGGACCCTTTCAAAAGGGGATCCTTGTGATTTTCTTTTCTTTGGAAACGTTGGTACCCGCTTGATGGCCACTTTGAATATTCCTAGATTGAATGTTAGAATACCAGTTTGGTTGTGATCCATTTTGAATATTCCAAATGTTCTTGAAGCTTCTTATATGAATGCCTTATTTCAAGGAAATCAAATAGGCGGTAATTTCTCATCTTCTTCACAAGAGAAATCTAGGCTTCCTCTCTCTCCTCCATCTTGTAATAAGAACTCTAAAAAGAAGAGAATGAGGAATAACAGGAAGAAGAATAGTTCTCTCCATGAATCATCACCAACCTCTGCTCATCATGTTGGAGATAAGCCTTCAGTTGTTGCAAGTCATGTTGGGGGCATAAGTCTAGTCACTGCAAGTCATACTAGCAATGGATCACCTATCTCTATGAGTCATTTCGAGTCACCTGCTTTTGTGAGTAGGACTAGGGACACAAGTCCTATCCATCTCGAGAAAGAGTCACTAACCTACGAAGTCATGTTGGAGACTCTCCACCAACCACTGCTAGTCAAGTTGGGGGAATTTATGTTGATCAGAAACCTTGGCATAGAAGATTTAAATGTAAGTTCCCTTGTAAGATATGTAAGGGAGATCATCTTACTCATTTGTGCCATGATATTTCAGTGGTACAGAGGTTATGATTCGAGTCTAAAGGTTCTTCTATTTTTGAGTTTGTTATGGTTTCTTAATAGTTTAATCAACCATTCGTTGATGAAATCGTCAAACCAGTGCAATCTTTGGTTGATCTTGCTCCTCTTTTGAGGGTGAGGTGCTTAACAACAAATTCTTCTTGATGTTTAGTTCATAGTCTTCTCGTCTAGGGGGCATGCTAGTCTCTTCAAGTGCATCCCCCCCAAGTTCTAGGAGTGTTTACTTTGATTGGGATAATCTTGTTGAGCCTTGTCTTCATTCTGTTGCACCTTTCCAAATAAAGGTTAGAGTTAATTTCACAAATTTTTATCGATGTATGGTGGATGAAGGATCCTCTACAAGTTTTATATCCTCCTCGACTTGGAAATCTTTGGGCTCTCCAAAGTTGTTGGTAGCTTATAGTCAGTTTTGTTAGGTTCCTATACCAAGTTGTACATACCTTTGCTTTCTGCAAATGTTTTTCATATTAAAAAATAAAATAAAAAATGTAAAAATGGTATGTCCTAAAAGAAAAATAAATAAATAAATAAATAAAGAGAAAAGGTCAAAAATAATGAAAATATATGAACCCCAAATAATAAAAGAGACCATGAAAGTGTGCAAGTCAAAATGTCACTACTATTTACTTTTATGCATAATAATGATTGTGTGCAACTTGTTACTTATGCCACAATCCATGATAGTCAAATTGTTTAAACTTGTCTATTTCATGCTTTGAATTTTGTGTTTATAGTTAGAAAATAAAATCTGACCAAACAATTTAATCTTGGCATATCATTAGATAGGTAGAGAAAATAAAAGAAGCTCATCGGTTTAATCTGAGCCCTTGAATGATATAAGGTTAAAATTAGATAGTGTACTTTGTAAAAGAAAAAGATTGATAAAGGTTTGCTAGCCTAAATGCACCCAAATAAAATGAAAAAAACGATAGGGTAAGTGAAGGGTAAGTAGAAGAAAGGTTGCACAACTATAAGTTTGATTCGATAAGAGCACATTCTTTATGCTTGATTATATGTTTTAAAGGTACATGAGCACTTGACAAAGCAAAAGCAATGGTTTACATGTTCAAGTAATTAACTCCCCATCATTCTTTTTCACCGTTTTTACTTGCTAATTTCCCCATCCACAACAAAGCGTTCTAATACCTAAAATCCTTTAAGTCAAAGAGGTTCAGAGCATTTCTCTGACTTTTGGTGGGACCGGACCCTCAGCTTAATGACTTATGGATACAAGTATTAGAATCCCTTCATGGAATTCATTTCCCCTCATTAGCCTAACAAAACCCCTTTTCCTAAGATTAAACTTCATTTACCCAGGAAAAATAAACCCTTCCCCCCTCCACCCCCCCCTCGGTTAAAATATATTTCACTCAAAAACCCACAAAAGAATTTTATCCTAAGTATTAAGTGTATGTAAAGCGCGAAAATATTACATGTTACATTTTTCTTAAGGGATATTACCCACTCCGCTCATTCCCTTCATATTAATTTTTAATTTTATTATATAATCCCCGAAATTACATTATCTCGTATTAATTAATTCCCTTATATAAATAACCCATCCCTTAGTTTAGTTATAAACTATACACTTTACCCCAAATCTTGATAAATTTATTAATCTTGGTATTTAACCCCACCCGATCACCTAATCATGTCATTAAGCAACACCCGATCTGCGAACCCAGTGATTAAGTCCTAAACTAATCCCATACCGCCAAAGATTAAAGCTATGCCCCCCCCCCCCCCCCCCCCCCGAAAGCCTTTGCTTTATCCACCGTGCAATTCCCTCACTCGACTTTCGTTTGATCATCAATCCCTTCATCCGACGGACTACAGCCACATCGACCGAACCCGATCGCCAAACTTTACCTGCCTGATAAAGCGGTTTTCCCTGACCTCCTTACTGCTACGTGTCAAACGCTAGAGTACATCGGGTGACCCCTCCCAAATACCGCCCGTGCCACAAAACCGGTGCGACGGCCCTCCAATACCATTCCCCGCTTAACCGAAAAAACTGCCAACTATTCATTCATAAATAAACCCACCAAAATTAATTCTTTTCTATAAAAGGCCATGAAGCCCTTTTTCGCCCTTTTTCACTCATTTTCTCTGCAAACTGAGAAAACCTTTTCAACTCCTGCAAACGCCAAATTTACCAACAGACCTCCAAATTCGCTCTAGAAGACGTTGCAGACAACCCAACTGACCTCTCAGTGCGTGCCAAAACCGTACAAACCTCTACAGCTGTCGTAAACCATCAACTTGAAGCCAATTCACCCAATTCCAGGTATTTCACCATAGAATACCACTGCCTGTTCAAATTCGAAAACACTTAGCCTGTTAAGTATTTCATTAAGTCGAATTAATTGAAAAATACCTTAAGTTTAAAACACCTGCAGCCAAAACCCTCTAAAAGTTTCCAATTTCCGTCCAAAACCTCTAAATAAACCCCCAACACCTAATTCAAATACACAAGAACTGAATAATGGTTGCCTCTGTCTCCATGGACGTCAGACCTATGACAACTCCACATTTAGACCTGGACCACCTTCCCCTAGCTGACAGGGACTTCCAAATTAAGGATACAAGTGCATCAAAACTCCTACTCAAAATTCATTGCTTGAGTAGAGACAGCTCCCTGAACCATTCAGATGACATTGGCCTTTGGCAGTGCAATTTACCCAGATATCAATTCCCCCAAGTACATATCTTCCCAGAAATTGTTCACATGAGCCATGCATGTTATGTCCCCATCCATAGAGCCATCATGTCTCATGACCAAAAGGTTTTGTTTATCATCACGGCTGAATCCATCAATGAAATGCTACATTTCTACTACAACCAAATCTAACCCCACTCTCAATTGGAGATCTGATAGACCAGTACACCATGTTACGTCCATCCAGATTGGCCCAGTTACTCCAAACTTTCATTGTAGAAGAAAAACATGATCCCAAAGATATAAAACCACAGAGCAGTTGATAAAGAAGAGGAACGATGATATTGCTGCACTTAAGAAGCAATTAAAAATACCCCAGCTACAACATCCTCAAACACTAGAAGTTTTGGAGACCCAGCACAAGCATGAGGAGTTGATGGAATTGGTCCTACGACTCAACGATCAACTAAGGGAGAGAAAGAAAGAATTGGATAACTGATCCAATTAAAACAAACTGACATTGCCACAACTTCTACAAATGTCATCCCTACAGTATCTACAACAGTCACTTCCACACTGGCAGCTTCACTAGCACCTACGGCTCTACCTACCACAGCATTGCCAGTCACAGTGGATTCTACAACAACAGATACATCAGGAGAAGAGGCAGACAAATTAATCAAAGCCATGAATGAAATGTCAATCCAGGCTACAAAAATGAACAAACTAAGAGAAAAGGTGGTAGGTTTAGAAACTAACTACAAACTTGCCCAAATTATGCAAAAGGAGGAGGCACAAAAGGTCAATAGAATGAGTGAAAGAGTCAAAGCTGAGAAAGACTTAACCTTGGAGAAACCCCTTGGACAAGCCAAGGAAATTTTATGGGCCAATATCATTGACTCTGTCAATGATATTTGGCCATCTATTCAAGTTATTTTTTAGCAAACAGAATTGATAAAGATAGCTACAGTAGTTATTCAGAAAGTTGAGGAGGAACTGGGAGACATGCCTGAGGTTGCCAATAGATTCATCCACTTCCTCAACAGCAAAAATGGATATGGACCTCATGCACTGGATATAGAAGACAAAACTGAAACCATTTTGGAAATAAGGAAGGTCCTTTTCAAAAGAAACCTAATGCTAAACCTGGAGGAAAAGTGCCAGAACATGCAAGTAGCCATTGATATATTTATGGCTAAGTTCCAAATTTTGAAGGAGAAAGGATTGCCGAGTCCATTGGTCATTAATGACAAACTTATGACACAGGGGGACTATGATAAGAGTCTTGGGCAGTTAGCTAAAAAACAAGCTAGCACTTTAGCAATAAAAGCATTGCCAACAGGCAAAGTTTTGTATAATACATTTGAGAACTTGTTTTTCCTCCAGCATGAGGTAAAACACTTGTTCATCACCAAGCCCAATTTTGCCAAGTATAACGAGGCTAATGAGATATATAGGTGTATGACGAATGTCAAGTTACCTGATGCTAAATGATGGGAAAAGATGATTGATTTATTGTAAGAAAAAAGGTTATTGTACAATAAAGTAGAACAACCAGGTAAACAGATGAAAACAGGTCAGCATGCCAAAGTGTATCAGTGTCAAAGAGTATCAGGTGAAAGTTAAAAGTTAAGCAAGATTCCAGCGTAAAAGACCACACCAACTAGCCAGCATAAAGGGCTTAAATCCAACCATAAAATCCAGCAGCACCACAATAAAAGGGACTGCATGAGACAGTTTAATGGATGTCTCTATCTTCTTGCAAGGAGATATTTTGTATTTCCTAGATTAAATCTCAAGTTAGTTTTGAGATATTTTGTAATAATTTTTGTATAAATACTTCACAATTCGAAGTATGTAGGGTGGATTCTTAGACATTTCTATAAACTTCTTGATCAAAAGATTAAGTTTTCCACACTAGGAGTTCCCTTATAGGCAATGAAGAAGAAAATTCTACTTGCAATAATGAAGCAAAGTTCCACCAATAATGAGCATTTAGTCATGTAGCAATAGAAACCCTACTTAAAACATTTAAAGCATGCAAAATATTAAAAATCAACAATAAACTTCTAAGATTCTTCCACAATAGCTCTTCTTTCAATCCCAAAATAGTGTCTCCAAGCCAAAAATATAATCCAAGACAAATTTCATCTACAAAAGATCACATTATGCCCAAGTAGTGAAAATGACAGCTAACTCACACTCTTCTAAGAGAGGTCGAATTCACATGTGTGATGATGAATAATGAAGTGAGGAGGAGGCTCTATTTATATGAGCCTTCCTCCACTCACTTTACAAATAAAATTAACTAAAATCCCTAAAGACAAGTTCACTTTTGAGTGTTCCACAAGAAAGAGGTTACAAGCCAACCTCATAGCTCAAAAACAAGACAAATATGCCATAAAAGCCCACATGTGGGAATAAATGCTCCAATAGTGTGATGTCACCCTCCAAATGAGCTCAATAAGCCCTCAAAATGTGAGGCAAGGGCTAAAAGGTGCTCCATACTCCAAGAAATGCTCAAGGATCATGTACAAGTCATCAAAAGTATCTCCATGCTAAGACATCATGCCCAAAAGGTGCCCTACATCACCCTCACAAGAGGAAAAGGGGTGACGTGGCATCATATGTCTTAAGCATTGGGGCTCCAACATGATGTGCAAGCCCTCCCTAGTTATCTCAAGGATGACCATCATCATCTAGGCTCTGGATCAAGTGATGCCCATCAAATAATGTCAAGGCCAGTGTAAGGGCATCCTGGGTCCACTGGGGACATCATCAATAGATATCTCCAACACTAAGCATCATGGACTCAGAGTTCCAACATCTAGGGATTCCTAGGTGTCAAGCATCATGTGGAATCAATAGATGGCCCAACGCTCTACTCTACATAGGAAATGATGCATCATCAAAGTCAATCTTTCTCTCTTTGTGTTGAATGGTGCGGCTTCTCCTACTCTGCTAAGGAGGTGGGACAATCAACTTGACAACGCCTCCTCAAGATCAAGTGTAAATCAATCAATCCTTAGGTAACTAAGACCATGGATGCATCATAGTGAACCATACTTGAATTTAGGGGCACAACCAATACTTCACACAAAGATCACCATCAAATATCTAACTAGACCAAGTCACGTATAGGTGTTCCCTCTCTGATATTTGGGCTAGCTAGGTGGATAACCCTATTAAGTGCTTCCAACCCCCAAGGGGAAGTGACATGTCCCAGGTCAACCCATTAGTCCATAGTTACGAGTGAAGATGGTGATAATCAAGTAGGCAGGACTTCGAGGCCAAGTGCCACAACCAAGTGACCAACTAATGGTGGTCCAACATCCTAGGTGTATAGATATAAAGAGGAAACAATAATGAAGGCATGAGTTACCCCTTTCCTTAGCTTGATTTTTCCACCCGTCTAGCATGTCTTTTTCCTTTTTTTGTGATAATGCTCTAATATGGTGCCTAGCTCAAGAGACAAAGCTTGCATTTGAGAGATTTAGCATTCATTACCCCTTAAAATGAGTTAATTTACTGCTCATCGAGGTTGATACATTACAAGGGTTCGTTTTTATGTGTGGAGCATCAAGTGCTCTAGAAACCGAGTGATGGCTAATGATGGGGGTAGAGCTCATGCTAGGCTTTTTCCCATGTGCTAATTTTAGTCTTAGCCATCTTTTGAATTTTTCTTTTTCTTTTATTGTAGCTTTCTTTGATTTTATAATGCTTTTAGTTGCGTCAACCTCCCAGGCAATATTTTCCAGCCCAAACCCAAGGATGACAGTGAGGATGAGAGAGTATCAATCCCTATGACCAATGACCACCTGCCCAAAGAATGGATGTGAAATAGAGGGAATGATGGAAAGTGGTAAGTATGGAATATCACGGGCATGCTACTTCAATCAGAGCCTTCCCAGTAGTGTTATTCTTATAACCTAAGGCCTCATAGGAGGTCCCATTGGACTGGGATCAAAGACAAACCACCCTGCTGAAGTGAGGGAACAAGAATACAATCAAGGTTAGTCAATTATCTAGATCACCCCTTGATTCATATTAGTATGCCCCAAACAATAAGCAAAAGCACATAATTGCAAAATGGTAAAAGTACTTGCTGATTGATGGCCCACCTTCCTTCAAGAAGGAATGTCAAATGGGAGAAAGAGATCAACTAGACATATGTATATGAAGGGTCCATGGCATCATGTCAAGTGTTGATTAATAGGGTTGTTGGATGGTTGGCTTTCTAATAAGGAGAAAATTGTATCCTATGGGTTACCCACTTTTTTGTTAGGTAACAAGCATAAGGAAGAGGAGACATTTCTTGGGTAGAGACGGACTCAAGGATGATAATTGAACAAATATTGACTACTTTTGATTAAAATAGCATTGGGAGGGATACAAAAGGTGCCTGTTGTAGAAAATATGTCAGTTGATAGAAATATTGAGTTTCAAAACAGTGGCGAGTCATAATACAACACACTATGCACAACATCTAGACCAAACCCTTAATTAATGGATTTAAAATTCCTCCATCAATATGTTCAAAATTGGATTTTCAAATATAATGCCAAATTGAATTGCCATCAGCTCCAAACAGTGTGGAAAAAGTCGCAATAAAATCGACAAAGTCTGATTTTTTGAGTTGGCCAATGTTATTGGCCGATTTTTTGAAAAACAAAAAACTCGGGATTTTATCGTAAAAATCGCAATAAACTCGAGAGTCGATGGAAAAACTCATGGAGATTGTCAGGGTCGTGCATAAGTGAGGAAAAGGGTGAAATTTTCACTCATTTTTCTCTCTAACTTCTGCCATTCGTCCCTATGGAGAGAGGAGGTGTTTGCCATTGCCCAAGAGGAGGAGATTTACTAGTTTTGTGGTGTGGATTTGGAGATTTGTCCATTACTCAATGTGAGAAACTTAGGGTGTCGATTTGCTACTACCAGGTATGTATTTTATTTCCTATCTCAGTCTTTGTAACACAAATGGATTTTTAAATCCCTCTCTTAGTTTGTTTTTAGCGTGTTGCTTAAAAATTTGTATCAAAACATTGTTTAAATCGAATCAAAATTTCAAAACGTTTACACTGTTTACATGTTTCAAAAATTCAAACCCTTGTTTAGTGAATATGAGTGTGTTCAAGTGAGTGAGAAGAGGCATTATCAGTAACAACTAATAACAGGCACAAACATATGCTAACACATGCGTGGCTACTACATATAGAGGGAAACAAAAAAGAGAGACATAGCAGCGGAGCTTCAGGACGGACATAGCACCATCTAGGGAAGCGAAGGAAAAACATCAAAACATAACCTACTGCGCACAGAACCGGTCTTGTCACTTCGGTGAATCACTAGGGAAGTAGGTTTTCCCAGCGAAGCGCCCCACCCAATAGTCTTCTCAGGAGACTTCCATTGTTGGATGTGTAAAATCCGCCTTACTGGAAAGCCTTTAAAGGTTGATGTTTGTGACGTTTAACCGTATAAGGATCTTTCGTTACCGATGAGATCCTCCAAGCAACAGTGCCCTTCTTCACCCACGTGACATTGCTGGATCGGGATGAGCCCATTGTCCAATATTCCCCACTGCTGCCTCCTGAGGGAGTCTGGGCCGTGTCTATTTATGTTTACTTCTTATGTGATGGGAAATTTTAAATTTTTTTCAATTTTCTTTTGTGTGCTAGGTTCAAATTCAAGTTCAAAGCTTCAAACAAAATGTCAAGGAATTTTGACCCTATGAGGGAATATGGTGAACTTGAGCCTATACCCGAGAGGGTCATTCAATAGACAATATTTGACTTGCAAGTTGTGTGGCAAGCATATGTCAAGGGTGTCAACAGATTAAAATCCCATCTAGGGCAAATATTGGGGCAAAATATAAAACTTGCCAAAATGTAACTTTGTAAATCATTTGGAAAGCCATTAAATCACTACATGATAAAGATGATGTCAAAGACAACAGGGCAGCGGTAAAAAGTCAACTTGTAGGGGCCTCAGGAGTGGAGGAAATAAGAGTGGTTCTTCATTATCACATTCCACACCCCCATGGCCCAACCCCTCAACTTTCTCATATTTTTTTGTTCCTAGAACCACACCTAGTGCATAACCTAAGATCAAATTGGCACTTAAAAAAGAGGAAAAGGAAGAAGTTGACAAGTTGGTCAATAAGTGTCTTCTATGGAGTGATGTTCCTTTCAACATTGCCAAGACCAACCCATTCTCCCAACCTATGTTTGATGTCACTATTGTTGTTGGTCGGGGGTACAAAGCCCCTACCTTTGTGGAGTTAAGAGGGCCTCTTCTTCGAAATGAAAAGGTTGATTGCAGAGTCGTTTCAGATGGTTGGACTAACCAATGTTGAAATATAAGGGCATCATGGGAACACACGGGATGCACAATCGTGTCAGATGGTTAGACTAACCAGTGTTGAAATATAAGGTAGCTATAGTAGGCATTTTTCATCATTTAAAGAAGAAAATTATTTATTTTGGTCATCTACAAGTCAACTCCAAGAAATCTACAAGTCGGCCCCATTAGGGCTAATTAACCCTCTCATGACTTATATATATGTGTGTGTGCGCGCGCGATCATTAGCATTCATTTGGAAAGAAACTTTGTGTCACACAATTCTGATCCATCGAAATTATAGGAGGCCCGAAAATTTAGGAGGCCGAAAATTCAGGAAGAGACCGAAATTTCAGGGACTCAGATTTTGACATGGCCCTTGATCATGGTTTTAGTTACTGGTTTGGTTATTATTCTGCTATTGGTTATTTGTGATGTATTGATGAATCTGGGACTCTCTCTCTCTAGTAAGGAAGAACTTTTCTGGGTTTTTCCCCTTGTGGGTTTTGCCCTAGCTGTGTGCCTAATTTCTATGTCTCTTGTCTCTTTGTTTCATGGTTACTTTACTACTCTTTCATATTTAATCAGTTGATGTTTTTCTTCTATATAACTGCCTAAATGATATTGAATTTAATGCTAAATAAAACTAATGTTTAATTGATCATTGAAGTAGTTATCAGGTGAAGAAAAACATAATTCTAACGGTTAATCCTAGAAATTCAACATGGTATCAGAGCTGGGGGCATTCAACAGCACGTTGAGGTAGACTAAGCACAAATTTATGACAAATTTTGGGCATTCAATTCCAAGAGAAGAAAGCTGAATCTGTAATTCCATTTGAATTCAAAGGTACAAATCTAATTTCATCAGAGGTATGGAACACTGTCCTTTTATCATGCAAGTATTTATGCGAGCTTTTCTTTTCTGTTCTGTTAAGAGAATCTCTGCGATAATTTTTTTGTAAATCTCTGTTTCAATGAAATTCACCAAGGCATTGGGATATGCAAGCTATTTAGGCACCGTGGATACATCCTATCTTTTGTGTTATATATCTTATGAGATGCTTGTTCTGTGGCTACAAATAAGAAAAATCCAAATCCAATAACAATGATTCGAATTAAGGTGGTCTGTGGAAAAGATCTGGATATTCTGGGTTGAATTTCTTTTTTTTTTGTTGATCTGAGTTCCTCTGCAATGATCTAGTCCTGTGACAATCCCTTCAGGATCTGGAATAGGAAGAAAATTCATATATAACAAAAAAAATTGATGAGATCCGAACCCTCAATTCGGTCCCCTATTGATCAGTTCTCCTATGCAAAGGCTACAACAAAGAATCTGAGGGCTTATCAAGTTTATGATCTAAGTGTTGTAGCTATCTTGGAGATTCGAAATCTGAAATCAGAGATCTCTGGAATCACTAATCTGTGAAGAGCTACTCCATATCCAAAATAACAGAAGATGCAACAAAGACCTCTTATCCAAATCAGGTAAAGGTAATTTAAGCCTTCTTTTCTGGATGGCACATTCCATGGAAGGGAAAGACAATACAAAGTATGCTAATCATTGACCTCTCGATCTGGATTACTCCATCGCTAAAACATCCAAGCTTCTGTTGAAGGTAAAAGCAATATGTCATATTCGTATAGTTTAAGTTCTGCTAGAAGGTCATCATCTCAAAATTTATATAATGCCAAAAAGATCCAAGCTCCCTGTTATAGAAAAATTCAAGTCTCAGGTATGAATTCGTAATCAAATGTGAGATTCAAATCCTGTGCATCTCTGCAATAAGAGTGAGTCTGAAGGAGGTCGATCTCCCTCATGAAAAGATCAAGTTCAATCATGTCAAAATCAATATGTCTGAAGGAAGACCCATTGTATGACTATGGAAAGGAGTATTATCTAGTACACCAAAAATTTGCGATCCAAGGCATTTTGGATCCATGGTCTATTTATCCTTGTGTTCAGTATGTATTTCTTTAATGATCAGTGACTCTATGCTAATCTGTGGCTCATAGAAATAATGAAATGTTTGTCATTGCTTGTAAGAGAATGCCTTTGCAGAGATTATAACAGTTTGAGGTATCTGCTGACGTCTGAAGCTCTCTGAGGTAAGTTCTCCCTCTAGCCTCCTTCCTCTTACTATGGTCATCTCTGAGGTCCTTAAGATCTGAAGAATCATGTATACAGTCAATGGCCTTGGCCCTCAAGCCTGTCTCTGAAGGTTGCTCAAATTTGATAATATATATATATTAAAAGTTCGATCACACTGAAAGAAGGCCGACCTATGCAAGAAAGTCGATTTGATTCATTCTGAAGTATTATGAAAAAGAACAGAATCTGTATTGAAATGTGATGACATAAATATTGAGTTGCTCAAAGGGCACTGTCATGAAGGGCTGTGGCTCCGTATCTCTCACATTGTAAGCTAAAACTTTCGTCTATTGCCAAGAAATGTAATGTTGTTTAAAGGGGCCATTTTCCTTTGAATAAAGGATCAAGAATCATTAATGCCATCTATTGTTGTCTGAGATATTCAATAAACTTCAATGACTATGGATTTACAAGGAACAGTAAGTCTTGAATTGTTTTGAAAAACCCTAGCAAAGGTTTGTTCATTAAAATCCTAAGACATATATAATAAAGCTGTTCTAGGATGAAATGATGAATGTCCAAACCTGAAGAGTTATTAGGGTTTGAAGCCAGAAACCCTCATTGTTCAAATTGCCTATAGCTCGAGTCTTAACTCTACCTCGATACAAAAGGCTGAGGACATGTTGGGCTTATGAATTGATTGCTAAAGATCTGATATCTTGATATTGAGGCTGATTTGCAAGTTGAATTCTGAAAGGATTCAAGAGCAAGAGGGAGCTATCTTGATCAGAAAAAGATAAGTATCTTGTGTTTCTTTTGGTGTTTCAATTAATACTGACATCGGTCTGTATATGATTTGTAAAACCCTAGTTAGGGCTTGGAGACAAAAATGTACCACACCCTAGAACTAATTATGTTTGTTTGAAAGAGGAAACACTGACTTCTTGATGTTGATATGAATTTCTTATAGATGCTGATATGAACTTCTTGATAATATGGATCTCTTAATGCTGATGTGAACCCTTTGAAGATGTGGATAATGGAATCCTTAAAGATGTGGATGATGGACTCCTTAATGATGTGAACCCTTTGAAGATGTGGATGATAGACCCCTTGATGATGCAAACCCTTTGAAGATATGGATGATGGACTCCTTCATAATGTGATCTCTTTGATGATGTGGATGATGGACTCTTTGATGATGTCAACTTCTTGATGATGACATGAACTTCGTGATGATATGATGATGAGGATTCCTTAACAATGTGGACTCGTTGATGATCATAACAAATGTGGATTCGTTGATGATGATAACGATGTGCACTCGTTGATGATATTGATAATGATCATATGCACTACTACTTGATGATGATGAAAATATGGACTCAATGATAATGTAAAAACCTAGATGATGACTTGATGATGATGATGATGATTCAATAATGATAACTCCTTGATATTGATCATGATGTGCACTCAATTATGATGATGATATGGACTTGTTAATGATGTAGACTCCTTGATGATGTGGACTCATTAAGAATGTAGACTCCTTGCTGCTGATGATGACGTGGACTCGTTGATGATATAGATTTCTTGATAATGATGAAGCTATGATTTCCCGATATTAATAATGATGTGGAAGGCTAAGATCAAGAGGGAGCTCACACACTCTCCAAAGATAAGTATTATCTTGATTATTTCTATTGATTATTTCATTATGAGTTTCTTGTTCTTCCATAGCCTCCTAAATGTTGAAGGAAATGTAACTAGGTTTGGTCTTCATAAATGTACTTTTGATATTTGTACTTATTCAATAAAAGAAATATTATTTTTATAATATATGTCAATGAGTTTCTTGCTCATTGAAATAGGTCTAGCGCGTGTTAAGTGCTATAGGTGAGTCAAATAGTCAAGAGTGAATGTTGAAAGCCTTGAGGGTATGTTACACCATGTATTAGGGTCAAGAGAATACCTCCAAGCAAAATCAAGTCCCCTCCTATGCAAAGGCACCATCAAAGAAGCTCCTTCAAGCATGTTCACCACCAAAGAAGCCATCCGAAGCAAGCTCAACAAGTCGGCCTTCAAACTGTCCTCAAGTTGGCCTTCTAGTCTACCTAAAAGGAGGGACAGTCCTCTATATATAGAGGTTGTCCACTCCACTAAAACGCACTCACTTACATCTCTGAAATCGGCGAAGTAAAGGGGCAAGTAAAGGGTAACGAAGGACAAAGGAGAGCTCTCCAAGTGCAGCGAAGAAGGTGAAGCCTAGACCGAAGTCAAGAGGACCATTTCAAGGGCAGCTGCAGTCACACGTGCGAGAAAAGGGAAGACTGCCTGCGGTCATAACAGCAGTAGTATATCAGCATCACATCTCTCATTTGTTTGGGCTAGAACATAGGCCGAAAGGGCCTCCCATCCAAGTGAAGAAGTAAGGAAGAAGAGTGAAGGTAATAGGGCTGTTCTAAAGCCTATTACAGCCACACATGTGAAGAACAAGAGGCTGTCTCTACTGGTATAACAGCCCTCCCATTACAGTCATACAAGTTTGTTGGTTGGTGAAGGAAGGGATCATCATAAGGAAAGGGTCTCATCAAAGGTATTTCTTCTAGAGCAAGTGCAACAAGGTTTACTAACAGTTGAAAGAAGAACGAAGTGTTGGAAGGAGGACGAAGTGCTGGAAGAAGAAACTGTTGGGGAACAAAGTGCAGAAAGGAGGAAGGACTTGACTTGTGCTTCGAGGATATTCTAGTCAAGGATCTAGGGTTTGGCATTGATCAATAAGAAGCTTCAATAAGAGAAATTTACCGAAGGGTATTCCTCTCAAGAGAAGAGAGGTTTTGGCCCTCGCAGAGAGCCAACATCTTGTGTTCTTGTTCTTATGTATTTGATAGCGGTTTAATGAAGTACACACACATGCATTAATAAGAAGAAGAAGATTAAGCTAACAAAAAAAGTAAAAAGACTCCACAAATTGTTATCAAGTCAAGAAGAATCACACTACACTTATTTACCCTAGATTCTTCAACACTAAAGACGTTTGCAGGTACATTTTGAAGACTGGCAAGGTGTGGCATTGGAAAAGACGGAAGGAAAATACAATAAAAGGACTCATGATAGGTTGTAAACTCATAGGGAGCAAACAAGATCAAAGGGCTTCTATGTAAGAGGGAGTTGTTTTTGAGGCATGAATCTGGTGATATCCTTGACACAATGGACTACAGGATGAATGATTTGAAGAAGATGAAAGACTTTGTTATGGTTTGCTACTAATAATGTTGCTTCTGAGAGAAGCCCTAGTTGAAGTTGAATAAACAACTGAATGTTGTTTTGTTTGATAAAGAACTAAAATCCACGAAGACTACTTTAATGATGAACTAGCTATTGATATTTGCGTGAAGAAACCGGAATGAATGAGAATCCCCTTGAAGAGGGAGCACTGATTACATAGCATCATGAACAGACCATCTCCTATAGGCTGTGTGTTGAGAGACAATGTTGTCCGGCAGATGTAGAGATGGATTCCTCCCATAGGTTGTGTGCTGAGAGACATTGTTGTCTCGGAGATGTGGAGATGGATTCCTCCCGTAGGCTGTGCGCAGAGAGACATTGTTGTCCGAGAGATGTAGAGATGGATTCCTCATGTAGACTACGTAACAAGAGACATTATTGTCCAGGAGATGTATTGAAGATTCCTCTTGTAGGTTGTGTGCCGAGAGACATTGTTGTCTGGGAGATGTATTGATGATTCCTCCTGTAGACTGTGTGTTGATAAACATTGTTGTTCAAGAGATGTAGAGATGATTCCTCATGTAGGTTGTGTGCCAAGAGACATTGTTCTCTAGGAGATGTATTGATGATTCCTCTTGTAGGCTATGTGTCAAGATACATTGTTGTCTGAGAGATGTATTGATGATTCCTCCTGTAGGTTGTGTGCTGAGAGACCTTGTGGCCCGAGAGATGCCTTGTTGGTTCCTCCCTTAGGCTATGTGTTGTGAGACCTTGTGGTCGGGGAGATGCGTTAAGATGGATGCTAAGCATCTTTCCTTATGATAAGATCAAGAGAGAGAAACTTGGATTGTGTTCTCTTCCTTAGGTTGTGGGCGGAGAGACCTATGTATTGGTCAGGAAGATGGACCTTGAGAGAGAATGAAAAACTACCTCCCTATCTAAGAGGGAGAGTTGAAATATAAGGTAGATTTTGTCAGCGTTTTTCATCATTTAAAGAAGAAAATTATTTATTTTGGTCATCTACAAGTTGGCTCCAAGAGATCTACAGGTCAAGCCCATTAGGGCTAATTAGCCCTCTCATGACTTCTATATATATGTGATCATCGGCATTCATTTAGAAAGAAATTGTCTTACTCAATTTTGATCCAGAGAAATTACAGGAGGTTGAAATTTCAGGAAGAGGACGAAATTCTAGGGAGGGCAAAAACTTCAGGAACTCAGATTTTGACATGGCACTTGATCATGGATTTGGTCACTGATTTGGTTATTATTCTGCTATTGGTTATTTGTGATGTCTTGATGAATCTAGAAACTCTCTCTCTCTCATAAGGAAGAACTTTTTTGGGTTTTTCCCCTTGTGGGGTTTTTCCTTGGTTATGTGCCTAATTTCTGTGTCTCTTGTATCTTTGTTTGATGGTTACTTTACTGCTCTTTCATATTTAATCAGTTGATGTTTTTCTTCTGTATAACTGCCTAAATGATGTTAAATTTAATGCTAAATAAAACTAATGTTTAACTAATCATTGAAGTAGTTATCAAGTGAAGAAAAACCTAATTCTAGCAATTATCCTAGAAAATCAACAACCAGAAGGGTAGGACCCTTCTTAACTTCTTAGTTAGTTGTCCCAAGGGGACAATGTTTATGAAATTTGTTGATGCATCTACAAAAATTAAAGATGCAAGTTTATTATGTGAGTGGTTGGACACCTTCATTTATGAAGAAGGTCCACAAAATGTTGTCCAAGTCATAATGGACAACGCTACAAATTATGTTGTTGTTGGCAAGTTGCTTATGGAGAGGCATCCTAACTTGTTTTGGACACTTTGTGTTGCACATTGTACTGGCTTGATGTTGGAGGATATAGGTAAGATTCCTTTTGTTATGGATATTGTTGAATCATCCAGAAGCGTAACAAAATTCATACATAATCATGCATTTGTGCTTAGCTTGATCAAAAGATTCACCAACAACAAAGAGTTGGTGTGTCCTTCCATTGCATGATTTGCCACTAGTTTCATATCTCTTCAGTCTCTATTGTTTCTTTCACAAGATTGACATGCTTTATCTATTAGCCGCAAGCCAGAGGGAGAGGGCATATGCAAACTAGTTTCATATGATCAGAGCTTTTGGGCAGGAAAGGAGGAGGTGTATGCCAATCTGGAACCTTTGGTAAGGGTTCTTCAGTTGGTTGAAAGAGACAAGCCCGCAATGGGCTACTTGTATGAGGCCATGGATAGGGCCAAAAAATCCATTCGTTCCTATTATGAAGATAAGGGGGGCGAGGGGTTTGAGAAACAACAGTTGATATGGAGAGTGATTGATGAGTGATGGAACAATACCCTCCATCGCCCCATTCATGTTGTATGTATCTACCTCAACCCTGCATTTCCTTACTCTTGTGGTTTCATATTTGATGTCAAGGTGATGGATGGATGCCTCACTTGTGTTGAGAGGATGGTGGTAGCTGAGCAAGAATGTGAAGAATTTTCTAAAGAAATGGAGATATATAGGATGGAAGGTAGCACATTTTGTTTTACCCCACGTTGCACAAAGCGGGGACGTTTTTTGGAAGCAGGGATGTTTTTTGGAAGCGGAGACGTGGAAGAGTCATTTTCCAAAAAACTAGGAAGCGAAGCGTCTCAGAAGTGTCTACTATATATATATATATATATATATATATATATATATAGTTTTTATTTCTTTGCATTTATATGCAAAAAAAACATCCCAAATACAAATTAGTTGTAGAAGACATGAAAACATGCATATTTTTACATAAATCAAAATAGATATGGCATCCATGATACCATTATACATCAATGATTAATTCTTCGAGCATCAACCATCTAGATTCTAGCAATTACAAACATACATCAAATTTTTAAGCATATCATAAAACATAAAACATTTAGAAGATAAAATCATCAAACATTCAAGTACCTTATCTAACAAGTGAGCAACTGTCAACATGAGTCATGTCCAAAATTCAAATAATAATGTTTACAAATTAGGCCACTTGGCCACCACCAAGACTCAAGTACACATTGAAATAGGAAGAGTAAGACAAAAAAAGTTCAAATTCTCAACAAGACTACAAGTCTAATCTATGACAAAAGTAGTAAACTGTGAATATATCTACTAATCTCTCCTCTTTCCACCACAAACAAGATGTGAGCCTCCACGTGGTGGCAATGAAGAAGATGGTGGCTCTGGAAGTTGTGGCAGTGGAACTGATGAAGATGAAGCCCTCGTTGTTGACGTTGAAGCATGCAACTCGAGAACCAAGGGACCAGATGGGGGTGGCATCTCAGCTCGATCATCATCATCTTCGATAAGAGCATCCTCCAATTGCTCTCATCGCAACACTCCATCCTCCAAATTGGGCTCCTTTGTATTTTTGTCCCAAACCTTAACGTCTTTATTAGTCTTTGCATCATCACAGTAATGGGACAACAATCGCAAGTTGTAGTGAACATAAACCAAGCTCTTTGCCCGGTCTAAATCTAACATGTTCCTTTTAGCACTGTGGATGAAATAATAAGAGCTCCAACACCTCTCTACAAAAAAAAAGTTCACCACCTATGATGGCACCCACAATGCCAAAGTTTGTAGAAGTCGAGTAGCACCTCCATGCATGTTCCACCACTCAAGAGAAGAAAAATTATCTCTATCTCTAATTGCATGCATGCCCCCAAATGGACCAGTGCTAAGCGTATAGTTGCTCAAATGTTTTTGTACCATGGCAACCTCCAACTCATCGGGGACTAATTTATCTTATGCTTTCATAAGACCAGATAGAACCTTTGGATTCATGTGCTGGTGTTGAAAGCCATGATGGATGATAGTATTTAGGTGTCAAAACATATGCTAAGGCATGAAATGAAACATTTAGCATATCCCATCGTTTTTCCACCTCCACATGCACATAAGTGTACAAGATGATATCTTTATGCTCAACAATGACTTCAATCTACCCCAACGTGCTATCCATTTGCTCATACACCTCCCCAATTATTGGTTGATATGAATCTACAAACTTGATCATGTAATAAGTTGGATTGGTGAATTGCAAAACATATTTAATCTGTGACCAAAAGTAATTGTCAAGAATAGTGTCCTTGGCATTAGCACCATCTCTATCAATGTTAATTTCCTCCCATGGTTCAGAGGTCACCATATTAGTTAAAGCTTGTCTCACCTTCACTAGCCGCCTAAAGGTGAGGTAATAATTTGCAAATCTTGTTTTTTCAAGTTTAAGCAACTGCAACTTGGAGTGAGTACCATAAAAGTAGTTTACTCTTGTATGCCCAGTCATAAATTTAATGAGTTGCTTCCCTCTCTTGTAAAGCTCATTAATCCATACAAATTCTTTATGCTTCACAATAAAAGTGCATCATAAGGTTCAACGTGTGCACCAAGCACCCGGAACAAAAGATGTGTGAATGAGTACGCTCAATAATTTTTCATGTTGCCTTACAATTTGTTGCATTATCAGTGATCACTTGAACCACATTATTAGGACCAACATCTTTGATTGATTGCAACAAGAGATCTATAATGCTTTGGGTAGTTGCATTAACAGAGGAGGAGTCATGAGATATAATAAATACTGCACCACTAGCAGAAACAACAAGAACATTTATCAAATGTGTTGAAGAAAAGAGTAACTAGGTTCATTATTTGTCAAATGTAATCTTGATCTCTGTACTTATCAAGAAAAGAGAAATATTATTTTTATAAAATTATATGAATGAGTTTCTTGCTCATTCCATAGTTCTAGGAAAGTCAAAGAGTCAAGATTATGTTAAAGAGCTCTTTATGAGCATTTATGTAATGTACATAGGTCAACCTAGTGTCAAGAAGCCCTCCAAGACAAGCACCAATCCTCAACAAAGAAGTCTGCAAGATAAACGATGTACAAACACAATCATGTCAGCCTGTAAATTAATATAAGTCATGTCGGCTTGCATCAATGGACACACCTCTTCATCTATCATGTCGGCTAATTATGGAGGATGAACCACTATAAATACCCAGCTAGGGTATCTGCAAAAGTGCAGAGAAGAACTCAGACTTGTCTGAGATTTTCGGAGGTCTGTGACAGGGTGACCTTCGCATGGGTGCAGGACAGGATCTCAGATATCTCTGATTTTGGATGAAGGTACAGGAGCTTTGAAATCTCATAAAAGTGTAGTAAGAAACTCGAATCTTCCTGAAGTTTAAAAGAACAACCACCTCATAGGTCACAGTAAAGAAGTGATGGAAGTTTGTCCATCTCTCTCTTTTTTGATAAGCCTACTGAAGCAGCCTCGGATGTCACAGGGAAAGACTCGGATATGTCTCCTTGCAGTCACAGCATATCTATGAGGAAAGGAATCTCGATGTTCTCACAATAAGTCTCAGATCTATCTCCTTACTGTCTTAGCATACTTGTGATAAGCTATGGTGCAACAATTATTCAAATGACGTAGTTGCTATGGTACAATAACAATAATCTCGTTGTGGTGAAGTCCTAAATGGAAGTAAAGCAATGGTGTTGCAACAATAATGAAGACCTCATTGGTGCAGTAGTGATGGCCTCAATGGCGCAACAATAACGATGATCTCAACAACGACAAGGAAAGAGGATTGGTGTCTTGGACTTGGAGAGGCATAATAGTTCAAGGGTCATGGTTTTGGTATTCGTCAACTGGAATCTCTATAAGAAGAATTACATGCGGGTTTTCCTCTCCAAGAGGGAGAGGTTTTTGCGCTAGCAAAATGCTAACTCCTTGTGTTCTTGTCTCTTTGTTTTGGTAGCATTTTGATGAAGCAAACAGACACCAATAATAAGAAGAAGATCAAGCTAAGATAAATTGCAAAAGCACTTCACAAATTGTTATCAAGTCTAGAAAAATCTCATTAATCCCACTTGCCCTAGATTCTTCAACATGGTATCAGAGCTAAGGTTCTAAAGTCAAAGGAAGGGCAATAAAAAGAGACATAAATGCAAGGTTTAAGGGTTGAAGGATCAAGCCTACAACAGCAAAGACTTTTTGCCTACTCAACCTTCAACAGTCTATACTAATCACAGTCTCGGTACTATACTATTAAGATCTTGGTGCTACAATAGGATTAAGCAACCTCGGTCAAAGAATGAAGTTTTGATCACAAGTACTTAAAACTCAAGTTCATGAAAACAGTTTTCGATGCCATTCACAGTCTTAGTCTATACCACAGGGATCTTAATATAGAATGAAGGTGTTCGGTGATGGGTCTCTACTATAAAATGATCATCATGGCAAACAACATCAAGACCCTATGGTTCTACACAATGTTGCAAGATTCCATAATCCAATTATGTGATAGCAAGACAATGCCATCTCAAGATCATCAATAGTTTGCTAATCATAAGAATCAGATGTAGAAGGCATTTGAAGACAAGAAGGCAAGCTTCATACCATTTCATCAAGGATCTCATCCGAAGGAAGCATCAATGCATTTGCTTCAACCATCATTAAAGCAATCAAGGTGAAGATTTCATCTTCACATGACAGGTAAGTATCTTTTCAATTTATATATTTGGTTAAATGACTTCATGATTGCAAGGACATCTATAGGTTGGATGGGTCAACAAGATTCATTGCATGAGGAAAGAGGATAGACATAATCCTCTAAGTAGCTGAAGTCATTAAACATATCAATAGGTCTCCTCTGAATTTATGGAAAGGGATGCTCATGAAAGATCCCCTCACATAGCAATATTGGAGACATCAAAGTGATGTAGGTGATAAACTCATTCTCTAAAGATGCAATGAAGAAGGTCACATGGAATCTATTCTTCTTGAGAGTAAAAATGGATGTAGGATATCTTCATAAGATCCCATTTAAAATATCTAGGAAGGAAAATAATCATCATCGTTCTAACTGATAGGAAAGGTAACAAATATCCATGAACAAGAAGGTTACCTCATTCAACAACTTGTGGTCTCTATGCTAGATAGAGAAAGACAAATTTATGACAAAAATATTGAAGGTTAAAAGAACTCAACCATGTGTAGAAAGGAAAGGTAAAGTTGGTCCTCAAACAAGATAGAATAAGTATATATAAGATTCAATGCTATTAAAATATTTGGAAGCTCGTATCACTGAAAGATGGAGAAGATGAAGAAAAGGGCCAAGGAAGAAGGAGTAAAAAATCTCTCCTATGAGTAAGATAGTATCCCTCACAAAAGGGTCGTATCATAAGCTCTTAAATCTTGTGTTATAAATATGACAATGATAATAAGATGCATCATGGCATCATGAAGCATTAGAAACAAGTTCGTGACATCACTATGAGAAGCATAAAGGACAAAATCCATGACAACAATCATGTAGGTATATAGCTCTTGGGAACCTCAATGGACATTGAAGAAAAGAGTCATCTAAGGCTCATCATACATCAAGTAAAAAAGGAAACATCTACCAATTGGGGACATACAAGATCCTCAAAATTCTCTAATGGAATCCTCATCAAAGGGTTCTCTAATCTAGAGAGGAAGTAAGTGTTTCAACAAGAATTTCAACCTATGGAATCTATGAGATAATGATGTGATGACATAAAGCAATCAAGGGATTGAAGATCTCTTCAATCAAGGAATCTGTTGAAAGAAGCCTAGATGACTAAAGGTAAAATGTGGGGTGTATTGTGTGTATTCAATTTTATAATGTCATGTCGTATGGTTGCAGGTAATATAGATCATCACTTCTATCTTAAGAAGCATGATCAAGAGAAAAGGTTTCCTCCTCTGAAAAGATGTAAAAAGGCACAAGCCACACCAGATGAAATCAACATAATATGTCCCTCATAAATGAAGTGTGAGGTGGGTGACTATAATTAAAAAACTTTGATTGAAAGATCCTGGGAATGGAATGTGTGAGGAAG